>OY759209.1:77808035-78469010 GCA_963662105.1 Meiosimyza platycephala
CATTTATTCCACTTCACGCTACGCTACACTTCACTGCATCAACTACCCAAGACGCACCTGAATTTATTGCACAGTGTAGTTTTTAACTAAGTACTTTAAATTAAAGGGTGTAATTTTCATGCTCACTCAAGTTTCGTGGGTCTAAAGTTTCTGTTGTTAAAAGCATTGTTTCAGTGGCTCAAACCCAATCGAAATTAAAAGACAATTTTTTACTAGAAAACGTATAATAATTTTTTTTTTCTAGGAATAGAATCAGCCTAAAAGCAGTTAACATAATTCGGTATGTCAAACCTCACTTTTTGTTGGGTATTGTCGCTTTTCTTTACTGAAATTTCAATTGCGTTTCCATCTTCGCTTTCTTTCTTTCAATTTTTTAATTTTCTTGTTTTCAATTTAAATACAAAGTCATTGAAAAGAATATACAAAAAAAAACTTTCTCAAAAGTATATTTGTCTTATGGAAATTTTTGGAATATGAAACCTTAATTTTTTTCCGAGACATGGTAAATGAAAAAAATTGGGGCGGTTAGAGCAGCGAAAACTTATTTTTTTTTTTGCTTTCATCCAAGGTCTTCAATCAAGCATAATTCATATTTCAAATAAGCGGAAAAATTAAAAAATCATATTAATCAAAAAAAAAACAAAAAAAAAACCTCACTGTATTTGGCTCGATTAAATATCGTTATATACCTGAACATAATATTTTACCAATTCACCAGCCATCTACGCTCTTCGCCTGCACTCCTGTGCAAATAATGTTAATTTTGCTCGTGGCTACTTGTGTAATTTATCAGTTGGCTCTTGGCTGTTGAGCCCTCTATACTTCTTCTACTTATTGGCTTTTGTGTACCCTTAGCTACACCGAAAACCTCACTTAAGGCTCGACCAAAAAGTGGAGGACACTTGTGGTTGCTCAGTAGGTACTTATGTTGCTACTGCTACTTCTATCTGAACTTTAGTTCTTGGTAATGCCTAAATGTATGCTACATATATTTTTCGTGCGCAGCACAGTAGCAAGATTTACATTTTGATAGTGGTAAGGATGTTTCTCCATAGGTTTATAGGATAATAGAAAATTATTAAAGTTGAAAGTGCTGCTTGAAACAAACAAAGCAAAGAAGAGTGGTGGTTTGGAAATAAATTAAACGAAAAGAAAAGAGAGGCAAAGAAAGAGAGAATACAAAAAAAAAATTAAAATAGCAAAAGGGGTTCCTAGAAGCACAGCAGCACAGTCAAATTATGCAAAGACAAAAAAAAATAAACAAAAATCTGTTTATGTTCGCTGAGGCGCAAAACTTATTGCGGCGGAATTAATGCAATGAAGAACGACGAATGTAGTTGTATTTTATTGTTGTTGTTCTACTTTGGCTTTTGAGTGGGAAAATATTTACTGGGTTAGAATGAGTGAAACCTTAATTTTTGTTCTTACTGCTCCCGTTGTGTTGTTCTTGCTGTTATTTGTGTGATGAAAAAAAATTATAATAAAAAAATGCTTTAAAGCGTTTTTTTTCTTTCTTTCAGCTTAAAACAAACAATTTTGGAAATATAAGCCATTCTAATTAAGGTTTTTATAATAAAAATAATGCTTCACACACACCTTATGGATTGAAGTAATGCTTGTTGAACGCAAAAAAAAGTGCTGAAATAATTAAATATAAAGTGCCAGAAAGTGTTGCCGTTTAATGTGCTTAATTGGGTAAAAATCATTCAAATATAATGTGCAAATGGCTACCGTTGATAAAAGTGGCTCTTTGCGTTTTGTTTTAATGTACAAAAAAACTCAAACATGTCGCTCACTAGCAATGCTAATCAATCTAAATTTAATTATTTATAAATGGTACAGGTTTGAAATGCTTACCAAGCTACCAGATAACGATGGAGGGCTAGCCCCAGGCAATGGTAGGCTGTATCAATTCCAAGAAACATAAATTTTATGCTATTGTTTCAATTCCATGGAAAAGAAATAAATTTAATTTTCGATTTTTTTCCAAGAATTAAATATTAAGTTGAATTATTTTTGATTTAATGCTTTGATTTTTAATTCCACTGTAAAGGATATTTAAATATTTTTAAGGAGTCAACAACAAAATTAATTTATTCCTAGCTCGATTTCAAGAAAGTGTAAAAACCGAATAAAGGTTTTGACACTTTAAGTGCTTGGTTTGTTCCAAGCGCTGTATTTTTTTTATGTAAAATCAAATGTTGCTCATACGACGTGTTATACAAAATGAAAAAATAGAATGAGTCGAATTCACATTCAGGACGGTTATGTTTTCGATTTGATTCGGAAGTGGAGTTGAAGTCCGAAATTGATGTCAATTTCTCTTCTAAGTCTATTGCTCGGAATTTGCAGTATAGTTTTTTTGAACTTCGAACTTGAGCTGTTAATTTCGGAAGATTTTCTCTTTTTATTTTAGTAAGATCCTGATATAATCTTCAAATTTCAATACCGTTTCCGAAGCAAACCCTAAACGGAATTAAAACAGTTCTGTATATCCAAGCTTTGATGCTTGTGAGTATTTATTTTTTAAGTTTCAAATAAAATATATGAAATATTTATTTGGTATTTTTTTTTTGGATTACAGAAGTTTCATACTTCGAAAACACGTTTTTTAACAACATTCAAACTTTTTTTCGACTTCGTGGTTTTTTTGAATAAAATTATTGCATTAAAAAGACCACAATAAATGCAAAAGTCTCCAAGTAAACAAATTAAGTTCAATTTAACGTAACCAATCGATCACTAAAATGTTCGCATTCAATGAAAGAAAAAAAACCTTAACCAATTGTTTGCAGTGCAATACAGAATTTACTGGCAATATTGCAAATGCAAAAAAAAATAATCAGGAAAGAAAAAAAAACAACCTCAAAGTGGTTACAAGTGTTGGCAAACAAACAAATACTTCAATTACCACAACAAGTTGCGTGCAACAAAAAATGCAGAGTAAAAAGGAAACCGAAATTCCCATTGGGAAAATTTTTTAATTGACAAGCAATTAATTTGGAAATAAAATTTTTACACGAACACGTAGAATGGGAATATTGTAAAAATTGACTTGGTAAACAATGCACGGAATACCCTTTTTCATCACATAATGTGTAAGCAACGCCCACATAAGAGGGATTTTTTAATTGAAATACAACACTCATGCACATGGGGAATGTAGCAAAAAACGAAACATGAAATGAATGTGCAGAATGCTTTCACTTTTAAGCCTGCTGTGTTGTATGGTAATAATGTAAAAGGAATTTTTATTTTTTTGGTGCGAGAGTCGTCTAACAAAGTAACATAAAGCTGACAAAATAACGCTGTCATGACAGCATCTCATTTGTGGTTATTTTGGCTAAAATTTACTGTTTTCAACAAAGCCTAATTTCATTGTGGGGCTGGTGTCTGTTTGATTTAATTTCAAAGTTTTATCAAAAATTTGCGATTTTTTTTTGTTTTTCACGCTTTTTGCTGCTTTTTATTTCTACATTTTTTTATTGTTTTGTTGGTGACGATATTTTGACGAAGGTGTTGACAAAAGTTTCTTTATTCATTTTCATATCAAATTTAAATTTTAAGTTTTTTATCTTAGATTCAAACAAATTTTCCTCAACACTCTTGTGAAAAATAGTGCAAAGTCATGTGAAGCAAGCAAGCGAATGCCTTAAGCGCTAGACTGCCTAAAATTGGTAAAATTTATGAACAAAAAGGTTTAATAAAATTTTGTAGTTGAAAAGTTTAGATTTGAAAATTTTAAAGCTATTTTTCGTTGAGAAGATGTGTGTTTTCCAGTTTATTTGCAAGGCTTATTTTTTTAATTTTCCATTGCTATCAATTAAATTTTATTATAAGTTTGTTCCTAAAGGCTTATTAGAAAAATTTTTTATTTTCCACTGCTATCAATTAAATTTTATTACAAGTTTGTTCCTAAAGGCTTACTAGAAGATAAAACATAAAAAGGTTTTATAAATTCGCAACATTCATTAGTTGAGTAGTTCGTTTGGAATAGGGGCCATTTTAAAGTTTTTAAGAAACAAATTTTGGTAGCTGCAGTCCCTTAAGGCAACGAGTTAAAATTTATACTTCAAAATCGCTTACTTATCTCTTATTTGATAAGCTGCAAAAGGACACAGATTTTTTTTTTCAATTCAAAAATCATCCTTAGTTCATCTTTCTTTATTCATCCTTAAGGAAAGTTTCATATGATCAAAAAACTAATACGTTTAATTATTGCTTATTGAGCGGATTTTTCCCGCACATTTTTTAACATTTTTGTGTAAAACCCTTAACAATTTGAGAGCATTATTCTGTATTCTGTATAATGTTAACTTAACATAAGCTTCCTTAAATGATATACCTAAATATGATATACTTTTCGAATCACGAAAAAGCTCAAAAGACCCATACATACAAACATTGTTGTACATTGTCATTTCAAGATTTTTACTATTTAAAAATTCAAGAAATACTCAGAAGCCTTCAGATTGATTAAAAGTTCAAAGATTTCTGACAATTCCTTAATGGAATACAAGTAACAGATAACACTAACTTAACTGGCATATGAACTAAAATGTTAGCCATTGCAAGCGTTTATGTTGGCGGTCTTCAAGTTGCAACTTTAAATTAAATTTACAACTTTTAAAATTAGATTTATTACATTTTCAATAGAAATTGTTGGCGCATTCTTTGTATTAGACAGCAATAATGTGAACTTATAAAAACAAATGATACTAATGGACCAACACACACACACATACACAACGAGCAGAATCCACAAAGCCAAATATAAAACATTTATAATAATTTAAATGGTAGAAATAAGAAAAGTTGTACAACAAACTTTATTATTATTAGAAAAAGTAAAGCAACGGCATGGCATACAGAAAGTTAGCAAACACAGATAAACGGAAACGGATGTGCAGCAGCTTTAAAAGTAGCAAGTAACGGCATTTGCGTTCGTTTAGCGCTTCATTTACCAATGCACACATACACACATTCAAACAAGTAATTTCCTTCATTCGCTTGTAAATTGAAATTCGATTTTCTGATATTTTCCTTTTTTTTTGCGAAATTAAATTTTAGTCTTACTGCATTTTGTGCAGTGTCACGCAAAAAGCGGTACATATGTGCGAGTAGATGTGGCCTTTTTCATGCTGAATGCACTTTTAATTAAAATGCATTACATGAAATAATGAATTGATTTGTATGTGCGCTGCGTACATTACATAAAGTGACCTTTTCTTTTAATTAAGTGTCGTGACAATGTGGCATAGTTGATTAAATAAAAATATGTTGTGTATGAGTGCTCTTACTTTTGCCTTGCTATGAATCTGCGTTTTTAATTTTAAGAGCTATTGCGTTAATTAAAGGACATTTTTCAGAATCAATATTCTTACTTAAAGAACTGTTGTGTAAATGCTTTAATAGAGAGGCAACACAGCTAAGAATCATTGCAATAACGACAAAAAAATTGTGACCTCTGAGGTTTTTTATATACTGAAGAGTGATGCTATAAGAGCTTCCTACTTTGTTTTCTAAATAAAATACATAAAAATCAATGTATTGATGCAAATCTTTATTTGGAATGATAATTTGGTTCCTACAACTCAATATTTAACAATTATTTCGTTCAAATATTGCCCACGACTAGTTCTTAAATGGTCCATTTTGTGAGTCCAATTTTCGACAACTCTTTCGAGCATATCGGCCGGTATTCCACGATTGAGTGTCGTATTGAATACTGAACACCACATTTGACCATGACAGCTGTCAAAACAACCCAGTTGGAAAAGAGACCTCGTATTGGATCACACTTTACATATGGAGTTGGGCTTTGAGTAAAACTTATAGTTGGGGAGCCCAACAGGCGATTTCGGAATTTACTCGAGCGCGGCTGATTAAGATATGGGGGATACTTTGTATCTTGTTGAGTACCTCTACCAAATCTTAGCCCTCTATATAGTGCAGCGAGTGTAGGTCAGCCGATCAGAATAGTAAAAAAAAAATTGATAGCTGGATTTACTCGAGCGCGTCAGATTAAAGCATGGTGGAACATTTCACTAATCTGACGATTTGACGGTGACGTAAGGTAGCAGCAGGGTCACAAACTTGCGCAAAAAACGTTACCTGGATTTTCTCGAGCGCGGTCAATTTTTTTTTTATTTTAAAGAAAATAATTCAAGAATAACGGAAAACATATAATCTGCAGATTTCCGCAAGCCGAAGTAAAAAAATTCGCCATTAAAGCTTAGCACGTGCAGCTGAATGACACCATTTCATCATTTCACTATTTAATCCTGACAAGAAAACATTAATATCCAAATACGGGACTAAAATTTAAATACGTCAGATTAAGCAAATCCCTCCAAATAATCGTCAGATTATGAATCAGCACGACCAGGACATCGAGCTGAACCGTCTGTATGAAAATCTGACGCGATCGAGTAACCACGTTTTTTTTTTTGCATTTTTGAAAAGTGGCCACGCGCTTGCGTCACATCCGAATCGTCAGTGTAATGAATGGGAGCTTCGTTTGGGCTCACTTAACATCTCCTATGAATATCTGACGCGCTCGAGTAAATGTTTTTTTTTTCCATTTTTGACTCATCCGTACGGCCACCCCCAAAATCCAAATCGGCAGATTAATATACCTCCGTCATCAGAAGCATGCCCCAGCATATACACCATCAATATCTGACGCGCTCGAGTAAGTCCATGTGCATGTTTTTTTACATTTTTGAAAGGCTGTAGTGACTTCCCCCACCGGTGAAGGGTTAAACATTATATAACCTTTTTTTCTTCCTACCACCTAACCTTCAAAATCCAATAGGTCGACTAGAAAATAAGTATCTTTACTTAGAAAATAAGCATCTTAACTTAAAAATTAATAAACCAGCATACCAAGCTTCGTCAAAATCGGTAAAAAGGATCTGTCGTGGCAGCGTTTCTTTCCATTAGGGGCAGTGTCACGCTTACTATGTTCCAAATCAAGTTAATGCTAAAAATTATGTTCTTAAGATGAGGCATGAGGCAGCAATATGTCCAACTTTTAACAAAATATCCCGTGTAATCACAATGAACCATCATTTGGTCTACATAAGTTGAGTTGGTTCTTAAACTGACTGCCACATTCACCAAACCACAAACGATTCAAAAAGTATATAGATACTTAGAAAAAGTTTTGGAAAATTTTACATTTGCGTAAGCTTTCTACAATTTTTTATCTGAGTCTAAATACTAAAAACATTAAAGTAAAACTCTTTACTTTCATGCAAGTGCTTCAATATTCAATATTCATTTTACAAATTTCCACTTCCCAAACACTAACTCTTGCCAAATTTTAAAAGGCTTCTCTTTTTATTTTTTTTGTAAATAGCTACGTTACAATTGATTATGATATTTTATTAAAATTTGGAAATTGAAGAGTATTTGCAAGTGCTTTCCACTCAACTTCTCAAGTTCTTATCGATATTGCACTCATAATGGCCACGTGTTCAACGTTCAATATAAAGAACAACCGAAACACCATTACTGTCAGTAATTCAACAGTAATCAGCAACATCATCGTGAGCACCACTTACAGACCAATTAACATCTTTGCCATCATTATCATGCTCGCCTCATTACACTAATAGAAAAAAAAAGAAAAATTGTGTACTCATTGTTAGCAAAAAGTTTGCCAGCTTGCATTTGCTATTACCAACCAACTTTTTTTTGGCTAATACAATTATGTAAGCACTTAAAATTTGTTGTACGAAAATTCTTAATGTAAAAGAGGTAAAGTATAATAAATAGAAAACTAAAAATTCAAATTTTAAGTGAAATAATCATAGCTTGAGTTGCACTGAGAAATACTTTTTTTTAATTTAAAAATTGATGTTAGCTGAAAAAACAATTGGTTGTTTCACTTTAAAATTATGTTTATGGGCAGTTTTTTGACAGGAAATTTTTCGAAAACTAAAATAGAAAAAAAAAAGAAAAAAAAAACAAAAAATGAGGCATGCATTGGTCCTTGTAATTTCATAAAAGGTGATCTAAAAAAAATTTTAGTTTTCAAATTCAGTATAGTTAGTTCTATAAAAGTCCCTAACCAGTATAGAAAAGCTTTATCCTTTGCGATACCTACTGTAGAAAATTTTGCTCAGTGTTGCAAAAGATCTATTTCGATCTATATCTTTTAGAAGATATCTTTACGCAGTAGCTTCGAAAATTTTCACTTCAATAAGAAATCTCAGCATCAGTTTCCCAAATGTCTGCCATAAAATGTCACATTTTTTTTGACTGTGTACAATGACTTTAACAAATCCATAACGGCGTTACGATTGTGCGAGTTGGATTTGAAACCTCATTCCAATTAGAGATGTGGTATGTAAAAATTGAATTTGCTTTTCAATTAAATTTGTACAATTGAATTGAAAAGCAAAGAAAACTCAAGAGCTCAAACAAATAAAAATTGGGGGATGTGGTTGGGCGAAAAAAAAAAAATGATGAAATAAAAAACTTTTGCGCAAACCAAGCTGCTGGCAGGCAATGAAGTTTCATGAATTGAATCTCTGCAGTATGCGGAAGGTATTATGTGGTTTCATAGCTGGGGTGTTATATAAATCTGAAACTGATTTAAACGCATAACGCATAACGCACAGATATACAATGAACTTTTTCACCAACATTTGACATTTATGGCACAGCATAGCTAAGGAAGTGAATGTATGTATGACAGGACATAGATGGTTGAGTCGCACAGAGTAGGGGTGGAAGCAGCGAATGGGAGAGACAGCGATAGCGACAGACACAATGAGAAACGCGATTTTAATTGGACTGCCAGCTATGGGAATTATTTACACGATTTTCATATTGAAACTTTTTGTGTGCAATGTGAGTCAAATGGGCAATTGTAATAGTACCCACAGACAGCAGTTGGTGTGGTGAGAAGTAGTGGGAAAACTTTCAAATATTTGAAATGGGAAGAAAAGCAAGTGGATGTGCTCTTGGAAGAAATGTAGTCTTGCAACAGAGTCTTTAGTGTCTTTCAACAACGTTGTGGGTTGATCAAAGTGGCATAATTTGTGTGTTTTTAAGTTTTTGCTTAACAAAGTTTTCTAAAAGCATTGCAGCAGATTTATTTTCACTTTTTTTTCGAAAAGCGTTCTTTAGAAAACTACGTTTATTTTTTACAGTTTGAAGTAAAATTAATTAAAATAATTGTAAAGATAAAAATACTTTTAGAGATTTTATGTTGCAATTACTTAAAGTATTGTGTGTGCTTACAAGCTTTGGAGAACGTATGAACCCTAAGAGAGATTTTTAAAAACATTAAGTTCTTTCGGGGGGCGTGGCACCACACTTAATATGAAAAAACGCGGTTACCACTACGTCAATTTACCGAATTTTGTTGACATTTGGTATGGAGATAGATTGAGTCCTGAGTAAAGATATTTGTTTTGAATGGGCGGTAACACGCCACTTACAGGAAAAAACGTTTTGATTGCTAAGCTAATGTAATTTTTATAATTTTTTTAACTTATCTGGAAAAATTAGTGCCAGGATAGCTAAAATTTTTCTTGTATGCACCAAATGGCAATATATCAGGTTGATTGAGATCAATATAGGTTTTCTTTTAGCTATCAATAAAACTTTGCTCTATTCTTGCAATACCACAGTTAATAGCAGAAAAACTTCACGCATGTCAAATTTATTGTTTCCAAAAATAATGAAGGTAGCTATTAAATTTATAGCAACAGCATTCAAGCAGTGTCCAGCACAATTTTTCCGTCAACACCTGCATCGCAAGCCAGGTCATAACTATAGAAAAAAAAAATATATCTTAATAACCAATCCTTTTTATAACCTACTCAAGCGTGACCTGCACAAGCTCAAGATATAAATTTTTTGAAAAAGGAAATAATCTGAGTGGATATTCAACATGTGAGAGAAATGCCATAGCTATGAGCCTAAATTAACAGAAAAGTGAAGGCAATAAAATACCCAAGTTTTTTGGTTGGTCTTAAAAAGGTACAATTTTGGTGAAATCTCGTAAATGTGCGCTAGGACATCAATAACAGAGCTTGAAAAAGGCGAGTAAAAAGATTGAGGGCTTACAGCAGCAGTGTATCAACAGTTAAACGAGTCATAAAATAAGCACCTTAATGTCAAAGTACATGTAATAAAATAAGTTTGCCATTAAATTTTTTCTTTTCGCTTTACCTACACTTTTTGGGTTTAACAAGAAAACATTTTAATCCTGGTTTGTTGTACACACACACTATGCTATAGGCTACGTTGTTGTGTGATGCCATAAAGCTTATTAAGTTTTCATTTTGCTGTTGTTGCTTTTTTTTTGTTTAAGCTTAAGCTTAGGAGGCAAGATACTGCTGCCTGTTTTTAGGCGACATGATGTTGCCTAAGCAACAAAACAAAATTTAAGCCTTTTATGGCCGAAGGACGTACAACGCCAGCTGTTTGGTTGGCTGAAGCAACCGATGTGAGTAAGTGAAATTTGAATATTCGTAAATTAAATGGTAGCGTTAGAAAATCTCACTAAAAAAAATGCCAATAGAGTTGATGCAGACACAGTGAAATGGATTTAGTTAAAATGAAAAAAAAAAAAAAAAAAAAAAACGAAATTCTTTTTCGGGGTATGCTTGTGGGTATGCCTGTCTCTTTGATACCGTTGTTTGTATGTTGTTTCTGTATATTAAAGTTTGCTTTTTAGAAAATTGCAATAATTCAAAATGTTTTGTTATTAAAAAATAAAAATTATTTCAAAAAATTATTATTTGTATTTTGAATCATTTTGTGGTGGCTTCAAAATGAAATAATCCGTATACCGATTTCAGATCCGCTCTAGTGTTTCTTCAATGTCTGATTCCATTTTACATTCTTTGCATCAGGTAAAAACACAAAAAATGCATAGCTGTTACACTATCGCTTCAGTTTCATGTTGCGCAGAGATTTTAAGTAAATGTCAGCTAAAATTTTTCTGTAATTTTTTGAACAAATTTATTTGTGAAATTATCACTGTCGGCGCGCACTACCTACCAATTGTTAAATTCTTTCATCCATCCGACACAAATGTTGTTTTTATTTACTTTTTTCTTATTCGGTGTCCCATGCTCTGCGTTTGGTTTTAAAAGGATATCAATCAGTAGTTGTTGCCGTAGTCGCAACAAAAGGAGCTGTCGTCGCCATATTGTTTTTCATTTCGTTGTTATTTCTCTGCAAACGTTTATTTTTTGTTAAATTTTCTTTCTTGTTTTCCTTTTTAAGCAATGCTGCGTACGACCTTTCATTGAATTTTTTGTTGCTGTTATTTTAAGCCTTCATCTTTTTAGTTTAGTACATTGCTGTGCGATATTGCTGCTGTATTGTGTTGTGTTGTGTGAAAACCGGTCAAGTGTGCCAATGCTGCTGCTGCAGATGATGATATTGAAGAGTAGCATTTTTTGCTTCGCTTTATTTTGGTTTATTTTTGGTAACAAAACATAACGTGTTGTAGCGTATAACGACGTGCATCCAAACTCTTGTTTATTTTCAACTTTTGTATTTTATTTAAAATTGCCGATTAAGCGAGGAGAACAAACAAAAGTAAAAAGTTTTACAGCTGCAACGTGATGAATAAATATTTAAGTGGGTTCTTTATTGTGCCCAATTCACACGCAGCCTTGGTTAAAGTGGTTTGTATATTTTGTTGGAGAAAAAAGTAAGAAAATAATTTGTAAGTGTAGTAGGGGCTTAAGAGCCATAGTAGCGTTGGAATGAATGTGAGCATACAATGCGACCAAATATAAATAAATCTTTCATAATGTGGTTTTTCTCTCTCTCAATTTCAACGTTTTGAATTTTCAAATTTTAACGATAATAATTGATGGAGTTTGAAGCACACAAATTGCTACTCATTTTAAATATTTGTTCGATTAAGGTCTATTCTTTTTCATACAATACCGTATTGATTTATTTGCTCTTATCTGTTTATTTACATTGTAAATAAATATTAAATTAAATAAATAAGCATGTTATGCAAATAAATGTAGAAATTGGCTAAAAAGCTTTTAAAAAGTACACAAATACACAATTCAATTGAATGGTGTGTTACGTTATAATTTTGGGTTTACGTGGCGTATGAGTGATGTTTAACTTTTATATGAAGCTAATTGCTCTTGATACTATAATTTTTTATATAATTTATGTATCGTGTTACCAAAATGATTGTATTCTCATGAAGAGAATGAAGTAATTCGGTTAAGCTAAACATTTGGATGTTGCTTGTGTTAAAAAAACCAACGACTTTGCTTTCTGCTGACAACAAATATGGAAACCAAACTTGATAGTTAGGTATTGTCTTATCTTCTTGCAAATATACTTACATATAACAAATATATATGATATTAATTCAGAAATTTTATATTTTCTCTTTAAAATGCAGTATTAGTCATTTCAATTAAATTTTGTTTATGGTGTTAATATGTCCCTTGAATGAAAAGTGCCATACAAATGGCATAATACAATAAGGTAAAAAAGGAAACAGTTAGTAGTTATTATCTTAAGCTAATGTTTAAATTTGATTGATAATATTTAGCGACTCCATAGTATAACATAATCACATGCATGATTTATTTCAAAGGCAAATATCATATGCCTAGTTCAATTAAAGGTCACTCATACGCCCCGTATCGCAAAATGATTTATATCAATAGATTAACGGATGGAATTTTATTTATGCATATATTTTTTAGTACACTCATTTCAACAAATGTTGATTAAGTTTAAAATTTCAAAAATTGTATTCAATATTTGTTATTTGTAAAATTTAAATATAAATCTTACTATGAAATGAGCAAAATTGTAAATTGCAAAAGGTCAAAATAGCAAAATGTACATCAATAAATTTTAAATGCTCTCAAAAATTATGCAAATTAAATAAATAACCACAAACACCACACAATTAGTTATATTCGTATGTAGAATGAGAAAGGATCAACTAAATTAAATTTTTCATTATTAAGAATTTCACCCAAAATTGCGCATTTTACTGGTACGCACTTTAATGGAACCACAAAAACTTAAAATATTTGTTTGTGCATCGATGAACGTTTGCTCTTATCTTTATCCTTGACATCAAAAACTTAGTGCCTTGCGCTCATTATTCACAAAACGAACCCGCACACTTGAGAGTATAACGCAGCTAAAAATCACACACTAACGCATATACAACTACATACAACCATATGCTCATACCATGCTGCTATTGCTGCTACTGCTGTGCCACAGTTTTGCTCCATATTATGCCAATATTATCTTAATTACATTCTCAAAGGAACTGAGCAGCAGCAAAGTAACAAAAACATAAAAGGAAAGAAAAGAAAAAAACAAAAATGAATTCAGTAAAAACAAAAACAATGACAACAGCAACAGCATTTCACAAATAACAACAATTGTAATTAAAGGCTAAAATGAGGCGCCCGCTCTTTTGCAAATTCAGAGAAATAAATAATTGTATGAAGTAGATAAGCAGACACATCACATTAGGTCCCAGTAAAAAATTATCAATTGAGGTGAATGACTAATAGGCTGTTTACTACTGCAATGTTACTCGTGCAGCAAACTCTAAACTCGCACACGAAATTATAAAAATAATTAGATATTGTGAAAAAATTACCCAACATTTTGTGGATTTTGTGCAATTTTTGAAAGTCTTAATTTCTTTAGCAAAATATCAGAAAAACAGTGCTGATATAGGCTTTATATATTTTAGCTTGATTAGATTTGAGTCCTTCTTTTTAAGTTAAGTCCTTCAAAAATAGTTTTTCAAAGAACTTAATGAAATAAGTTTCTTCACTGTCGACTAAAAAAAAGGGAGCTTTTAAACATATGTAATGGAAAAGCTATTGTTGAAAATATATATCAAAATGAAAGTAGGTTTCAGATTATTTTCTAATTTTCATAAATTATTACGTATGTGTGTTTTCGTCCCTTAAAGAAGTCAATACCGGAGTGAACTGAAAGTATGGAGTGCTTTGGGTTCAACATCTACTAAAAAGCTTACAATTATAATCCATCATTATATTTAACTCTTACTACCATTTTTTTTTCAAAATTTGTTCACTGGGCTCAGCTGTGTAGCTTGTAGAATATACGTTTAAAGGTAAATAAAAGTTAGAATCCATTAAGCAACACGCACACATATAAAAGACTACGCAAAATAAAGACTTCTTTCTTCGAAGTGTTAAATGTTGTGTTTGTTATTTTGTTATTTGAATGAAGACAAAACGCAGACACACACGCATCTAAGCAAATAATAATTATGCGTTGTTGTGGGTATGTGTGGATGTTTGTCTTTTGTTGTTGTTGTTTTTACCTTTAAAGTAATTGTTTTTTTCACCTTTACGTAAAATGTGCGCAATTAATCAAGTTCTTGGCAAAGACTTAACTTGTTTTTTTTTTTAATTTTCATGCAACAGCGCGTAGTTTTAATTTAAATGTAGAAATCTCAGCAAAAATTTCAATCAAAATCTTAACTTACCAACAAAAATTTATGTGATAGCAAATGCCAAAATTCTGTTGTGGTAGCAACAAACCACACAATGTTAGGATTTCGCTATATTGCAGCATAGTGATGCGCAGTGTTTGACAGATTAAAGATCCGGAAAGTATTAACGTTTATTATTTTGCGTTATAAAAATCTATTTTAGAAATAATCCCCTAAAGATACTTAATCTCTAACTTATTTTGGGCAAAAAATTTCATTAAAAGATATGACGGTTATTTTTGTGCAATTTTACTACATAGCATTCTCACGCAGTTCACTATCTTATTTAAACTTAAAAACGAACAACATTACTGCAGATCTAAGTGTTATTTAATCAGCGATGATTGAGTTGTACGAATTAATTACACGCACAACAGTAACAACTTGAATATTGTTGGTTATGCAACAAAAGGTAAAAGTAACGATAACACCTTTTAAGCAGCTGCTGCTGCAACAATAAATGAGCTACAATTTATTTGCCGTAATTTCAAAATCAGTTCATTTCCCTGTCTTACGTTAACAACAACAATCCGTCAACACACACATGTGTGGAAATACACAGCTGAGCGTAAGTTTATCAACGCGTTTACATTTGCGAAAACAACAAAAAATTGCAACTACTGCAGTGCGTTGCTGTTGCCAAACTCCATGCAACAAATTGAATGAAACGTAGAAAACAATACAAAAATTGATTGACGGAAAGGTTAAGTGAAAACACGATTTGCTGCAATCACAAAAATGGCAACGGCAGGTAATATCAACATAAATGAAAAGAGTAGTGAATGCAAATGTAATGCATTGAACTACAATGAACTTCTGTTGGTATTGATACGGCTCAGCATAATTACAAGGAAGTCTGAGTAAAGGTAAGTGCCTGATAAAGAGTATTTTTTGAAAGATTACCACCTATAGTGGTAAATTGTGGTGAATACCGAAATTCCAATAGAAGTGATTGATCCTTAACTTGTTAAATTTCATCGTTTGTCTGTTAAGTAAATTTTTAGTTTTTCTTATGCTCTTTGAGTTTACCATAGGTATTAAACATTTATTTCCAATTGGGCAGGTAATATTTTCAGGCCTCTATTTCAAAAATGTAAGTCTGTCACTGACATGTAATTGAAGGCTCACAAAAATCGAGCTCTTGCAAAAAATGCGTTAAATTTCAGTTGGGTAAATGCTTATTATGAAGACTTATGACAATCAAAAGATTCTTCAAGTGAAAGGTTCTAATCCACGTAGAGACAAATGTTAAAATTATATCAGGAAATTACTTGAAAATATTGTTTTTTGCTAAAATTTTGATAGATCCAGGAATGTAACACTGCTTTTAAAACATTCAATTTTATTTTTACAAAAAACTATAATAAGTTTTATGTATTAAGAAAACGTTTCAATAAGAAAACGTTCCGAATTGAGGTTGTCGAACCCTATTGTTTTTTCGGACAATCCATTGAGATGTTGACATTTTTGAAAAATGAAATGACTCTTTTCGACCTTTCCCTATCGATTGGTGCAAATTTTTTTTTATTTTGAACCACCCTAAAATTTTTTTTTGCTCGAACCGATAAGAAATGGTAGGCAATAGCTTTTGGACATACCTTCCTCAAACCTTTCCTTAAACCATGATAAACGCACTTTAAGGTTAAAATATCTCAAAACTCGGAGTCGTCAGAGAATGCTGACCTCAGATTTGAGCTAAGCGCGACAAAAATCTTTGTAAAAGTAAATTCAGGAAACACTGAGCTGCTTAGCCCAAATAAAAATCCAAGTAATCGAATTTCGCAAGTTTTTTCATGAACAAATTTAAAAAAATAAAACATTTTATCCCAAATTCATTATGATGTGCAGATAATTCACTGAACATACTAACAAATTAATTCATTGTACTTTTAAAATCGCGACTTCACAAAAGAGGAATTAAAATAGTACTGTAGCGAAAAAAAAGTACAATTCTGTTGATAAAGTCTAATTTTTGCTTAGT
This sequence comes from Meiosimyza platycephala, assembly GCA_963662105.1. Lineage (NCBI taxonomy): Eukaryota > Metazoa > Arthropoda > Insecta > Diptera > Lauxaniidae > Meiosimyza > Meiosimyza platycephala. The sequence goes on from OY759209.1 coordinate 77,824,529, forward strand.
GACTGACTATATATGTTTGTAGATATTTCTTGAAAAACTGTCGTAAACAAAACTAAAAATAAAGAAAAAAAAAAAAACCAAAACAAAAAATTTGAATCAGTCTTTGAAATGTTTTTAATACATCTAAGAAAAAGTTTTTAGTTTTCATAATACCATTTAGCATTTGTTTCGAAATTTTTTTGAGAATACACTTAAGTATTAGCTTAAAATTTTACATAAAATAAAAGGTTTGTTTTTAATTTTCTTAATTTGTTTAGAATACAAATTATAAACTTCGAAGAGTACAAAAATAACAGGAAATAATGTGGGCGTGAATACGCCACTTTTTTTATGTTTTCACTTAATTCTAACATTAATTGTGAAGCTCTTTAAGAATCTGTGCTTAATCTCGATTTTACTTAATGTCAACATTAAAACGAATACTAAAGCTTAGTATATTAATTTAATTACCTAATTCCATTACCCGATGGTATGCTAATGTAATTAGCATTAGCATGACGCTAATAATACTTATACCCTTACACTGTTGCTATCTTTGGTTTTGTTTGTATCTTTGAATTACCAACATTATTACAACAATAACGTTCTTGGTTTTTTTTTCTGTTTTGTTTTATTTTTGTTAGGAACAAAATTATATTTGCTTTGGTTAAATATAACAAAAATAGAAATGATAATGGTAACACTGTTTTACTACATACGTAATTGATTTGTGCCACGCTCACCCTGTTTATTCCAATGTTGTTACTTTAGTTTAAGCTTAAAATTCGATATTTTCACATTTTGTTGATTTGGTGCCGCATCACAACGTTAGACCAATTCTGTTTCCATTACCATATCCTCAGCATTCATCTCGACTACGGCTACTGATTCCGACGCTCCAGTCGCCAACGCTGTACCTCACTGAATGTACGTCAGCGATGATGAATCCGATTTCGACGACACACAACACATCAGCTTCGCTGCAGTGCTGCGTTTCGGTCAAATTGCAGAAACCTGCTCCAATTCGGCTGACGATCGTCCCGAGTTCATTACCACAACATTTTTTGCCGCATAGTCGGTAACAAAACGATCACTGTTACGCGGATGTATATTGCCCATTTCTTGTGTACAACACCAAGGATTTCGTGTTGTCAGTATACGTTTGAAAGCATCGCGAAATTCCTTATTGAATATTGAGTATATGATGGGATTGAAAGCTGAATTCGAGTAACCCAGCCATGAGAGTATTTTAAAAGTTTGACCACCAATGCAGGTCTTACAGAAGGCAGCCACAATGTTGACACAAAAGAAAGGTACCCAGCATATTAGAAAGACACCCATGATGACACCAACTGTAACGGCAGCCTTATGATCGGATACATGGTATGGTGAGCTGTGATGCAGATTGCGTACTTTGAATTTTTTCGGTTGACTTTTGTTTGGTCGTCGTATGCTTTTGTAGCGTTGTTTTTCCGCCACCTCACCGGGCCGTAGCACGGCTTTTATTGATTTGACGTGTTTCTGTGCATAACAATAAAGTCTGTGAAAGAGAAGAGAAGGAAATGTGAAGTTTATGATAACTGTTAGACTTAGGTATTGATGAAACTAAATTTTTTATAGTTGATATATATTTTCTTAAATTTACCACCCTCCCCTACTCAGCTTTAAATTGAAGCTGCAAGATAGTGAAAATAAAGTGGTACCTCAAAACAAAATGACGAACTTAATGTGGCAGAAAACTGAAAACAACTTAATTTTTATGTAACCATTACCTCTGAGCAAAGCCTGAACGTGTAGCTAGTATGGTATAAAATGATTGTCTTCTTATTTCTGTTATATTCTAACTATGTTAAAAACTTCTGTAAAGTAATGCTTAAAAAAAAACTTTATTTCATAATAAAATCGAAATTCATTTCGTAAGTACAATTATTTCCTTTTTTGAATTATTAAAAGTCCATAAAAATTTTATAGCCAATGGGGATCCATTAGTGAATTTTTCTTTTCCATCAACGACACTCAAATTCATCATAAATTAATTAAGCAAATTGAATTCTTTCGCCCATGTTAGTTATTGTTATTGGTTTCTATTTTAGTTTACATTTTTGTGTTGTTCCATTTGAAATTTCATTTGAAATTCATGATTATTTGTCCGGAGCAAACACAGCAAACCAAGTGAAAGCGCACAAGCCCCGTACACTGAAAATTTGAAGAATTTATGGCAGAGTCAACAGTGTCTACTATTACTGCTGGTATTTCGCAAATTATAGCGGATAGCAGGAAAATTGGGTCATAACATATTGAAAAAAAACGTGGTCATTTAATGTACATATGTAAAAAATATATATTCAATTTGAAGAGTCTATTAATTTTACTCATGGATATCCATATTTTGCAATATGCATTGTTGGACACAACTCGCCTTAACTTACCCTATAATTTTTCATTGGAATGCCCTGCATTAACTGCAGTGACTGCACATGAAAAACTATTTTCATTTTCCGCGCGTTGTTTTGTCTTTTATTTTTTTTTTAAATACCGCAGTGTTTTGTTTTCCCACGCTGCCACAATCTTTTTTCCACTTTATTATTTGCAATGTTTTAGCCAAATTGCTTGTAAATTGCAAGAAAAAAATTAAAAAAAAAATGCAACAAAAAAAGAAAAAAAGTGCAACTGCAGCAGTAATAGAGGTTTCATTTTTAGGCATTTTTTTTGGAAGAAAAAAGTGATAATTTCATTTGACAGGCACGTATGTTTGGGTTTTTCAAAAATAAAACTATTTGGCATCATTGTAATGTCTTTATGAATAATGCAAGCCACATGCAGTACTCTCTAATGGTTAGCACAAAATAGCACTTTTTTGTTCATAACACCAAGTATGCACAAGGAAGTGAGATTGGCGCTTTAATGATATGAGCAGTCAAAAGTTTTGAGATTTTAGCAAGCAAGCGCTATGCTTTCTTTATTTGAATCAACAGAAAGTAGTAGACTATTTGAAAGTGGGCGTGGTAGAGCCTCTATAAGTTTTATTTATCTTTCACTCTAGAAGCAGAATATGTTTAATTTCACAAATGCCTGGTGACTCTAAAACACAGTCAATAAAGTTGACTTCAAACCGGAAATATTAAAATTTGTTTGTTTTATAAAGGGTGTTTTTTGTTGTTTATTTTGACTTAGCCAATTTTCAATTACAAAACGAACCATAAATTATTTTGAAAAACGTTTCATATCTGTCTTGATCGCTGAAGTTAGTGCCTTAAATCTGCCGTAGTTTAAGATGCTTAAGGTGCTGTTTTTTAAGACTTAAAATTGTGAATTTTTTTGTGATTGAAAAAATTGCCCAATTTTAAGGAATATTTTTAAAAATTGCTTTTTAATTATTCTTAATAAGAGATATTATACTAATTGTCCATAACTATTATTTCTCAATGGATTCTTTTTTACGTTGATTCATACCCATGTTCAATTATTATTCAATGGTGGTCCCGAGTCCCAAAAATGCCCGATTTTGGTCGAATTTTTTTTATACACCAATCGAAGGAAAGAGGTCGAAAGTGGATTTTGACCATCATCAGAGCTGGTTCTGAGTTCCAAAAATGCACGATTTCGGTCCATTTTCGAAAAAAAATGTTATACACCAATCGATGGAAAGAGGTCGAAAATGGATTTTGACCATCGTCAGAGGTGGTTCCGAGTCCCAAAAATGCCCGATTTTGGTCCATTTTCGAAAATAAAATGTTATGCACCAATCGATGGAAAGAGGTCGAAAATGGATTTTGAGCATCATCAGAGGTGGTTCCGAGTCCCAAAAGTGCCCGATTTTGGTCCATTTTTGAAAATTTTATGCTTCAATCGATGGAAAGAGGGCGAAAATGGATTTTGACCATCGTCAGAGGTGGTTCCGAGTCCCAAAAATGCCCGATTTTGGTCCAATTTCGAAAAAAAATGTTATGCACCAATTGCTGGAAAGAGGTCGAAAATGGATTTTGACCATCATCAGAGGTTGTTCTGAGTCCCAAAAATGCCCGATTTCGGTCCATTTTCGAAAAAAAATGTTATATTCTAATCGATGGACAGAGGTCGAAAATGGATTTTGAACATCATCTAAAATAACATGATAATATTACGTATACGACATGTTAAACTTTAATTACTTACAGAGGTCGAAAATGGATTTTGAACATCATCTAAAATAACATGATAATATTACGTATACGACATGTTAAACTTTAATTACTTACATAGGAGATGTTTTAAAACCGCTATACCTTATGCAAAAACAATGATGAACAAATTTTTAATGCAAAGTTTCCCAGAATAAAGTTCCAAATATCTGGAAATTAATTAAAATTTTGAAAATTATTTAGAAACAAAGTGGTGGTTGTACTTTTCAGTTTTTCGGTTTTTGGCACCTTTTTTTGATAAAATGTTTTATAAACTGATATATAAAATGAGTTGGCGTAGATATAAAAATATATTTTCCTTACAGTTTGCAGCAACCTTGAAAAGTCCTCCACATATTTGTTTTTTTTTTGCTTGCATGTTTTGGACGAGGAATTTCATTACAAAACTCGGAATGATATTTTTTTCGTGATCGCTGAAAATTGCATCACTCTAATGAACGTAATATGTACTTTAATTTAAATTTTTTACAAAAAATTTTTCTCAAAATCTTTAGAATTTTCATTTTGTTTTCAGATAATATATTTTTAACTTATAAGCTTATTTTTCACTCATTATATACCCCAATATTTTTGTTAATATTTCGTTTTTCCTAGGTAATTATATTCTGGGAGAAGTTGCCTACTACCTGAGAAATAAAAATTTCGAAATTTTCTTCATAAACTTCAATAAATTTTATAAGTGTTGAATAATCTTTTATATATGCACATAGCATATAATATTAATCTTAAAATAAATGCTAAGACAATAACGCATATAACCAGACTGTGACAACGTCACAACGTTACATCATCTGCTCTCTGTTTAGTTGTGTTTAATACCACTAGGGATCGCTTTACTTGGTAGCAACACAAATTGCTCAATAAATATTCTTTTATCGTTATAATTTGTTCATTATTGTCCTTGTGTAAGTATGAATGTGCGTGTGTGTGTGTGTGCGTGCTTGAGTGTTATGGTTTTTTCTTTATTTTTTTTCTGTTTTTTTCCCCCAAACTTTTGAATCGTCGTGGTGCAGTTGTTTTTGTGGTACCTAAGAACCAATATTACGATGTTCTTTTTGACATTTGATGCTTTTTCGTTCGTTATTGCAAAACTGAAGTTCTGGCAGCAGTAGTTTGGTGGATATTTTCATCGTTTTGTTGCTACTTTGAGCACCTTTAAATTACATAAATAATAATGATGTCCAGTACGTGCTACAAATGTTGCAGTTGGGAGCTTATGAATGATTGGCTGAATGGATGGAACGTTGCATGATACGCAAAAAGCTTTGTGATTTCATCCATTTTTTTTTGTGGTAAAGTTTGAGTTTTTCTTTTCAAATTTATAACTTTAACTTTTTGAAGTGGATCAGCATGAATGTTAAGTTTGGTGCAATCTTTTGACAGCAGTTTCAAAATGTCAACTTAAGTTGGATGTTAAGACTTCGTTTCTTGAATAACTAAAGATTTTTTTATTGCATTATTTAAAGTTTAAGGTGAGAGTTTAAGACTCTGTAAAGTTTTTCGCCGTACATATTGTTAAATCTTTATTTTTATTTAAAAAAATTAAATATTTCATAGAAGTCTCAATTAAACCCTTTAGTTAATCTTACATTACAAAATTCATTTGAGTTAAGCACTTCACTCATTTTTAATTCCTTTTCTAGAAGAATATATTCCTTAGGGCTTTAATATCCTTATCTGACCTAAATAAACCATGTTCAGCTCATTTATTACATAACCAAGCAGATGAGCGATGAAATGAAAAGGTAGTTTAGTTCTCACAAAGCCCACAAGTAATAATTTATAAATTAGCACATAATCCTTTTTACATGCCTTCATGCTAGAAACAAGGTTGTATTATAACATCCTTTAACTATTATTGAAGAGAAACCACAAATTACCTACTTATTAGTTTTTTAAGGGGTTACTCTACTGGAAAATTTTTTATTTCTTATTTTCAAAGATTGCATACATTGAAGAATCCCTACGAAAAAGTTAGAGTATTGGAAAATTTTTAGTTTCGTGCGGTGCGCTTAAGTCATTCATTACAAGTTCATTCAATGCTTAAGGACAATCGATTAGACTTGAAAAAGTTTTTAAAAAATGTTTATACGCACAAAAAGAAAAAAAATAATACCAGCTCGTTACTGCAGGGTATCCCCTTTAATTGTGTCACATAAAAGGTAGTTTGGGTTGCACAAGCACATACCTATGTATCTATACTCATAAATGATAAAAACACATATTTAATGCGTGAATATACATGTAGAATTCCTTGTAATGTTGATCCCTACCAAAAAACAAAAAAATGGTCATCAAATTAATCAAATTAAAAAGGTTGTGGTTAAAGTTTTTAGTTTTGTACTTTAGCAGAAATACTGGTGTATGATTTAATAGAGATTTGCATAAGATTGAGGCAAAACTTTAGTTGCAATGCTAAATTTAGTCGAATGTTTTTTCTTTTACAAACGAAAAAAAAAGTTTTTAACCGATATCCCGGCTTTGCTGGTTTTTATTATCTTTAAGTATTCGAAAAATTTTCCTTTATAAAGTGTAATCTCTATAGATAATGACTTTCATATTATGTCCTGCATAGTTTTGATTTACTGCCAAGACTACTTCATCTTTAAATGAAACCACAAAAAGGGTGTAACTTCGTACTCATTATGCATATTAGGGCGGATCGATTTGTTAGGGCGGGAAAAAGTCATCAAAGGGTTTGGCAGGCAAATATTCTACGAATAACCCATATGAAGTGCATGTTTGATGGAATAAGCTTCACAGACCAAGCATGCCAAACTTTAGAGATTAGCCTGGATTGTTATCGACGGTGCCATGATGACAACATCTGATGCAGTTTTCGAATAAGCTCTCAATATTACCACAAGGGAAAATCATTTTTACAGCTAAACTATTTTTCGAATGTGTGACAAAGTTGGAAACTATTTATTCCTCAATGGGAGGAGAGATAATGATTGAAAAGTATTTAATGTTCAATAACAACGATCGTTGACGCATAACTTTTTAGTTTTGTTCCAGGATAAAACAGTTGGGAAAAAAAGTAGCTCAAATTTTGCTGAAAACAATATTTGGTACACTGGCATTTGTAGCATAGCCAAATAAGTTCGGGTATGTAACTAAAATGTATGAAGTGGGGTGCTTTCAAGGCTAAAATTCATGCGACTGAATTTTGCATCTAGGACTTTATAGGTAGTAGCTGTGACAACAAAAACATTCAAACCTTTTGCGATATCAGTAAAGTAAACCTTGCACGCCGTTCATGTGAAGATCACCTCCAAATTAATGCTCAAGGGACTCCTGCTTCTCATGAGCTTGAACATCGTGATACGAGGACATTCAAATATAAATAACAATAAATATAGAAATGAAGCCATTGGTTCACAGAGTTCCTCTACACCAAAGATATTATAAAAGTTAAGCTTAAAGTTCAATGAAAGTTGTATTTCTTAAAATTTTTTCGAACTTGGCATTTTGTAAGAAATATGATATAATTTAAATGCCACCCTTGAGACCTCATGCTGTACTGTATTCTTTTGAAGTAACTTTCATTGAATTTTCTGAATAATTCAGGCAAACCATTCCTTAAAAATTTTTTCATTTATATCAGGCCTGCTTGTGTTAAAAGTTGCTCGTGTTTCAAGTAAATGGCTCGTTACGCTTCTCTACACATTCTCTGCTTTCTTTATTTTACTTGAATTATTCATTGATTCTATGCTAACTGAACGTTTTCAGTGAGGTATTTTATCTTACAAAATATAAATAATTACGATCCGCATGTTAATTAATGCTACAATATAATTCCCTTGTCTATTTAGTAAGAGACTTTCAATCGAATTGAATAAAATCCACTCACCTGCAATAGATGCCAATCATGACAACGCACGGAAAGTAAAAACTAATGCAACTCGAGACGACAGCATATGTTGGTGTTAAGTCCAATGCGCACGTTGGATACTCTTTACCGTTATCTTCCACAATTAACGGTTTTTCCGGTCGATGTAAGCCCAGCGATATTGGCACAAAAGAAACAAATGCGGCCAACAACCAAATGGCAGCAATGGTGGCAACAGCAACACGTCGTGTAACCCAGCGACCGTACCTGTAAAAGAGCAAGGAGATAGCAACAGATAGTTAGAAGGAGATAGGTAGTTGTAAGAGTATGAGTGGGAGTTCAATGTGAATGTTTGTACTATAAAGAGATATCAAGATGTGAGATAAAAAGATATGTTCGCGTGACACCAGCTTATTTTGAATGGATTTAAAATGTTGGCAAAACGAACACACAACGCATATTGTGTTTTCATAGTTATTGTTCTGTTGCTGTTGCTTCTATTGTTATTGTTGTTGTTGTCGTCGTTGACAGTAATGTTACCAAAGTGATGTTATCTAATATTGTAATAGTGCAAGCGTAAGATGATTATGTATACTGGCAAAAATAAAGTGGCCACTTTTTATTTTGTGCACATAGAAATTAATTGTAAGAAATTTAATTTTTGAAAGTTTTAAATGATAAGGACTCATTATTGGTATAAGAGCATTAGATATATTTATGAAAATATTTATTGAATTTTTTGAAACAGCACGTAATGTTTAACACTTTGAGGCGAATGAGAAAATTTCGAATGCTCTAGTAAGAATATTGCCCTCAAATTTATCACGACTAAACTCAATCGGGTTGGAGATATTTAGAATATAACAAACATATTTCATTATTGAAGAAGAAAAATCACTCAATGAAACGATTCAAGAACGAAAAAATTTTCAAATTCAAAAAAATATTATTGTTTCTTTAGCTGTGTAATTTTTAAAAAATGAATAAAGAAAATTATGACGTCATAAAAAAAAAAAAAATTGTTTTTCAAATAAATATAAAAAATATTTTTCTGAATATTTTGAGCAATTTGAAGAACTTTTTACTAAAATCGATTTTAGCTGAAGGTCTATAGCTTAGGAGAAAAAAAAATGATAAAATGCAGATATTTTGACAAAAATTGTTTTTATCACTAACGCAAAATTGAAAATGAAAATTTCTATTTTTTTCCACAAAATTCAAATCTGTATTAAAAAATATAGGCTTGAGTATAAAATATCACAGTTGAAGTCAAATTGATTTTAAAAATTTGTTTCAAGGTCAAAGGCAAAGACTTTGTTATTTGATCCCCTAGGAACCTTATAACTTTTGTGCTAAATATTCATCACTATCTGCCTTTGTTCTTGAGATATTAGCAAGGCGAAATTAAAATCAGATTGTATCAGAGATGACAATCAGTTAAACGCTGCCCATATGTATTATATCTCGCGATCGTCGCAGATCGTTTTTCCCAGGTGAAGAAGATCTTTCGGTCCTTTCATGAAACATTTTGCAATTTCCCAGGAATCAAGAGCAGACCATTTCCTAGTACGAACAGCGCTCATAAAGTCATTGATTCAACGAGCACTTGCAAAAAAAACTTTTAATATTTTGTAAACCGTATTAAATTTGCTACGAAGTAAAGCAGTAATTGCTAACTCAGGAGTATAAAGCACACAAAATTCCTTTGTTGTTGATGATGATTTTTGACGCCTCCCTTAGAATTTCCGCCTAACAAGCGACTGACAGACAGAAAAAACTTTAATATAAACATATACTAAAATCTTAGCCTTTTTGAAAGTATTTTAATTTTGTTGAAGACGTAAAATTTATCAAGCTTTGTATGAAAAAGATGCTTAAGAAATTATCATTTCAATTATTGTGGACAAAATACATTAAATAAAAAAAAAGTTGCTCAAACAAACCCAACTTTCTACAGAAAGGAATTAAATAAATTGCGCTATTTAGCCATAAACTTTAAGCGCCTTAGAAAATTTTCCTTTATCTTCGAGCCTATAAAATAAAATGTATCATAAACTAAATCATATGGCAACGCTGAACAAAAAAACTTTGGGAGACTTAGTGGAATTACTAACAGCAGCAGTAACAACAACAATAGCAACATTTTGACCTCGATATCCGGCCAGAAGGCGATATAACGGGGTAACTTTGGTAACAAATGTGGCATCAAATTAATGAAAATGGAGAATTGTCATAACTGTGGGAAAATTTTGATAGTTTCATTTTTGTTGTTATTGTTGCTTTTGCTGTTGTTGTTGCTACCAATTTTATGGTACTGACCAATTCAGCATAGGGGCGTAAAATCATTTAGTTGTTTCGCCGTGCAACATCAAAGGCAGTGAGCTGGGTGGTAGCAAATCAATTACAATGATTTTAAGTTGGTTTTTCGAATGGATGCAATTAAATAGTCCGCACACATAATGTCGGTTGTTTGTGCGCGTTGCTGTGGCATATTTAGTATACTGTGGTTATATGATATTGCTGTTGCCGATGTTTCTATTCTATGTATGTATTTAATAAGTCAATCATACATATGAATGAATAGAATCTCTGATTAGAAAATCAGTATGCTTTGGCATACAAATGAAATAATTTTTGCATGTTTTGCGGACAACGCAACATTACAGAATCCAATTGTTACAATGAATATGATTGATATGTCAATGGAATATGTAAATTTAAATTTTAATAGAATATAAGTAGGAGGATTTTATTGCATGGATGGTATATTTCTGAAAACTGTATTGTTGGTTTTATTGCAAAAACAACACAAACTGCGTTTTATTCGTCGAATCGCTATCTAAGTACCAATGTGCGAATAAAATGACCAAGTTACTAAATTTCCCAGTCGTTTTTTATACGAGTACTCGTTGTTTATCTTTTTCTGGGAAATTACTCTCTTTTTGTCATTGACAAAATACAATTCTGCTGGTAAGCAACTTCTTATGTATATATAAACAGGCCCAGATTTATCTTAGAGGCACACTAGGCCATTGCCTAGGGCGGCAGAATTTAGGGGTTGCAAATATTGGGAACTTTGAAAATTTTTTAAGGTGGTAAGACTTACATGGGGGAAAAGTAAAAAAGTGCGAATACTTGGAATTTCGCCCCCTAAACTACTAAAAAAAAATTTGACAACCAAAAAAAAAAAAAGTCCCTACTTTTGATATTAATAAAATTTTTTTTAATTAAAAAAGGTTACAGTTGCATGCTTTCCTTCATTTGTTTGCTCAGCAAACGAAGTGTGAACTTTAGCTGGAGACATTAAAAATATTCAATTGAAAAAGTTGTGCATGTGGCAATATCCTTAAAAGAAATTGTCACGATAAAGCAACTCAAATGTGGAAATGAAAAAATTACAAATCGCTAACTTAAATGAAATTTTACGAGTAGAAGAAGAAAAATTAAAGTAAAATACAACGAAGCAGCAAGTGAGAAAATTTTAATAAGAAATGAAATAAAAGAACAAAACCAGGAAAAGTGGAAACACCCATTTTCATAAAAAAAAAAAAAATGTTGATATTTCCGATTGATTCCCATGAATTAAATAAGTAATTTTATTGCTTTTGTTTTTGATGTGTGCTGTCGATGAAACAAACAAACCAAAATGGGAAAGCAGAAACTGAGACAAACCAAAAACAAATAAAACTTGAAATTACAGAACAAAAAAAAAAAAGATAAAAAGTCAACGTTAAGGCGATATCATCAGACTACTACCGCTGACTGTATCGCTGTGTTGCTGAACTTGTAAAACGGAAACAAAAACTCAAAAGGTGTACATGTACTTGTGCTGGTACTTGCGTACAGCTTGTGGGCATATGGACTTGCTACTTTTTTTTAACACTAACACGATTACATATTATGCCCACAATGTTTGCACATCGTACATAGGAGTGAGTAAGTATTCGCAGCATATGTCAGAAATTCAAAAGAGAAGAATTCGATTTGTTTCATTTTTTATTACTAAGAATAATACACACACACATACGCATACATACATATATTCATACAAATGCAGAACAAAAAAAAAAAAAAAAAAATGAAGAAATCCAAAGGAAACAGCAACAGAAACAACGGAAACGGATGTTTAAATTGCATTTTACTGCTCTTTTTATGATACATAAAGTTGGTTACGTCTAAAATCCAAATCAAAATGTGGCTCTAAGGATTTGATGTTCATGCTATTGTTGTTGGCATTGAAGCATTGAAGAAGAAACAAAAAGTGGCAAAAGAAATTTTGCCAAAGGCTTCTTATCGTTTACATACATAAATGTTGATTCAGTTTGGTTGACACCTGCCGATTTATAAATTTAATTTCCTTCCTTTTGGCTCTTTGAAGAGTGCAAAATGAAAAAAAAAATATTGATTTTTCATAAACTGATTTATGCATCTACTTACCTATATTTTCTATTTTTAGGCTATAAAGCAAAATTAAATTCACAATTTAATATGAAAAAAAAAAAAAAAAAAAAAATTAAGCAAAATGTTATGCTGCAAGGCATGGAAATAATTTAAAGAAATATTTTTAATTTATTTTAAATTTCAATTACTACGTTTTGAAAGAATAATTTGCGTCTTTGACGTTAAGGCTTAAAAAAGTTCCAATCAAATTTCTCAAAATCTGCAAATTTACTTCAATTTCTTAACATCATTTGTGTGGTCCCCATTTGAAAGGTCCTTTTATTACTAAAATTTTTTCTCTAACGTTAAAGAAATGTTCCAAAATAAGTTGTCTTCTTTGTTGAAACATCAGCTTTATTCTGATGTATTGAAAAAGTTTTCAACGTATCTCTTGCCACTGTTACTAATTTCTAACTGGGTATTTATGGCTTAAAGAAGTGCTTGTTTGTTCTTTCCTCGTTTGATTTTGCAACAAAGTGTTGAGAGTAAATTGATTGGGTGCAGATTGAAATTGTAAGACAAAATAGTGAAGTAATTTTGTAAATACAAAGACACATGAAAGGCAAATGAAAAGTCAACCAGTTAGTTTTTATACACAGTAAAATTAAGTGGGCTAACATCACCAAAAAAAGGTAACCAAATATTCTTTGATAGTACGACTTTTCTTAAATACGCTAGCCAATGTTTTGCTTATTAATGCATTTTCGAGTTTATTTATTTACAAATTGCATTTCTGTCTATACATATATTTCTTACTTACTAGAGGCTTAAAATTAAGTGAACACGTTTGACCCGACTACTTGGAATTTTCAAAGCAATGTGTTATTTCAATACTACAGTTAATAACTAAATAAGTTTCAGAAAAGTTTTTATAAATAACAATTATTATGATTGTTATAAGCAATTTTAGTTTTAGATGAACTTTTTTTTTTTGGAAATTCATATCTCGGAAAAGAAATTTTCCGACAACTTGTTATGATACAATAATTGATAAGAACATTATGAATTATTAGATAAAAAATATAACACCATGAAACAATGTTTTTTGAAGCAATGGGTCCACTTTATTATAAACAAATTCGATTTTTATAAGATTCTCCTCTTTTTTTTGACCTGAGATTTATATCACAAATGCGCAGATGTATTTCGCGTAAGATAAAAACAAAACTTCTAAGAGCACTCAATTTATGTTCAAATGCCATCAGTTTTTCCGAGCGGCCGCAGTGCGAGTTAAATAAACTCAAATCAATTTGCTATGAATGATATTTTTAAGAAAATATTTTTCTCTGTGTATAAGCACAATAATATGAAGTGAGTGAACGAACGAATTGTTAATTTACACCAGTCACACTGATTGTTTTGGGCAATTTCGTAAATGAAAGGAAATCAGAGTGTGCATATTGTAGCTGCTGTGTGAATGTTGATGTAATTGTGTAAAGAACAAAGAAACTATTTCATTAATTCAAAAAACAAAGACTAAAAGTAAACTTTGGAATTGAAATCGACTTCATTAGAAGGCAACAAGGATAACTGCCTACAGAAGAGTAAGCGACATACATATGTGTGTGTGTGCTTGAGCATATGCCATTGTGCGACATGGCAATAATGTTTAATGGTGTACGAATAAGCTTATGACATATACTCATGTGTCAAATTAAGCATGAAAAAACAACAACAAAAACATAAAGTTAGTAAAAAATTATAGTAGTAAAGAATTAAGTAAAATTTGGTAACTTTTCCCAAAGTGCTGTCGTTACGATGTGTTTTATTCATATACATACAATGTATGTAGTTGTAAATACTTGTGAAAGTATTTGTGTATATTATTCAAATGTATGATTGTGTAAATAAAACTGACTACTTGGTATTTGCCTGTCAAATTGTAAGACATTTGTTGGGTTACTTATGCTTAAATTGGGCTTTTGTTCAACTGACTGCAACAGTAGTAGCAGCAGCAGCAGCAACAACAACAACAACAAGTTGCTCTTTTATAATTTGACAAGTTTTTTGTGTATTACGTGCTGTCTTTCATAATATTTGTCAAATGTTCTTTTTATGCAAATTTTTATGGTCCTTTAGAATATATGAATTTAAAGGATTTTCACATACGTTATTGGCTTTTTAAGAAAATGAACACTTTAAATTTAATAATAAAAATGAACAAATTAAATATTCAATATAATGAATTTTACAACTATTTGCATTTTATAAGATCTCATGCTCATACTTTTAAAATTTTCAATAAAGCACACATTCTAATCGCAAGCTGTCATCAATTATGAAAAAGTACTTGTCATTCTCATGCTGTGCTGAAAAAAAAAAATTCAATTATTCTCAACAACAATAAATTAAATTTTCTTAAATTAATTAAAAAATGTTGAATGTCATTAACACGGTCTTCCCGTCGTGCGGCATCTTGTAAAAATTAAAAATGCAAAATTATTTCTCACGGTGTAAATCACTTTGACTCTTGTAAATAAATTAAATTAAAAAGTCAACACTAATGAAGAATATGACAAAAAAGAAAGCCTCATAAAGCAAAGCATAATAAGAAAAGATAAGAAAAAAAGAAAACAAGAATAAAGTTGCGCAATGTTTTTGTAAAACTGTCACATAAACAAAGTAAAGGGAGAGAAAAAAATGACAATAATTTTTTCCTTGAAATTGCAATGGATTTGTCCT
Source organism: Meiosimyza platycephala (assembly GCA_963662105.1). NCBI lineage: Eukaryota > Metazoa > Arthropoda > Insecta > Diptera > Lauxaniidae > Meiosimyza > Meiosimyza platycephala. Next base: position 77,839,643 of record OY759209.1, read on the forward strand.
TTGCGTGCGAAAGCGTCATAAAAGATTAACTGCGGAAAAATAAAGGATTCTATAGATCGCTTTATACTGTGTCTTTTCAATATTTCTACCTTCGGCTTAAAATTTTCAGAGATACTAAAAATTTTAACCTTTTGATATCAACTTCAAGGAACAGATAGTTCTTTTTTCAATTATTACCATTCAACCCCTTGTAATAATAAACGAAGTATCACGAAAAAGACAACTTACAGTTGAAAAATATTGCAGCAGTGACTTATAAAGTCTATGAAAAGGATAACGTACCGGATAACGGCCTTTATCAAACTGGGATAGGATATGATGATACTAATCTCGTAACTACCAAAGGTCAGCAATTTGACAGAGCTATTTGTCTACAATGGACATTGTAGTCTTCGATATTTCAACATTTGTTTGTAGTTGGGAATCTTTGTCTAGTCGATAATTTACCATAAAATATTTTGTCACAAGTTGAAGCATTATTATGCAACAAACTATCAAAATTTATTAAAAATAAAAGAACTAATTTTTAAAAATTCATTTTTTATCTCTATAAGTATTTTTGTGGCCACAGAAAATGAACTGCTAAACTCGAATTTTGATGATAAGGCGAAACAGTAAAAGTCATATGATTATAAACATATACATAAACATTAAATATCGTGTTAAGCTGTTATTCCTTGTGACCACTGATTTAATCTACAGAATATGTAATTAGAACATGAAAAGCTATGACTTTTTTTTTAATTTTTGTCTTTCATAAAACTTTAAAAGTGACTTAAACTCAAGTCGCGATTTTGATTCTGCACAAAAAAAAAATAGTGAAAAAATATCAAAATTAAAATGGCGTATCAATATCATCTAAGTTTTATGTTGAAACGACTTTTACGTAGAAATGAACATTTTGAAAACAAAATTTTTTGTTTTTAAGAATTTTAGCAAATCAAATGTATAGGTAACTTATGCCGAAATAATCATTCGTAATCATTAATTAGTCAAATACTACCAAAAGAACAATGAAATACATACATATGCAGGGGAAGGCGGAGCAAAGTGGTATACCTAACGGGTTAACCAAGTTTTCACAAAAAAACTGAAAAAGTCTGATTATAACGTTTATAAATATTGTGGGCTGTGCCACGCCCTTCAACGAGTTTTTCCAGTATACTGACAAAGCTTGTATTGATGACTGCTCCCAGTGGTATCATCCCCAAAACTTTTTCTGAAAATCGTATGTGCCAATTTTGAATTATACGAAATCAAAATTTTCAATTGTTAAAAAGTGGCACGCCTACTTTTCCAATTCCGCCCACTTTAAGTGATGTGATCATGTGTTATGGCGTTGTAAAGCTTAAAATTTAGGGCTGTGCCACTCCCCTTCAAGAGCTTCTGCAAATTTAAAACCTAGCCCAATCTTAATTTTGTTCACCAAATCACCAAGTTTCATCAAAATCGCAGTAACTATTTTTAAAATGGGCTGAGGTATATTTACATAGAGTATGGGCGGTAGGCGTGGTCGTGACCCGATTACGCCCATTTTTACATGCTAGCAGCTTGCAAGAAGGTGTGGTCTGTGTGCCAAATTTCATTGAATTAGCTTCTTTAGTTTTCCTGTAAACGTGATTTCAACAGACAGACAGACATACGGATATAGCTTTATCGACTCAGGTGGTGACGCTGATCAAGAATATATATACTTTTCTATAACTGCCACGCCCCCTTGTTTGCGTTGCAAAAGGAATGACAAAGTGAATATACCCTCTGTGTAGGATATAAAAACGCTCAAGCTCAGATCATAGCTGAAAGCACTGTTTTACTCACTGGAGTGAGTTTACTGGACACACCACTCTTACTCGCGTTGTACACTTAGGCAGTTTCAATACAAGTAGACAATCTTCTTTGACTTTCTGAAAACCTTATCATCGAACTATATTTAGTGATAGAATTTTATTTTATTATATTGAATTTGCCTTAAATGTAGAAAGTTCATGACTTGTTGAGATAATCTTGATATTATATATTCTTACGAGCCTTACATAAGCATGTCGGCATTCGTCCAGACAATGGAAACTGCTGAGGATAAGTGAGTTCAATTCCACTTTAAATTCAATAAGTGCAAAATATTGTTAGTAGAGCTTTACTTGATGTTCGATTAAATTAAATCGAGTATTAACTTTCCCATATTATTTAAGATAATGAATTCTGTTTCTTGAACAGTTTAACTTCATTCAATAACGAACAAATTATATAATAAGAGTATTTTCTTTTTTATTATGGTTGAGCTTTCTAATATGCAAACGATAATTAATACATCATTTATTGATTATTTTTATCTCATTGAATTTGACCAAAAAGAAAAGGTCACAAAACTACAAAACTTTTATTTGGTTCGTAAACTTTTGCTTAACTTGAGAGCACGTGTTGAAACTCTTTTCCATACAAAAATCAAATTCATTCAACTTTGCGTTTGAACAGAGTCTATTCAGTTCTTATGAATTGGTGTTAATCTGACATTTACTTTACTTAAGGCAACTGCTTTCACTCGATAACACTTCAACTTATTGCATAAGTTTTTTTTTGTGGACTAAAACAACAGCCAGCAAAAAAAGAAACCTATGACACTGTCCTAATGCAACAAAACTTTCTACATGGCAGTAACTTTGAGGTTAGGGACTTTAAGTTCATTTATTCTTCTTTTGTTTCGTTTTCTTTTTCTACTACATACTAATATGCTAAGACTACATTTAGAGATTAGAGTCTGCTTAAAGCAAAAATTATATTAATTATGCAAGAAATTATTGCTAAGAGATTTATTTCACAAAATTATTGATACGTACTTTATGCAAATACTGGATAAATTGTATGATTTTTCAACATAAAAGAAGATGAATTTGTATCAGAAACTACATTATGTCAATACAAAGTTCTTGTACAATTTTTAAAAGTGAACTGAATTATCCCATTTACTTTATCATTAGGAAAATATAGACTGCTATTTAATAAAACCATCAAAACTAATCCGTCCTTGTATATATTAAAGTATTTCAAGTTATATTAATAATAAACCCATTATGCATAAAGCATGATTTTATGCGTGCACTTCATTGGCTAACAAACAGCAAAAACAACAACGACGATGATGACGACGACAACAGAAACAGGATAATAAATCCTTTGATGATATAAAAATAAAAATATATATGATAAAAATTTATAAATAATATTTGCCATCATAGCAGCGCAACAATTTATGTATAACATGTTTTTGTATATATGTACTATAGAGCAAATATAAATTAGAAAACGAAATACGACGTGAGAGAACCCTTAAACAGAACAACAACAATAAATGTGTGACACCAACATCTACCACTAAATAACTGTGTGACAACGAAAATGTTGTTAACACACATTCAACTATTTCGTTATATTGAACATTTATCCACTTGACTGATTCGCTTGTTGTTGTAATATATTTTTACGAAATATTTTTTTTTTTATTTTTTTGCTCAAAATATTTATTACTATTAATTTTATGTAGGTTATTTTTATACATTTTTAGAATGGGATCGAAGAAAAACAACAAAAAATTTCCAATACATATTATTTTTACTACTAAATAGAGCTACCCATATGTTCGTGTTTCAATGTTATAAACACATACTCGTAAATACAAGTGTGCGAGCAAATAAACAGTTGAGCTCACTAATACGGGCACAACATTTTACTTCCGTTTTTGTCTTGAGTTCATCGTTCATGTTTATGGTTCTTTCTTTTGACGAATATTTTACGTGACACTTCATGTCATGGCGATGTTGAAAGTAAAAATGTTGACGTTTTATTGAAGTTGGGTATGCTCATAAAACAGTAGACTATGGAAGGCAATACAAAAAAAGGGGAAAAAGGAAGAAAAAACTCAGAATCAGTATAGAATGAGTTTGCAGAAATTGGAATTGCTTGGCCTTAGCCTAGAGAAGATGCGACTTAAAGTAAGTCAAAGTAAATTAAATTGATTGAATGTCAAAGTTTTTGTTGCATGTGTTGTTTTTTTTTTTTAGTTTATTAACTCTAAGTATAGCTGAAAAATAGCAAATGAAAAAAAAAATTCTGTATTGGTATTTGTATTGGCAGAGTAAGGAAAACACTGCACAATAAATTTTATTAAATTAAGACGTTGAAGGATGGCTTAAAACTCTGTTTAATTATTTTAGCTTCTTCCATTATAGACGTTGAAGCCTTAAATATATTTTACATTAGACTACGTTAAAAAAAAAACTTTTTTCATTCTTGTGCTGACAAGTTGTAGAAATGAAAAATGAAAGTTAATCAAAACAAAATCTTTTTTTTGAGATAATTAAATTATCTCCATTGAGGGAAGTCCAGATCACACTCAAAAAAGTTGTCCAAAAGACTTAAATTTAACATTAACAACAACGCTATGTGTCACCGTCATATTTAAGCGAACTCATTCCAGCATATACCTTTTTTAATACCCCCTAATGTGCACAAAAACGGATGCGGATCCGTTACGGACCCGGAACGGGCTTCTTATACGAATCCGTTCGAAACTCCTTTTTTGTGTACAAAATGAATCCGTTCCAGATTCGTTTTTTGTAAATAAAACGGATCCGTTCCGGAATCCGTTTCGGACGCGATTCGAATCGGAAATCGTGGGCAAGTCGCCTCCAAAAAGCGGGAAGGATCGTCCGCTTTGTCGGATCCGTTTTGAACTCGGAACGGATTTCATATTCGGATCCGTTTCGGATTGGCTTTTTTGTCAATAAAACGGATCCGTACGGATCCTTTTCGAATTCGTTTTCGTATGAAATTCCTCTCAAAAAAGTGGAATCCGTCTTGTTGGATCCGTTCCGAAGTCGTTTTTTGTAAATAAAATGGATCCGTTACGGACTCGTTTTAAGACATACTAAAATGATGTCATTAAACTGCGCATGCAACAACCATTGTCTAATCACGGAAGCTCCTGGTTCAAACCCCGGCGACGACATAATTTTTTTTTTTTTTTTAATTTTTTAATTTATAGGTATTTAAAAAACAAAAAGAAGTAGAGAACTGTATTTGTATAAATTGAAAATATCCTGAAAACGGACTCGTTTTTTTTTAATAAAACGAATTCGATCCGGACTCGTTTTTAATTATTAATATAAACGATTTCGCATTCGAACCGTATCAGAAACGGAATCCATTTCGGATAAATAATACGAAGAAGCGGATCCTAAACGAGTCCGAAACGGATCCGTGTGGCACACTGGGCCGTTAGTAAAGATGATTACACATTCAAAAAATATTCATAGAATCAAGGATTAAATAAATTTTTACTCATACATATGCTATTTATTCAGTCGCCCAAAGTTGTAAAAGTTTTGCAAATTCATTTTTTATTTTGCCAAAGGCTAAACGTCACAAAAGTGCTGGCATTAAAAATTCAACATCATTTTATTTTGTTAAGTTGTCAATTGAGCATTTGATTGATATATTAAATTGTCACAGCAAGTGACTATGGAAATTTTTCAATAGCGGCGTTCACAACGATTATTACACAAATACGTATGAGAAATGAGTTTTAACGTCATCATCTTCAGTTCGTTCCACAGGCAATGCAAATATTTTCATTTGAATATTTTAAATAAAGCAAATCGTATTGATGAAGCCTGCCAGCCTGGGTGCCTGATTACCTATAGGAAGGCTGAAAAGTCTTTTCGTGCTATGCTGTGCAAATTCAATAAAAAATCAATGAAATAGTCTATGAATAGCAAATGGCGAATTGGTAACACTGTGATGGGTATTGCAAACACCGAGCATGGAAGCGTAATGGGCGCTCTATATCACTCTCGCTGTCATCGTCAAATTGTCGTTTATAGCCGTTGATATGGCATGGGATTTGATGAGCGCGACAGCAATTATTTTTAAAATGTTCAACAATCTGAAGCGGCAATGGAAAGTGAATGTTGGAGAGTTGCCTTGCATTTGCTTGCCAGTAACTAAAAATAGTTCATTTTATTGGTGATTGGTTGGATATTGGCCGGTAGAGCTGTCGCTTGGTTGAATGAATGTTTAATATTCTTATATCTTTTTTTTTTCATTTACTTACCTCAATGGATCTTTTATGTGTATGTAACGGTCCATTGATATGGCACATAAATTTAAAATGGAAGCCGTTGAGCACATCACATCGAAGGCGACCCATGTATCACAAAATTGTGCACCAAATATCCAATATCCTGTAAGAGAAAGAGATAAAGTTTATTATCGGAAAATTTGATTTCTATAGTCACATTAATACATTTGCTTCATTGTGCTTTGAAGAGACGTATTTTGTACCAACGATGTATGTGATAATTAATTTAAATCGTAATATTCAATTACAACACAGCTTACAAGCTCGATAAATCTGCAAAATGGAACTTTTCTCTGCCTAGTGATCATAAGTACTCTCAGTTAAAAAGTTGCCTGCTTTTTAAAAGTCATAAGTGATTAAAAAGTCTTATGCGACAAAAAGCTGCATGTGACTAATAACTGCCGTATGTGATAGAAATATTAAATAAAATCAAAAAACTGAAATGTGAATAAAAACTGTAATAAGAAGAAAAATTTGTATCCTTTTTAAAAGTCGTATGCAGTCAAATGGTCGTTAACGGCTTAAGATATACATAAGACCAAAAGGTGGCATATGACTTAAAAGTTGCGAAATGCTAAAACGTCGCATGTGACAGAAAAAATTTCTTAAGAATTGAGAAAATTTTTGTATAATAATTGCGCATTGGTTTTTGATATTTATTCCAATTAATAAACTTACAAGCTTATGCAACTATTGATAAATGAATTTTTATGTCAACCTGAAATGTTGAAAATTTTAAGATAAAATTTCGAAACGAGTATTTTTTAGATTATTTTCGTTATAAAATTTTGACATAAAAGAGCCAAAAATTATTTTGCTATAACTGAACTAAGTTACTTATTATACAAAAAAAAAAAGTAGAGCCCTTAAAGAAACATTCATTGAAATTTGCTTGGCTTTATTGAATTTTCCTTTTCGAAATCGCATTCCATAATTTAGTAAATTCATAAAAGAAATTCAATTTTAATAATTTCTACTCCTAGCCACATGACAAATAACATGCCATGAATTGCCCTTGTGAAATTGGTGCTTTATGGGTTCTCAGTAGGGTCCTTTTGACCCCCATTTTGCTATTCATTTCCGCTTGAATCAGACAAAAGCAAATGTATGTACAATAACAGCAAGGGCAACAAAACAGTAATAATATTTGCAGCTTTTATAACAATTTATCCACTACAATGACATCAAAAGGATAGATATGTGAGAGAAAGAGGACTAAGAGTAAAAGGAAGAAAATAACATTTCTCAACAATGCACATACATACATACAACTTTATCGTATGCAAGGGTGAGACAGGCAGCAGAGAGACAGACGGATATATGAAGTGTTTGTCATGCAAAATGTGCAAGCTGATGTAGCTTCGTTGAAGTAATAACTTTTCTAAGGACATGTTAATATACTCAAACACTCACTAATACAATAAACATACATGCTTACATATGTATGTATGTATGCAGTTGAAGGTACTGGTCTTGTGTTCAAACATAAAAGCGCACCTGTATTGATGATTTTCTATTGAAGTTATTGCGCCATCTTAAGAGAGTGTCCCTTATTTCAAAAGATAACTTATTCAAATTTTTAATTTTAATCTGCATTTGAGGAAAGACTGAAAAATGACTTTGGATAGCATTAGCGATGCAGCTGACGCATCTCACGAAGCAATTCTGCTATGGCTAAAGTCAAAAGTAAATGGACGAAAATTAATTTTTATTATCACAAGGGGCTCATATTCATCTCTTCTTTGGAATTTTATTCTCTTTCTGTATAATTTTTTATCTATTTGGTAGGCTATTTGATGATTTAAAATTAATTTACTATCTCTGCTAATCGACTGAAATGTTAAAAAATCTATTTTGAGGTTTTCTTCAGGCGTTAAGTTTAGTGATTGTGAACAATAGATTTAGATCTGAATTTCTGATCAAGTCCACCCAAAGGATAAAAATGTTTCTCAATTAAATCAATGTAAGTAGTATATCAGACTTATGGTGAGTTAAGTTTTTATTTTAAAAATGCTATATTCTGAATCTGCCACTGTATATCGTTACGTATCATTGTAGATAGTTTTTGGTTTTATTGCAATTGCAAATGCTTTTTTATTTTAAAATGATAAATATTTGTACAATTTCAATAGCAATTCATTTGTAACCGACATTTTTGGACAGAGTTTATACCACAAAACTTCAGTCAGAACATCGAAAAATCAGAATTTTCAATGCAGAATGCTATTCTTATTTTACTCAATCGAGCATTCGTATCTCACATTTCAATATTCTCACTTTTAAGTTTATAAATAATTTATATAATATTTGTGTAAGAATGTTTGAAATTGTACCTATACAATTTCTACTTTTGTAAGGATTAAGTTTCTCAGTTTGGAAATGTACGAAAATTAATGTCATTGCTGATTTCTATCAAATAACTGCTGAAGGAATCTAAAATGAATTACCGTAAAAAAGTATTTTTTAAAAATTCTCAGTAATAAATGTTTTTGCCATGGTAAATGACGTAAATAAATCCATAAGGGGACGTCCATTAATTACGTGAGGTGTTTTTTTTGAAAATTCGGACCCCATTTCCTCCCCTTGGTAAGGTTTGGTGAGATCTGATGGGATAAAGCATTATCTGCTATAATAATGTAAGTCCTCTGCATTAAAAAGTTGACGTGAGGTTTTCCTTGACGCCCTCCTCCCCTTGGTGAGATTTTGCAGGACCACCTCCCCCCCCCCCCCCCCTCAGCGGTAAGATACATAACAACTGCGTTAAGATACATAATAAATCTGCAAGCATCTGTGTAAGCGCTTTTTATAAAAATTCATGAAAATATTATTTGCCTTTGTGAAACCATCAGCACTGAAATTTTTTTTGTTGTCTATGCATGGCTGATTTTCTTCCTTTTAAGGGACCTCGCGTCATATAGAAAAAATAGTCAGTTCTATACGAATTTATAAAGTCTGCTGCTTCCCAAAGAATTGCTTCCAAAAGCGCTACTTACTCCTGCTTTTGCCTACCATGATACATCATAGTTTGTTTGTGTGTGTTTATATGTTATGTTTAAGCACCTGAAACTTGGCACTTACACACGTACACACATAAAATCAATTTTATACTGGGGTAACTTATTGAATATCGTCAGTATGCAAGAAAGTCGTTTATTACTTGAGCTCTTTGAAAGGCGAACATATCCTCAAAGGCACAACATGCACAAGGATGTTTGTGCTTCAATACGTAGTTCATGTGGATTAATATTCGATTTTAATAAAAATGAAATGTGCAATTTTTATTTAATATTTGGATTTATAGTTGTGTATTTTGAATGCTGTCGATAGAGAATCTTTACATAACTTACTTAGTTTGTAGTAATGAGAAAATAGATAGTATGTGTGAAAAAAAAAATTAATATTTTATATACATTCGTGAATTCGATTTTTCGTTTAGCTGAGTTATTTAGGGTGGATCATGAAAATGTTTTTTAAGAATTTTTATTTGGCTTAGTGACTAAACGCCAAGTTAAATGTTTTGGGATCCTGATAACCTTTTTAAGGCCGCGCATTGAACTTAAAATTTTGTGTTGTTCGCTTCTGTTTTCTTTGGAATATATTTCTTTCCGACTCAAATTTTAATCGTTGTAGCTAGTGTGGAATATAACATAAGAAAATACCGTTTATTTGATATCAAAGTTATTGAAATCGATCTAATGGTTCCTTTTGTGTATGAAAAAATAACAACTTTGATGAGGAGCCCCTTTATTGGTGTCAATATTATGGGACCTAAATAAAATATCATATTTTAGACTACAAGACTTTGTATTTAATCACATATTTTTTGAGATATGATAATTTTTTCTAAATTTTTAACCAATTTTTCTTTTGGATTAGAAAAAGCTAGTTAAAAAACATAGGGAATAACTTGCAAGGTTTAATGAAAGGAATATTTGGTGTTTAATAATGTTTTAGTAAAATCACAACTCAATAACACAAATTTTGGAAAAATTGTAATTTTTTGAAACCTGAAATCAGTTTCGAAAAACACATATTTGAGAAACTATTAGCTCTGCATTCAAAATATATTTTTATACCTTATTCAATTATCTTTCTTACGACATAAAAATTTCGTTTCGTTTTGATTTAAGGGTCCCCAACAGAGCATTACTTTTGCCAAAGATTTGTTCAAAAATTTCGTCGAATTTATCTCTGTTTTTTGACGCTACACTTGATATGAGCAATACAATCCACGCCTGAAGAATAGGATTTAAGCAAAAAGTTGAAAAGTGCCTGCAGCAAAATTGGTATAAATTAAAAAATTTTCAGGCCAAAGCACGGACTCACAACGTAATCAGAATATCAATATATTTTGTTTAAGCTTTATTAAGCCTATTTGTCAATGAGTTATCACTTTATCAAATCGAAATTCGAAAAAAGCGTTATTATGCAACACCCTAACATTTTCCTATAGATATGTATATGTACGATTAAACATTAGTTCGTAGTATATGTATGTATTTAATGTAATCTACATAATTTTCGTTTTAGTAAACAGTCTTAGAAAGGATTAAAATGCACAACACAAAAAAAGGATAACAAATTTATTCGAATGTACATTTGAAATAATTACAAGTTAAGAGTTTCTTCAATTGCACTAACAGATATGCTTAGAATTTCCTTGATATTTCACTAACAAAAGAGGTGGCGGTTAAAAGACGTTGCTGCTTTTATTATTGCTGTCATTTTATTTTCTTATATTATAAGATATCTGTTTTTAAGTTTTACTCATAGCTTAGTCTTAAGTTGCGCATAATATATGCAAATAGTCTTGGGAGTGTAAAAAATGTAAAGTATGTAGATGAAGATAATAAGATTTCAAAATTGTCATTGTATTGAAGAATGGCAGAAAAAAAAAATTTTTTATAATTTAAACAATTGCTGGGAGTAGTCTGTTATTTTAAATAAAACTACTTTACAAATTTACAAAAAATTTCAGCAAAACAAATGGCGATAACATTTTCTATAGTAAAATTTTCCATAGAAACCCTAATGTACCCTAATGATTTCTTTCGACTGGCCCCTATTTTCAGTATAAATTGCAAAATTCAAAAAAATGCACTGTTGAGAGTACATACTTCTGATAAATGCTTGCATAAGCTTTAATTAATTTATTTTTTAATGTTGTAGAGAAGAGTCAGAGAAAAATTTTAAGGTATACTTCTTGACAATAGTATAAGTAATATGGCTGTTGTGACCAAAAATATGTAGATATATTTTAGTTTTCTTTTTGCCTATATTTTAGTGTAAGGCTTAAAAGTAATTGTCCCAAAATTTTAACTTCTGAGCACAAACCTGTTAATGGCGTGGACTGAGTTTATGTTCGATTTCGTTGAAAATTTACGAAAAACCGATTTACTAAAACGTAGAAAAAGTATGTCTAAGGTGCAAATATATAGCTTACTTTAGTTATATGAGAGTTGCCACTCACTGTTGTCAACATCGCACACAATTTCTATGTGACTGAAAATGCGTAACAAATAAACCCTAAGCGTTTTTTTTTCTTGGTGTCCTGTAATCTCATACCAATATAATCGGTTTTAAAGAAATTTCTTTCAAAATTGCAGCTTCCTAAACCGAACCTGCGAACTACACAGTTTCTTTCCTATAACAATTCATTTGCTGCCTTTGAGCTGCGTAGCTGTGTATGTTTGCACAACACTGATTTAAATTTACCATCGTTTACTTTAAAACAATTGCTTCTTATAAATTTATGGCTTATGTGTTTTTCTTTTACTCTTTTCGCATTCAGTGTTTTTTTCTTTGTGCCATCCTGAATATTTTGTCAACGTCAGCTTAGTTTGTGTTGGTAGCAGATTGCAAAATTTCACTAAATGCAAGCAATTTATTGTTGTTATTGCATGACACTTTTCAAGGAAGTTAAAGGATGTTTAAGAAGGTAGCGTTATTGTTTAAAATTTATGCAATCTATTCGTATGCAAAAATATTAAAATAGAAACAACACAAATGCAATTTTCATTTTTATTATTCCCATGATGGATTTTCTTATGATTAAGGTTCCTGAAAAATAAGCTTTATGCTTGGAGTATGCATACAAATTTACAAAACTGTTAGCTGTTGGCAAGATATGTATACAATCTGTATTATAATCAATTTTTGCCCGATATATCAGTACCAGAAGATTCATCAATTTTTTATCATCCACTAAATTGAAAATGAAACTAAAATTCAATAGCGAAATAGCGAAATTTTATTGTACGGTTAAAAATTATGGCATAGCTCCGCAGGGATAATAAATCGGCGTCAAAAAGCACAATCCGGGTCGTGTTGTTTGGCAGTGATGTTGTCTTATTGCAACATATTGTCCAAATCAAAATTTTCAATTGCACGCCAAGAAAAGACATTTATCGCAGAAACATTCACATAGTCGCATATCCAAGAATGTAATTCTAATTGATAGATATGCCTTATTGTGCCGTAAGGCAATATTTCTGACCTTTTACCATATTTTCACTAAAAGCACCGATATTTTCAATAGATCATGGGTTATGATAATGCTGAAGCATTTAAACAATCATGATATAGCCAATTTCTTCAAATATTTGTTCATTGCTGTAAATTGTTTTCTACAGTGGTCAAGTTTGAACATGTTTAACCTACTGTTATGCACTGTTGCTTAAAAGATCCATTGAATTATATAGCTTAGCTTATACATATCAAATGTTATCTTGAATGACATTGTACGTTTAACAACTATCAGACCTGATAGACCTGCACATTCTGAAGCACAAAATGAATAATTCGTTGTTTCAGCTCTCAAAACATCTCATACTTTGCACCATAGCTCACATCTTAAAGATTTCAATTTTTTTTTACCTACTTTAATGATTAATCGTAAAAAATTCTTCACTTTTCAATGTAATTACTATAACCATTCTGTTGGATTTTAAATTAAATGTTGCAATGTTAACTCAAACTATGTGAGTCTTCACTTTATATCAGTTGTATTTTCTTTAAATTTTCCTCATTTTTTAGTTCACATAGATTACTTGTAGGAAAACACAACAGTAGCTTAGGTAAACACACAAGCAGGACATATTGCTGTATCTGTGTGTCAAGTATAGACAGAAAAGTAAACGTACCAACAGGACATTGAAACTTTTCAGCACAGTTTGTTTTTACTTTTTACGTGTGCGAAAGAATAAAACGTCAAGATTAATCCCAGTGGAAAAGTTATGTAATCATTCAAGCAAGTGGTCAGCACGTGTGGTAAGCAAAAGTTATGATATTTTGCTTAGACAACTTTTGGTTTTTGTGCTGTTCATTTCAAAATAATCATTAATTTAATTCTTCTTTTTGTATTTTATTTTACTACAATATCATAAACCAATATATAGAAAGAAAAAAAAAATATTTTTACGTTTTACAAGCCACAAATCACAAAATGTCATAAGTTATAAATTTTCAAATTACTCTTTCTCTAAAAAGTTACAAATTATTGTGGGCAAGAAGAGCAATCAAATTTAAGACAATTTGATGAAGTTTGTAAAAAGGACTTTAATCGAGATTTTTAAAAATCGGTTCTATGTGACTAAAAAAAATTTTAAAAATTTTTCAACAAAGTTACATGCTAATTTAAACTTTGAGTAACTTTATAAACAAAATCTTGATACTCTTGAGCAAATAAACTACTCTGAATGAAAAATTTTGCATATTAAAGGGGATGAATTTGACTTTGAAAAATATTGCAGATAAGCCATGAAATGAAATGAATCGTTGATTAGAACTTAACACTGCAGTAACTTAATTTTTTTGTTTAATTCGATATTTTTCGTTTTTCATGAACTTAGAATGCTAATTGAAACGTGAATAGGACTATGCTAACGTAAAATTGTATGAAAAATTCGAAGCCACGATCTTATTTTTATTCAGACAAAGCTGTAGAGCGTTCAAAAGTACAAGCTTTAATTTTTAATTTTCGAATCAATCCTATTGGAAAAAGAAGGATTACTAACAATAAGTTAATTCTACGCTTATAATTTAATAATTGCATCAAGATTTTTGGTTATAATTTAGAACTTGAAGAAACGCTTAGACGGAGGTTAAAAACATTTCAATATGGAAAGGTGAGTATGATTTCACTGATATCAGTAAAAACTTAATTAAAATGTCATTGAAGTTGAGTTTGAATAAAACATAAAATAAGTTTATCATGACGGAATGTTAGCCATCAAAAGTTTAATGGATAAAAGACGGTTTGGCAATATTTGGACACTAATTTTAATAAGAAATCGTGGAAAATGATACCTAAAGCCTTATGTACATAGTGCTGTGCGCTAGATTTTCACGTTGAATCTTTAGCTCTGCTAAAGAATGCTGGAAGGCTCTTGAAATATTGTACGGCATTTGAAAAAAATCAAGGCAAAGAAACAAAACACTATAGCTATTTCGCTGACTGTGTACTTCTGTGAGTTTTGAATGTTTTGTTTGCTTGACTTTGTCAGCGAAAAAGCTATATGTGCGTACAATGTTTTTATATATTTCCTAAGATAAAATGTTATTACGAAAAAAAGTATGCAGAATGCAAGCAGAATTTGCAGAAAGTAATTTGAAATGTTGCTGTTGCTATTTGCTTTGAGAATAGTACCGTATAGTGGCTTGGCAATTATGCGTGGTAAACTTATTTCGCTATCAAAACACTGCAGTCATAGTTGTAGCAGAACACTTAAGCAACGTAGCTGCAACTAATTCGACTATGTTAAAAATAAAAACAAACAAGCAAGCATTTACCGCTCATTCAAGAATTCTTATATATATAAAATACGAAAAATCGAAAATTATTTTGCTACCTACCCAGTAAATCGTTGACACCAGCAAATGTCATCACTAACGATGCCACAAACAGATCCGCTATCGCTAATGATGCAAGAAATAAATTTCCGATACGTCGCAAACTACGTTCTGTGTAAATAGCGAGGCAGACGAGAATGTTACCAGCAACCGATAGAAATATCAGCACCGACAGGAAGATGCCTGCAGTGAAACAAAAAGAGTTAAGAAATCAAAAAATCGAACTTTATAGAAAATAAGAAATAAAAGCAAAATCAAAGCTGACAAAATGCAAAGCTTTTAGGATGCAAAAAAAAAAAAAATTACAAAAAAAAAATACGTTAATGCAAGCCAAGTACATCAAAAAAAAAAAAAAAGTCAACACTCATGCAGCATATGTTGTATGACAGATAGAGTAAGTAACATGCTGTGTGTGCTGCATGCAACATTAAAACAAAAAAGTAAAAAAAAAATCAAAAATTTTCTAATCCAAAGAAGACAAATTGTGATAGAGATTGATGTCATAGTGTTGTCAAGCATCAAAAGAATAGTCAAGCATGAAATTGAAAATAATATTGAAGGACATTCAACGACATTTACTTTACCAACAACTAATATTGATATAAGTGACACCGTATCCGGATCCTCACCCACGATCGTTTCGCCTTCTGATGGATTAATCCAAGAGGTTTCATTAAAGTAGGATGTCACCTATAAAGAAAGTGAAGAAATGAAATAAATTAAAGAAATCTTGAAAAGTTTATTTAAAAATGGGAGAGTAGAGCAAGACAGTTTATAAAAGAAAAAAATATAGTTTTGTTTATACTTTCTACCTTCTGCATATATGCATCCTTGAATCCATTTGACACTTGAAAATCAATTAAGTTTTTTGTTAGCCACACACTTACACGCACGTTTGATTGAAAAAACTAATTAAATGTTAGTGTAGCTATACACATACATAGACAATCTGCACAAAATGTTGCATGCTTCACACGTTTCTCATTTTACCAAAAAAGTCAAAGTTTATGCCGCAATTGATTTAGGTTACATGCGTTGTGCCGCTGCTGCCCATTCTATTGATACACGAGGATACAACTTTTTAGCTTTAATTTTTTTTGATTTTCCAGTGATGCTTTAAAAATCTTGCATGACCATGTCTACTCCTCTGCAAATTGTTTTTTCAGCTTGTGTCTGTAGCTGGCGGTACTTCAATTATTTTTGGTAATTTATGCAAATTAACGCAGATATTTTGTGGAAAATTTAAAATTTCCAACATTAATTGCAATTGACGGTTTGTCGGTTGCGCTTTAGTGGTTTCACCTTAATAAAGTGAAATTGATTGATGAGCACAGGGAAAGCTTTTTACAATGCTTCTTGTTTGCTGAGAATGTACTGGAATTTGGTTTTTAATTCTCACCCCAGATTCTTGAACTTTCGTAGCAATGTGCGAGTGAATAAGAAAATATAACATCACTTAGTAACCAAATTTATCGCCCTAATTTGCAATGTATGCATCGAAATACGCCGTCTAGCGTCTCGTAGTCTAAGGACTCGTTTGTTACAATATAAAATACAATTTACTAGCACATATATCCTTTTGGTAAGAAGTTTTTCTTGAAGTAAATGCCTCTTACTTTTGTTTGGGATCGTTTAGAAATAACCTCTATAAGTGGGATATAATATTTATGTATGTATAATTTGTTATTTTGAGACAAAAATGTTGGTCCCTTGGAGAGAGATCCCAGTTATCCAGGTTTCACTGTATATAAAAATCTGGTGTCACGTTGTTTTTCCGCGGTAAACTCTGGAAATATTCAACCAATTTTTATGAATTTTTGCTTATGTCTGTAATTTGGTCTAACTTAGGACTAAGGACAGTTTTTATTTCGATTAAATGCATATTTAGGGTGGCCCTCATACAAAAATATTTTAAAAATAGCATTTTCACAAAGACCAGTTAATCGATTCGCATGGAATTAACCCCACGTGTCTTTTATATCTTTCAATGCCTTTTAACAAGACTTAAGCTATAAAACTTTTATTTAGGGTGGCTCTCATACAAAAATATTTTAAAAATAGCATTTTCACAAAGACCAGTTAATTGATTCACATGTAGTTTACACCACGTGTCTTTTATATTAAATGGAATAGCTTAGGCAATAAAACTTTTATTTAGGGTGGCTCTCCTACAAACATATATTTAAACTCTTAGTTTCACGAAAAATGGTCAATCGATTCACATTGAATTTACAGCACGCGTCTTTTATATTAAATGAAAAAACTAAAGCTATAAAACTTTTATGTACGATGCATATTTAGGGTGACTCTCATACAAACATATTTTTTGAATATCATTTTCTCAAAGACCGCTTAATCTATTCCCATGGAATGTACATCACGTGGCTGTTATATTTAGAGGCACATATTTAGGGTGGCTCTTATACAAAAGTATTTTTTAAATAAAATTTTCATGAAGATTTCATAATTGTTTTTTAAATTTTCGTTTGATCTATGGAAGTTTTTGCAAAGTTTGGTATAGAGAAATGGGCAGTGATACGCCCTCCAAAATCAAATTAATCATATCTCATGAAGTAATGGACTCAGATGAATGGGACTTGATATAAAAAGTACGGGCAAAGCTAAGTTTCACTGGACAAATGAGCTGTTTCGCTTATACATATAGCTTTTATTAAATAAATTCTTCCATAAAACTGATATGGAAATGTTAAAATATTTTAAAGCACTTTTTTCTTGTTTCTGCGCAATAAGATTACCGTATGTATAGAAAGTAACCAATTGTGCGGTTAATTTTTTTGGCCTACATAAAATCTTCAAATTTTCAAGAATGTTAAAAAGAAAAAAGAAACAAAAAGACAATAAAATTTATAATTTTTCCAGCAAAAATTTCAAACTGATAAACACATGAATATAAACAACATGAAATTTGAAAATTATTTTTGATTTAAAGAACCCAGTTAGGCACTAAGCGCATACAGCATTTTATAAGATAGTTGATTTTAGCGACTGATTATTTTATAATTAAACATTATTTAATCGAACTTACAGTCATTAAGCAAAGAAAAATGTTTATAAGATATTATTCAAAAAATACGCTCTCAAAATGTTCAGAGTTTGAATTCATAATTGAGAAATTTTAAGACTCTTAGCTGTGTTAACCATGTACATATAGACAATATATGTATGTATGTACGTGAACTACGTAAATATCAGATGCTTTTATAATATGTACTTTAAATGTTCATAAAAGAAACTAAATCTCTGCTGGGAAATTTTTGGCTAATAGAATATAAAAAACCGCAAGATAGCAAGCTATATAGTTTGCATGAAATTTTGTCTGTTTTTTATACATATTGCTGCAAAATAATTTACCAACATTTCAACAGCAAAATAAGCAGACAGAGAGACTTGAAGTAAACAATTTGCATGGCATTAACATATTTTTCCATAAGGAAGTGTTCAAAACTAACATTAAAATCAAATTTATGTGAAAAGTTTGGTTTTTATTTTTTAAGAAATCTCTAATTTTTCTGAAAGTTTTCGCTAACGATTTTTACTTTTGTTTGCTGTGAATTTGCAAAGTATGAAAAACAAATTTCAAAGCTTCTATGTAAAAACAACACCATTCGATACAATTTTTTTCGCAACAACAAGAAAAAAAACGAAAAAAAAACAAAAACTTGAGTTGAAGTATATTAACTTTTGAAGTGTGCTGAGGTTAATTAAAAATTTGCGGTGAGTTTACTACTTTTATAAATATGCTTTCAATTTGGAAATATAATATGCATATGACATTTTATATTATATCAAAAAATGTAAGCTATTTTTATATCTTTTTTCGGTCTTTCTACAAGAATTCGCGTCTTAGATGAATGAAAAGTTCACAGTTGTCGAAATTTTATTGGAATACTGTGGGTGCTGTATTTTAAATGAATTGCTGTATTTTAACTTAAATTGCTTACATTTAATGTCGCAATATGATATAAAATTTAACTTCAAGTTTATTAAAATGCAATTGGTCCAAAAATCATTCATTCTGAAATGTAATTAAAACAGATTTTGTTCTCATTTTATTATATGAGTTAAAATGACCATTGCTATGGCTACTCAACTCAACGTAATGCTGGCTAAGTGTGCAGAATAAATCAGTTGATGCTATTTTTTTAATTACATTAGAGTTAATCCAAAAAAAAAACACATCGTAAGATGATAAATCTTTTAAAATAATTGTTGAAGTCTTCAAAATTGAAATTTTTTGTCAATAAATGAAGAAAAATCAGTTTTAATGCTTTTAAAATTCATTTTTAGAGTTTTTGGCAAGCAATGTAAAGAACTGTTGGTAAACGTATATATATCATTTAAAAGAAAAAAATGAGTTTAAAGTGTTCTCGAAGCATACAAAATCACGTTTGCATGTGCAGCATACAGATAATGAATAAAATAATAATAGTCGTGATTTTTGATATATTAATTTACCAACAAAAATTGTCATTTGCATGAGCATGTGACCAAAGAGTGGCAACGTCATATACCAATATTGTGGCTTCATTTGCATGTACGAAACAATGTTGCTTTAATTTTGAGGTTAAATTATATTATTTACGTTAAATAAAAATAAAATTTATTTTAATGTTAAAACCATTGAAAGTCGTGATTTAATAATTAAAAATTATTTTCATTGAAACAATTCAATTTGCAGCTGCAGTAAAAAGCCAAGTTTGCATGTGGAATGTAAAAGTAAATTAAGAATTAAATGTTACTCATACGTCCCGTTGTGCCAAAAGTGCATTTACAAAGATAATGCATCTAGTGGCACTTAAATGGGATAAATGAAAAAAAAAACAATTATAATTAATTAAATGCTTTATTTTATTTTTCATGAAACTTTTCAGTTATTCCACTCTCTGCCAAATATTTGTTGAGAAATCTACACTTTATTATACATATCTAGTCGTATACTAAATAAAGTAGTACCTAAATGCAAATTTTTGATATTTTCAAGAATATTTTTATTAGTGTCTTGAAACTGCGGGACATTTAGCAGAAGTCCTTCAACGCCGAACGTAATAAATTGCGCTTTAAAATATCAATTGATGGTAATTTTTTAGACATAATTTTTAATTCTTTTCTATTTCAACTTTTCTACATTATTTTGTAATATTAGCTATAAGATTTTATATGCTAGTGCACATTTCAAAAGTTGAATTGTATTTGCTTAATAAAATAGGTATTTAAAAACATTTATAAATTATGTGAGGCTGATAGCCTTTGGGGAATCCCTCTTATCTAAAATATTTCTGAACAACTGCTTGAATAAATTGTAAAAATTTAATAAAGTTTAATATAATTTCTTTAGATTTATGCAATAAGACTAAAATTAGAATTTCAAAGACTTGTACTGAAAATAAAATTATGTCTTACGCAATAACATATATTTTTGAAAACATTCCTCATAAATTGCAACAATTTAATAATGACAAAATAATTTCATAATTCAGCATGAAATTCGATAAGAATTTTTAATGAAACATATTTTTATTATTATCGCTGCTCCTCTTAGGGTTTTTATTTTAAAAATACACTTAAATTTTTTTAACTGAAAAAACAAAATTTCTATATGAATTTCTTAGAACAGAAACTGTCAACAGCTTCTATTTCGTTACACCCTCGTAGTGCCAAAATAATTTCATTTAAAAGAAGGGAAGAATTTTGAAATCTTTTATGCTACTGACAAAAATATTGTTGCCGAACAAACGTTGGTATGTTTGTGCTGCTAGGCGTCATATGCGTCACCCCCCAAAAAAAAAGTTTAGTATGCTTTCTCTTTACAATTTCCTAAAATATAATATAAAGAAAAAATATTTTTTTTTTAAATTGTCTCTGAGCTGTAATCTAATCGCTACCGAAAGCTGGCTAATTGAGGAAAAACGAAACATTTTCAGTCACTTTACAACAGCTGAATTTTCTTTTCACTGCTTTTACAGATTTATTTTTTTCTCTTTTCATGTCTGTCGCCTGTGAAATTTTTTATTTTTTTTCTTTTGGCAGCAAATGTCATCTGCTTTTGAAGCAGAAATAAGACACCATTACAGCAGTCATAATATCATCCGCAACAACAAAAAATGCGCGCAACAACAATAAAATCGGTGTTACCAACAAATATGTAAAATGGTAGAAAAAAATGTGGAAAATTCTTTTTGCCTCTGACATCATTAATATTCAGTTGACATGGTAAAATGTTTTCAAAATAGTCCATTAATGAGTGATACTTCAGTAAATTGAAGTACGGAAGTCAAATACTGTAAGTATATCATGTCGTTTGGGGGAGGGTTTCTATTTTGTTTTTCTTTTAATTGTAAAATTTTTTTATGAAGTGTTTTAACTGTGTGCGTGTGCGCTAAGTGCAAAAATGTGTTGCGTTCTAGCTGTGCTAGTGAAATTTAATTAGATTTTTTTTTTTTATTTTAGACAACATAGATTAGCTGACAGCTTTAAGTTTAGTAAAAAATGCGCTTAAATTTAAATTGATATTTTCACCTACCATATAAAAGCTATGAGTGTAGGGAAAATTTCAGGAAAAACTTTATTAGGATTTGCGGGAATAATGTTTGACAACATTCAACTAAATTCAATAAAGACGCGTGCAGAGTGAACGCTTTAAATAATGATTTGCTAGACGCGATAATCGTCCATCTTATAACATTTGGGAATGCTATTAGTAGAGCGTTTGGTAAAGTTTTTTTCCGTAGTGCTTGTATTAATCATTGCAAAATGATATAACTTTTATCATTAAATTTAAAATATTCAGCTTTTCTATGGTTCTGGCAAGCCAAAAAAAAAACAGCTAAACTTTTAAGAGCTATATCAGTCGCTTTGTTTAAATGAATAAACCTTCATACAAGTAGTTTCAGCAAGCATCACAGAAATGGTAACATTTGGATGAGATGGCGTTGCTTTTGACGACTTCTCTCGATACCTTTGCATATTTTTTCGAATTTTTGAACATATGTACATACATATATCGGCTTCTTCAGTAATAGTCAACTTTTTCAGTATTCACTTATTTTAGCTTGTCACACATTATATTTCGACTAATGCAATATATTTTCGACTAATGTCGAACTTTTATCGATAACACATAAATTTGCATTAAAGAATCATCTAAGATTTCACGCTGAGCTAGCTAGCCGAGCTGAAAATATTTTGCGCTATTAAAATATCTCTTTACTACAAAAAGTAAGCCCTTGAAAGCAACGCAATGTAAGTTAGCACAACAGAGCGTATGAGTAACCTTCAACTCAAGAGCTTTGGATTTTTTCAACATTTGCCAACTTTTTCCGCATTCTTCGACGTTTTCGACATTATTCGAGTTTTATGCATTTGTTTTATTTACTAACATAACGAAAAAGCATTAATTTCATACATCACGCCGCTATTTTCCTCCAGCTTGTGTCATTCGATTTCTCTTGTGCACGCAAAGAGCAATGCAATCAGGTATGATAGCTTCTGTAATACTATAAAAAAATCAAAAACGTTTTAGCGCAAAGGCTTTAACAATGCGTTCACTCCATTACTTTATACTATTTTCATTATTTTAGCAACACTCAAGCATTAGCTTAAGCATTGGCTTCGCTTTTAGTCTGCACGCAGCCTTGCAGTTATATGCCCTATAAAAATTTCAAATCGATTTTTCACGCAACGTTCTAGATGGATGAGAAACTTTCTTTGATTTTAGAAAATGTTTTGATGTAGAAATTTAATTATGTGTATTAAAAAATAAATGCGATTTGTAGGGATAATTTTAAAAATTTGCATCAAAGAATTGTTTGAACTTTCATGCTGAGCTATGAAAATAAATTATGTTATAAAAAATGTATTTTTATTGTAGAAACATATGTATTAAAAAATATCCATAAAACAACGCAATATAATTGGGCACCACAGCGCGTATCAGTTACCTGCAATTGAAGTGGCTGTGTATGGAAAGTTCTATTTTTGTATGTGACACGGGCATTAGGGGATATTCATTAATTACGTGAGTCAAAATAGAGGGGGGGAGGGGGTCTGGCAAAATCTCACCAAATCTCACCAAGGGCGAGGAGGGGGTCAAGGAAAATCTCATGTCAACTTCTTAATGCATAGAATTTATATTAAAAAATTATAATTTAAATCTCACGGGAGGGAGGGGAGGGGTCCTGCCAAATCTCACCAAGGGGAGAGGGGGAGGGTCCGAATTTTAAAAAACACCTCTCACGTAATTAATAGACGTCCCCTTAGGGCAAAACTTAATTAGATCAATCGTGATTTTTTATGCTACTGCTTTCTTAAATAATTTTAAAATATAAAATCAAATAACATAAATTCACTGAGAAAGTTAATTCATTATTACACTGTGGAACAAATTTTTTTTTGCAAAAGTCTACTCGGATCTGACGCTGCGGGGTGAAATAGAATTCAAAATCAGATAAGAAAATATTTGGCTTATAACTTCTTTCTTTCTTCAAGCCATGTATGATATATAGTTATATTGGAATGGAGTATATTGTAAAATCTGAGGTGCGAAAAATGTTTTATGAATCGAAAAAGATTACAAATTTTATGTTGAGGTGGTTTTTTATTTGACTAAGCTATGTACTTCGTTTTTAAAGTTCAAATGAAAAAATTGATATAAATATGATATATGAAATAAGTAGGGGAAAAGCATGTACCTTTTACCGATTGTACCTTGGACCAACAGCGATATTTCATGTTTGCCAGCGTGTAGCTAAAAATTGTAAAAGTACAATTTTCTCTATTTATGTAACCGATTACAGCAACGCTGCATAAAAGCTATTTTGCTTTACGTTCTTTCATTAACCGAGCAAGACGAAATTTTCACGTGATTTGTAAATTTTGCTCAAATTTTCAAGGTCGATTTACGAGCTGTGTAATTTAGTTGTGTTGGGGATCAATGACGAAATAACGGTACCCAACGTTTCTCTTCACGTTAATTACCTTAAAACTTTATTATCTCCTAAGGTAAAATTTTTTTTAATATTTTCCAAATTTTGTGCTTGGCGTGTACCTTGGACCAATGCATGGAGTGTACCTTGAAGCTATCCTAATTATAAAGTTTTTCTGTGTCGTGAAATGTATTATGAATCTAGTTCAGAAATATTCCTCGGAGCAAAAATGACGGTAAAGGTAAAGGTAAAGTAGGCTATTTAAAATGGTTTAAGGGGTAGATCTGCTGCTAAAAAGGACAAGATCGGAAAAACCAATTTAATTTGCCATTAAACTAAACTTTGATTACCTGGAAGCACTATATTGATATATCAGTCCGAAATTGATAATAAAAAACAATTTAGTACAGAGGAAAGAAAAATTTAGGTAAATTTAGTACAATGCCTGATTGTACCTTGGACCACTTTGGCATTCTAAAGAAAAACGTCTTTTACGTAAGTTTGGAAAAAAGACTGCAGCTTTTTGTATTCATGCCATTATAGCTAAAATATCAGTTTAAAATATAGAGGCGTCAGAGAAAAAAAAGCAGCCGTAGTTTGGAGTCAGCAAACGATTTACTCAAAATCGGTCCAAGGTACACGCACTTCCCCTACATTTCTTGATTAAAGAAAAGGCATGTCTGTTTTATAAAATATTCTCATTTTTCGACAGCTTTGCTTTTCTTTAAATATTTTATGCAAATATTTAATTACTAAAAAGATAATTTTGTGGTTATTCTTTTAAGCGTTAAGCTTTTAAACTTAATTTCAACAAAATTTCTTAAGATTACATTTTCGCACAAATTCACAAAACCCATAATAAGTAATTCGTAGTCGGTATGTAATCTTTATATCTTTTTGGTAATTTTGAGCCAGATTAAGCCCATGCGTAATCAGCCCATACGCATGTGTGCCTGATATGCTCGTAAATGTTAAATTGTCTTATTATGTCAAATTATTGTTTTTGATGGCTTTGATGTGTGCAGGAAGAAAATGTTAATAAAAGGATACCAGTAGAAAATGTTTGGAATGTAAATTTTAAAAACAACATAAATAACATTAAATATTTTACGAAGCTGAACGCAATTGAAATTTTAAATGCAAATTTTTAAGCACCATTTTAGTAAACTAAAATTTATAATAAAAATTCCATACATATAATAAATGTATAATCTATTGCTAAACTATAATTAAAACTGATAATTTTAGATAAGTATGTGCTCCAAAGAATTTACCGTAATAAGTATTGACACTTTGCTGTACCATCATACTACGAAGATTTAAATGGGAAGCATTTTTTTTTAACTTTTAAGCTCCCACGGCTTGCGAAATCGTTCTTTAATGACCCTTAGCCAACATTAAATGCACTTAAAAGCTTTCAACATTGCTGGCAGCGTACGGCATGGAGTACACGAAAGGCAGCGTGGCATTAGGAAGCTAAAATTTAATTGGCAATAAAAGCATCCTCATTCTATTAAAATACTGCTCCTTTTACTAGCGCTCCAGTCATGCCGTAATAAGTGGCGACAAGTCAGCGAAAGTCCTGTGAGCAGAGCAGAATGTGTAAGGCATGTCAGACTGCCTCATTTTGAGAAATAAAACGCTTATCAAAATATAGAAATTGATATTTAAATGAGCTGATGTGACACATTTAGATATGGGCACAATTGTCACAAAAATTAAGGACACCTCTCAGAATAGCAAAAAAAAAAAAAAAATCACTTACATATTTTCGTACAGAGAAAGACATTATTTTCTGACTGACTCAAATGAAATTTGGAACGAAGAATATTTTTTTTTTGTTGTAGGCAACTAGGTAAGGAATTCTTATGTTATGAAGATGTGGCACGTCCCAAAAATTTTCTTATTTATAAAAACGCATTTTTTTAAACGTTCAAGTACACTTAAAACATTAAATCCACACAAAATATCAATGTTCGCAAGGGTACAATTTTATTAATTTCGAATTTTGTATGAGTAGAGATATTCTCTTAAATTATAAATTTCAGTTCTTTCATAAATAAGGGTATATTCTTCGTGACTTAGTATGAAATGAATGAAATTTGGAACAAGCGATCCTCAGACAATATCAATATATTCTTGGAAATTGAAATATGAATTCTAATATGTTCCCTCTAAGCAAAATTCGTCCTCTTTTGAATTCAGCGAATAATTGTTTGTTAATTTGTCCGGCAGATGATTTGAAACAAGGTCGCACCGTGTACTGGTACAGCTACTTAAATTTGGCTAAGCTTTCTCCAATACCATTGCGTCCTCAAAATTTTGCAAATGCTCTCGATTTGAGTCAATTTGTCTGAAAGCATTGAGAAAGGAATTCATATAAATATTGGAGTAGTTTTTTATTCAGCAGAAGTTATTTTTTTTGCGTTGCCTTAGCAATTGTTTCAAAACTTGGGACAAGAGCCATAAATAACAGAAAAACTTCTTTAACTTTATAAGCTGAAACTACTCGTATCAAAAATCTTATATTAACATGTCACAAAGTCTAAGAATACTTTTCGGCAAAAACAATGTTCAAGCAAAAAGTGGGCATGTTTAACAAATGAGCATAAATTATAATATAAGTGAAGAGTGGGAGTAGATTTGGAAATATTCTAATACGAAAATTTTCCAAGAAAATTCAATAAGACACGAAATGAAAGAAATTTTAAAACCACCCTCATCATTGGAGTAGGTATGCACTTCAAGTAGTAGGTGTTTATGACACTAACGACATTCGAACAGACGCAACACATTCACGCAGGGCACAGTTAATCAAATATCAAATGGCAGCAGCAACAGGAATAACAGGAGCAGCATCATGAACAACAACAACAGCAACAACATTAGCATAAAAAACAATAACAATAATAATAGCAACAATGTCAACAAGTTGAAACGAAGTAAAAAAAAAAACAGTCCTTAGGCTTAGTCACATACAATTACGTAGACATGTTGAAAGACCCGGAAGCACTGATTTACAAAGCATTTAAACACAATGACAAGGGCGAGGAAATAAATGAAAATGCACAAAAGAACAGCTACAACAATAACAATAAAAACAATAGCACAAAGTTAAGTTAACAGTGTTGTGTATTTCGATGACAAGAAAGCGAAAAAAGAAGGTCAACTTAAGGCACCAGAATAACAAAAAGAAAAAAAAAAAAAATGTTTGCGTGTGTTATCACATCAAAGAAAAAGTTAAACAAAAAGCGAAGCGTTAAGGGCATGGCACATTTCCGATTGCCATTAATTAAGGGGAAAATCTTAAGTGCACAAAAAGTTTAACGATAAATGAAATTACCTTTTTTGTTTTCATTTTTTTTCTAAGATTTTCATTGTTTATTGTTAACACAACTGTCATAAATTTATCCAAGAAAGTTTTCTTAAAAAACAACAACAAACTTCTTCAAAGCAAAACAAATTTAATACATAAAAATCTTATAAGAAAATCACATGAAACCATGCGTGTGCAATTTTATATACAGGTTGCTGCAAAATGATCTTTATGGCTTAAAGTCGTTACAACTTTTTTATACAAAAATAAATTATTAGTTTTTTTCTTTTTAGTACAGTACACTTATGGGAGACTGAATTGATCTAAACGTCAGTGATAACATCTCATAAATGGTGAAAATTTTTTAATTGACATATTTATGCCAGAGTTGCCAAGTTGAAATCATCAATAAATTAAAAGTCTTCACAAAATAAAGTTATTTCTTAAAATTATAATAATTGAAATTTTTTGGTAAGAAGTTGTGACATTTTTTTGCTTATTAAATAAAAAAAAAAAAATACTTGTGCCATATTGCTGAAAATGGCATCACTAATTGAACGTTATTAACAACGGTGCATAGAACATTTCGAACATCGCGCTCAAAATTAAATGTAACTCATACGCACTGTTGCACTATCTTTTTTTTTTCAAAAAACCACACAAATTGCTTATTGATTGTTTATTTTGAATAAATACTTTAATAAATATCTTATATTTGCGAACAAGTATTATTTTATCAGTATCTGATATATTATTTTAGCATATACTATTCCTGTGATTGCGTGGTCTTGAAAATAATTGCAAATTCAGCTGACATCTTATGCTGACGCTGCATAAATTTGCAATTTTCAAAGGTGAAACAAAGAATTGCTGCAAAATGACACAGTTGTGTGACGCAAAAGTCACATTCAGAGGCTGATGAAATCAACTCATGAATTTTGAAATAATGAATTTAGAATCGAATTTTGGTCAAACGACGACTACACTTGGATGAGAATGTAAGAGACTATGTAAATTTGACTTTTGTTTTGACATATGTCGGTCTGGCAACATCATTTGAATGATTATGCATAAATGTGTGTAAGGTATGTAGTCATTTGTGGTGTTGAAGTTTGCACTTTTTAACCCGAAACTTAATGTGTAGTTTTGATAGAAATATGCGTAGGTTATGGTTACTCCGTAGTGGCTTAAAACTTAATGTTAAGGATGCTTTGCTAACAAACTAATTAAACAAACAAGAGCAAAATTGACGTGAAGCATTCGAATGCATAATAAGAAAACCCAAAAGCAACATTCACACAGAAGGTGTTTTTGGGTTGTGTGTGCTCAACGGTTGGGAAAATATTTTCATTTTTTGAAGTAATTTCCCAAATGATAAAAACCTTTATCAACATTTCTGAAAATAAATTTTCTCTAATGAAAATGTTAAATTTTCAATTTTAAAATTCATTTACATCATTTGCATAGCTACGTCATTTAGTTGATAGTGTACTCAGTCACTTTCTCATTAAGCTCAAAGTAAACCTTCTGTAACTTTTAGCTAATTTTGCAATTTTACCTGTAGCACATACTCGTTATGAGTTGCTGATGCAAATTTTACTGCAAGTGACAAGTGCTTAAAGGACATACGGGCACATAATTTGGTACTTGTTTAAATGATACTGCAGGCAAAACTGTAACAACAGGCGTTGTGGGAAGATGTACTAAATTGGATATATACGTTAAGGTGTAACATATAATAAACTTTATATTTTTAAATCGTATTTTAAGAACTTACTTAAAGAGTGTTACAGCACCCGAACAGATTTTACTGAAAGCATTTTAAAAACCACTAAAAGTAATTTATCGTCCAACTTTCTTCATATGAGGAAGAATTTTTTTGTGAAGCGTCTTGGCAAGCGCCATATTATTTTACTTATGATTTATTGAATTGTCTTTGACTAGTTACATTTTTACCCAATTTAGTACCCATTAAATTTATGATTTTTTAGTTGCCTGAAGCACTCGAGTTTGGCCCAAACGCTGTTGATTGGTGATTGCGAGTGCAGAATCACTCACAGCATGCGCTGTGTTTTGTAAATGGCTTCAAAGTCTATTAAAATTATTACTCACATTAGGAAATTTAATTCAAATTAATTGATTTTTCCTGAATTTAACAAAACAGTTCCATTTAAAATGGTGTTTGATTTTATTGAGGTCTTTAATTTTCTGAAAGAAAACAATTTGGAATTTCAATGGCACCTATTTTTTGGTAGTGAAAATCACTAGTCGAAGATGATATTGCAGGCTTATTAAATTTAGATTAATTAGTAAATTTCTTGCAGTGTACTTTTTATATGAAATAACCACATACTCATAGATTTGTAGTACTACAATCATGCTGGTTCTGCACTCGTTATTCTACCTGTGTGAGCTAAAAGCGAAGCGCTAAATATGTCCTGAAGCCATATTCCAAAGGTGGAAATGAATGCTGTCAAAGGATTTCAAATTGTGGCAAATGGCAAAGATTTGTGGATATGTTAGTTTGTGCTTGTATGTATTTCTAAGTATGAGCTTGTGGCAGTGACATATTGGTATTATACATTTGACCGAAACCAGTAGAGCAATTAAAGGATAAGAAATACTAAGGTAACAAGGTTCAAACCATATCGAACATGATACTGTCAACAAAAAAGACACTAAAATCATCATAACAGCTTTTATTGGCATGGCAAAGGTATGCATGGAAAGAGATATTAAGATAATAATATTGTCAAAAATCTCGAATAATTTTTTTAATATTGCTGACTAGTTTTCTATTTTTAACAGGAAAATAAGCAGACAGAGAATCTTGATAATAGACAAATTTTTGTGAAAAGTTTTATTTTTGTTTTGAACAAATCACCAAGAACAAATCGAAAGTTTTCAGCGAATTTACAAAATATAAAAAATAAATTAAAGGCTTTCAAGTGGAACCAAAACACGACGAGTTTTTCCAAAAATAGTTTTTTAGACATTATATTTTTATTAGTAGAGTCGCTCCGAATTTCATCAAATTTATTTTAAAAATAAAAAAAAAAGAATTAGCATTTAAACGCAAAGGCCCTTATTTGAAGCGAAAATGAAAATTTGAGCTTTGTCATCGGCATATTAAAGTTGCTTGAGCATTTATAACAATTTGGAATAATGATCTATTCCGTTTTCTTTGAAATTTTTGTTGCATTTAGGATTGCTTTCAGCGCGCCATGAACATCTTGACTGACCACTATATCGGTAATGGTCAAATACAAATAACATAGCCGATATTTTTTACTTCTATTCAACTTTTGAACATTGAACAGCAGAAAATTTTAATGTGATTGCTACTACACAACTAAGAATAATATTAAAAAGTTTATTTCCTATGAGCAAAAGCCGACTGCGGCATTTCCTGCGGATTGTAGAGAAAGAATAATAGAAAAAATAAAATTCAATCCAATGTGTTAATAAGCCAGACTCTGGAGAATTGCGCTCCTTCGTCATAAACTAACAAATCCGTTATTTATACGCAAGGATTTGTGCGCACGTTAACCATTTCAACGACCTACTCATCGTCAGTCAACATATAGGGCATATGTATGTACGTTTCTACGGAATATCCTATATAACCACTACACATCGTATGTTGGATGCAAGCTAGAGTGAATTTGAAACGTTATCCTACTTGCTCAACATGACAACCTCGCGTACATTGTTTGCTCACTTGGCGTGTACATTCTGCCATCCAAATCATGCAACAGCAAGAGCAGCAGTCGTATATAGCCATATTCTTACTCATCGTATCTTATCGATTTTTATTGCAGCTGTTTAAGACCACAAATCCTTACGCTAGGGACTAGAATGGCAGAAGTAACTTTTTTCTTAGTTTTTTAGTGTTGGGTCTTCTTCTTCTTCTTCAGCTTCTACAACACTATCGTCACATTGTTGTTGTTGCTTTTTTGTCTTTCCTACTTCCCTTCGTCGTATTCATACAACAGTCACAATGCAAATGCGGGAAATCCTGTTCTATGGTAGCATCCTGTTTCCTGCTGCTGCATCTGTGCTGTGGGCTTGATTTCGAACGCAAAACGAACGATGAGGAAAAGCGGGGGAAAAAAAATAAAGTTTTCATATAAAATTTATTTGCAGAGTGTTTGTTCTTGTAACATTATTGCGTTAGCATAGCTGCCAATACGAGTTAGGGTGGCTCTCTAATGTTTGCCTTCAGTATGTATGTATGTATATATATCGTAAAATTCTAAAATCTTTTCTTGAATATTATGGAAGTTGTATGAATTTTGGGTAAATTTTAAAAAGCTTCCTTTTTTTAACTAAACCACCCTAATGTTTGCAACTTGACATTTTCTAAGTATACTTGCAATTTCATGCTTAACATGCATTTTCACTTTTCCACGTCAACTTTTTTCATTTTGCTTACTAGGCTTCTGTTGAACTCTTGCCTCGTAGCGTCTATTTAACAAACTTTTGCTTCTTGTGATGATACGTTTTTTTTTGTGTTTTCTATCTTTCATTTTGCTATGTTGAAGTTTTTGATAACAACTTTATAAGCAACTAGTAAAGCGCATTAGCAGATGTATTAGAATACACACATATACACAAACGTACTCAATGTCCAACAGAATTGAAAGAATTAAGTTTTCTAATAATCGGTTGGTAGATTACTTTTCTTTACTCAATTAACTTATCTTCAGTTATTTTAACTTGAACCCGTTTTAGGGGATATGCAACAAAAAACAGGGTCGAATCACATTGCAAGAAGCAGCTGCTTTAAAAAAGCATCAGGATATAACAGCGTCAAACTGAAGTCATTTGAAGAATTCAAAATCAATTATTGGTCGTGTGAGAGTATTAAAGGATTTATATTTTGATATGATGATTTTATCCGAATCAAAAAAAACATTTTAAAGGAAACTAAATTCTCGTATTTTCATACACATATGTCATATTATATAAATTTAATAATCAATTTATTAATTACATAATTGATAAGACTCAAAGTTATTTAATTAATTTATTTATTTCCAAAGGCTAATAAAAAAGAAGCTTTTTTATATCAAAAGTTTAAGAGAAGCATAAAGAAAGCCAACACTAAAATTTAAGGTTGAAAAATTGTTATCCTCCAACTGCACTGTTCCAAATTTCAAATAATTTTTCACATTTAAAAATAAAATCTATCAAGAAAGGTTCACAAATTCGGAATTTCGAAAATACAACATACATTTATAATACATTTTATAATAAAAAAATCCTAAATGAACTACAATTTTTCGGTCTTTTATTCGATAAATCAATTTTGTACCATGCTGTTGTCTTCGTATAACCAAGAGACCATAATGTGAAATTTGTGTGGTATATTTTGTGTGATTTATGAGTTTTGTGAGAATTTAGAGAATATCGAAAAATATTAAAATACATTTAACAAACAGTGATGGCATTTTTATTACTAGGGTACAATATATTCACGGCTTTGTGCGCGCTTTTTACTTTGTACAACTCCGCCTACATTTTACGCAGTCCTTACTGCAGATAATTGGGTTCAAGCACCAAACTTTAGATCATAAGTTCCAAGCAAATATGCCCAGCAAATTTGAGGTTAGTCAGCTCAGTAGTTTCCAGCTCTATAGATAACATAAATACTAAGCGTTTAAGGAATAGAATTTAAATATTTCAGTTCAAAGTATATCGTACAATAAACACTACATTATTGCCAAGAATGAGAAATTGGCCAGATCTTTCTCGTCATACGAAGAATAATTTTTTTAATATCGTCTCGTCGTTATCGAGACCGGGTACGATAACGACATTCTTTGGTTCTTAGTGAAGCACTAATAAGTCAAATATTTTCTTATGTGCTCTTAAATTCGCAGAATGAATATGGAATCAAAAAGTGACGCTCGGATCTAGTTTCGGAGATACAGCTTTCGGAAGTAGCGGATAAAGTTTTTCTAAAAATCTATATAAGTCATAAACACCTGCATTTATTTCAAAAATATGGGTGTCATATGAAAGGTAATATAATAAGCTACAATATTGACCTAAACATTTTTAAAATCCGACTCGTAATTTTCGTGATACTACGAATTTTCCGGAATTTGAACCAACAGTTTTATTAACATATTTATAAAGCTCAATTTACCCCCTTTAAAATGATACAACATTTAAACACAAATTTTTGACATTAACCCTTTCTAACCGAAAAAATGTTAATTTGTTTGAGAATTTTGTGCTCTAGCTTGCCGAAAATGCATCCAAAATATCTGATTAGTTGGTGAAGGTTGTAGATATTGAAGAGATGAACAAAACTCCAGCATCAGATGCAATAAAACTCAGTTTGCTTTTGAGATATATCGAAAAAACCTCATGAATCAAGGTGCAAAATTCAAATGTTCATTTCTCGAAAGTTTGAGCCAACTTGAACAAACTGAGCCAAATGGTTTCTTGGTTTGGCCTATATTTTCACCCCACAGCGTCAGATCTGAGTAGACTTTTACAAAAGAAATTTTGTTCCACAGTGTTATTTGAAAGGCTGGACTTAAGCCATTTTGTTTGAAGACTTTTTGAGTGATGTCAACCTTTCTTGATGCTAGTGAGCTACTAATGAACCGTTTTCCATATAGAAATTGTTTGAAATTTTTCACTGCTCGCATAATTTCTTACAACTTGTCGACTAGCTAATAATTATTGAAAGATAATCTTTCGATAATTTTATAAATTAAAGCATCTTAAATTTTATTTTGTGCTGAGAATTACAAAAATTTTGAGAAAAAAAATACCCTACTTCTACCCACTTCCGGCTCTTAATTCAATACAATCGCAAAAATTTAAAAAGCCATCACTGTTTCACCTACGTGCCAAAATATCACATAATACGTATCTGTGTACGTGTGCACATGTACATGTGTGTATTTAAGTGTATTCTTGTCAAAAGTAAAATTGATTAAGAGTTACTGTTATTTGTGTTGCTATTATTGTGACTGCCATGGCAAGAGCAAAATCGAAAGTTTAACCATAAAAACTCAAGGCATCAACCATAAACAAACGAAGTCAATACAAGAAGCGAAGTCAAGCCAGAATATAGAGCAAAACATAAATTGAAAGGAAAACATTTTGCTGCTAAAAAATATTAAAGAACAATAGGAAAAGTGTTACTCATTCTTTTTGATTTCACCGCCTAAATAATTTTTAAATTTTCTATGGTGCCTCCTGCATTACCAAGCAGCTGCTTACATTTAGAAATATTAAGCTTTAAACTTTGAATGACCACAGCTGCGAGAAATTTTCTCAGTTTTTTTTGTTTAATTAATAAAAAAATTCTGAAAATAAAAAAAATATTTTATGAAAAAGTTGAATGTCCCCATAAATTTACCAATTAGGTTGCTTGCTATCACACGCACATACGCAGACAATTGGCATTTACAAACAAACGGAAATTACGCACACAGGTGAATGACACGTTGATGACAAACCACATGCGTACGCATTTGTATTTGCAAACAAACAGAGATAAAACTATAGAGATAAAGATTATAAATGGACAAAAATTAACGTGCTACAACGCCATGTCATCATACACACACACACACATACGCAACTACAAGACATGTTGCGTGTTTTTGGCTTCTCCATTTATTATATTTGCTTTGACTGTTGTTATTTGCAGCTTTGGTAGAAAAGCCAGAAACACAATTTTCAATTATAGGCCAATGGCTTAGTCAGCATATCAGACTCTTTCCTAAAAATACAGTCAAAATCGTTTAACTTTTTTTTCTTTTTCTTCTTACTCAGAAAAAATCCAATTTTTTCAGTGACACCAATATGAAAGCCATAAAAAACCTTGTTGAGTTTTAAATCCAATCCCGACAAAAATGAACAAAAAATCTCATCAAACAGTGTGGATATAAAGCAAACACGCAACGACCATAAAATGTCAATTTTCAAAAAAAAAAAAAAAAAAAAATTTAAAAAAAATAAAAATTTAATACCAGCCATGCTGGTCAGAGAAACGCACATTCAACAGCCTAAAGAAAACTCAGCAGGTATTCGAAATAAAGCACACTGGTTTTGTGACTTTTTTAAGCTGTGGCTTCTTCTTCTTTCTATAACATTTTTTGGTGGTCATTTTCGCCAGCTGTTTGTGAATGAGTTTTAGTCTCCTTCTGATTGTTGAATAATTTTTTTTTGTGTAATGAAAAAAAATATCAAGTTTTACAAAATATGGCAATGGCATTTCTATGAATTTAATTCAATATATTTATTGTTGTGGTATAAGAATGGCATAAAAATATTTATTGGTTTTGGGTGTTTAATTTCTGCAAATGGATTTTTTGTCGACGACTTTGTCATCGTGGAAAAATGTGTGCGTCTCATAAAAATCTTAACAAGAAATAACGATGGTTTGTTTGAAAAAAGATAATATTTTATTTGAATTTAACTCTATTTTATGTGAAGTGTGAGAGTTTGCATTAAACAAAGAACAAATGGATTTAAAACCATGCAGTCGGAGTGACCTCAAATTGCGGAATTGGTTGCCGACTAAATATGTTGTTTTTCAAAGTAATTAAGGGAATATATCATCCCCCCATTTGATTGAAAATAATTTTTTACGAAGTTATGCCCATTTAAAGTTTTAGTGTCAGAGCTTCAAAAACCACTGAAAATTGGTTTAAAATAGTCGCATTATCATCCAAAACAAAATAATTAATTTTTGTCTTTTGATTCTAATAGAATTTCTGATTCTCTGTCAGAATTTTTAAGACATTTTGAATGTTCTTTAGCGCTTTTTATGAAGAAAAAATAAGGCTGATTTTCTCAAAAACCCCAATTTGTTTTACGCTTAAAATTTTATTGTGAATTTGCCTTAATATGAGAGCGAAATGACATTAGTTAAAAGTTTGTTAAAATACATTTGAGCTCAGGAGATTTTTTTTCCCAAAATCAAAATGTCAATTTTTTTTTTCATCATTGCCAAGCCACTCTACTGTACTATTTTCAAAGGAAATAACAACAGCAACATACCAAATTACTTTCTGCAAATCCTGCTTGCATTTTGCATACTTTTTTTTACCGTTATATACGTAATAATATTTTATCATTGGAAATACATAAGAACATTGTACGCACATATAGCTATTTCGCTGACTGTACTTCTGTGGGCTTTGAATGTTTTGTTTGCTTGACTTTGTCAGCGAAAAAGCTATATGTGTGTATAATGTTTTTATATATTTCCTATGATAAAATGTTATTACGAAAATAACGGTAAAAAAAGTTGCAACTAATTATTGTCTATTGGTATTCTACATAGTCAAGTTTAGTTCCTCCCCAAAAACTCCAACATAGAAACTAAATAAGTGACAATAAATCTAGAATCCTTTTGAATTTTCTTCAAGAAATGTTGAAATTTTCATAAAAACTTTACTTCTCATGGTAAGCATTTTTTATTACATTAAATATTTTTATCATCTAACAGCACATTCTTTGTTATATCATTTATTGAGATTTATTATCATTTACACATGTAGTCGTATACGAGGAAAAGCTAACAAATTAAGTCTTAATTTTTTTGCTTTTGTCTGGTGTTGAACTCTGATTTGATAAATTGCTACTCATCTAAAATTCTATTTCAAAGCATTGCTTTTGTTTGCTGTATGTGCGCTCTATGCTTTTCGGCTGTAACAACTCGTTGTTACTTTTGTACTCAAGCAATTTTGTACTCAATAAAATACATAAAAATAGACCATTAATTGAAACGGCAAGCTAAATTGTATTGAAGACACTATTATAAGTTATATTCTTACACAACATAACTTAGTTTAATTGAATTTTGTATCATAAATTTAAACGAAGAAGTCTAACGTATTCCATTAAAGTACCCTCTATTTATTCAACTCACATTTTGACAAATTAAATTTACTGAATTTTAAATTAATTTGTCAGCTACAGCTCATGTCATAGTATGTTCGCTCTAATTCCTTTTGACACTTACTTAGTACTAAGACAGACAAGAGCATGGCACTCCTTTGACAGCGTGAAATAAGGTGAAGAAAATTTAGGAAAGCTAGGAAGGCAAGCTGATGGAAAACTTATACACTAAATATCTTGCTACGAAAATTAAGCATTATTTTCATCACTACTATAGTGAAGTCAAAGTTATTCTCAAAAAATTTTAATTCATAATTTCTTATGGGGTAGATGATATATATTTTTTTTCAAGTATTTATAAGTGCTATAGGTGCATTTAAAATATTTTGCAATTCTGATTTCATATTTGACCCGCACAATTCCACATTTTGAAAATTTTGTTAGGCTGCATGAAGATTTGAAATACGCATGAATATCAATATGATACTTAAGTACTGATTTGATAGCTTAGTATCGATATGTTAGCTTTGCATCTAAATACTGATACTTGAGGTAGGTACTCTTATAAATATTTTCAAGTATCAGTATTTCAAATTTCAGTATAAGTTCCGGTTCCAGATATTTGTCTTTGTAATTGGATTTATAACTTGAAGTACCTGCAAGCATATTGCATATGTTCATCTGTTTCAACGTATGCAGCTAAAAATTATTTTTCCATGGTGGCAACAAAATTGTAATTTCGACGTTGTTCTGGCATTATTTCTACTTTTTGTGAATTCATTTTTATTGTGTTAATTTTTGCACTACAAGCACATGTTCTTTGTCAGACCAGTGTCAGATAAATGTCCTTTTTCAATTATAACCCACTTAAAGCAGTATCATCACAGTGCAGAAATCATGCTCTTCCATTTGGTGAAAGTTAACATTTTTCAGATTTTTGCTGTACCATGCAACATGTTTACTTTGTTGGTAGTTTAAAGTAAAATAATTCGAATTTTTATTACAATAGTTTGATGCATTTCTTTTTAATATAAAGTAAAATGCTTTTTAATGGAAATAATAAAAAATGCATATGTACTCATAAGCAAATGTTTCATCAATGTCAGTTTTAAACTGACAGAGAGAGCTATGGAAATTGGATTTACTTTGTGTAAGTAGTTCTACATGGTCACTGTCATTTATATTTTTTAAAATAAAAGTAATAAATTTTGAAAATTAATTTGATTAATGCCAATGGGTTAAAATTTGACACTTTGTAAGATAAATTTTTTAAATAAAATTTCATTGAGATATAATAATATTTTTTTTCATACATATATAATTTGGTGATTGCTACATAATATAATGCTATATATTATGTAATTTTTGAGATATGTATATGGAAATGTGTGAAAAATCTCAAATTTTGAAAGCATTCAAAAGCAAAAGAACGTACCTTGTCAGATACAAAGCTCAACAGCATAAAATTATTTTTCAAAAAGTATACCATAAGTTATCTAGTTAAGTAATCGTGTATTTTTAATAAGCGTTTTCTTCAGTATTTTTCGTAATAAATTGCCCTATAAATCGACTGCGATGCTAATTGAGTCCTTGGTATTTCGTATTTTCATAAGTTTTCAAAAATTGCAGAGATTTGGGCGGGTTAGGCTGATAGCTCTCAGAGTAGATAATAATTTATATTATTATACTAAGAATGTTTTCAAAAATAATTTAATTCAAAGTAAACATAAAAATTAATTTTCGCAATGTGATTTCGATAAAAAATAAAACAAGATGTCACAAGCATCAGAGTCAAACAAAAAATTGACAACTTGATAAATGAAATAGGTCAGTAGATAACATGAAAAATAGAAAATTGTTCAATATGTATTGAGAAAATTGTGACAATAGCTAGTACGAAATAATATTTTTATAAATTGAGATATTATTTTATTTAAATAAAAAGACAGTTAATGTAATATAAAATTTTTTTTAATCTTTTTCCACTGAAAGTTCTCTGTTCGTCATGTCACATAAGATTATTTTGTTGAAGCCTGACTGGCATTATATTTGTATCAATTTGAACAAATTAAAATGAAAAATAGCTAATAAAGAAAGTACGGATGTAAACAAAATCAAGACAAAAAAAAAATAAAGGTGGATGTCGGAATAAAAGAAGACAACATCATTTCTCAAATAACAAATAACAATTACAGAACAAATAGTTAAAGAAAATTAACGGAGTGTATTACATAAATACAAACACCAGCGCATGAGAACATGTACAGAAGTATGTGTTTATACAGGGTGCAACATCAAAGTTAAAAAGTAAAATATAACAAGCAAATACATAAAGAAGCAGCAAATTCTGTAGATTAGAGTGGATCATAAATAGGTTAATAAGAAACTTTAACGTCCTCAAAAATAAAAAAAATATACGTGCAAAAAAACTATATGCACGAATATATCGGTCAATCTTGAAATAAATTCATACATTTTTTCTTTTTATTCTTTTAATATTTTTTTAAGGACATAACTCAAAAATTATGAGGAATGAGATTAAGTCATGTTCCTATGCTAAAAAAAAATAACAAAATTTAAATAAATTTATTCTAACATTAATTTTTTGATTTACAAAAATGTTTCTCAAAATATCTTCAATTCTCTTATTTTTTTTTTTATAAAATAACAACATTTTGAATTTAGATCTTCTTGCATTTTATCAGAGGATACAAAAATTATTGATTTTTGAAAATTTTGACAGTGTCAAAGCTGCACTGGGCTGTACCTGTGACATAAGAGATTTTTGACTTATTTTCTTTTGAAGATATGTGAGGATATGTGCAATACACTACTAGCGGCAAAAATGTGGGAAAAACACCTTATTCCTTCTATTCAATGAAATTCAACAACTTATTTTTCTCGATATTACTGAAATATAATAAATCGTAAATATTTTATTGCAACTCCCTGTAAGGAGTAAAATAATACAACTAGTTAAAATAAAAAGCAACAAAAAAAAAAAAACAAAATTAAAGAAAACCAACAACATTAGGTAAGAAAAATTGGAAGCAGCAGTAGCAGCGACGAAGATTGACAAGGATGCAATCGCTTGGAAGGAAACAGCAGTAACAGGAAAAAGAAACCCATCCCAACCCCACCCAACTTAACGGAACCGAACTCTAGTCGACTCAGCTCAACTGTAGCACAAATTTTATTGATTGAAAATCAGTTGAGTGAAGCGGGGCTTCCATATTTTGTTTTATTTTCCAGTCGGCGGTATGAATGATGGGTCAAAGGTAAAACTGTTGTTGTTCTTGCTGCTGCTTGAAACTTTTGTTAACATAGTTCACTCTCCGTTCTCCACACTAATGCTGATGAATGAAGAATGCAGTAGGAGGTTGAATACCATCAGCAGCTACATAAATGACGACATCAATTTTGTCATCATCAATTTTGTCATTTTTAAGGTTTTCCAAGGACCAAAGTTGACAGGCGTGGTTGAGTGAAGTGTAAAAGCACAATAGCGGATGGGGGAAAAATGTAAGAAATTTGCTAGCCTATGAGAGAAATTAAGGCAGAAAGTAATTTCAGTATTTAACGGTTGAGAAAATAAGTTAAAATATAATTTATGTATAATAATATTTTAAGTAGAAAATTTAAATTTTTTTATTAAATTTTATGTTGTGGTGAAAAATATATATTTAAAGTATCACTGAATACCCTTTTACAATGTACTTAGCATTTTAAAACTTAAAATTATTTCGTTTTAAACAGTCAATGCCCAATAGAATTCAATAACCTTCAGAAGGAGCCTAATTTCATTATTATATTTGTGATATGATCGGTGTTATAGCAAAGATCTTCTCAAAAGAAAACAGTCTTATTATACATATATATTTGCCGAAAAAAAATGTATGCAAATATATACATAGAAACTCTTCAATTTGAAAATATTACTACTTACTTCAAAAATTCCCAATGGATGTTGATTTTCACACAAAGAACTCTCGACAAAAATATGTTGCAAAAAAACTTTCTTCGCTCTTATAACAAGCTATCAACTTTGATTTTATTCAACACTTTTGCACATTTGACAGATATTAATAATTTACCTTAAAAAACGCTTGCAACATTATTGAGGTTTATTTCAAAGTAATTGCAAAAGTACCATTAAAAATTTAAGCAAATTGTGAGTACTTCAAATGCAACACTAACGTAGTACTTAAAAATTAATTCAATTAATTGAAAAGCTTCTCAAGCATCAAAAGCAAAATACTAGTTCACACCAACAGCCTCGTTAATGTCCAACCATCCATCCAGCATCGCTGCTAATACTCAATTATTTACTTATTGCACTGATTTAATGGATTAATGTTGAAGGCTTGTAAAGCGCACAGACATAAAAATAATTTAAGACATTTTCACCAGTAGTCAGGGGAATGACGTTAATAATTCAGTTGAGAGTAGCACTTGAGAAATTACAAATAAACGAATATTCTGTAAAGTTGAAAATTGGAGAAAGTTCTGGAATTTATTGGCACTTCAGCAAATTAAACAATGTACTTGAATTGTATTTTTGTGGAAAATTTTGAAATTGAAAAATCTTTCAATAGAGCTTATCCGTGGGCGGAGAAAACCTTTTGAAGTACATCATACACTCAATTATTTACTAATCACAAACGTAATCTAAATTGGGAAAAAGATGTAATGTAATTTTGCTGCAAATAATAAATTAATTTCATTAAATTTTGAAAAATTTCATATAATAATAAGAATTATATGCGGATTTTTGTTTCACTAGTTGTGGAAGTTGTGGTTCAACGTACAGAATGCAATACATTTACATAGAGTTTCATTGGGGTAACAATTTATCTTAGCTGAAGTTAAATAATAAATAGCTTTCTAATTAAAAAATGGGCTTAATATTTAATAAAAAGTTTTCGAAAAAAAATTTTTATCGAATTTTTTGGAATGTTTTTCTTTTCCGTTCAATGCTTTTGGGCATTTTTCAGCTCGCAATAAATTATTGTTGATAATTTATGTTACTCATTTCTTTTGTTTTATCTTTTCGAAATTTCAAATAATAGCCAGAGTTAAGAGATAAATAATAAATGAAAATAATACGCCCCCGGAAGAATTTGGCTTTAATGTGCCGTAATAAATTTCAGCGTTTAAATTGAAATTAATACCGCAAAACAATGAAAAAGCCAACGGCATCCTTGAAATAAGGGAACGATTGTGAGAGAAAAAAAAATAACGCAGCGCTTGTTTACATACCGTTGTATCCTCGTAGCCATTCGTCAGGAGTTGAATGTTGATTTCAATATCCAAATTTGGTTTGACGCTGGTCAGCTGAAGTGGCAGCGAGGCTCCAATGTGTAGGCTGCTATTTGTGTTGTTTGTTGAATTTAATGTTGCTGATGATGAAACTGTTGTTGCCGCAGCAGCGAATGCCGCTGCAATTGTGGAACTCGCCATTGCAATTAAATATGAACCGGAAGTGAGTTGAAGCAATTAAGGCGCGCACAATTAAACGGACAACGAATTACGATGCATAGCAGCAGTGGTGCCATTTAGTATTTCGTAAATTATTTGCCTTAAGTTATAAGCGACTCTCTTTGTTGTTTTTTATTTATTTAACTTTTTATATTATTTATATCTTTCAAAAAAAAAAACATTACATTTATTGGATTTTTTTAGGCTGACAACTTTTATTGCATTTTTTATAAAACGCGTTTTGTTTTAATGTTTTTTTTTTAAGCTCAACCACATTTTCCGAAAAAAATAAATTTTAATTTTTTCTTTATTCCTTTGAATGTAAAATGTTTTTGTTACTTTTTTTCCTCATATCCGGCACATTGTTGCTAAAACGGAAATCGCTTATGTGTGTGTAACAGTGTGTTTGTGCATGTATTAGTTTTTTGTTTTTTCTTATGTAAGCTGTTGCAAAGTAAATTTTGATATTTTTACCACCCCTGAATTAATTATTGTTTCAATAAATTTGCTTTCTTTTGTTTATTTTATGGTTTGCTATTTTATTTGTATGTCCTTTTGTTTATTTTATTTTTTTAATTTTATTCAATTCATTTACTATTTGTTTTAATTTTCCTTCAACAATGCAATTTATTTGGTGTTGATTTTTCACTTCCTAAAAAAAAAGTAAAATTGTTATTCCAACAAAATTATCATAGTTTTTTATGATTCTTTCGTTTTATTATTCATTTGATAAAATAAAGCAATATTGCACACCGACCTTCATGGGCTTTCATTGTTGTATGTGAGATTTTGATGTTGATAATTTTATATTCAAAAATGTTTTTTTAGCTCTCATCATTTGTCATGAAAGCAATTGAGTCTTTCAGTTGCAAACTAGTGAAGTATCATTTAGGTTTTTTTTTTACAGAAAAAGAAAAAATCGCCTATAGAGTTTGTTTTTCAAGTAAAATGCTTGCAACTTAGTATTTTAAT
This sequence comes from Meiosimyza platycephala, assembly GCA_963662105.1. NCBI lineage: Eukaryota > Metazoa > Arthropoda > Insecta > Diptera > Lauxaniidae > Meiosimyza > Meiosimyza platycephala. Next base: position 77,883,210 of record OY759209.1, read on the forward strand.
ATGTGAATGTGATTTCAGTAGAATTTTATTGCAGTTTGTGTTTACTATGTTCCTACTTTTTTTAAAGAAACTACAGAGATATTTTGTAAAAAAAATTTAATAAAATATAAAACAAAAATAATAACAAGATAATTTTTCATATAATGTTTAATTATTGTCGTTAGTTTCTTAAAAAGTGTTTGAATAGTCGCAATAGTCCTTGATGTTAGTTAATGATGTGTTTTTACCCAGCTGTTGTAAAGGTTTAGTTTCTTCAATCCGCCTAGCCTGCTTAGAAGATATTCTGTAACGAATCTTTAATAATTTGTAAAGTGACATTCTTAAATTGGTTACCGCGAGCAACGGTTTCAGGTATGACATCTGCTGCAGAATGAACTTGGGTTCTCCAACTTCGAAATTTCTGTAGGCACAAGGGAGTTTCAGTTTAACTTTTATACCGTTTTCGTGTTACAAACAACCACTAGCATGTTGGTAGTTGAACTTCTTTGAAAAAAACGTTAGAGTATTTCTATGGTTCTGCTATCATTCATTGGACCTTTAACTTAAGCAATAATCGCTGAGTGAAACTTATATAATTTTGCAACGATATTAAATTTTCAAAATTTCTTGACAAATTTTGAGTTCCTAAGACGTTGGTCTAGTGAACAGCATTTTAAAATATTTTTTGAATTTACGAAGTTATATGCCTGGGCAACTCATCTACAGCTTTTCGAAGTACATACATTTTGACTCTTTTGTGTCAAAACGCAGCTGAACTACATACAATTTTAGCTCCATTTTCTGTTAAAAATTAAATTCTTTAACTTTATTTGGTGTTTGCGTTTGGCTCTCAAATTCATTTGCTGACTTTGGTTGCAACTATAAACTTCTTCTGAAGGAACTATAAAAAGATTAGCATTACAAAATATTAATTTTGGTATATTTTCAGCATTAATTAAAGCAAATGTCATAAAATTTTATATATACTGATGAAACTAATTAAATGAATTGATCTTAAGCGTTTATAACACAATGGACTTAAGTTTGTTCACTAGCAGCTAACAAGCCATTGACGATTTAGTTGGCCGAGAAGTTCGTTGCTAACACACACTACTCAAATAAAAAACATTTGACAGTTGGCTTTAAGTATTTTACTCAACACTAGGATGGAAAAAATTCGTAAATATAGAATATATATGGAAAATTATTTGAAAGCTATCAATAATAGAAAGGGTTTCAATTGTCAATTGAGGAGCAGCAGAACATAACTTGATAAATCCACTTTGAACCGATTTGTTTTTGTGCGATTTACATAGAACATGAGAGGAAAAATTAATTAAGAAAATTTGCTGATCTATTAAGGTTTTTGAGCTACCCATTCTAATTTGATCTACACTTATTGGCAACGCTTCAGAGTGACTCACAGTAAAAACGAAAATACTAAGAATATCGCAGTTGATTCGAGTATATTGATCTCAAAAAATTTTCATCATAGTGTGGTCGGCAAGATAGAAAAGGAATTGATGTTGCTCCCGCTTATGGCAATGAAGGAAAAATTCATTGAAATTCACATAAAATTAATTCACAAATTAGGGTGGGAATGAAATGTTTACAACATTAAAAATTTTACTGATAAAAAAACAAAATTAACAGAGTGCTTGATCTGAAACGAATTTTGATACAAAGAACGGCTACAATATATAAAAGAATAAGTTCAAAAGAAAACATACGAAATCTTAAAATCTGTTAATGCTATCCAGCAAAAATAGAAATTAATTCATTGCCCTATCAAAACCATTGAACACTTTAAGACAAAATTTTATTATTTTGACTGAGTAACACTATTGAAACCAAACAAACAGCAAACGATATGTAACGACGACAACATTTAGGACGTAAATTAACTTCAGATATTTCGCCGTTGGTATAAAAACCTTAACACAAATTTGGATTTCAACGATGATGATGAAAACGAGACCGCCAAAACAAGGTTGGTTCATTAGAAAAATTCCACTATACCTACTTAAAACAATGCTCGAAAGTAGGAAAAAATAATTGTAAATAGAATAAAGAAAATTTTACTTCGTTGTATTTATTCAATTTTGTTCTGTGGCCCTTCAACTAATAAAATATCAAAAAATTCAGATAATCAAAATATACGACAAATGAGATAAATTAAATTGGCCTTTCTTGATATTCCTGTAAAGTTTCTTAATGCTTTGGGCTATGAATAATTATTACGACAGCAGATTTATGCTGTAAGGTAGTGTTATTTACAATGCATTTTGCTGTCAATGTCAAAATCCTTCAAAAAGGTATTTTGTAAATGGAGTAACACACTTTGTACGTCATTTTGTTTTTTTTAAAAAAACAGTTACTGGATTTAGTTTGTGTATATTTGTACGGCTTTCCTTTTCATTAAAAATACACATTTTTCAATTATGTTGTGTCAATACGTTCATATATTTTCTTCATAAATTCGTAATCTAAAATTTTCAGTTTTATCACATCATTAAAAGTATCCAATTACCTATGAAAATAAACACGCTTGCATACACGCGCGCAGAAATGCACGATATTTACTTCCGTCTTGAAATTGCTTTATTTGTTTATTTATTTTTGTAACTTTCCTTCGCTCTCTTTTTTTTTCCTTAGTTTCGCTTTAATTAAAAACTGTTGAAAGAATTTAACAAAAAACTGCAGTAGTCACGACACGAAAAGAACTGTTACAACAAACAGCAACATTGGCGATGACGACAACGCATTCTATTAATAGAAGTTGCAAAACATAAGCTGACAAAAAAAAATACAGTGTTTTTATCAAAAAGGATATAAAATCACGCACGCATACAGACACGGACAGAAACGGCACAAATGGCGCGCGCAAATAACAAAAACAAAATCTAAAAGATCAAGAACATTGTTACAGCTGCGGAAACGGAAGCGCAGAGCGATTTTCAGCGCAAAAATTTTGTTTTTTTTTCGCAAAATGTAAAATATTAATTTGCTTCGTATTATAATTTAATTTGTAATGGTGATTATTTTTTTTGTCTTTACAAATATTCAGTTATCAAATATTCTAATCCCGACGCTATAATTACTATGATGCTCTTTGATTTAACACAATATTTAAATTATTTTAATATTTTTAAGATATTCTATGCTTTCACGTTAATCAAGCAAAACCGTACGAGATGAAAGCTGAACGTCAACTGATTGCAACTCGCTATTGGCATCTGCTGCTGTATGTAGTTGGCGCAGCTGCTTCTTTTTCGCTTTTCTGCATAGCGAATCCTTGTGCTGTGTTAAAAAAAAATACATTCGTGCCATAAAGTATGCAACATTTAGCGTTTATCCTGAGAACGATACTGCCACACGCTAAAATCGTAATTTACACGCACACTGACGTAATGTCGAATTCAACAGGATGTTCACCGCTAAAGTGTTCGGTTAAGTCTGTTCGCAGTCTGTTTCATTTTCATTTTGTAGCGCAAGCGAAAAATCTGCGTTGCGCATGCAAAAATTGAGTGTAATGCGAAATAATGAGAGAACTTATCATATCTTCTCTCATTTGCTAGAATCACCTGTTGAGTTGTGCTTTTGAAGACACACTGTTGCCAGACTGTAGTAAATCTAAAGATAATTTTTCTGTATTTATTATTCAATTTTTTTACATATATAGCATAGCAGTATTAGCCTAATGCTTAGGAATGCCAATTAGTAGACTAAATTTCAGACTCATAAGTTTTTAGTGCTAGTGGTATAAAGGTCATGTAGCCTTTTGTGTAAACCTAAAATCTTATCAATTAATTTTTAATATTTAATCTCACTTCCGCTAAAAACTTGTAGGGGGAACTTAAACTCATATACTTTTGTTCAAAGTGTAGTTATTAATACAAAATAATTGGTTGATATATTTTCCGATATGAAATGTGTATTTGATAAAGAGCAATAAAATATTTATTTACATAAATCAAACATATTTTATTTACAACATATTTTGACAAGTGTTAGTTGATTCAAATAAATAGTCAATTGATCTAAGTAATCACGAAGATGCTATATGCATCCATTAAATTCACAAAAGAACTCTGCACAAAATGTGTTGGGAGTAGTAATCTTAATGGGCACGAGGGGCACAATTCTATCCCTAAAAATTAGCAATTGAGGAAGCTGAGAACTAAAAATATTTTTTTTTAACTGATATCAGTGACGGTATTTTTACTTTTTCAGTACATTTCTCTCTTGAAAAATCGTCTTCATTACCAACATTCGAAAAATTTTTAGTACATTCGGTACATTTGCCCAATTCTCACTACATTCGGCTAATTTTCAGTACAATTTCGATACATTTTCAATAGGTACATTTCGACTATTTCTAAAAACTTCTATTTTTTTAGTAAATTTACCGCAAAATGAGCCAGAAGTAAAAAAAGTACATTCGGCATTTTGTACATTTCAAGTCTCCATTTAGAATATATATATTTGGAAATGATATCATACAATGATTCCATAACCAGATATTGTACTGCTGACTTAATGCTTTCTTTTAAAATTCCACAAAAACTAGTTTTTCCCAAAATTTAAGTTTATGTATTTGACCAAAAAGCTTTTTCCGGATCTTATTTAATGGTTTCATTCAGTTTTTTCATTCGAGAAGATGTTATTCAAAAATAAAGAAATATATGTTTATATTGGAAAATGATGAAATAGTTTAATGAAACTTAATTTCGTTACAAATTTCCAATAAGAAAATCTGATTTTAATTTAAATTAAAACATCTCCACTAAAACTTTGCGTGACAGTGAAAAAAATCCAAATACATAATAATAGAAGCATTTGAATTCTCATAGAACCTAATGATTTGTTTGATTAAATTTTTATTAAATTCTTTCGAAAAGTTAAGCATTTTTTCGTTAACACATTTTCATTTTGAACATATGGCATCACTACTCAATATTTTTACCCTTACTAGTTACTCATTATTCTTTTTTAAGTTCTCTCTCTCTCTCTCTCTGTCTTTGTACTTCTCTCCTAATATTTGCACCAAACTGATGCAATCCGCCTTTTTCGATTTCAATTTCGAAAATAATTTACCAATGTAAAATTTGTTAGATATCATTTCAATTCTCCCAACAGCTGTTAAGTGGCATTAAGCGCTTTTTTTATTGCCTCCTCTCCACTGTGATGCCTTGGAAGTGTCATAGTGTTTGTCGGATCATCGCAGACATTGGGGCGTCTTATCTATTGCTTGAACTTTGGCGGTTTACGTGTTTTGAATTGATGATGATTAGTATTTGGTGTGTTTTCTTTTCACACTTTTTTCGAATGCTTTCATCCTGCACTTCCCCTGCAGGCTGTATTCTTACATCTGTTTGCTCGTCTCTGTCATGACAGAGTGTGAAGAATGATTTTTTTTTTTTGGCGTTGTCAGTGCGTTCAACACCATTTGACATTAAATTGTAACGTGTTGCTCTACAACGAACGTCACCTGCAGCGTTATCCATTTATTTTTCCGCTTATTAAATTTAAAGGCTTCTCTTGTTAAACAGAGATTTCAAAGTGACGATTTATTGCTCGAAATGAAAATATGGGTGCTGATTTTAAAACTGTAAGACTGTTGCATTTTCGTTTTGCATAAGATTTCGGGAATTATTCCATGTCATTTTAAGATTCGTAAAGAAGTGAAATTTGTTTGTACAGCAGTTCGCAATAGAGAATTTTCACTATAAGTACTTACTTATATTCTTATAAACAAATAATCAATTCAGTCCTATTTGTATTTAAATTGTTTATCATTTGCTCCCAAGGAAAAAACTCTAACAACAACTGTCCACTGATTTACTTAGGAAGTTGAATCTTTAGAATTAATGTCTTAATACAAATTGAGTATGAAATGCATTCAATATAAAATCTTGCTCGGCATACTTCACATAACAATTTAACACTTTATACATACATAAATCATAATTTACTACACAGCTCTTAGACAAATTACAATTTAAATCAATTTAAATGCATTCTATTTTATTTTATTTTTCTTTTATAAAAATGTTCTTTATTTACTTTTCGCTTGAGGTTTATTTATTTATGTAATAGTTATAGTTGATGCTTGTCATAAGGCATCATGTGCATACTTACTGATTGATGGCAACTGAAGATTATACATTTTCTTAACACTTACATGCAAGACTGTTAAATATAAGTTAATATTTCATACATACAATGACTGAGCTATTAGAATTTATTGGATATTTAAGTGCAATTTCATTCAAAGCAATAATTGAGGAAAAATATTCAAAAGGCTTTAAATTTTGGCTGTAGGTCAAATTGGCTAAGGTAACTATAACTATAAATTACAAACCGAACACTTTTCGGACGACGCATTTTCGATTTGGCTGAAATTTTTTGTATGGGTTCTGTATCGAAAAAGAAGAGATACGTATTCGAGGATTTATAAAAAAATTTTTTTTTTTAAAATAGAGCGAATTCAAATTTTGAGAATTTCGTGATTTTTGGCTTGAAGGCTCACTTTAAAAAATTCATAACTCAGCTTCTGTGAAAGATATAAAATTCAGATTGATTTTATTGTAAAGTTAATAAAATTAACTTAAACAAAAAAATAATTTCTTAAAAAATTATTTACAAATTAAGTAAAATAAAAACAAATGAAAAGTTCAAAAAATCATAAATCAAAAATTCAAAGTACCCAAAAAGAATAACTGTTTAAAATTCATGGATATACTAATAATAAGTATGAATAAAAAAGTTGTTGTACGCACATTTAAGTTTTTCGCTGACAAAGTCAAGCAAACAAAACATTCAAAACTCACAGAAATACAGTATCAGCGAAAAAGCTATATGTGCGTACAATGTGTTTGTATAATTCCCATGATAAAAAGTTATTACGAAAATAACGGTAAATAAAAAGTATGCAGAATACAAGCACGGTTTGCTGAAAATAATTTGGAATGTTCATTTTGTTATTTGCTTTGAAAATAGTACCTTAGAGTGGCTTGACAATGATGAAAAACAAAAAATTGACATTTCGATTTTGGAAAAAAAAAATGTCCTGACCTGAAATGTGCTTTAACAAGCATTAAACTTATGTCATTTCTCTCCAATATTTAAAAAAATCTACAGTAAAATTTTAAGAATAAAAAAATTTTGATTTGTATGGAAATGCAACTATTTTAAACCAAATTTTCAGCGGTTTTTCAAGTTTTGACACTAAAACTTTAAATGGGCATAACTTCATAAAAAATATTTTTTAATCAAATCTAGAGAATACATGTTCCCTCAATTACTTCGAAAAACAAAATATTTAATCGGCAGCCAATTCCGCAATTTGAAGTCAGTCCGACTGCATGGTTTGAAATGGATTTGGTCTTAACAAAATTGAAAGTTAAAAAAATTAATTCAAAATTATAAATTTTATCTACGTAAAAATTTGAAAATAAAAGAAATAACAAAATAAAACTCTAAGATTTTTAGCATTTAACTTATTTTTTTTGCTTATTTTTTTAGCTCGATGTCATACGAGTACATAACAAATCCTTAACTTTTTACTAATATCTTGCTGCCGTTAGTACAACTTAGTAATTTTTTTTTTGAAAAAATAAAAAAAACATCTTTTTTTTTGCAGAATAGATTACACAGGCCGAGAAATTTTTAAACCAGAGACCAGACCTATCATACCCGAAGGTGTAGGTGTATTATACATATATAATAAGAAAAAATAAGCAAAATATTATTTCAAAATTACGCTATAATCAGGACACTTGCTAAAATATTTCTCAAAAAAAAAAGATTCTAAATCTGTGATAAAATCAAATGCAATTAAAATTAAGGTTAATGAACCGTATATCCATATATCTGGAAATTTTGCGATAAAATTTTTTTTTGTAACGTTTTATTTTCTACTTAATAAGCTCTTCATAACAATGAAGAGTCTATAGTTAAAATAAATTTATTAAATTTGAACATTGGAAGTTGAACTGTTTTATGTTATTATACAACGACGGTGTATAACGCGTAATGCATTCCGGCGTCATGGCACTTTTTAGCAGATTATATAAAATATATACCATTGTACTCATTTCATTTGTAGGGCAGTCTAAGTCTTAATTTATTTCGAATAATAAATCTAATTCATGTAACTTAATATCCATGATATATGTTGCGCGATATCGCAATATACAACGTATTCACGTAAATTACAATGCTGCTGATCAGTCTGTCCTGCTGAGACAACACCTCGTAGCACCCAACGTCCACGACGATTAATCATGAGACCACCACCGGAATCACCAACACATGGTCCAGAACCATCACGATTGCCAGCACATAAGGTACGTGATGATGTGATCGCATCGTAGACTGAAGACGAGCCCAAACATTGGCTATCCGAAACAACAGATGCCGATATTTTTTTTGGTATTGTCGATATGCTGCTCGATTCATCATCGCCCCAACCGGCTACAATGCCAAGTTGTCCCACAATAAGTGACTGCTCAGTTGCTTCAGTCCAGAGGCATATCGGTTTTATGTATTGCGTGAAGCTAAAATCAAAATTAGTTATGAGAAATTGCAATAAGATAGAGAATCTTAGACTTTAAAAGAGTTTAGGCCAATATCTAAGAACGGAGGCATTAGAGTGGATAATAAATTTGATCGAAAATTATTTTGAGATAAATTTTTGTAAAATCAAATCTGTTAAAGCAAACTATGGAGAAAGAGTTTGGTGAGCTTCACTGGCAATAGTGTAATTTCAGTTTACCATTGAATGCTGACCTAAAATTATTAATCTTATTTCGAATAGATTGGAAATTTTTCGCAGTTCAAGTTCGTATAAGAGTTTTTGAAACTGTAGGAAGTCTGAGCGCGAAATATTTTATTTCATATTTTTTTTTGCACAGTCTCTAAAGCACTCTACGAAATAAAATATAAATTTAAGCATTGACTATTTAAAAAACAACACACATATAAATTATACATTCTGAGTGTATGCTATGGAACAAAAACCAACATTTTATTTTATAAATAATTAACACAAAATCTTAAATTAACTAAGAGTATTATTTTAAATATCTTATATTAAATAGTGATATTAAGCAAAATTAAAGATTTAGTTTTTTATCTAGCTCTTTTTCTTTGAAATACCATTTTCGGTTTTGGGTTTACGTTCTTTATGATCTTATTATGATGGTTGTAGGTAACCTTGCACCCACTTTATATGTTTCGCTACATCACAATATATCACATATTCGAGTAAATTGCAACGCATCCGGTCCTCCAGTCCTGTTGAGACAACGCCACGCAGTACCCAGCGATTATTACGTAATATCATTAGACTACCACCTGAATCTCCAGTACATGGTCCTGTACCGTCACGACTGCCAGCGCAAAGGGTGCGTTCTGATGTTATCTGATAAAATGCAGGTGACGATTCTAAACATTTTCTATCAGAGGCAACATCAACCTCAACTTTCTTCGGCACCGCTGATATCATATTATTCTCATCAGTGCCCCAACCAGCCACCATGGCTGACATGTCCACAATTAATGATTCATCAGCTGATTCAGTCCATAGGCAAATCGGACTTATTAAGCTGGTAAAACTAAATTCAGGAATGAAAAATTATTTAGGATTTGAAATGAACAGGACTACGGTCGGCCAAAGGCTAAGCACCTTATTTTTGTATGTGTGATTGGGAAAATTTTATAATATCGATAGTTTTTGGCTCTATGTTGGGAAAATGTATAGGTTTATTTGGATATTGGGCAATCTAGGAACTAAGCACTTAAGTACGGGGAGAAAATTCTGTTATTAATGATTAAAAGTTGATGGGAAAAAATCAATTTTTATTTTGAAATTTTCAACTTAGCTCATTGGTCTGAGTGTGAAAATAATCAAAGGTATGAATACATCAAAGGAAAGAATACAACTTTATATTTTAAATTTTATTTTCATTAAAATAACATAAGCAAGATAAATGTTTATTTATTTTACAATTATTTTCAACATTGCATTAGTGAGCGTGGCACCTCCCATATTCATATCTATATATACAAAATTAAAAACGTGATTTTAAGTAAATTATTGCACAATGAAATTTACCATATTAGATATCCTCGCCTAACGATACTTCACCGTTTTCAAAAAAATCAATAATCAATAGCTCAAGGCATAAGTTGCATAGTGTATGCAGACTTATGTCAATCGTTTCTTTGTGTTTTTTCAAATAATTTTTTAAATCTATTCTGCAGAACATTTTTCTTCTTATTATCATTAAAAAAAAGAGTTTCAAAATAAAATGCATCATTACTTTTTTCCATTGTTTTCGGATTCTCGATCTAGCAAAAAGTGGGGGTGCATGTATGTAGACTTTTTTGCTCACTGTAGCTTTATTCCTTAGACGCTTAGTCTTAGCCTCCAATAAAAGTAATCTTCATTTTCTTATTCAATATCAATTTATTTAAGTTTTAAAATTGCTTAGAAAAATTACTTGGGCATATAGAAACAAGCATAACTGCAAACATGACATACCGTTTAATGGCAAGTTTATGTAATTGTATATTTGCTTTTGTTTTTGCTTTTTCATAGTATAATTTTAAAAAGTGAACAATTAGGGAGAGCCTCCAGTTTTGGAGTACATAACCACTTGTTAAGAGCTGCCTAGTTCTGACCAGAGCTCTTTCGAATCATTCTGCTGTTCGTATGAAATTCGGTTCCATTACCATTAAATAATTTTCTAAGCTTGGAGTTTTAAGCTATTATTTTCAGGAACTGGTGCCACGGCCTCTTGCCAGAATTTGTAAGCTTTCAAACTCCTTGCTTTGTGATTGTGTCAATTTGTTTAATCTACATTATATAGCTCTCCCTATCTCCCTATCTAATGTTTTAGTTATATGGGCGGTAGGTGTGTTCGTCAAAATATTTTATTCAAATTAGATAAGCAACGCCGGTTGATGTCCATTTGAAGTCTATCTCAATTTAGCATGAAAATTTAAGTTTCAGCTCTTTTCTGGGGATAGTGAAAGGGCACTAGTGGGTGATGGAAGGGTTGAACTTATTTTTGTTATCTTTTATTACCTTCTGGGTTAAACTAATTTTTTTTGTGTGCCCGTGCCATTAACAAAAATCTTAAATTAACTAAGAGTATCTTATGTTTTATAGTAAATTTTAGCAAAATTATTAATAGCATTGTTTTTTTCATTTAGTTTTTTTTTAATTGAAATGCCATTGTCAATATTATGTTTACGATTTTTGTGATCTTATTATGATGGTTGTAAGTAACCTTGCACCCACTTCATATGTTTCGCTACATCACAATATAACACATATTCGAGTAAATCACAACGCTTCTGTTTTGTCATTGATATTGAGACTATGCCACGTATTACCCAGCGACCATTACGTAACATCATTAGACCGTTACCTGTATCTCCATCACATGGTCCAGTACCGTCACGTTTGCCGGCACAAAAGGTGCGTTCTGATTTTAATGAATAAAATCCAGGTGACGATTTTATACATTCCCTATCAGAAACAACATTTGCCTCGACTGTTTTCGGCACCGATGATATAATATTATTCTCGTCAGTGCCCCAGCCAGCCACCATGCCCGATTGTCCCACAATAAGCGATTCATCAGCTGGTTCAGTCCATAGGCAAATTGGACTTATTAAGCTGGTAAAACTAAATTCAGGAATGAAAAATTATTAAGAATTTGATATGAACAGGGCTCTACGGCCGGCCAAAGGCTAAGCCGTTTATTTTAGTTTGATTGGGAAAATTTTCCAATATTGATAGTGTTTGGTTCTAAGTTGGGAAAAATGTGGAGGTCCTTAGGTCTTTTGTTTGATTTTGGAACAGCGCATTTAAATACGAGGTTATGGATCGGAATTTTTGGATATTAGAAATGAATAGTTTAGCTTGGTCATAGGAAAAAATCAATTTTTGATTTGAAATTTTTCAACTTAGCTCATTGGCCTGTATGTCATTGTTCGGCTGTTGTAGAAATAATCAAAGGTAAGAATACATCAAAGAAAATAATACAAATTTTTAGTTTTAATTTATATAATTTATGACCAGAAGAAAATTGACCGTCAAATGACAAAGTTGAGTTCGATTGAATGAATAATTCCGATTCCATTTCTTATTTTATAATTTTTGCGACGATTTGTTAAGTTTTTTCGCTTGGATTTTTTTATGATTTTCGGTGTTTACGTATTATTAGATAAAGTTTGTTTAAAACTTATGATAGCTTAGAACGCACCGGTTCCAGTGGAAAAAGAACAAGGTCAGAAAACCCACATTTTTATTTTTTGTGGCCACGGAATCCACTGTAAAACTTGATTTTTTTTGTCTTTTTTCATCGATATCTTTTCAACGACTTCACCATTTAAAAATTCAATGAAATATGTTTATTTTTCATTTTAATATCTTTAATTTGATACTAAGGACGATTAAATTGGGCATTTGTAGCTCGAGATCTGTGTTTAAAATGAAAAAAAAGGTCGAAAAAACGATTATATCCCAAAAATTGTTCTATGAAATTTTAACCTTATTTTTCGAAATTAGTAAAAAAAATTAGATAAGAGAATGAAAAAAAAATCTTTTTGTAACGATTAGACCCAAAAAATTTTCGAAAATATTAATATATTCAGAAAATGTTCATTCAATCGTTTCTAACGTTGCCAGTTTACGGTCGATTTTCTTCTGGTCTTTATTTTTGCGTAACACTATCAGCTCTACGTGCATGAAGTAGGTAAAATTGTTTTTTATATATTCGATTTTTATTTTTTCGTGACCACAAAGTAAACTGTGAAATTTGATTTTTTGTTTTTAAAATATGACATGTTTGCATCTTTTGAATCGTTTATACAGTGAAACATCCAATCGCACACATTTATTTGTCATTTTATTGCCTTTAATTTGGTACCAAGAATTTATAGATTTTATTTCCAGCTCAAGATATGCACTTCAAAGCAAGACTGGTCGAAGACATGAAAAAACCAGAATATCTTAAAACTATACCATTAAAAAAAAATTTTATTTTCATTTTCATTTTAAATTATATTATCATCAATACGAATGAAATTATAGATACTGTTTCGATCAAATTTATTTTTTTTCCTTGGTAATCACTATTTTTTTATTTAATATCAAGTTATTTAAGTTTTAAAATGGCTATGAAAAATTACTTGCGCAAATAGAAACAAGCATACAAACATAACATAAAGTTTAATGACAAGTTAATGTAATTGCATATGTATGTGCGTTTTGTTTTTGCTTTTTCATAGTATAATTTTACATAGTGTAGTAGGGAGAGCCATGCGTGCGTGAGAGTAAATCGATTTTAAAAACGAAACACAATAAAATAAATAGAGAAGCCGATGATAGAAAAAATTTTTTTAAGACTTCACCTTGATGGATTTTCTAAGAATTTGGGTATGTTGTGAAGAAATAGAAACAAATGAACAAAAAAAAAAAAAAAAAAAAAAAAACGGGAGCTGAAAAAGTATAAGACTTGTCAACAAACAAACACAAACAAAGAACATGCAGCAACTACGAACCGAAAGTGTTTACCTCGAGCTGAACGAGCCAATGCGTTGACGACAAAAATTACACAAACAAAAGCATGCTCTGATATCGAACCGAACTGATTGAGCTCGAATATCGGAAAGAGCTCGATTGTTGATTGATTGATGATTGTTGTAAGAGCTGGAAAAACTGAATCAGCTGCAATTACAGTACAATTACACAAAACGCAAATACCATCACTGATCATTCCTACTGTTCGTACGATAATCGGTTCCATTACCTTAAATAATTTTTTAAGCTTAGCGTTTGGAAGTTCTTGCTTGTATGGAACTGGTGCCACGCTCTCTTGTCGAAACTTTCCAACTCTCATAACTTGCCCAAATTATTCCTTGTATTTGTGAGATATTTGATTGCGCTATATCATATATGTAGCTCTTTCTATGTAAAACTATGACCAAAATTATCCAGAAGGGGGTAAAAGGTAGTGCTAGCGATAATTTATATTGCATAAAATTCTTTCCTTTCATTTCCTTTGATTATTCACTCTTCAGCCAAACCATGATGTAGGCTTATTACTAATAATTAAGTTTGTGTTACCTACCTGACAAGTGCGTACATTCGCAGTAGTGCCAAATCAGCATCAGGAAAACGTTTTCCTTCTGGTTTATATTCTGGATGCACAATTAAGCTTTGTATGTCGCGTGATACAAAATCTTCCATTGAATTGCTCAAATTGTAACGACCTAAAGTGACCGAAATTTTATCTTCCGTCAAGTAATTAAAGCAATGTGCCGCTGACAGAACAAGACTTGAAGAGATTAAAGAACCGCCACAAATGAAATTCACACTCGATGTATGTTTTCTATAGATAGCAGTTAGCCATGGATATTCACCACGACGTAACGGCCTGCCACCATAGATGAATGGTGTAAAGTTATTGCTAGCGGCACCCTCCTGTCCACAAACTGCAGATTCTATCACTCGTTGCTGTACTTGCGGTTGCTGCTGCAATTGCGGCTGCGGTTGCGGCTGTGGTTGCGGTGGCGGCTGTGGTTGCGGTTGCAGTTGCGGTTGCGGTTGCGGCTGCGGTTGCGGTTGCGGTTGTCTCCTTCGCGGTGCTTGCGTTATTTGCGGTTTTGGTCGCCGCAGTATCGTTGTTGGAGTTCTATATATTAAAGTTTGTTCAATTGGTCGTACAGGTTCTGTTGTCGGTTCCCATTGCGGCATAGTAAAAGAAGTTGGAAAAAATGGATTTTTCTGCTTTTCATAGACTTCGTGTTCGAAATTATAAAAGTAAATATCTGATTTGTATGTATGATTATGCTGAAGCTTAAGTGATGTTCTTGGATCAGGATCTGTGAAGAAGAATCAATTGATAATTGAAATCATTTGAAAGAAATTTAATTTTTTAAATATTTACATCCGCTCGCTGAGCAAATAACTCTGCCATTGAGGGCGATTTGTGTCAATTTGGGTACTTCGTTTATAAGTGGGAAGTCTACACGATACGAAATTGGTTGCCCTTTTTGTAAGTTGCGAATTGTTGTTTGCATATCCTGGTAAAGTGAGAGGCTGCCATAGTAGTTCTGAAAATAAAGGAAAAATAATACTTTGAGTAACGTCCTTAGAAGCAAAATATTATGTTCTAACTAACTTTGATAAAAATGAGTCTGTAATGTTATATTTATAATCACAATTCAGTTAACCCTAATTCAGATATTTTACAATTCAGATGTTGAATGTGGGAGCTTTGAAATTAATTAAGGAGGGCTACCGACTTAAGTGGGTGTTTTGGAGACATTTTTCAAAAACATTTTGCTGCATCAATCGATGTGAAAAAAGGCAAAACGAATTTTCAAAATCATAATGGATGTCTCCGAACATCTTGGATCTGATTTTCGAAAAAAATGATTTGCTGCATCAATCATTGGAGAAAATATGAAATTGCAAATATACCGGAGACACCGTTTTTTGATATTTTTTCAAAAGAAATTTGTTTGTAAAAACAACCTTCATCCGATGATTATTTAAATATTTTTTTTTTAATTTAAGAATGAGTAGTGTTTTTTGCTGTCAGTAATCATTATCATAAAAAAATAATTTCTCGGAATTCTTCAACTTGCTGCATTCTTAATTAAATGTCAAATGCTTAATTCATATTTACATAGATTAATCACTGAAATTAAGCTAAATGATAAATCATTGAAATCTGACCAGTAGAGTGGCTCGAAAATCATCTTTTTCAAATAGTGTTGAATAATAGCAAAAGTTTTGCTCTTTAGCATGTTAACAAAATCAGTGTGCAATATTATATTCTTTTTATACTAAACAAGATGTGCAAAATTTTTGCAAAGTTAGTAATAAACCAAAAAAAAAACAAAACTTTTTTAACATTATAAAATAAATTGATACAATAAGCAAATGTAATTAAACGTTTTATAAGCTGCATATCTCTTCAACCAAATTATACTTTATTTATTTGAATCGGTCAAAGAATAGTTCATTAATAGCATTTAAATACACCATTAGTAAATCATCAGCATAGTAAAACCACGATAGAACAACACTTAATATTGAATGTATTCTGATCTTGATTTTACTACGTGATATTCATTGGTATTGTGAATAGAAGCGCTGTAATCTATCAATCCGTAGACCAGTTGTAAACCGAATTTTTTCGTTTTATAGAAGTGATACAGAGCTTTTAGAATCCATTCTTTTGCTTAGCATATTATATGGAAAGTTTAATTCATTATTTTTACAAAAGCAATATATCGACCCACTCCAATAACCAGTATCTTACTCAAACTCAGGTATCTTACAAGTGTTTATGTAATGAAAACAACTTGGTAATTCAATTTTGTAAAGTTACATCTTATTAATCATGTAAGGAAGAAAAAAATTATTTATTTTATTTTATTTTATTTAAAATAATTAGCAAAGGTAATAAATTACATATACTAAAAGGAAGATTATTAAGTCAACACGTGTGCACTAATATATTTATTAGCTATAGTTAAATTATTATATATGTACATACATGAGACGTTTCACATCGTCCGGTTAGCTTCGCTATCAAAAACTCAAAGCAAGCAAAATAAATAGGAGGGTGCTGAAATTACTCTTTTACAAAATTTATTTTAGCTTAAAGGATATTCCCTTTAAAAATTTTAATATGGTACGAGTGGTGATTTGATTTTTTTCCCCAAAATCAAAATGTCAATTTTTTATCATCATTGCAAAGCCACTATACGGTACTATTTTCAAAGCAAATAACAAAAGCAACATTTCAAATTACTTTCTGCAAATTCTGCTTGCGTTCTGCATACTTTTTTTACCGTTATATTCGTAATAACTTTTTACCATGGGAAATATATAAAAACATTGTACGCACATATAGCTTTTTCGCTAACTGTACTTCTGTAGGTTTCGCATGTTTTGTTTGCTTGACTTTGTCAGCGAAAAAGCTATATGTGCGTGCAATATTTTTGTATATTTTCTATGATAAAATGTTATTACAATAACTGTATATATATATATATATTTCCCATGGTAAAAAGTTATTACGAATATAACGGTAAAAAAAGTATGCAGAACGCAAGCAGGATTTGCAGAAAGTGATTTGGAATGTTGCTTTTGTTATTTGCTTTGAAAATAGTACCGTAGAGTGGCTTGGCAATGATGAAAAAAAAAAATAAACGTTTTGATTTTGGGGAAAAAAAACTGCTGACCTCAAATTTGTTTTAAGAAGCATTAAACTCACGTCATTTCTCTCTCATATTAATACAAATCCACAATAAAATTTTAAGCGTAAAAAATGGGGTTTTTGAGAAAATCAGCCTTGTTTTTTTTTCATAAAAAGTGCTATAATTCCGCCAATTTTCAACAGCTTTCAAAATATCTTAAAGATTCTGACAGAGAATCAGAAGTTCTATTAATATTATTATTAGAATCAAAAGACAAAAGTTAATTATTTTGATTTGGATGAAAATGCAACTATTTTAAACCAATTTTTAGTGATTTTTCAAGCTCTGACACTAAAACTTTTAATGGGCATAACTTCGTAAAAAATAATTTTCAATTAAATCGGGGGACGGTATATTCCCTTAATTACTTTGAAAAAACAACATATTTAATCGGCAACTAATTCCGCAATTTGAAGTCACTCCGACTGCATGGTTCGAAATGGATTTGGTCTGTCACAAGTTTATTTTGTGATATATTATGTTCAGATCAATTTTTTTTGAACTCTAAGCCACAATTTTGCGGCAACAATTTGCTGCAATTTTCTAGCAAGCGTTTAGACAGACGCAATCTTTAATTGAACAAAAACTGATTACCTCAATTTTTAATAAATTTGCTGAAATGCATAAGCTTTCGACTACAACCTTGCTAGGGTTTTAATTAAATTTAGTTGTACCTTCTTCTAATCATAGTTTAAGACAGTGACAACTTTTTTAAGAGTGTTAATTTTTTTATAAGCAAAAACAAAAACAACTAAACATGACATTTTTAAGACTACGGTGACTCTTACCGCTTTAATCAATCCAAACATGATATTTTCTATCACTAAAACTGAACTCGGGTTTTTCTATTAAAGAAGTGGTCAGGTTGTAATGAACAAAAAAACTAAATCACTGCTTCGTAAAATTTCAGCATTTGTGATTTTGTATCAGATTAATTCATTTGTAGCTCTGATAATAACTTGTAGTCATGCGTAGATATCTTTGTACAATCAAAAGTTGGATTTGTTTAATATTGAGAATCAAATTAATAAAAAGCAAATAAAATGAACAGACTAAATTCTTATGTAGAATTCTTCTTAAATTAGCACTTAACCATGTTGTTTATTTACGTCAGTTAGTTGCTACTAGAAGATATTCTCTCTTTCTCACCAAAAGTTCTCTCTTTTGTTAGAGCCAAAATTATGATAAGAGAATAAAATACGCGACAATTGTAATTGCACTCACTCTCTTAAGCATCTTAAGTCAATGTTTATTTTCTCATTCAATTCAATTTGCATTTTTAACTTCATTTTTCTTAGATATTCTATTTGAAGTTCCCATAGTTTGAACTGATAACACTATTACTTGATAGCTGTAGTTTATTTCGATCTCAAATTAAGTCACAATTTGTATGCAGTGAACAACTGAATCATTTTATTTCTATATAAAGAAACTGATACCGGTTTTTGTTGGGATTTTTCATCTCAGTTTTTGTAAATTAAAATAAATATTCTCATTTTAGTGCGTACATAACATGAATATAAAAAAAAAAAAATAAACAGCTAGATAAACGAACAGAACAACATTAAATTACACTGACAGACAAAATTGATGGTAAATATTGAGAAGTGGGGCTGCAGCCATATTCGTCTCCAACAATTTTTTAAAAATCTTGAATAATTTTATAATGAAATTATAGGTATTTTAAGGTGGGGGAAGAGGTGGTTTCTTATTCATACATATGTATTTTACAGTGGCGTCAATTTAGTAGGACTGGAGAGGGTACTCGCCCCTCCCCCCCAAGGATCTGATACTAGTTATTATTCAATACATCAATATAAATAATAAACCATCTAATAGTGGTGGAATTATAATTCAAAGCACCCCCCCCCAAAGGTTTTGGTGAAGCGACGCCACTGGTGTTTTATAAATAAAAGTAAAGGAAAATAGGCAGGCTTCGGCCCAAGGCTTACCTCTATAGACACAAGGTTCTTACTAAGGACTTCTTAGCATACTTTGGTTTGAAAAAAGACGGGTGATGCCACGCCTTCACATAAGGAAAAAATATAATTCAATCTTTCTCTTTCGTTATTTGACGCACGTTGACTTGTGCATATATAAAAGGGTATGAGCAAAAGTAAGTTTGAATGAAAACGTGGGTAGTATCACGCCTCCTATATGAGAAAAAATCAAATTTTTTTTATATCTCTGCAGCTATATGACGCAGATGGATACAATTTAGTGTATATATTTTTATGATTTGCGGAAAATATTGTAGAAAATTCTGGTTCAACATATCTGATAAACTATTTGACGCAGATGAAGGAGACTTTGAACGTGTATATATGTATATAATGCAAGGGTAAAAAAGGTACTCGGATTCCACTTCTTCGACTCTCTTGAAGACATCGCTCAAAAGTGTCCAAAATCCTTTTTGAAGTTTATAAAAATTTCGAAATGGTTTGAATAGGTTGAAAACGAAGTTATAAACAGGGTAAACAATGGGCCCAACTGCGGCCTAAGTTATGATGAAAATTGTCTACTCCCGTGCTAACCTAACCTAACCTAAGGGTAAAAAAGGTTAAAATAAAAAAATTTTCGGCACCACGCCTTACATATGAGAACAAAATAAAATTTTTCATATTGTCTCATATGTTAGCACAGGATTATTTTCAAAATTTAATGTACAGACTTTCAGTTTGAATTCTCATTAACAATGTTCAATTGTAAACATCAAGCAGTTCATTATCCTTCATTCAAATAACCTGTGTTTTTCCCCACATGATCATTTTTGCTGCAAATTTCGGTCCCCTTACCTATTCTCCAATTATGCCATCGACCACTTCTCCACAGACTTTCAAATACAAGGACTATAACAAAACAAAATTAAAAGTATCGCGCCACCTACCAGTAAGGCAGAACAACAATGTCTACTAGTCTGCCCAGACAGCTAATATAAAAAAATAATTTCAAAACTTTTACGAGCTTTAACATCAGTTCATGCCATTGATATTTTTCGACAACTTTTTTTTTAAAATTATTTATAGCTAAAATTTCGTACAATGCATATGAAATATTTTACTTCAAATTAAATTCCCCGAAAAAGATGTAAACTATTTTTTTTTTTTTATGGGAGTCATGCATTGTTCTTAGCACGCTTAAATTACTACGAGTATGTCGTTTTTAAAATGACTCATTGTAGAAGGTGCGACCATTCTGACCAGTATCATAAAAAAGTACATTTAGTTAATATTTTGTGTTTGGGTTTTTCTTCATCTCTGACAGCTTCAGCATTTATGAATGTATACCATATACCGATTAATATTAAAATAATTGACGAAACTGCGGAACACACAGAGAATGAAACAATAACGATGGGCTTTCTTTGAAATGACTCTTATGGTACATTTATTTAATATCTCAAGTTCAGCGATTGGGGAAATTTTACTTATTTTTGGGTTTCTTCATCAATATGCAAATTAAAATTCTGTACACGGTGAAGGTAGTACCTTCACATTAAAAATTTGTTTTTGCATAACTACATACATATGTTCAAAGTTTTCGCACTTTGCTGCAATAAAAATTGAACAAAATCAGCTGCTAAGACCCAATGGAATGCAGAAATTACTTAAATGTGATCATGACATGTACGAAATGGTTACAGAAAAAGTTCTTCTGTGTATTACCGGGACTTTTCAGGAGATTATTATTTAATGCATTTTGCGTTCTTATAT
Organism: Meiosimyza platycephala; assembly: GCA_963662105.1. Lineage (NCBI taxonomy): Eukaryota > Metazoa > Arthropoda > Insecta > Diptera > Lauxaniidae > Meiosimyza > Meiosimyza platycephala. The sequence goes on from OY759209.1 coordinate 77,904,197, forward strand.
ATCACGTTCGATGTAATGTGCAAAATAAAGATATCATACTTATTAATTTCATATTTCCCGCTAAAGGGCATACAGCAAAATAATTAGAATACGAGTAAGTAGCTTTTTGCTATGGCAATTAATGAATCATTTAGAAATAGTATTTAGTTAATACATAAGACTCTTAAAAATTAAATAAGCTTTTGTCAAAAATACTATCAATTATATGCAAATGCATTTGAAAAGTAAGATCTTGACTCACTAATTTACAATTGGAAATTCCAAAGTGAAAGAACATGAACTCAAACGACACGTGATAAGGTTGATCAAAATATTAATTATAGTTAATTATACCATTTGTTCACGACAATTAGAACTTAGCACAGCTAGAGAGTTTTAGAAAAAAAAAAAATTACTAAATCGCAAAATCATCAGAGCTGATAGAAAATGTTAATAACCTTAATATTATATTTGCAGGATATAGAGACTGTTCGTATATATTCAAATTTTTGAAGTTAAACTTCAACTTCACTTTTACCATCAATTTCTGGGATTACACTTTGTCGAGAAATCAGACCTAGTGCGGTTAGTGATACCATAGATGTGTCACTTAAGTGGCTAAAAATCTCTTTAGTGTAATTATTTTTTTTATTTAAAAATTAGGCCTAGCAGCTCATTGACTTCCAATTTCTACAATCCATTTTCGGACAATTTTAATCGCTTGGTGTAATAAAGTTATTTTTAATAAATCTTTCTTTTATTTCTTTAGAAAAATTCAAAGTATTTTTTTGCGAAAATTTTTTTTACGAATTTGTGATCTCTTGCGTGTTTGTCACTCAACTAAATTAATTTCAGGACAATTAAAATATTCAACTCAGCGGTTCGTTATTTCTGAGTAATCAAAAATTTTAATTTCGGACTTAATTGGAAATTTTTCTTTGCCAAAACATCTCATACACCAAAATGACACAAAAAACGTTTTTTTTTTTAATATATAATACATAGTAAAATTCACGTGAATTAATAATGAAAAACAATAAAATCGAAATTTTTTAAAAATTTTTTTTTATATAAAGCTGAGTTTGGAATATTATGACATGTTTCCTCATGTAATTCATTTATATAGCAAATTCTTATGTACGATTTTTTCAGTTATGATAAAAATAACTTTTTTGACTTAGAAAAAATTAATAATAAATATATATTGTTTATAAATATAATATATACACGCTTTTTCTCATTTATCTAATTGTTGTCAACATTTCGATGTAGAAAATCAATATGAAAAAAGTGATTTTGAATAAAAAAAAAAAAACAACACAATCTCCTCTCTTTAAAAGACGTACAAAATGTAAGCAAATAAAATATCATTACTGTCATAATTTTTGTAAGAATATACTTAATTTTATATTTTATTTACACTGTCGAATATGTCAATAAACCATCATGACGTCACAAGCAAAACAATCCTACTCAGTCAATTAAATTGTTATGCGATCTAAGATATTTTTTTGTGAAATGCGTGACAAGTTTATTTAGCAAATACTTACGGATTGAAGTGGAATCCGCTGGGATAACTGCACATCTAGTTGTGTTGAGCCCATCTGTAAATTAGGTATTGTTATTTTTCCAAAATATGTATCACCACTAAGTAAATACTGGAAATAATTTGGACATGCAATTGGTGGTATTTCCAAAGATTGACCGTATGTGGCACAAAACAGCGAACAGAGACCGAAAATCACTAAAACTTTGTTCATTGTGTGATCAAAGCATACACTCAAAGAAAGAAAAATTATTGTTTTTGTTAAATTTAATTGCTTGTTTCTCTTATTTTTGTATTTTTTTTCTGTGTAAATTTTTTCCAATCACTTTTTAATCGCGAAAATGTAGGAATACCCCATGAATACGATTTTCGCGTGATAACTAACGTGACTCTGCGTTACGTCTAAGTTCAAAGCTGAATGGTGATTTTTTCAATTTAAAATTTTTAATTTTCCTTGTTTTTTTTTTTTTTTTAATAATCTTTCCAGTTAAAGATAAAGCTTAAGAACTGTTGTGTTAAACGCGCGTACACCTCCGCTGGAGCCGAACTTGAGTCAACGATTGCTGCAAACGAAATGGCAAGGCGGTATAGCATCGAAGTTTACTCAATCGATTCTGCATTAACCTACTCGCTCAAATGAGTTGCTACTTAGAATACACTTAATACTGAATACAATATAACTATTAATTAAAGATACAAAATACAACAAGTTCTCTGTTTTGTACGATGGCTGTAGCTGAAATTGCCGTGCTAATCTGAATAAATAATTTAATAAAGATGAGCAACTGGCGCAGTGTTGTGAAACAAATACGTAACTTAAGTTTCAAAATACAAAATACAAAACAACATCACAAAAGTCAAGAGAAAAGGTAATGCAAATGAATTCAGATGTTCATAACCGGTTATATCTTTGTTTAGTACCGGTTGAAATAATTTTTGACAAGAGATAAAATCATTTCTATAATATTATTTGTGTTTGTAAGATTACGACGCGTGTTTTAAGATACTAAAACAGGTTCCTAAGTATTCAATTTAACTGCTGCGGTATGATTGACAAATTTTATCATTTCAGTTGAACGATAGAGAGTCTCTTGCAACTGCAGTTCAAAATTCAAATTTTGCCGCAGTGTTATCACTTCACGTCAAATGTCCATTTATTGCCATGGGGGTAAAAAAACAGAAAAATTTACGAAATAAATTTTGTAAAATTTTCAAGGAGACAAATCAAAATTAGATACGTTCGTAATAAGAAGGAGTTTAATTTTTAAAATAAATTTTTATTTAAGTAGTATGTTATTATTTTTGAGGCAAATATAATAAGCAATCCATAATCATTCTGGAATTTTATAAGCTCGAAGAGAACTTCCTCTTCTATCCCTACCTGTATTTTATTACATGTTGTTTCATCAAATTCACTGCATGATTCTGTGATTACTTTTTTGAAATTCTTGGAATCCAATTTTGCAACAAGTAATTCTGTATCTGATCCGATAGCCTTAGAGGAAATTGAACCCTTAATTGATTGTTGTCTCCATAAATTTTTTTAAATTTTTCTGACCGTCGTATATAAGAGATATATATATTTTTTAGACTAACGTTTTTTGACGTATTAAGGACATTTAAAAGAACGTTAAAAACATTACTTTCCAAACATCTATATCTCTTAAATATCTTAATAAAAAAGAAATTTTGATTGATTATGGAGAATATAAAAAATACTTTAAAAAATCGGAGAATGAAAATGGTGTCCGATTCGTCGTGCAATGTCCCAAATACAGAGTGGTCAATTTTAATTTACCCAGGCCAATATATCGAAAACAAAGCAAGATAGTGATAAATGCTTTTGACAAAAGTTACAAAATTTCTAATGGGTCAAATTGCAGCGACCATGTCTTTGACATTAAAACCATTTTTCAAGGTCGTTTTTAAGTCAACTGCGATATACCTATATATTTTATTTATTACGAATTTGTATTCTATGGGAAAGAAATTTTTTATTAACCATTTCTAACAGAACTCACAACACATTTTAAAAATACATTTTTAATGTGTGATTTATTTAACAAAACAAAAATGTACTCTATTATATAATTAACAAAAATCTTAAATTAGTTTAAATTATTAATATTTTATTATAAAATTAATTCATTTTATCATTTCTTTTTGATAACAATTTTTAGTATATGGTTTTGGTTTTTCACGATCCCTAATAATATCATTATAAGTACCTTTGCACCCACGTTATATGTTTCGCTACATCACAATATAACACAAATTCGAGTAAATTGCAACGCATCCGTTCAGTCTGTCCTGCTGAGACAATGCCACGTAGTACCCAGCGATTATTACGTAACATCATTAGAGCACCACCTGAATCTCCAATGCATGGTCCTGTACCGTCACGTTTGCCAGCACAAAGAGTACGTTCTGACGTTATAGAATAAAATCCGAGTGACGACTTCCAACATTCCTTTTCAGAGACAACATCTGCTTCGGTTTTCTTCGGCACCGGTGATATATTATTACTCTCGTCAGTGCCCCAGCCAGCCACCATGCCCGACTGTCCCACAATAAGAGATTCATCAGCTGGTTCAGTCCATAGGCAAATTGGACTTATTAAGCTGGTAAAACTAAATTCAAGAATGAAAAATTTATTTTAAATTTGAAATGAACAAAGTTACGGTTGGCCATTATTATTAAATAATATCTTATATATGACGTTAACACAATTATTATATTAAATTTTTAGCTTAGCTCATTGGTCAGTAAATACAAATAAATTCTACACTGAATATGAAATCTTCTGACATTCAAATTTTCAAAGAAATATGTGTTGTAAGCTATTTTAGGAAAGTGTATCGAATTATATCTTTAAGTTGATACTTTTGAAAGTACGGAACGTATCGTATAAAGTATAAAAAAATATAAAGTAAACAACGAGAAAACTACGAATGTCAAAATGAGTCGATTAGTATCGTAAAAGAACCTACTCAGCGAAAATCGCGGCTTAGCTATCAGTATTACCGTCAATTAGCTAAATTAAAGTATTTAATTTGAAAATCAGTCAGAGCAACAGGTGTCTACCTAACTTTTAATCTATTGAACATCAGCTTCGCTAAAAGCGATATTTTTCTTAGATAAACTTGCATCTTTTTCATACGTTGTCACTCACAATTGAGTTTTTGTGACCTACCTGACAAGTGCGTACATACGCAGCAATGCCAAATCAGCATCTGGAAAACGCTGTCCTCCATTATATTCCGGATGCACAATTAAGCTTTGTATATCACGTGATACTACATCTTCCATTGAATTGCTCAAATTGTAACGTCCTAAAACGACCGAAATCTTATCGGATGTCAGGAAATCAAAGCAATGAGCCGCTGATAGGACAAGACTTGATGAGATTAATGAACCGCCACAGATGAAATTCATACCCGATGTATGTTTTCGATAGATAGCAGTCAGCCATGGATATTCACCACGACGTAAGGGCCTGCCACCATAGATAAATGGTATAAAGTTATTACTAGCGGCACCTTCCTGTCCACAAACTGCAGTTTCGACATTTTTTTGTTGTACTGGCGGTTGATTTTGTCGTAGTTGTTGTGGTTCCGGTTGTGTCTGCTGTGGTTCCGGTCGTGCCTGCTGTGGTTGTATTTGCTCTGGTTGTTGCGGTTGTGTTCTTTGGGGTACTTGCAGTGGTCTTGGTTTTAATGCTGCTCCTGATTTTAATGGTGGTCTTGGTTTTAATGGTATTAATTGCGGTGCAGTTGATTTAGTTCTATAAAAATCAGGCTCTTCCTGTTGAATATAATATACTGCCGAGCCATCAATTGGATGTACGGATTGTGTTGTTTGTTGTAGTGATGGTAAAGTAAAAGTAAAACTATGCTGAAGCTTAAGCGACACGCTTTGACCTGGATCTGTGAAAAATAATGTCAGTAGATATATATAAAAATAAATTCTTTAAATGCTTACATTCGCTCGCTGAGCAAATAATCATGCCGTTGACAGCAATTTGAGTTAATTTTGGCACCACATTTATGCGGGGAAAATCTACACGATACGAAACTGGCTGTCCATTTTGTAAGCTTTTAATTGTTGCTTCCTCATCCTGATTAAGTGAAATGCTGCCAGCTTTATTCTGAAAATTGGAAAAAATAATATCTAATGAGGCTTTCACAGTATCACCAATAACAGCTAGGTTTTCATTTATCGCGTTTTTAGATATTGTACTTTTCGATTACTTTACGCTTACAGTCCACGATGGGCTTTAACCAACTTTTAATAAAAGTGTGAGTTACTACAAAAACTTTATTTGGGGATTCTTTGGGATGTAATTTGGAGTTGATATATGAAAAACATAAGAAATCCTTAGAGCTTTTTTTTTAAATCGATATCAATGATATTACATATGTATGTAAAACGTATCAGATTAAGTGAAAAAGGCCTTAGTAAAATATGACACCTTTGCAAATGGTGTCCCATCAAGATCTTACTCGTAAAACTTAAATTATACTTTACGTTGTTAACATTTTTATACATTTTCACTCAGTGAAAATGGTTAACGAGGTTCAGAGATATTAGACATTGAATTCGGCTGTTTCCGCAAAAATTGAGTTTTTTTCAAATTTTGACCTTACAGTATTCGGGACATCGACTATTTAGAGAGCTGAAATTTGTGCTGTGGGGTTAAATTTCATGGTTCTTAATTATGATGTCAAAATTTAAGCGAAATCGGATGTTTTTTAAATTTCATACGTGAGTTGCATATATTTCGTACGTATACAATATTACTAAAAAACAGTAAAAATGGAATTAAAAAAAAGAAGCTCTAAGGATTTTTTTCCTTTTAATGTACATATCTTGGCTATAAATAACATCCCAAATAATTCCCCATTCAAATTTTTGTAGTAATTCAACTTGTCAGTTAAACTTGGTTAAAGCCCACCGTGAGTCATTTTGTAAGCCGCTTCTAGAGTAAACAACAGCTTTTGAATCAATGAAACTTTTACTCAGTGCATTCTTAAACGAGTGTCACATATATTAACTTGGACATTAATTCATATTATGTAGTTATTTTAATTACTGGAATTTATATTAATGATATATGTTTAAAACCTGTCGTACCTAGCGTCGTATTTAAATTTAAGTCATTCACATGTCTTGTGCTATAATAACAACTTTGTAAGATTGACTGTGTAATTTAAGTCCGATTAATCATGTGAAGAAAATAACATAATTAGCTTTATACTTATAAGAATATATCTGCTGCATGTTGTGCAAGAAAATATGGTATTTTACAAGTGGTATGTACCCTTTAAAACCTGCAGTTTCGAATTAAAAGTTGCCTGCGCAAAAGAATTCATTAAAGTACTCTGAGTTGAATAAAAAAATATTCAGGCTTTTTCCAGTTGAAATCAAACAAATTCTTTAGTTTATTTTGAAAATTAATTTCAAAATATCAGATATTACCTATATTTTCTCATTAAAATACTTCTCAGGAAGCAGAGCGGTCGCTAAAGCTTTATCCTATGAATATTGGGGAACGCTTCCCTTCCCTTCCCTTACACCATTAAACTACTGAAACAGGAAGCAAGTGAAAGAAACGCAACCGAATATTTTAAGTATTATTTCAGAAAACAAACCGAAAATTCAATACTTTAAGAAGACCTTTAAGTAGTATATGTATATGGTATATGTATCTGGCTCATTTCAAATATTACATTAAATAGACCGAATGTATTAGCGTTTATGAATATTCATTGGGAATTAGAAATAATCGCAGAAAATGTAATTGACTGGCCGCTAACTGTGGGCGGCCAGCACAGACTGGACTTTACATTATAAATATATAATGCATTAATACATTTGTAAGCGCAAAAAGTAAGCTGCAACAACGTATTTAAACGTTTCATAAATAAAATTTAAATTCTCACCGCTACGTATACGGAACAGTGATCATATTATTAATAGCGAAGCCTGAAGAAACCACTAAATATCAAAGTTATTGAAAGCTTATCCGAAGTTCCGCAAAAATTGTCAACGACCTATTGCATATTTCTATTATTTATGTCTCTGTGAGGCGTCTGCATCTCAGAGGTTACCGGAAATCAATTTAAGTCGCTGTGCTTTTCCCTCCCACAATTTATTTCTCCATTTCTCTATCTGAATATTAGTTTCTAACTCATTTTTTTTTTATTTTTCGATATTTATTATTACTATCTATCTTACATCTCTCTATACTCTTTATATATATTGCTGTATTTCTCGAATACTTTATTGCTCTTTGTCTTTTCTCTGTCTTTTTCATGCACAAGCCCGCCAGTTTGTATTATTATATGCCTTCAATCCTTTACACTTTTCCATTTTCGTCTATTTTGGGAAAAAAGTCTGATTATTTTAAGATTTTATTACTATGAGCGTAGTCACGCCCACCCAGTGAACTTTTTGACACGCTGCATCTATGTAAAAACTTCAAATCGTTGCATAAACTCTCTGGAGATGATAATCAAACTTGTACCTTTAACCCATACATAATATCGTTGTACAAACTTTCATTACATTCCGTTGAAACTTTAAACTTGAAGTTCAGCATTCTTAGAAGTGCCCCGCCCATTCAATTTGTCTGGTATAGGGTCTCTGTAAAAAATCACTTTTGGTTTCCCATTTATCGAGAAATTTTCAAGATATGATAACTTAAAGGTTTTAGTTCTATTGAAGGTGTTACGTCCACTCAACTAATTCCACCCATTTTTTATGCAGCACATATACATATATCATATTGATATACAACCCACACTAACATATCGTTCAGCAAATATGTACATACCGGTTCAACTGGAAACCGCTGGGAGAACTCCACATTGACTTGAGTTGTGCCCATCTGTATACGAGGCAGTGTTATTTTTCCAAAATATGTATTACCATTTCTTATATATTGGAAATAGTTTGGACATGCAATTGGTGGTAATTCCGGTACTTGAAAATTGGATACAATGCCCAATTGACCATATACTGCACAAAATAGTGAACAGAGGCTTAGAACCAGCAAGGTGCACACTGAATCTTTGAACATTGTGTGATCAAAGGATACACTATGGAGTTTAACTCAAATTAATAAGAATAATTTGTGATTTTTTCTCTTCGTTTTAATTAAATAATTTGTTTTTTTTTCACAAACTCTTTTTGATTTTCACTTAGCAAACTTATGTGGAGCGATGCCTCGTGTATACGACTTTCACGTAACAAATAATGTGACTTTAGAACACGGCTGCATGCTAAGCTGTGGGATGGCTATAAATTTCTGTTCTAAATTCCTTATTAAATATTTTTACTGGAAGCTAACGCTCAAAAAATAGCCGTACAATTCGCGCGAGCGTGCTTCCGTTTAGGTAGAACTTAAGTCTACAAATGTAATAAACGTAATGAAACTACAATTTAACACTGCAATCTGCTCAATCGATTCTGCATTAACTTTAAGATCGAGTCTGCTCGCTTAAACGAGTGAGCTATTAAGCATAGTCTAAATACAAAATAACAGTCACTACTAATTAAAGATGTAAATTGCATTTCTTTAGTGGTGATTTTAGATGTAGCTAACATTTGTTGGCATGTAACATGTTAAGTCGCTTTTGGTCTGAAACACGCATACAGATATACAAATGAATTTAAATGCTTAAAACCGGTTTTTTTGCAGCTATGTACCGGTTGATTAAACTTTAAGTAATATTTTATTTATGTTTGTAAAACTAAGCAGCAAAAAGTGATACGAGTAAAAAAAGTATTAAGTATTATAGCAAAACAAGGAAAAGTATCGTCGAAATAAAAAAAAAAAAAAAACGACAAACTCAAAGTACTCGTAGTCCCGTACGCGTCACATAAGTTGAATAGCAACGAACTGTATCGGAAAGTAAATGCAAAAGTATCATTAAGTCAAAAGGAATTAAATTACATTGAAATATTTCAAAAAAGTCAGTAAAAATTGAATTGAAATTAAAAAGTATAGCAAATAATGAGCATTGTATCGTCGAATCGCATTCAATATCCCAATCCATTTGCAGAGAAACATCCTCACGATATAACGGAGCTAGCAGCATATGTTTGTCACCGTGTGCACTATATATATAAATCTAAAATTATATGTTTTTCAAAGCTTCGTCGACGGGAAACTCGCCTTTTTCACGCAAACAGCTCAAACTTCGCTATTCCGTTGAAGTCTCTTATGTCTAGGATTGATGCGTTTTAGCTCATTCCAAACGTTTGTTTATATTGGTTGATCGAAACAAATGTTTTGGTTTTGCTAGCTACAAAGTCAAAAAGTTCAACTTTACTCACGAAAATATTTCATATCGATTTAAAGGCAGATTTCCAGCGCTATTTTGTTTTGTTCCGTTTCTAATTGTTTTGATGACTATGTCTTCTCTTAGCTGTGTTTAGACTTCCATACCAAAGTTTGAACTTAGATTAGGTGTGGTGACTTGCGGCTTGTGAAAGTATCAAATAAAAGTCTTTCTGATTACTCAAAAATGTTTCGAATCTGTGCTCAAACCTAGTTTTGTCTTAAATTTTTGACTTTTTATATTTGGCTTCAATTCGACATTTTCCTTCCTAAAGCGCCTTACAAACATTTAGTAATTGTTATGATCAAAGCTGTAAGAGAGCACTACTATAGTTAAGTAATTACATTGAGCATGCGCATAATAACTCAAAATATTTCTTCATTTAGTCGCGTGTATAGAAAACATTGTTGTTGGACTTGAATATTTGTAAATAATTTATTTGTAAGCGAATAAAATATTATGAATAAAATTTGCATTAAAATGCTTTATATAACATAAAAAAAAATACTTGATATAACAATTGCGGTTTGTTTAATAATCAAAAGTAGTACCAGTGGACCAGTGTTTTGCCCATGATTCATATTGGCATACGGCTTATTATATTTTCGCTCAATTGTTAAAGTAGTATTTAATTCTGTGACAAATTATTCGGTCGACAAAAATAGCAAGTATTTTAATCATGTCCGGAAGCCAGCTAACTCAATTGCAGTAGCCAAGTTGTTGTTTTAGCATCTGCTTGTTGCTGTAAAAAATCCTAGGGAAAAGTTTTCATATAAATCATACCTTTTTATCTCATCGAATTCAAATGAGCGTTAAAAAAATAAGGTTGTATACAAAATATACAGTTGATCTTGAATTGACGTTGAAAATTGGTTTCAAGTTCAAAAACAAAATTCAACCACCTTGAAAGTAGCTATCACTATCTCTCTTAGAAAATAAAGTGGAACACCCTATATGGTTGTATGTACCACGGATATGGGCAACGCTATCTGAGTGTATTTAATCTTATACCAAATCTGAAGGAATGTCAAAACACTTCGGATGGGTTTGGCTGGACTTTCATAAAATTTTTGTTTAAGTATAGGGATGAGCCCAGTTATGGCACAACTTTATTATCTGATATCTGCATAAGTCACCGTTAGCCAAGGTTTGTAACCCCCGAATGTTCTTATCTACAGTAGTGAAAATACACACACGTTGACTGTCCCTCTACAATGCGTGCAATGAAAAGCGCATTTGTAAACACAGAAAGTAACTGTTTGTACTCATTTATTTTGATTCTCTGTAAGATAGAGAATAAGATTTATGGAAACAAAAAACAATTTGAGAACGTTATTAAATTAATTCTAACTGCTTCTAATTGACATCGTAAAAAGTTTGAACTGCGATATACTTTTGTAACATTTTTTTTTTGCAAAATCTCTCAGGTATCCACTTAACAAAATACAAAATAAAAATCAAATATTTAAACAAACTTTTTTAATGCATGATATATTTAAGAAAATAATAATTTACTTTTATATTTGTACAATATAATTAAAAAAAAAAAATCTCAAATAAACTAAGAGCATTACTTCAAATATGTATTATAAAATTAAACAGAATTTTAATTTTTTGTTTGAAACAAAGTATTTGCTTTTGTACCATATTATTGTATGTAATTATAATCATTCTATGTATCGTTGCACCCAGCTCATATGTTTCGCTACATCACAAAATATCACATATTCCAATAGATTGCAACGCAATTTTTCATACTGTCCTGCTGAGACAATGCCACGTAGTACCCAGCGATTATTACGTAACACCATTAGACCACCACCTGAATCTCCATGGCATGGTCCTGTACCGTCACGATTACCAGCACAAAGGGTGCGTTCTGTTATGATGTTAATGAATCGATTGGACGAACTTAGACATTCCCTATCAGAGACAATCTTTGATTCGACTTTTTTCGGTACCTGCGATGGTTTATCATTCTCGTCAGTGCCCCAACCGGCCACCATCGCAGTTTGTCCTGCAATAAGCGATTCATCATCTGATTCAGGCCATAGGCAAATCGGCCTTATTAAGTTGGTAAATCTAAATTTAGGAATTAAAAATTATTTAGAATTTGAAATGAGAAAAGCTACGATCGGTCAAAGGGTAAACACATTAACTTTGTATGATCAATATGATTGGGAATAATTTTTCAATAATGGTAGTGTTTGTTTCTAGGTTTTGAAAAATGCGGAGGTCATTAGGTTTAATTTCAAATTCGGCAATCTAAAAATTGTGCACTTAAACATTAGGTAATGTATCAGAATTTCTTGATATTGAAAATATACACTTAAGCTTTGTCGTAGGACAATCTACAATTTTTAGCTAATTGTCCTGTAAATCTCGGATCGGCTATTGTAGAAATAATTGAAGATAAGTATATATTCATATGCCGATGATATTAAAATTTCCTGTACTGTGGAGGTGGATGATGAAACCTTTGTCCTTCAGTCTGACTCGAAATCATTTAAATCTTAATAAAAATAATACAGCGGCTTATCTCCCAAAACCTTGTGTTTTTTTTTAATAACATAAAAGAACTCAAGCCTTGCGATATAGGCATATTATTGTTATAAAAAAAATATAGCTTTTACGTCCTGGGTGCTCATTATTTTGTACTTGTAAATTATTTTTCCACTCGCGCTTTAAGATCAAGTTTTTCCCTCAACTATAAGTTGTACAGCATAAAATTCTATCCTTTCCGTTGATTATTTATTATGCAGCCAAACCATGCTATGTAGGTAACTATCACTCATACTTGACCTTATGTTACCTACCTGATGTCTAACGTTCGAAGTAGTGCCAAATCAGCATCTGAAAAACGTTTATCGAGTGGTTTATATTCTGGATTCACAATTATATCGTATATGTCGCGCGATACAACATCTTCCATTGAATTGCTCAAATTATAGCGACCAAAAGTGACCGAAATCTTATCCGCTGTCAGGGAATCAAAGCAATGTGCCGCTGATAGAACAAGATTTTTAGAGATTAATGATCCGCCACAGATGAAAGTCGAACTAAATACATGTTTTCTATAGATAGCAGTCAGCCATGGATATTCACCACGACGTATTGGCCTGCCACCATAGACAAATGCTGAAAAATGAATGTCGGTGTCACCCTCAAGTCCACAAACAGTATCTCTGACGCTTTCCACTAGTGGCGGCTGCAGCTCTCGATTCAGTTGTAGTATTTGTTGTTGTGGTAGCTGCGGTTGTGTTTCCTGCGGTTCTTGCGGTTGCGTTGGCTGCGGTGTTGATGACTTAGCTCTATATATTGGTTTGGATTTTTCAGAGTACATTTCATCCTGCATTGGCTCTTCAGTTACTTTTGGCTCTGGTGTCGATGATTGAGTTCTATTTGTAGGTATAAACACAAGCTCGTCATCATCTGGCTCTTCAGATTCTGTTGTTTGTTGTGGTTCCGACCCGACAAATGCCATCTTGAAAGAACGCCAATTCTGACCTTTCCAAAATAAAATAATTTTACGTTAAAATGGTAAAATATTTTTGGTCAATAAAAACGTTTGATAGAAATGGATGGGATGAAAAGTACTTTTGGTAGAATTCATCATTATTAATACCTATCGTGGGTACTATAGGATCAGTATCCCTCTTGGATCGCCCACTTTTGCTTTTGGTTACACTTGTACGTAAAGTGTGCTGTAGCTTAAGTGAGGTATTCGGACTTGGATCTAAAAAAAAATAAAGTTAGAAAATATTTGGAAAAATAAATTTTTTAATTCTTTAAATACATACATTCGCTTGCTGAGCAAATAACCATGCCGTTGATGGTAATTTGTGTTAATTTCGGCACCACATTTGCAAGTGGGAAGTCTACACGATATGAAATTGGTTCTCCACTTTGAATGTTCTTACTTGTTGTTTCCTCATCCTGATCAAGTGATAGGCTACCAACTTTATTCTGAAAATTAGAAGAAATATTATTTATTATGGCTTTCACAGTGGCATCAATAACAATCTGGTTTTTATTTATCGTAATTTTAAAAATTTCTTTCACATTTTCACTATAATAAGCTAGCTGTGACATGAAATTCAGTAGTATATTTCGATTTTCTATTATAAAAATTCCAGGTAATATTTTCTTACAATAAACTACAATTTTTGTTCTTTTAAATGATATTAAAATTTTTTCATATTCCACTTAGTTTCAAAGTTACAGAGCATTGAAGTTAAAAGTATGCACTGCATGAAATAAGCTGTGAGCCACTGTATACATACATTTTTTTCATTATTGTCAAAATTATATAAATTTAAATTCTTCTTAAAATAATGTGGTGTCATTTTATTTTCAATATGATAATATCATTATTAAATATAAAAATAAACAATACGACAAACTTAATTAATACGATAACTCGCATAGATTAAATACAATATTAAAATACTAGATATTAAATCATAGCCAATTCTAATTGATTTCGTGACATTTTTCTCTGAGTTTAAGCAGGTGAGCAACTACCCAGCAATACAAGTTTATAAGTGAGAATGCTAATAATTCAGCGCCACAGACAGAGGCGTCAATTTGATCATTACTATACTCCATACAATCAATCAAATCCAATCAAAAAAATATAAATGATAAAATTGTTTGACTTAAGGATTTTTGAAAATACACTCACGGTCAAAAAAAACGCAGACTTGAATTTTGCAAGAAGTTTTATATTTTGATGCGTAAAATAATATTGTACCAAGTGGATTCAATTATGTCCTTCAACTTTGGAATATTATTAGGGTTTTGTTGGCGCACTTTGCGTTTTAAAATGGCCCAAACATTCACAATGGGATTGAGGTCGGGGCTGTTACCGGGCCATAGACTTACTCAATTCCCAAAAAGTCTTTGTATTCCTTTACCTATGCAAAAATAAATAGTTCATTATTGTAAATCTATCAAAAAAAAAATGTAAAAATTAATTATTGTGAGTGGGACACTTACCGATTCCAAACGATGACAAGGTTCAGAATCGTTTTGAAATATGACTTTTGCTACGTGCTCGCTAAGTCGGTCGATGCTAGGTAAAACGCCGTTTTTTACGATAACAATATAAGCTGCGGAGTTCACATAACCTTCCGGAAGAAGAATCTCTCCCACTTCACATCTTGTTATTGCCCCCATTTGACCAAAGCAAAAGTCATATTTCAAGACGATTCTGCACCTTGTCATCGCTGAAATCGGTAAGTGTCCCACTCACAATAAGTATTTTTTACATTTTTTTTTGATAGATTTACAATAATGAACTATTTATTTTTGCATAGGTAAAGGAATATAAGGACTTTTTGAGAATTGAGTCAGTCCACGGCCCGGTAACAGCCCCGATCTCAATCCCATTGTGAATGTTTGGGCCATTTTAAAACGCAAAGTGCGCCAACAAAACCCTAATAATATTCCAAAGTTAAAGGAAATAATTGAATCCACTTGGTACAACGATATTTTAATGGAATTAATACGGAAACTCTATGACAGCATGCATTTTCGAATGGAAAGCGTCATCAATGTAAAAATAAGTCCTACGCGGTATTAAAATCAATTTTACCGTATTATTTAAAATAATTTAATAATAAATAATTAAAAAATATGTGAGAAATTAAAAATACGTAAAAAAAACTACAAAAAACAATGTATTTTTTCATATAAATAAGTTGTAATTTCTGATTACAAAACTATCAATTATGTGTTTATTTGGAAAAGGTTCTTAGAATTTATTATTGTTAGGTCGACAGTTTTGAAAATACTCAAAACTTGTCCCTAATAACAGTATCTAACAAACTTAAAACCGTTAAACAAGAGTAGATATTATTTTACGCATCAAATATATAAAACTTCTTGCAAAATTCAATTCTGCGTTTTTTTTGACCGTGAGTGTATATCAACCTGAAATAGAAAACGCATCCTCTATGTTAGCGTGATAAGTAAATTATAACAATGTATATATTCGTTTCATCAATTAAATATACATTTCTGCCACATCGTCAGTGGAATAGAGTTCATATGAAGAATAGATATGCAGTCGCCAATATTTTGAAGAAGTAATAGCCAGAAGCTGTTCAAAGCCTTATACGTTAAACGAAATTCCGACAGTTGACGTAAATACCGTCAGCATAAAACTTGTTAAATGGTAAAACGAAATGGTATTCATCGTTTATCTGTTAAAACACCGTTTATACCATTAGAAATCTTACGTCCACTCACCTAATTCCACCGATTTATTGTGTAGCGTATGTATATGTTATCGTTAAACAACATTCAATATGAGTTCGTTTACCATATGCATATGTATGTAGTACATACTGTGTACTTACCAATTCTTTCCACTGGGAGAACTTCACATCTACTTGAGCTCCCTCCTGTATATTGGGTAGTGTTAATTTTCCAAAATACGTATTACCATTGTCTATATACTGAAAATAATTTGGGCATGCAATTGATGGTAATTCCGGTTTTTCCAAAAATTTAGCATATGTTGTACAAAACAGTTTACAGAGGCTGAAAACCAGAAAAGTGCACACTAAATCTTTGAACATTGTATGAACAAAGAATGCACTACGGTATTGAACTCAAATTGATAAGAACACTTTGTGATTTTGCCTCTTTTTTTCACAAGTTTTTTTGATTTTTAACGTAAAAATATTAAGCTGTTACTCCGTGAATACCATTTTCATTGATGACTTTCGAACACGGCTTTAAATTTCTTATTTATTCTTTTTACTAAAAGATAATGCTAAAATAATCGTTGTGTTAAACGCGCGTGCGCGCTTGCTTGGACACAACTTAAGTTAACAAATGTAATAAGTTAAATGACATTGCACTTTAACGCTGCAATTTAGCAATAGCTTTTGTATTAACTTTATTAGCGAATCTGCTCGCTCAAAAGATTGAGTTATCTAACATGCCTTAAATGCTAAGAACCAGTCACTACTAAATACAGAAGCAAAATGCAATAATTTCTCTGTTCTGAGTGGCGCTTTGCAATGAAGCTGCCTCGTGTAAGCATGTAACAAGTTGCAAGTAACTAAGTTTTAGAACATTCATACATATTCAAATGCTACTAACCGGTTATCTGTTCGTTATTTATTGGTTGATTAAATTCTCAACAATTGATAAAATTTTTATAATTTATTTATATTTGCAAAAATTAGTTGTGAAGAGTATCGAATCGTATCGAAAAGTTGAAAGTAATAAAAAAACATAATTTTTTTTTAGAAAGTAATCGAAAATACCAAATACATATATCAAAAAAAAAAAAAATAAATAAAACGATAAGGTCAGAAAGTATCGTAAGATACCGAAAACGTAAAATAGCAATGAACTGCATTGAAAAAGAAGTCGAAAAAGACGATAAAGAATCAAAGAATATCGGTTAACAATATTGTGAACAAGAATGCATAATGCTATGAGAGTCTACGAAAACTACTTAATTCCTTGAAGACGGGAGACGTAAATTCCGGTCTTTTATTTTTCATTTTAGCGATTGATGACGGAACTTACGTCATTTGGAATTTTATGCATTATCGTATAATAAATTACAATTAATAAAACGTGAAAAACAATTACCAATTTTTGCTATAAACAACAATTGCATGATGAATGTGAATGCGAATGTGTGTTTATTATAACGGGAAATAAAAAGAAACCGTTACAACCAATTTATTGTTATGTTGAAATTTTATCAGTTTTTTGAGTATCGAACAGAAAATTTGGTAAACGCTGGAATTCCGTTAGTATACTCTTCACTGCATACATTGAAAGCAGCTACATTCTTATAACTTAGGGAGCTAGTGATCATTTTACATAAATGCTTTTATCATCGTTTATTTTGATATGCAATGTAGTACAGATTTATGCGAATTAGAAAAAGCAAGAGTTAATTGAAGATAGCGCCGCATTTGGAATCATCTGTATCTTTATACTTATGTTTCTTATAAGTAATGGAACTAGTCAGTCAAGAGGCAGACGAAATAAAATGATGTATTATACAATTTTTTTTGAAATTTTTGCAATATTTCAATTCTTAAATGCGGCAATTACTATGTGGCAGATGTTTTTTCTTTCATTTCTTGTGAATTAATCTTTATAACAATTTCAATCTGCCTGACAATAAAATCAATAAAATTAAAAAAAAAAAATCTATTTACTCTTAAACGCGGCAACAAAAACGTCCGTCCCCTTACATTTATCTATTTTTGTGTATAGACATATTTTTTAATATACAAAGAGACGCAATAAAATTTGTAGTAGCACCTTTTCTTACATTTTCAAAGGCTTTCAATTAATAACGCAGAGACAACGCAATGGCAGACATTGTTCCTATTATTTATATCACTTAGAACAACATGACTTTGAAAGTCTGCCGCACGATGTAAAGTAAGGCCTTCGGCTCACTAGCTATTAGGATTGATTAAAGAATAACACATTGAAGATATTGTGAGAAGTATTTTTATAAATTAAATAAAATAATGTTTAAGAAAATTAATTTATTTTTTCAATAAAACTTCAAACTTTTTAAACATAAATGATTATTTATTTCTTATCCTATACCCCAGATCCAAAAAATATCAATGCTGGAAAGTATGCTGAAGCTTAAGTGATGTTCTTGGATAAGGATCTGTGAAGAAGAATCAATTGATAATTGAAATCATTTGAAAGAAATTTAATTTTTTAAATATTTACATCCGCTCGCTGAGCAAATAACTCTGCCATTGAGGGCGATTTGTGTCAATTTGGGTACTTCGTTTATAAGTGGGAAGTCTACACGATACGAAATTGGTTGCCCTTTTTGTAAGTTGCGAATTGTTGTTTGCATATCCTGGTAAAGTGAGAGGCTGCCATAGTAGTTCTGAAAATAAAGGAAAAATAATACTTTGAGTAACGTCCTTAGAAGCAAAATATTATGTTCTAACTAACTTTGATAAAAATGAGTCTGTAATGTTATATTTATAATCACAATTCAGTTAACCCTAATTCAGATATTTACAATTCAGATGTTGAATGTGGGAGCTTTGAAATTAATTAAGGAGGGCTACCGACTTAAGTGGGTGTTTTGGAGACATTTTTCAAAAACATTTTGCTGCATCAATCGATGTGAAAAAAGGCAAAACGAATTTTCAAAATCATAATGGATGTCTCCGAACATCTTGGATCTGATTTTCGAAAAAAATGATTTGCTGCATCAATCATTGGAGAAAATATGAAATTGCAAATATACCGGAGACACCGTTTTTTGATATTTTTTCAAAAGAAATTTGTTTGTAAAAACAACCTTCATCCGATGATTATTTAAATATTTTTTTTTTAATTTAAGAATGAGTAGTGTTTTTTGCTGTCAGTAATCATTATCATAAAAAAATAATTTCTCGGAATTCTTCAACTTGCTGCATTCTTAATTAAATGTCAAATGCTTAATTCATATTTACATAGATTAATCACTGAAATTAAGCTAAATGATAAATCATTGAAATCTGACCAGTAGAGTGGCTCGAAAATCATCTTTTTCAAATAGTGTTGAATAATAGCAAAAGTTTTGCTCTTTAGCATGTTAACAAAATCAGTGTGCAATATTATATTCTTTTTATACTAAACAAGATGTGCAAAATTTTTGCAAAGTTAGTAATAAACCAAAAAAAAAACAAAACTTTTTTAACATTATAAAATAAATTGATACAATAAGCAAATGTAATTAAACGTTTTATAAGCTGCATATCTCTTCAACCAAATTATACTTTATTTATTTGAATCGGTCAAAGAATAGTTCATTAATAGCATTTAAATACACCATTAGTAAATCATCAGCATAGTAAAACCACGATAGAACAACACTTAATATTGAATGTATTCTGATCTTGATTTTACTACGTGATATTCATTGGTATTGTGAATAGAAGCGCTGTAATCTATCAATCCGTAGACCAGTTGTAAACCGAATTTTTTCGTTTTATAGAAGTGATACAGAGCTTTTAGAATCCATTCTTTTGCTTAGCATATTATATGGAAAGTTTAATTCATTATTTTTACAAAAGCAATATATCGACCCACTCCAATAACCAGTATCTTACTCAAACTCAGGTATCTTACAAGTGTTTATGTAATGAAAACAACTTGGTAATTCAATTTTGTAAAGTTACATCTTATTAATCATGTAAGGAAGAAAAAAATTATTTATTTTATTTTATTTTATTTAAAATAATTAGCAAAGGTAATAAATTACATATACTAAAAGGAAGATTATTAAGTCAACACGTGTGCACTAATATATTTATTAGCTATAGTTAAATTATTATATATGTACATACATGAGACGTTTCACATCGTCCGGTTAGCTTCGCTATCAAAAACTCAAAGCAAGCAAAATAAATAGGAGGGTGCTGAAATTACTCTTTTACAAAATTTATTTTAGCTTAAAGGATATTCCCTTTAAAAATTTTAATATGGTACGAGTGGTGATTTGATTTTTTTCCCCAAAATCAAAATGTCAATTTTTTATCATCATTGCAAAGCCACTATACGGTACTATTTTCAAAGCAAATAACAAAAGCAACATTTCAAATTACTTTCTGCAAATTCTGCTTGCGTTCTGCATACTTTTTTTACCGTTATATTCGTAATAACTTTTTACCATGGGAAATATATAAAAACATTGTACGCACATATAGCTTTTTCGCTAACTGTACTTCTGTAGGTTTCGCATGTTTTGTTTGCTTGACTTTGTCAGCGAAAAAGCTATATGTGCGTGCAATATTTTTGTATATTTTCTATGATAAAATGTTATTACAATAACTGTATATATATATATATATTTCCCATGGTAAAAAGTTATTACGAATATAACGGTAAAAAAAGTATGCAGAACGCAAGCAGGATTTGCAGAAAGTGATTTGGAATGTTGCTTTTGTTATTTGCTTTGAAAATAGTACCGTAGAGTGGCTTGGCAATGATGAAAAAAAAAAATAAACGTTTTGATTTTGGGGAAAAAAAACTGCTGACCTCAAATTTGTTTTAAGAAGCATTAAACTCACGTCATTTCTCTCTCATATTAATACAAATCCACAATAAAATTTTAAGCGTAAAAAATGGGGTTTTTGAGAAAATCAGCCTTGTTTTTTTTTCATAAAAAGTGCTATAATTCCGCCAATTTTCAACAGCTTTCAAAATATCTTAAAGATTCTGACAGAGAATCAGAAGTTCTATTAATATTATTATTAGAATCAAAAGACAAAAGTTAATTATTTTGATTTGGATGAAAATGCAACTATTTTAAACCAATTTTTAGTGATTTTTCAAGCTCTGACACTAAAACTTTTAATGGGCATAACTTCGTAAAAAATAATTTTCAATTAAATCGGGGGACGGTATATTCCCTTAATTACTTTGAAAAAACAACATATTTAATCGGCAACTAATTCCGCAATTTGAAGTCACTCCGACTGCATGGTTCGAAATGGATTTGGTCTGTCACAAGTTTATTTTGTGATATATTATGTTCAGATCAATTTTTTTTGAACTCTAAGCCACAATTTTGCGGCAACAATTTGCTGCAATTTTCTAGCAAGCGTTTAGACAGACGCAATCTTTAATTGAACAAAAACTGATTACCTCAATTTTTAATAAATTTGCTGAAATGCATAAGCTTTCGACTACAACCTTGCTAGGGTTTTAATTAAATTTAGTTGTACCTTCTTCTAATCATAGTTTAAGACAGTGACAACTTTTTTAAGAGTGTTAATTTTTTTATAAGCAAAAACAAAAACAACTAAACATGACATTTTTAAGACTACGGTGACTCTTACCGCTTTAATCAATCCAAACATGATATTTTCTATCACTAAAACTGAACTCGGGTTTTTCTATTAAAGAAGTGGTCAGGTTGTAATGAACAAAAAAACTAAATCACTGCTTCGTAAAATTTCAGCATTTGTGATTTTGTATCAGATTAATTCATTTGTAGCTCTGATAATAACTTGTAGTCATGCGTAGATATCTTTGTACAATCAAAAGTTGGATTTGTTTAATATTGAGAATCAAATTAATAAAAAGCAAATAAAATGAACAGACTAAATTCTTATGTAGAATTCTTCTTAAATTAGCACTTAACCATGTTGTTTATTTACGTCAGTTAGTTGCTACTAGAAGATATTCTCTCTTTCTCACCAAAAGTTCTCTCTTTTGTTAGAGCCAAAATTATGATAAGAGAATAAAATACGCGACAATTGTAATTGCACTCACTCTCTTAAGCATCTTAAGTCAATGTTTATTTTCTCATTCAATTCAATTTGCATTTTTAACTTCATTTTTCTTAGATATTCTATTTGAAGTTCCCATAGTTTGAACTGATAACACTATTACTTGATAGCTGTAGTTTATTTCGATCTCAAATTAAGTCACAATTTGTATGCAGTGAACAACTGAATCATTTTATTTCTATATAAAGAAACTGATACCGGTTTTTGTTGGGATTTTTCATCTCAGTTTTTGTAAATTAAAATAAATATTCTCATTTTAGTGCGTACATAACATGAATATAAAAAAAAAAAAATAAACAGCTAGATAAACGAACAGAACAACATTAAATTACACTGACAGACAAAATTGATGGTAAATATTGAGAAGTGGGGCTGCAGCCATATTCGTCTCCAACAATTTTTTAAAAATCTTGAATAATTTTATAATGAAATTATAGGTATTTTAAGGTGGGGGAAGAGGTGGTTTCTTATTCATACATATGTATTTTACAGTGGCGTCAATTTAGTAGGACTGGAGAGGGTACTCGCCCCTCCCCCCCAAGGATCTGATACTAGTTATTATTCAATACATCAATATAAATAATAAACCATCTAATAGTGGTGGAATTATAATTCAAAGCACCCCCCCCCAAAGGTTTTGGTGAAGCGACGCCACTGGTGTTTTATAAATAAAAGTAAAGGAAAATAGGCAGGCTTCGGCCCAAGGCTTACCTCTATAGACACAAGGTTCTTACTAAGGACTTCTTAGCATACTTTGGTTTGAAAAAAGACGGGTGATGCCACGCCTTCACATAAGGAAAAAATATAATTCAATCTTTCTCTTTCGTTATTTGACGCACGTTGACTTGTGCATATATAAAAGGGTATGAGCAAAAGTAAGTTTGAATGAAAACGTGGGTAGTATCACGCCTCCTATATGAGAAAAAATCAAATTTTTTTTATATCTCTGCAGCTATATGACGCAGATGGATACAATTTAGTGTATATATTTTTATGATTTGCGGAAAATATTGTAGAAAATTCTGGTTCAACATATCTGATAAACTATTTGACGCAGATGAAGGAGACTTTGAACGTGTATATATGTATATAATGCAAGGGTAAAAAAGGTACTCGGATTCCACTTCTTCGACTCTCTTGAAGACATCGCTCAAAAGTGTCCAAAATCCTTTTTGAAGTTTATAAAAATTTCGAAATGGTTTGAATAGGTTGAAAACGAAGTTATAAACAGGGTAAACAATGGGCCCAACTGCGGCCTAAGTTATGATGAAAATTGTCTACTCCCGTGCTAACCTAACCTAACCTAAGGGTAAAAAAGGTTAAAATAAAAAAATTTTCGGCACCACGCCTTACATATGAGAACAAAATAAAATTTTTCATATTGTCTCATATGTTAGCACAGGATTATTTTCAAAATTTAATGTACAGACTTTCAGTTTGAATTCTCATTAACAATGTTCAATTGTAAACATCAAGCAGTTCATTATCCTTCATTCAAATAACCTGTGTTTTTCCCCACATGATCATTTTTGCTGCAAATTTCGGTCCCCTTACCTATTCTCCAATTATGCCATCGACCACTTCTCCACAGACTTTCAAATACAAGGACTATAACAAAACAAAATTAAAAGTATCGCGCCACCTACCAGTAAGGCAGAACAACAATGTCTACTAGTCTGCCCAGACAGCTAATATAAAAAAATAATTTCAAAACTTTTACGAGCTTTAACATCAGTTCATGCCATTGATATTTTTCGACAACTTTTTTTTTAAAATTATTTATAGCTAAAATTTCGTACAATGCATATGAAATATTTTACTTCAAATTAAATTCCCCGAAAAAGATGTAAACTATTTTTTTTTTTTTATGGGAGTCATGCATTGTTCTTAGCACGCTTAAATTACTACGAGTATGTCGTTTTTAAAATGACTCATTGTAGAAGGTGCGACCATTCTGACCAGTATCATAAAAAAGTACATTTAGTTAATATTTTGTGTTTGGGTTTTTCTTCATCTCTGACAGCTTCAGCATTTATGAATGTATACCATATACCGATTAATATTAAAATAATTGACGAAACTGCGGAACACACAGAGAATGAAACAATAACGATGGGCTTTCTTTGAAATGACTCTTATGGTACATTTATTTAATATCTCAAGTTCAGCGATTGGGGAAATTTTACTTATTTTTGGGTTTCTTCATCAATATGCAAATTAAAATTCTGTACACGGTGAAGGTAGTACCTTCACATTAAAAATTTGTTTTTGCATAACTACATACATATGTTCAAAGTTTTCGCACTTTGCTGCAATAAAAATTGAACAAAATCAGCTGCTAAGACCCAATGGAATGCAGAAATTACTTAAATGTGATCATGACATGTACGAAATGGTTACAGAAAAAGTTCTTCTGTGTATTACCGGGACTTTTCAGGAGATTATTATTTAATGCATTTTGCGTTCTTATATATCACGTTCGATGTAATGTGCAAAATAAAGATATCATACTTATTAATTTCATATTTCCCGCTAAAGGGCATACAGCAAAATAATTAGAATACGAGTAAGTAGCTTTTTGCTATGGCAATTAATGAATCATTTAGAAATAGTATTTAGTTAATACATAAGACTCTTAAAAATTAAATAAGCTTTTGTCAAAAATACTATCAATTATATGCAAATGCATTTGAAAAGTAAGATCTTGACTCACTAATTTACAATTGGAAATTCCAAATTGAAAGAACATGAACTCAAACGACACGTGATAAGGTTGATCAAAATATTAATTATAGTTAATTATACCATTTGTTCACGACAATTAGAACTTAGCACAGCTAGAGAGTTTTAGAAAAAAAAAAAATACTAAATCGCAAAATCATCAGAGCTGATAGAAAATGTTAATAACCTTAATATTATATTTGCAGGATATAGAGACTGTTCGTATATATTCAAATTTTTGAAGTTAAACTTCAACTTCACTTTTACCATCAATTTCTGGGATTACACTTTGTCGAGAAATCAGACCTAGTGCGGTTAGTGATACCATAGATGTGTCACTTAAGTGGCTAAAAATCTCTTTAGTGTAATTATTTTTTTTATTTAAAAATTAGGCCTAGCAGCTCATTGACTTCCAATTTCTACAATCCATTTTCGGACAATTTTAATCGCTTGGTGTAATAAAGTTATTTTTAATAAATCTTTCTTTTATTTCTTTAGAAAAATTCAAAGTATTTTTTTGCGAACATTTTTTTTACGAATTTGTGATCTCTTGCGTGTTTGTCAATCAACTAAATTAATTTCAGGATAATTAAAATATTCAACTCAGCATTTCGTTATTTCTGAGTAATCAAAAATTTTAATTTCGGTCTTAATTGGAAATTTTTCTTTGCCAAAACATCTCATACACCAAAATGACACAAAAAACGTTTTTTTTTTTTTTTTTTTAATATATAATACATAGCAAAATTCACGTGAATTAATAATGAAAAACAATAAAATCGAAATTTTTTAAAATTTTTTTTTTTTATATAAAGCTGAGTTTGGAATATTATGACATGTTTCCTCATGCAATTCATTTATATAGCAAATTCTTATGTACGATTTTTTCAGTTATTATAAAAATAACTTTTTTGCCTTAGAAAAAATTAATAATAAATATATATTGTTTATAAATATAATATATACACGCTTTTTCTCATTTATCTAATTGTTGTCAACATTTCGATGTAGAAAATCAATATGAAAAAAGGGATTTTGAATAAAAAAAAAAAACAACACAATCTCCTCTCTTTAAAAGACGTACAAAATGTAAGCAAATAAAATATCATTACTGTCATAATTTTTGTAAGAATATACTTAATTTTATATTTTATTTACACTGTCGAATATGTCAATAAACCATCATGACGTCACAAGTAAAACAATCCTACTCAGTCAATTAAATTGTTATGCGATCTAAGATATTTTTTTGTGAAATGCGTGACAAGTTTATTTAGCAAATACTTACGGATTGAAGTGGAATCCGCTGGGATAACTGCACATCTAGTTGTGTTGAGCCCATCTGTAAATTAGGTATTGTTATTTTTCCAAAATATGTATCACCACTAAGTAAATACTGGAAATAATTTGGACATGCAATTGGTGGTATTTCCAAAGATTGACCGTATGTGGCACAAAACAGCGAACAGAGACCGAAAATCACTAAAACTTTGTTCATTGTGTGATCAAAGCATACACTCAAAGAAAGAAAAATTATTGTTTTTGTTAAATTTAATTGCTTGTTTCTCTTATTTTTGTATTTTTTTTCTGTGTAAATTTTTTCCAATCACTTTTTAATCGCGAAAATGTAGGAATACCCCATGAATACGATTTTCGCGTGATAACTAACGTGACTCTGCGTTACGTCT
This sequence comes from Meiosimyza platycephala, assembly GCA_963662105.1. Taxonomy (NCBI): domain Eukaryota; kingdom Metazoa; phylum Arthropoda; class Insecta; order Diptera; family Lauxaniidae; genus Meiosimyza; species Meiosimyza platycephala. The sequence continues at coordinate 77,930,772 of OY759209.1, forward strand.
AAGTTCAAAGCTGAATGGTGATTTTTTCAATTTAAAATTTTTAATTTTCCTTGTTTTTTTTTTTTTTTTTTTATAATCTTTCCAGTTAAAGATAAAGCTTAAGAACTGTTGTGTTAAACGCGCGTACACCTCCGCTGGAGCCGAACTTGAGTCAACGATTGCTGCAAACGAAATGGCAAGGCGGTATAGCATCGAAGTTTACTCAATCGATTCTGCATTAACCTACTCGCTCAAATGAGTTGCTACTTAGAATACACTTAATACTGAATACAATATAACTATTAATTAAAGATACAAAATACAACAAGTTCTCTGTTTTGTACGATGGCTGTAGCTGAAATTGCCGTGCTAATCTGAATAAATAATTTAATAAAGATGAGCAACTGGCGCAGTGTTGTGAAACAAATACGTAACTTAAGTTTCAAAATACAAAATACAAAACAACATCACAAAAGTCAAGAGAAAAGGTAATGCAAATGAATTCAGATGTTCATAACCGGTTATATCTTTGTTTAGTACCGGTTGAAATAATTTTTGACAAGAGATAAAATCATTTCTATAATATTATTTGTGTTTGTAAGATTACGACGCGTGTTTTAAGATACTAAAACAGGTTCCTAAGTATTCAATTTAACTGCTGCGGTATGATTGACAAATTTTATCATTTCAGTTGAACGATAGAGAGTCTCTTGCAACTGCAGTTCAAAATTCAAATTTTGCCGCAGTGTTATCACTTCACGTCAAATGTCCATTAATTGCCATGGGGGTAAAAAAACAGAAAAATTTACGAAATAAATTTTGTAAAATTTTCAAGGAGACAAATCAAAATTAGATACGTTCGTAATAAGAAGGAGTTTAATTTTTAAAATAAATTTTTATTTAAGTAGTATGTTATTATTTTTGAGGCAAATATAATAAGCAATCCATAATCATTCTGGAATTTTATAAGCTCGAAGAGAACTTCCTCTTCTATCCCTACCTGTATTTTATTACATGTTGTTTCATCAAATTCACTGCATGATTCTGTGATTACTTTTTTGAAATTCTTGGAATCCAATTTTGCAACAAGTAATTCTGTATCTGATCCGATAGCCTTAGAGGAAATTGAACCCTTAATTGATTGTTGTCTCCATAAATTTTTTTAAATTTTTCTGACCGTCGTATATAAGAGATATATATATTTTTTAGACTAACGTTTTTTGACGTATTAAGGACATTTAAAAAAACGTTAAAAACATTACTTTCCAAACATCTATATCTCTTAAATATCTTAATAAAAAAGAAATTTTGATTGATTATGGAGAATATAAAAAATACTTTAAAAAATCGGAGAATGAAAATGGTGTCCGATTCGTCGTGCAATGTCCCAAATACAGTGTGGTCAATTTTAATTTACCCAGGCCAATATATCGAAAACAAAGTAAGATAGTGATAAATGCTTTTGACAAAAGTTACAAAATTTCTAATGGGTCAAATTGCAGCGACCATGTCTTTGACATTAAAACCAATTTTCAAGGTCGCTTTTAAGTCAACTGCGATATACCTATATATTTTATTTATTACGAATTTGTATTCTATGGGAAAGAAATTTTTTATTAACCATTTCTAACAGAACTCACAACACATTTTAAAAATACATTTTTAATGTGTGATTTATTTAACAAAACAAAAATGTACTCTATTATATAATTAACAAAAATCTTAAATTAGTTTAAATTATTAATATTTTATTATAAAATTAATTCATTTTATCATTTCTTTTTGATAACAATTTTTAGTATATGGTTTTGGTTTTTCACGATCCCTAATAATATCATTATAAGTACCTTTGCACCCACGTTATATGTTTCGCTACATCACAATATAACACAAATTCGAGTAAATTGCAACGCATCCGTTCAGTCTGTCCTGCTGAGACAATGCCACGTAGTACCCAGCGATTATTACGTAACATCATTAGAGCACCACCTGAATCTCCAATGCATGGTCCTGTACCGTCACGTTTGCCAGCACAAAGAGTACGTTCTGACGTTATAGAATAAAATCCGAGTGACGAATTCCAACATTGCTTTTCAGAGACAACATCTGCTTCGGTTTTCTTCGGCACCGGTGATATATTATTACTCTCGTCAGTGCCCCAGCCAGCCACCATGCCCGACTGTCCCACAATAAGCGATTCATCAGCTGGTTCAGTCCATAGGCAAATTGGACTTATTAAGCTGGTAAAACTAAATTCAAGAATGAAAAATTTATTTTAAATTTGAAATGAACAAAGTTACGGTTGGCCATTATTATTAAATAATATCTTATATATGACGTTAACACAATTATTATATTAAATTTTTAACTTAGCTCATTGGTCTGTAAATACAAATAAATTCTACACTGAATCTTCTGACATTCAAATTTTCAAAGAAATATGTGTTGTAAGCTATTTTAGGAAAGTGTATCGAACTATATCTTTAAGTCGATACTTTTGAAAGTACGGAACGTATCGTATAAAGTATAAAAAAATATAAAGTAAACAACGAGAAAACTACGAATGTCAAAATGAGTCAATTAGTATCGTAAAACAACCTACTCAGCGAAAATCGCGGCTTAGCTATCAGTATTACCGTCAATTAGCTAAATTAAAGTATTTAATTTGAAAATCAGTCAGCTACTATGTAATGAAAAGAGCAACAGGTGTCTACCTAACTTTTAATCTATTGAACATCAGCTTCGCTAAAAGCGATATTTTTCTTAGATAAACTTGCATCTTTTTCATACGTTGTCACTCACAATTGAGTTTTTGTGACCTACCTGACAAGTGCGTACATACGCAGCAATGCCAAATCAGCATCTGGAAAACGCTGTCCTCCATTATATTCTGGATGCACAATTAAGCTTTGTATATCACGTGATACTACATCTTCCATTGAATTGCTCAAATTGTAACGTCCTAAAACGACCGAAATCTTATCGGATGTCAGGAAATCAAAGCAATGAGCCGCTGATAGGACAAGACTTGATGAGATTAATGAACCGCCACAGATGAAATTCATACCCGATGTATGTTTTCGATAGATAGCAGTCAGCCATGGATATTCACCACGACGTAAGGGTCTGCCACCATAGATAAATGGTATAAAGTTATTACTAGCGGCACCTTCCTGTCCACAAACTGCAGTTTCGACATTTTTTTGTTGTACTGGCGGTTGATTTTGTCGTAGTTGTTGTGGTTCCGGTTGTGTCTGCTGTGGTTCCGGTCGTGCCTGCTGTGGTTGTATTTGCTGTGGTTGTATTTGCTCTGGTTGTTGCGGTTGTGTTCTTTGGGGTACTTGCAGTGGTCTTGGTTTTAATGCTGATCCTGTTTTTAATGGTGGTCTTGGTTTTAATGGTATTAATTGCGGTGCAGTTGATTTAGTTCTATAAAAATCAGGCTCTTCCTGTTGAATATAATATACTGCCGAGCCATCAATTGGATGTACGGATTGTGTTGTTTGTTGTAGTGATGGTAAAGTAAAAGTAAAAATATGCTGAAGCTTAAGCGACACGCTTGGAGCTGGATCTGTGAAAAATAATGTCAGTAGAAGATATATATAAAAATAAATTCTTTAAATGCTTACATTCGCTCGCTGAGCAAATAATCATGCCGTTGACATCAATTTGTGTTAATTTTGGCACCACATTTATGCGGGGAAAATCTACACGATACGAAACTGGCTGTCCATTTTGTAAGCTTTTAATTGTTGCTTCCTCATCCTGATTAAGTGAAATGCTGCCAGCTTTATTCTGAAAATTGGAAAAAATAATATCTAATGAGGCTTTCACAGTATCACCAATAACAGCTAGGTTTTCATTTATCGCGTTTTTAGATATTGTACTTTTCGATTACTTTACGCTTATAGTCCACGATGGGCTTTAACCAACTTTTAATAAAAGTGTGAGTTACTACAAAAACTTTATTTGGGGATTCTTTGGGATGTAATTTGGAGTTGATATATGAAAAACATAAGAAATCCTTAGAGCTTTTTTTTAAATCGATATCAATGATATAACATATGTATGTAAAACGTACCAGATTAAGTGAAAAAGGCCTTAGTAAAATATGACACCTTTGCAAATGGTGTCCCATCAAGATCTTACTCGTATAAATTAAATTATACTTTACGTTGTTAACATTTTTATACACTTCAAAATGAGATATCACTCAGTGAAAATGGTTAACGAGGTTCAGAGATATTAGACATTGAATTCGGCTGTTTCCGCAAAAATTGAGTTTTTTTCAAATTTTGACCTTACAGTATTCGGGACATCGACTATTTAGAGAGCTGAAATTTGTGCTGTGGGGTTAAATTTCATGGTTCTTAATTATGATGTCAAAATTTAAGCGAAATCGGATGTTTTTTAAATTTCATACGTGAGTTGCATATATTTCGTACGTATGTAATATTACTAAAAAACAGTAAACATGGAATTAAAAAAAAGTAGCTCTAAGGATTTTTTTCCTTTTAATGTACATATCTTGGATATAAATAACATCCCAAATAATTCCCCATTCAAATTTTTGTAGTAATTCAACTTGTCAGTTAAACTTGGTTAAAGCCCACCGTGAGTCATTTTGTAAGCCGCTTCTAGAGTAAACAACAGCTTTTGAATCAATGAAACTTTTACTCAGTGCATTCTTAAACGAGTGTCACATATATTAACTTGGACATTAATTCATGTTATGTAGTTATTTTAATCACTGGAATTTATATTAATGATAAATGTTTAAAACCTGTCCTGTACCTAGCGTCGTATTTAAATTTAAGTCACTCACATGTCTTGTGCTATAATAACAACTTTGTAAGATTGACTGTGAAACTTAAGTCTGATTAATCATTTGAAGAAAATAAGATAATTAGTTTTATACTTATAAGAATATATCTGCTGCATGTTGTACAAGAAAATATGGTATTTTACAAGTGGTATGTACCCTTTAAAACCTGCAGTTTCGAATTCAGAGTTGCCTGCGCAATAGAATTCATTAAAGTACTCTGAGTTGAATAAAAAAATATTCAGGCTTTTTCCAGTTGAAATCAAACAAATTCTTAGTTTATTTTGAAAATTAATTTCAAAATATCAGATATTACCTATATTTTCTCATTAAAATACTTCTCAGGAAGCAGAGCGGTCGCTAAAGCTTTATCCCATGAATATTGGGGAACGCTTCCCTTCCCTTCCCTTACACCATTAAACTACTGAAACAAGAAGCAAGTGAAAGAAACGCAACCGAATATTTTAAGTATTATTTCAGAAAAACAAACCGAAAATTCAATACTTTAAGAAGACCTTTAATTAGAATATGTATATGGTATATGTATCTGGCTCATTTCAAATATTACATTAAATAGACCGAATGTATTAGCGTTTATGAATATTCATTGGGAATTAGAAATAATCGCAGAAAATGTAATTGACTGGCCGCTAACTGTGGGCGGCCAGCACAGACTGGACTTTACATTATAAATATATAATGCATTAATACATTTGTAAGCGCAAAAAGTAAGCTGCAACAACGTATTTAAACGTTTCATAAATAAAATTAAAATTCTCACCGCTACGTATGCGGAACAGTGATCATATTATTAATAGCGAAGCCTGAAGAAACCACTAAATATCAAAGTTATTGAAAGCTTATCCGAAGTTCCGCAAAAATTGTCAACGACCTATTGCATATTTCTATTATTTATGTCTCTGTGAGGCGTCTGCATCTCAGAGGTTACCAGAAATCAATTTAAGTCGCTGTGCTTTTCCCTCCCACAATTTATTTCTCCATTTCTCTATCTGAATATTAGTTTCTAACTCAATTTTTTTTTATTTTTCGATATTTATTATTACTATCTATCTTAAATCTCTCTATACTCTTTATATATATTACTGTATTTCTCGAATACTTTATTGCTCTTTGTCTTTTCTCTGTCTTTTTCATGCACAAGCCCGCCAGTTTGTATTATTATATGCCTTCAATCCTTTACACTTTTCCATTTTCGTCTATTTTGGGAAAAAAGTCTGATTATTTTAAGATTTTATTACTATGAGCGTAGTCACGCCCACCCTGTGAACTTTTTGACACGCTGCATCTATGTAAAAACTTCAAATCATTGCATAAACTCTCTGAAGATGATAATCAAACTAATATCGTTGTACAAACTTTCATTACATTCCGTTGAAACTTTCTATATATATAATAACTTTGAAGTTCAGCATTCTTAGAAGTGCCACGCCCATTCAATTTGTCTGGTATAGGGTCTTTGTAAAAAATCACTTTTGGTTTCCCATTTATCGAGAAATTTTCAAGATATGATAACTTAAAGTTTTTAGTTCTATTGAAGGTGTTACGTCCACTCAACTAATTCCACCCATTTTTTATGCAGCACATATACATATATCATATTGATATACAACCCACACTAACATATCGTTCAGCAAATATGTACATACCGGTTCAACTGGAAACCGCTGGGAGAACTCCACATTGACTTGAGTTGTGCCCATCTGTATACGAGGCAGTGTTATTTTTCCAAAATATGTATTACCATTTCTTATATATTGGAAATAATTTGGACATGCAATTGGAGGTAATTCCGGTACTTGAAAATTGGATACAATGCCCAATTGACCATATACTGCACAAAATAGTGAACAGAGGCTTAGAACCAGCAAGGTGCACACTGAATCTTTGATCATTGTGTGATCAAAGGATACACTATGGAGTTTAACTCAAATTAATAAGAATAATTTGTGATTTTTTCTCTTCGTTTTAATTAAATAATTTGTTTTTTTTTTTCACAAACTCTTTTTGATTTTCACTTAGCAAACTTATGTGGAGCGATGCCTCGTGTATACGACTTTCACGTAACAAATAATGTGACTTTAGAACACGGCTGCATGCTAAGCTGTGGGATGGCTATAAATTTCTGTTCTAAATTTCTTATTAAATATTTTTACTGGAAGCTAACGCTCAAAAAATAGTCGTACAATTCGCGCGAGTGTGCTTCCGTTTAGGCAGAACTTAAGTCTACAAATGCAATAAACGTAATGAAATTACAATTTAACACTGCAATCTGCTCAATCGATTCTGCATTAACTTTAAGATCGAGTCTGCTCGCTTAAACGAGTGAGCTATTAAGCATAGTCTAAATACAAAATAACAGTCACTACTAATTAAAGATGTAAATTGCATTTCTTTAGTGGTGATTTGAGATGTAGCTAACATTTGTTGGCATGTAACATGTTAAGTCGCTTTTGGTCTGAAACACGCATACAGATATACAAATGAATTTAAATGCTTAAAACCGGTTTTTTTGCAGCTATGTACCGGTTGATTAAACTTTAAGTAATATTTTATTTATGTTTGTAAAACTAAGCAGCAAAAAGTGATACGAGTAAAAAAAGTATTAAGTATTATAGCAAAACAAGGAAAAGTATCGTCGAAATAAAAAAAAAAAAAAAACGACAAACTCAAAGTACTCGTAGTCCCGTACGCGTCACATAAGTTGAATAGCAACGAACTGTATCGGAAAGTAAATGCAAAAGTATCATTAAGTCAAAAGGAATTAAATTACATTGAAATATTTCAAAAAAGTCAGTAAAAATTGAATTGAAATTAAAAAGTATAGCAAATAATGAGCATTGTATCGTCGAATCGCATTCAATATCCCAATCCATTTGCAGAGAAACATCCTCACGATATAACGGAGCTAGCAGCATATGTTTGTCACCGTGTGCACTATATATATAAATCTAAAATTATATGTTTTTCAAAGCTTCGTCGACGGGAAACTCGCCTTTTTCACGCAAACAGCTCAAACTTCGCTATTCCGTTGAAGTCTCTTATGTCTAGGATTGATGCGTTTTAGCTCATTCCAAACGTTTGTTTATATTGGTTGATCGAAACAAATGTTTTGGTTTTGCTAGCTACAAAGTCAAAAAGTTCAACTTTACTCACGAAAATATTTCATATCGATTTAAAGGCAGATTTCCAGCGCTATTTTGTTTTGTTCCGTTTCTAATTGTTTTGATGACTATGTCTTCTCTTAGCTGTGTTTAGACTTCCATACCAAAGTTTGAACTTAGATTAGGTGTGGTGACTTGCGGCTTGTGAAAGTATCAAATAAAAGTCTTTCTGATTACTCAAAAATGTTTCGAATCTGTGCTCAAACCTAGTTTTGTCTTAAATTTTTGACTTTTTATATTTGGCTTCAATTCGACATTTTCCTTCCTAAAGCGCCTTACAAACATTTAGTAATTGTTATGATCAAAGCTGTAAGAGAGCACTACTATAGTTAAGTAATTACATTGAGCATGCGCATAATAACTCAAAATATTTCTTCATTTAGTCGCGTGTATAGAAAACATTGTTGTTGGACTTGAATATTTGTAAATAATTTATTTGTAAGCGAATAAAATATTATGAATAAAATTTGCATTAAAATGCTTTATATAACATAAAAAAAAATACTTGATATAACAATTGCGGTTTGTTTAATAATCAAAAGTAGTACCAGTGGACCAGTGTTTTGCCCATGATTCATATTGGCATACGGCTTATTATATTTTCGCTCAATTGTTAAAGTAGTATTTAATTCTGTGACAAATTATTCGGTCGACAAAAATAGCAAGTATTTTAATCATGTCCGGAAGCCAGCTAACTCAATTGCAGTAGCCAAGTTGTTGTTTTAGCATCTGCTTGTTGCTGTAAAAAATCCTAGGGAAAAGTTTTCATATAAATCATACCTTTTTATCTCATCGAATTCAAATGAGCGTTAAAAAAATAAGGTTGTATACAAAATATACAGTTGATCTTGAATTGACGTTGAAAATTGGTTTCAAGTTCAAAAACAAAATTCAACCACCTTGAAAGTAGCTATCACTATCTCTCTTAGAAAATAAAGTGGAACACCCTATATGGTTGTATGTACCACGGATATGGGCAACGCTATCTGAGTGTATTTAATCTTATACCAAATCTGAAGGAATGTCAAAACACTTCGGATGGGTTTGGCTGGACTTTCATAAAATTTTTGTTTAAGTATAGGGATGAGCCCAGTTATGGCACAACTTTATTATCTGATATCTGCATAAGTCACCGTTAGCCAAGGTTTGTAACCCCCGAATGTTCTTATCTACAGTAGTGAAAATACACACACGTTGACTGTCCCTCTACAATGCGTGCAATGAAAAGCGCATTTGTAAACACAGAAAGTAACTGTTTGTACTCATTTATTTTGATTCTCTGTAAGATAGAGAATAAGATTTATGGAAACAAAAAACAATTTGAGAACGTTATTAAATTAATTCTAACTGCTTCTAATTGACATCGTAAAAAGTTTGAACTGCGATATACTTTTGTAACATTTTTTTTTTGCAAAATCTCTCAGGTATCCACTTAACAAAATACAAAATAAAAATCAAATATTTAAACAAACTTTTTTAATGCATGATATATTTAAGAAAATAATAATTTACTTTTATATTTGTACAATATAATTAAAAAAAAAAAATCTCAAATAAACTAAGAGCATTACTTCAAATATGTATTATAAAATTAAACAGAATTTTAATTTTTTGTTTGAAACAAAGTATTTGCTTTTGTACCATATTATTGTATGTAATTATAATCATTCTATGTATCGTTGCACCCAGCTCATATGTTTCGCTACATCACAAAATATCACATATTCCAATAGATTGCAACGCAATTTTTCATACTGTCCTGCTGAGACAATGCCACGTAGTACCCAGCGATTATTACGTAACACCATTAGACCACCACCTGAATCTCCATGGCATGGTCCTGTACCGTCACGATTACCAGCACAAAGGGTGCGTTCTGTTATGATGTTAATGAATCGATTGGACGAACTTAGACATTCCCTATCAGAGACAATCTTTGATTCGACTTTTTTCGGTACCTGCGATGGTTTATCATTCTCGTCAGTGCCCCAACCGGCCACCATCGCAGTTTGTCCTGCAATAAGCGATTCATCATCTGATTCAGGCCATAGGCAAATCGGCCTTATTAAGTTGGTAAATCTAAATTTAGGAATTAAAAATTATTTAGAATTTGAAATGAGAAAAGCTACGATCGGTCAAAGGGTAAACACATTAACTTTGTATGATCAATATGATTGGGAATAATTTTTCAATAATGGTAGTGTTTGTTTCTAGGTTTTGAAAAATGCGGAGGTCATTAGGTTTAATTTCAAATTCGGCAATCTAAAAATTGTGCACTTAAACATTAGGTAATGTATCAGAATTTCTTGATATTGAAAATATACACTTAAGCTTTGTCGTAGGACAATCTACAATTTTTAGCTAATTGTCCTGTAAATCTCGGATCGGCTATTGTAGAAATAATTGAAGATAAGTATATATTCATATGCCGATGATATTAAAATTTCCTGTACTGTGGAGGTGGATGATGAAACCTTTGTCCTTCAGTCTGACTCGAAATCATTTAAATCTTAATAAAAATAATACAGCGGCTTATCTCCCAAAACCTTGTGTTTTTTTTTAATAACATAAAAGAACTCAAGCCTTGCGATATAGGCATATTATTGTTATAAAAAAAATATAGCTTTTACGTCCTGGGTGCTCATTATTTTGTACTTGTAAATTATTTTTCCACTCGCGCTTTAAGATCAAGTTTTTCCCTCAACTATAAGTTGTACAGCATAAAATTCTATCCTTTCCGTTGATTATTTATTATGCAGCCAAACCATGCTATGTAGGTAACTATCACTCATACTTGACCTTATGTTACCTACCTGATGTCTAACGTTCGAAGTAGTGCCAAATCAGCATCTGAAAAACGTTTATCGAGTGGTTTATATTCTGGATTCACAATTATATCGTATATGTCGCGCGATACAACATCTTCCATTGAATTGCTCAAATTATAGCGACCAAAAGTGACCGAAATCTTATCCGCTGTCAGGGAATCAAAGCAATGTGCCGCTGATAGAACAAGATTTTTAGAGATTAATGATCCGCCACAGATGAAAGTCGAACTAAATACATGTTTTCTATAGATAGCAGTCAGCCATGGATATTCACCACGACGTATTGGCCTGCCACCATAGACAAATGCTGAAAAATGAATGTCGGTGTCACCCTCAAGTCCACAAACAGTATCTCTGACGCTTTCCACTAGTGGCGGCTGCAGCTCTCGATTCAGTTGTAGTATTTGTTGTTGTGGTAGCTGCGGTTGTGTTTCCTGCGGTTCTTGCGGTTGCGTTGGCTGCGGTGTTGATGACTTAGCTCTATATATTGGTTTGGATTTTTCAGAGTACATTTCATCCTGCATTGGCTCTTCAGTTACTTTTGGCTCTGGTGTCGATGATTGAGTTCTATTTGTAGGTATAAACACAAGCTCGTCATCATCTGGCTCTTCAGATTCTGTTGTTTGTTGTGGTTCCGACCCGACAAATGCCATCTTGAAAGAACGCCAATTCTGACCTTTCCAAAATAAAATAATTTTACGTTAAAATGGTAAAATATTTTTGGTCAATAAAAACGTTTGATAGAAATGGATGGGATGAAAAGTACTTTTGGTAGAATTCATCATTATTAATACCTATCGTGGGTACTATAGGATCAGTATCCCTCTTGGATCGCCCACTTTTGCTTTTGGTTACACTTGTACGTAAAGTGTGCTGTAGCTTAAGTGAGGTATTCGGACTTGGATCTAAAAAAAAATAAAGTTAGAAAATATTTGGAAAAATAAATTTTTTAATTCTTTAAATACATACATTCGCTTGCTGAGCAAATAACCATGCCGTTGATGGTAATTTGTGTTAATTTCGGCACCACATTTGCAAGTGGGAAGTCTACACGATATGAAATTGGTTCTCCACTTTGAATGTTCTTACTTGTTGTTTCCTCATCCTGATCAAGTGATAGGCTACCAACTTTATTCTGAAAATTAGAAGAAATATTATTTATTATGGCTTTCACAGTGGCATCAATAACAATCTGGTTTTTATTTATCGTAATTTTAAAAATTTCTTTCACATTTTCACTATAATAAGCTAGCTGTGACATGAAATTCAGTAGTATATTTCGATTTTCTATTATAAAAATTCCAGGTAATATTTTCTTACAATAAACTACAATTTTTGTTCTTTTAAATGATATTAAAATTTTTTCATATTCCACTTAGTTTCAAAGTTACAGAGCATTGAAGTTAAAAGTATGCACTGCATGAAATAAGCTGTGAGCCACTGTATACATACATTTTTTTCATTATTGTCAAAATTATATAAATTTAAATTCTTCTTAAAATAATGTGGTGTCATTTTATTTTCAATATGATAATATCATTATTAAATATAAAAATAAACAATACGACAAACTTAATTAATACGATAACTCGCATAGATTAAATACAATATTAAAATACTAGATATTAAATCATAGCCAATTCTAATTGATTTCGTGACATTTTTCTCTGAGTTTAAGCAGGTGAGCAACTACCCAGCAATACAAGTTTATAAGTGAGAATGCTAATAATTCAGCGCCACAGACAGAGGCGTCAATTTGATCATTACTATACTCCATACAATCAATCAAATCCAATCAAAAAAATATAAATGATAAAATTGTTTGACTTAAGGATTTTTGAAAATACACTCACGGTCAAAAAAAACGCAGACTTGAATTTTGCAAGAAGTTTTATATTTTGATGCGTAAAATAATATTGTACCAAGTGGATTCAATTATGTCCTTCAACTTTGGAATATTATTAGGGTTTTGTTGGCGCACTTTGCGTTTTAAAATGGCCCAAACATTCACAATGGGATTGAGGTCGGGGCTGTTACCGGGCCATAGACTTACTCAATTCCCAAAAAGTCTTTGTATTCCTTTACCTATGCAAAAATAAATAGTTCATTATTGTAAATCTATCAAAAAAAAAATGTAAAAATTAATTATTGTGAGTGGGACACTTACCGATTCCAAACGATGACAAGGTTCAGAATCGTTTTGAAATATGACTTTTGCTACGTGCTCGCTAAGTCGGTCGATGCTAGGTAAAACGCCGTTTTTTACGATAACAATATAAGCTGCGGAGTTCACATAACCTTCCGGAAGAAGAATCTCTCCCACTTCACATCTTGTTATTGCCCCCATTTGACCAAAGCAAAAGTCATATTTCAAGACGATTCTGCACCTTGTCATCGCTGAAATCGGTAAGTGTCCCACTCACAATAAGTATTTTTTACATTTTTTTTTGATAGATTTACAATAATGAACTATTTATTTTTGCATAGGTAAAGGAATATAAGGACTTTTTGAGAATTGAGTCAGTCCACGGCCCGGTAACAGCCCCGATCTCAATCCCATTGTGAATGTTTGGGCCATTTTAAAACGCAAAGTGCGCCAACAAAACCCTAATAATATTCCAAAGTTAAAGGAAATAATTGAATCCACTTGGTACAACGATATTTTAATGGAATTAATACGGAAACTCTATGACAGCATGCATTTTCGAATGGAAAGCGTCATCAATGTAAAAATAAGTCCTACGCGGTATTAAAATCAATTTTACCGTATTATTTAAAATAATTTAATAATAAATAATTAAAAAATATGTGAGAAATTAAAAATACGTAAAAAAAACTACAAAAAACAATGTATTTTTTCATATAAATAAGTTGTAATTTCTGATTACAAAACTATCAATTATGTGTTTATTTGGAAAAGGTTCTTAGAATTTATTATTGTTAGGTCGACAGTTTTGAAAATACTCAAAACTTGTCCCTAATAACAGTATCTAACAAACTTAAAACCGTTAAACAAGAGTAGATATTATTTTACGCATCAAATATATAAAACTTCTTGCAAAATTCAATTCTGCGTTTTTTTTGACCGTGAGTGTATATCAACCTGAAATAGAAAACGCATCCTCTATGTTAGCGTGATAAGTAAATTATAACAATGTATATATTCGTTTCATCAATTAAATATACATTTCTGCCACATCGTCAGTGGAATAGAGTTCATATGAAGAATAGATATGCAGTCGCCAATATTTTGAAGAAGTAATAGCCAGAAGCTGTTCAAAGCCTTATACGTTAAACGAAATTCCGACAGTTGACGTAAATACCGTCAGCATAAAACTTGTTAAATGGTAAAACGAAATGGTATTCATCGTTTATCTGTTAAAACACCGTTTATACCATTAGAAATCTTACGTCCACTCACCTAATTCCACCGATTTATTGTGTAGCGTATGTATATGTTATCGTTAAACAACATTCAATATGAGTTCGTTTACCATATGCATATGTATGTAGTACATACTGTGTACTTACCAATTCTTTCCACTGGGAGAACTTCACATCTACTTGAGCTCCCTCCTGTATATTGGGTAGTGTTAATTTTCCAAAATACGTATTACCATTGTCTATATACTGAAAATAATTTGGGCATGCAATTGATGGTAATTCCGGTTTTTCCAAAAATTTAGCATATGTTGTACAAAACAGTTTACAGAGGCTGAAAACCAGAAAAGTGCACACTAAATCTTTGAACATTGTATGAACAAAGAATGCACTACGGTATTGAACTCAAATTGATAAGAACACTTTGTGATTTTGCCTCTTTTTTTCACAAGTTTTTTTGATTTTTAACGTAAAAATATTAAGCTGTTACTCCGTGAATACCATTTTCATTGATGACTTTCGAACACGGCTTTAAATTTCTTATTTATTCTTTTTACTAAAAGATAATGCTAAAATAATCGTTGTGTTAAACGCGCGTGCGCGCTTGCTTGGACACAACTTAAGTTAACAAATGTAATAAGTTAAATGACATTGCACTTTAACGCTGCAATTTAGCAATAGCTTTTGTATTAACTTTATTAGCGAATCTGCTCGCTCAAAAGATTGAGTTATCTAACATGCCTTAAATGCTAAGAACCAGTCACTACTAAATACAGAAGCAAAATGCAATAATTTCTCTGTTCTGAGTGGCGCTTTGCAATGAAGCTGCCTCGTGTAAGCATGTAACAAGTTGCAAGTAACTAAGTTTTAGAACATTCATACATATTCAAATGCTACTAACCGGTTATCTGTTCGTTATTTATTGGTTGATTAAATTCTCAACAATTGATAAAATTTTTATAATTTATTTATATTTGCAAAAATTAGTTGTGAAGAGTATCGAATCGTATCGAAAAGTTGAAAGTAATAAAAAAACATAATTTTTTTTTAGAAAGTAATCGAAAATACCAAATACATATATCAAAAAAAAAAAAAATAAATAAAACGATAAGGTCAGAAAGTATCGTAAGATACCGAAAACGTAAAATAGCAATGAACTGCATTGAAAAAGAAGTCGAAAAAGACGATAAAGAATCAAAGAATATCGGTTAACAATATTGTGAACAAGAATGCATAATGCTATGAGAGTCTACGAAAACTACTTAATTCCTTGAAGACGGGAGACGTAAATTCCGGTCTTTTATTTTTCATTTTAGCGATTGATGACGGAACTTACGTCATTTGGAATTTTATGCATTATCGTATAATAAATTACAATTAATAAAACGTGAAAAACAATTACCAATTTTTGCTATAAACAACAATTGCATGATGAATGTGAATGCGAATGTGTGTTTATTATAACGGGAAATAAAAAGAAACCGTTACAACCAATTTATTGTTATGTTGAAATTTTATCAGTTTTTTGAGTATCGAACAGAAAATTTGGTAAACGCTGGAATTCCGTTAGTATACTCTTCACTGCATACATTGAAAGCAGCTACATTCTTATAACTTAGGGAGCTAGTGATCATTTTACATAAATGCTTTTATCATCGTTTATTTTGATATGCAATGTAGTACAGATTTATGCGAATTAGAAAAAGCAAGAGTTAATTGAAGATAGCGCCGCATTTGGAATCATCTGTATCTTTATACTTATGTTTCTTATAAGTAATGGAACTAGTCAGTCAAGAGGCAGACGAAATAAAATGATGTATTATACAATTTTTTTTGAAATTTTTGCAATATTTCAATTCTTAAATGCGGCAATTACTATGTGGCAGATGTTTTTTCTTTCATTTCTTGTGAATTAATCTTTATAACAATTTCAATCTGCCTGACAATAAAATCAATAAAATTAAAAAAAAAAAATCTATTTACTCTTAAACGCGGCAACAAAAACGTCCGTCCCCTTACATTTATCTATTTTTGTGTATAGACATATTTTTTAATATACAAAGAGACGCAATAAAATTTGTAGTAGCACCTTTTCTTACATTTTCAAAGGCTTTCAATTAATAACGCAGAGACAACGCAATGGCAGACATTGTTCCTATTATTTATATCACTTAGAACAACATGACTTTGAAAGTCTGCCGCACGATGTAAAGTAAGGCCTTCGGCTCACTAGCTATTAGGATTGATTAAAGAATAACACATTGAAGATATTGTGAGAAGTATTTTTATAAATTAAATAAAATAATGTTTAAGGAAATTAATTTATTTTTTCAATAAAACTTCAAACTTTTTAAACATAAATGATTATTTATTTCTTATCCTATACCCCAGATCCAAAAAATATCAAACAGTGCAGATATCTAAAGAATGACCGATATATAGTACATGTATGGATATAAATAAACATACATATTTAGCTCGTTTAAGAATAGTAGATAAAGCACTTATGCTATTTCCATTTGTAGAGTAGTCTAGCTAGGTGCATTGTTTTAATTGATTTATTTGTGTTTGAACATTAACCTCATTTCATATATCTTAATACCCATGACATATGCTGTACGATATCGCAATATACAACGTATTCATGTAAATTGCAACGCTGCTGATCAGTTTGCCCTGCTGAGACAACACCTCGTAGCACCCAACGTCCACGACGATTAATCATGAGACCAGCACCGGAATCACCAACACATGGTCCAGAACCATCACGATTGCCAGCACATAAGGTACGTGGTGATGTGATCGCATCGTAGCCCGAAGACGAACCTAAACATTGGCTATCCGAAACAACAGGTGCTGGCACTTTTTTTGGTATGGTCGATATGCTGCTCGATTGAACATCGCCCCAACCGGCTACTATGGCGAGTTGTCCCACAATAAGTGACTGATCAGATGCTTCAGTCCAGAGACAAATCGGTTTAATGTATCGTGTGTAACTAAAATCAAATTAGTAATGGGAAATTTAAATGATATAATAAATTTTTGACTTTAGAAGTATGGATACTAGGCCAATGACTAAGAACGTTGCCTTTAAAGTAAAAAGTTTAGCTACTCAAAATTTTGTTTTAAATAACTAAATACCTGGCAATAAATTTTTCTAAATTCAAATCTGTTGTAGGAAACTAAGAGCACATACATTTTTAACTATTGAAAGCTGAGCTCAAGTTATTTTCTGCTTTTTAATGGGAATATTATAAAAAAATTTTTAAAATTATAAGAAGTTCGACCAGCGAAATATTTTTGCGAAATTTTATTTTTTTTGTTTTGCTAAGTCTCTGAGGTTCCGCATAATATACAAAATAAACACAAAAATATATAAACAAACATTATTAATGCATGATTTATTTAACAAAACTTAAATTTACTATTATAAATATATATTTAACAAAAATCTCAAATAAAATAAACAAAAAGCATTACTGTAAATATATTAAATTTTAAGATAAAATTAAACAAAATTTAAAATTTTGTACTATCTCTTTGAAATGCTATTCTCAATTTTGATTTTTGGTACCCTATGCTCTAATTATTATCATTATAAGTAACCTTGCACCCACTTTAAATGCTTTGCTACATCACAAAAAATCACATATTGAAGTAAATTGCAACGTGACTGTTCATACTGTCCTGCTGAGACAATGCCACGTAGTACCCAGCGATTATTACGTAACACCATTAGACCACCACCTGAATCTCCATGGCATGGTCCTGTGCCGTCAAGATTACCAGCACAAAGGGTGCGTTCTGTTTTTATGTTACCAAATCCATGGGGCGAACTTAAACATTCCCTATCAGAGACAATCTTTGATGCCACTTTTTTCGGCACCTGTGACGGACTATTGTTCTCATCAGTGCCCCAACCAGCGACCATGGCTGATTTTCCTACAATAAGCGATTCATCATCTGATTCAAGCCACAGGCAAATCGGCTTTATTAAGTTGGTAAACCTAAATTTAAGAATGAAAAATTATTTAAAATTTAAAATGTGAAAGGCTACGATCGGTCAAAGGCTTAGCACCTTAAATTTGTATGAACAATATGAACGGGAAAAATTTTTTAATATCGGTAGTTTTTGTTTCGAAGTTTTGAAAAATATGGAGGTTGTGTTACCTACCTGACATCTGCGTACATTCGAAGTAGTGCCAAATCAGCATCTGGAAAACGATTATCTCCTCGTTTATATTCTGGATTTAAAATTATGCTTCGTATGTCACGTGATACAACATCTTCCATTGAATTGGTCAAATTGTAGCGACCCAAACTGACCGCAATCTTGTCTGCTGTCAGCGAATCAAAGCAATGTGCCGCTGTCAGAACAAAACTTACAGAAATTAATGATCCGCCACAAATAAAGTTCGAACCCAATGCATGTTTTCGATAGATAGCAGTCAGCCAGGGATATTCACCACGACGTAATGGGCTGCCACCATAGATATATGGTGAAAATTTATTGCTAGCGGTACCCTCCTGTCCACAAACAGATTCTGTGACTCTTTGCTCTACTTGCGGTTGTGTGCTTTGCGGTTTTTGCTGTTGTGGTCGCTGTGGTGCCGATGATTGAGTTCTATATATTTTTTTAGTTACAGTGTACACTGATGAACTATTATTTGGCCCATTAGATACAGTTGATTGTTGCACTTCCGGTATATTTAAAGCGGTTGAAAAAAATGGATCGGATGAAAAGTGAGTTTTGAAGAAGTCATCAGCATTAGTGCCAGTATCGGTAGAACTGGACGAAAATTGCTTACGGGCTTCTTGTAATAAGTCATTTGCATTGGTAGGATTGGATGAAAAGTGATTCTGGGCGATATCAAATAAGTCCCCAAATTTAGTATCAATATTGGATGAAAACTGCCTCTTGGCTTCTTCTATGACGTCATCAAAATCAGTATCTCTCTTGGTACGCTCACCTCTGCTACTGGCTAGATTTGTCCGTAAAGTGTGCTGAAGTTTAATTAATATGCTAGGGCTTGGATCTATGAAAAATAAACTCAGTAGATCTTTATAACAATTAATTTTTAAATTTCTTATATGCTTACATTCAATCGCTGAGCAAATAACCATGCCGTTGATGGCAATTTGTGTTAATTTCGGCACCACATTTGCAAGTGGGAAGTCTACACGATATGAAATTGGTTCTCCACTTTGAATTTTCTTACTTGTTGCTTCCTCATCCTGATCAAGTGAGAGGCTGCTAACGTTGTTCTGAAAATAAGAAAAAAATAATTACTAATAAGGCTTTCAGAGTGGCATCAAAAAAATTCAGGTTTTTACTTATCGCATTTTAAAAAATTGCTTCGACAAATACAAAAACAAAAAAAAACATTTACATCCTGGGAAGTCTTGAAGTTTGAGTATAATCAAGAAGGCATTACGGCAACGCCACGTTATTGCCGCCCAGTGTATGGGAAAAGCCGGATAAATTTATTATGTTCTGAATAAGGTTTTTTTAGCTCATTACTAATAAAAATAGTTTTATTATTACAAAAGTTTAGCTGTGTTGCGGTGCAGCGAAAAAAGTTGATGAAATTTTTTTTTTGTTTTGTTTTTTTTTTTGCTCTGACGCTTGCAATTAATTAATTAAAAATAAAAATAAGCATTTTCCCCTAATGAAATTACACGCTACTTAAAGCTCGTCGTGCATAATAACATTTGGTGATACAAACTAACATTAGAAAAATAAGGGCGGGCTAGAAATAAGTGTTGGGAAAACCACTTTATCGTTCGCGTTGAACTTGTTTATATAATATATGTCTTAGTGTTTGTCTGGCCATCGCATATATGTAAACTTTCTCATATGTAATTTTGCGCTGATCAACTTTTCTAAATAATATATATGTTCTACTTTGAGCGTTTTACAAAGTGTAAAAATGTGCACTATAAAAATACTTTTCTGAAGATTTTACAGCGACGTTAAAAAAAACAACGTAAAAAACTTATTGAACTTTGACGTAAATAGTTGATATCTCCAAAAGAGTTCACATAAAAAAGAGATTACTGAAAAGCCTTAATAAATCATTAAGATCAAAGATATCCAAAGCTCCGTAAATAGTTAAATAGTTTTGATAATAAAAAATAATTACCCCGTTAAATTGACATGCTTTGCAGCAGCGCGATATTAAGAATGTTCGGAGATAAAAAATTCTCGGACTCATCAAGATCAACATATTTACAAAATCTCAGCGTGTTTGTATTCAGTAAAAAAAGGACCTGTCTCCCAGACACTTATCTTTTTGTGTTTTTTATAAAGATTCAAGTTTCATTACATTCTGTTGTAATGCTACATACTTAAGCACATAACAACTTGAAGTTTTAGCATACATGGAAAATGCCACACCTATGTATATCTCAAACTTTTCAGCTGGCACAGGATCTTTGTAAAAAATCACCTTTCAATCCATTCCTTTAGAAAACTCTCTAAACGTGATAACTTAACGTTTTTAGTGCTATTGTAGGTGTCACGTCCACTCATTTAATTCTATACACTTATTGTGCAGCATAATTACATAAATGTTATCGTAAAACAACATTCATTGGGAGTTCTTTTAGCATAAATGTATGTACTTACCAATTCTTTTCGCAGGGAAAACTCCACATTTACTTGAGCTCCCTCCTGTATATTGGGTAGTGTTAATTTTCCAAAATACGTATTACCATTTTCTATATACTGAAAATAGTTCGGGCATGCAATTTGTGGTAGTTCTGGTATTTCCAAAAATTTACCATATGTTGTACAAAACAATTTGCAGAGGCAGAAAACCACAAAGGTGCACAATGAATCTTTGAACATTTTATAATCAAAGGATACACTACGGTGTGGAACTCAAATTGATAAGTACAGTATATGATTTTCTCAATCTTTTTTAATTAAACTGTTTGTTTTTTTTGTCACAAACTCTTTTTGATTTTCATTCAGCAAGCTTATAATATAGCGCGATACCCTGTGAATTCGATTTTCGCGTAACAAATAATGTGACTTACGAACACGGCTGTATGCTAAGCTGTAAGTTTCTGTTTTAAATTTTTATATTTAATTTTTTTCACTTAAAGATAATGCTCAAAAAAATATTGTGTAAAATACGCGATCGCGCTTCCGCTTAGACAGAACTTGAGCCAACAAATGCAAAAAACGTAATGGCATTGCTGTTTAACGCTGTAATATATCAATAGCTACTGTATTAACTTTATTAACTAATTTGCTCGCAAAAAAAAAAAATGCATATCTTAGATGCTAAGTACTAGCTACTACTAATTGAGGCTGCAAAATGCAATAATTTCTCTGTTCTGAGCGTAACTTAAGTTTCAAAACACTCTTACAAATACAAACATACTCATTTAAATTTTAATAACCGGTTATCTGTTCGTTAATTAGTGCTTGATTACATTTTCAACAATTACTAAAATTGTTTTTATAAAACTATATATGTTTGTAAGACTAGGTATCGAATCGTATCGAAATAGTTAATAGCTGTAAAAAAGTATCATATAGTTTAGAATTGAGTCGAAAAGTATCGAATATATAAAACAGGAAGATAGATATATTTTACGACCATTTTTCCGCACCTCAAGCCTTGCGCCCGGGGCAGCTACCCCACGTCATTTCTTTAAATAATGGTGTCATTACATTCAAATGTATGAACAATTTAGATTTAAAAATTTTTAAGTATTGAAAATTCTTGTTCCAACAATATTTTATTTTCTCAGTGTTTCTAAAGTTTTTTTTTTTTTGAAGAAATAATTCTATCAAATACAAACAAATTCATGTCAGTTTCATTATATTATTTTCAATATATTAAATTTCTATAATTTCAATATTGTACCCATAGTGATTGCTCCTATTTAATGAATAAAAAAAAAGAATTTCATTTTATTTGTGTTCCTTTGAGTTGAATGTTTATGACACAATAAAACACATCCAAGTAGGCCCGGATTTAGAAATTTGCCGCCCTTAGGCCGTTCACAAATTGCCGCCCTTCTTCACTGGTAAATATGGAAATTTTTGCTTCTCAACGCTTTTTTAGGTAGTTTAGGGGGCAACCATTCCAAGTATTCGCACTCTTTTGCCGCCCCTAAATACTTGCCGCCTTAAGCACTGGCCTAGTATGTCTGTAAGGTAAATCCGGGCCTGCATCCAAGGCACATGATTTTCCCATGTCTAAATTTGAAAATTTTTTTGGCTTTTTTTTATTTTGTGCTTTTTATTATCGCTGAATAATAGATTTTATTTTCAAAATAATATCCTGTAACTTTTCCTAATTTTCTAAAGTGCTAAATGCAAAAATTAAGCCAATATTTTAGTTTACTTTCTTTTATCTTAGTATCTGTTAACGTCAATTTTTAGTAATATTCTAATAATTAAAAATCAAAGTGTAAAGTAAAATGAAACTTTACAATGAACTCATAAAACTCAGTTAAAAACAGTTCTTAAACTTTGAGCATATAGAGGAGGTCATAAATCAAAAGTTTTAGTTCTTTGCAAAGCTTTGTTTTTCTAATAAAATAGTATAGTATTACTCACATATGACACACTATCTGTAAATATTAAGTGCGTTTGATCAAATATCACTTTTATTACGGTGTTAAATATATTTGGCACGATGAGTCTTATCAGTGTTATTGCACTTTCACATCAGGATCTTGGGATATTTCACACAAATTGATAAAATTTTAATATTTTTATCTGATTTAAATATCATATGTTATATGTAACTTTGCTGGGAAAAGTTACTTTTCCCAAAGAGCTGTGTATTTTCCAACTATAAGAGTACATATGTGTAAGTGTTTTCTCTGTGAACTTTTATGTAAAAAATTCAAAAATTTTGTTGCAACTGAGCTATATGATTTGCAAATCACAGAGATTTATTAAAATTTCAGCATTTATAGCTTCAATATTTTAAAATCGTGACGGAGTTATTAAGTTGATTTCTAACAAGTTTCGATTAGTTAATTATCACAATTTGCATACTCAAGTATAAATAATTAAATTTACTGCTTTTAATTTATACAAAAATCTGAGTCACAATAGCAATAGAACAGATTTCATCTTACGTGTGCCCGGTTTGGTACAAAATACAAAGTAGCTAAGTGCCAAAATAAATTTTTTAAAATGATAAACAGAAGACACTGAAGATATTTTACTCTACTACTATGAGAAGAAACCGAATATGAAATATACTCAGACTTTATAGATAGACTAAATTTAAATTAACGTATTTTAATCGATATGATATCTTATGCCGTAATAAACAGATATTGGTTAAATAAATGTAAACGTTGTCCTGCAAGTATTTGTGATTAAAAACATCAAAGTTGCCCAAATGAAGTGACTACCGAAGAAATGTTCAATTAAAATCACAATATTGCTTGGAATGACTGACAAGTGAAGGTGCCCGAAATTCTTGAGAATCTTAACAAAACTTTGTAATGTTGCTAGATTGATATGAGCAACGCCCTTTTTCTGAGGTTTACTCAAATGTTGACCACTGCCTGCTGACATTGATAAATGTTTTTCGACACAATATTTTCGGCAAACAAGACTACTTCAAAGACCATGTACTCTTCTTTCATTTAAGGGGTCAACCTACTGTAATCGTAAAAAATCGACGTGTTTTTTGCGATTTTTTTTTTTCAGATATAAAGAGGAATTATTACGCTTATTAAGGTGTTAAAAAATGCGGCCGTAATTTTAATCTAAAAAAAATAATAAAACAAAAAATCAAGCTCAGTCTAGAGAATGTTTTATAGAGTTTTGAAAACTTAAATTTTTTGTGAAAATGGAGAAAAAGTTAAATTTTTTGACTCTTCGCACTTAAAGTTTACAAAAAAAAGAGGAAAAAATCAAAAACGATTATCTTCAAAAAAGTTATTTGATAAAAAAACAGCGTCAAAACGGAGCGGAGCGCTCTGACACGCTTATATAAAAATGTCAAAATTCGATGAAAAAATAGTTTTTTTCGACATAACTTTATTTTTTTTCTAATTTTAAATAGCTTAAAATATTTTTAAAGTCAAAAAAAAAAGATTGATTTCTAAAAGCATTTACAGTTGCTTAACCCCTTAAGAAAAAGCAGCCAATCAAATATCCAGCAAAGGCTGTTGCCCACCCCACTAAACTTTGATTACGCAACTTTTCTCACTTGTCAATCAATTTGATGTTATTCATCTACATTCAATCGCATAGCATAAAAGACAGCAGCGACGACGACAAGGGCGACAACGGCTTTTATTCGAGTAATTGAATTTCGTTTAACAGAACGTTAAAGCTGATGCAACAAAAACAGCGGTAGGAACAACAACAACAACAACAAACGACCTACCTAAATGTCTTACAACCCAATTGATAAATACACAGGTGAATGTTTTTTGCCGCTCAATTGATTTGTTGTTGCTGTTGCTGTTGCTGCTTCTGCTAGGGAGAAAATTGATTTCGTTTTGTGAATGAATTTCGATTTTCATTTCCTTTTTCGGTATCTTGCTGATTTTTTAAAGGTGTTAAGGCCTTGCTATCTGTGCTGGGTGTATCTCTGTGTTTGTGTATTTGCCCTGAACCAGATTGTTGGCAATGACAGTTTACCTTTACATTCGCGGCCATATTTAAAGTGTTCACAGATATTCGTTTAAAGATTTCAGATATTTTAATGACCCATTAGGAAAAATTTTAAAAATATATTAAATAAATTTTACCTTTGAAATCAAATAATTATGGTATGATATGATAAAAAAGGGATTTAGCTTAGCCAAAATGTTTAACCCTTTGTTCAAAATGATATAGAAATGATATAGGTGTTAAACCTAGCTCAAATCCTTTCAAAAGAAAATAGGTTGGTACTTCCCAGAGAAGAAAAAAGTTTGTTAATTCACAGGCTTAATTTTGTGCTTCAAAACATAAACTTTGGATATGATACCCACATTTAACTTTGGATATCTATATCTATAACGAAAGGTTTTTTTTTAAACTCAAGCCTTAAGATAAGCAAAATTCGCTTATCCTCTTAAAAAAATATGAGTTCCTGGCTAACTTACTAAAGGACACTGCCTTGATCATGGAGACATATAACCATCACGTGATGTTCACTAAGAAAAAACAATCACTCGATGATCGATCTGCACGTTGAAAAAAAAACTGAATAAACTTAGATAAATGAATGTTGAATCTTCCATCCTCATGGCTCATTGAACTTTTTAGTTTTTTCCTAGCAATTACATGAGAAGGAAAACTTTACTAAAGAATTTTGTATATATCTGGTGGAAGAAAATTTCTACATAAATGGGATTTAACCCATTAGAAAGAACATAAAAATTTCTATGAAAAAGTATTTAATCATTTTTTTCGTGAAGATAATACTTCAACCGCTTACTAACTTTCCGAGTTTAAAAATATTTCGAAGATTGAGAAAGAAATCGATTTTTTTTTGTAAATAATTTCATGCCTTATCCAATGTGCTTGCTCCCGTTCGTGTAAGATTTTTCTTTCACGAGATAAAGACAAAACTATCTAGTAAAGCTTCATTTAATTTCTATGGAAAACTAAAAAGTTCAATGAGCCATCAGTAAATATTAATATTTTGAGTTCTCCTTGCACCACTCCAGGTACCCGCAACTACTTAACCTGTTTAAAGAAAAAAAACAATTTTTTTTCATGGCCCTAATGTAGACTTATCTCTAATAAGATCTTAAGCATATTTCCTACAAGGTAATTGCTTATATAAAAGCGATAATATTAGCACAATGCTAAAATTGACAAGTGATTGAATGAAATGTGTCCCTTGAGGAGCGGACAGTTTTTTTTTTCTCTGCTTTTCTGTGTTTTGTTTTGATGTAAGTTAACGTCAGTGGAAAAAAATTCAAATATTTTAATACATTTTTGATTGTATTAAAAATATTCGAAAGAAATTTATAATTTTTGCTTTTGTTAATACTTAAATAAAAGTTTTATATTCTCTTCCTATGTGATTTTTATTAAGACTCATATTTTATTTATTATTTTAAAGTGAATATCTGCACAAAAAAGAAAAAATTAATAATCAAGTTAAGATTTTATTAAATTTGATAAAGAAATAGAATAAAACTTAGGGTTTTTTATGCATCTAAGCGCATTGAATCGCACAAAAAAAAAATCACAGAAGGCTCGCTATGCCTACAAAATAAACGTAAAAAAAAGAAAAATATCGGACCTCGTTTCTACAAAGTCAGAGTTTTTTCACTTTAACTGATGCTTATGTATTTGTGTTATCACAGTAGCTAAATCTTTCTGTTTAAACAAAGAAACAAAAAGTAAACAAACGGACAAAGTAAGCAAATATAAAATGAAATCTCAAAGCGATAAAAAGATTTTGGGGCTCAATAGACTCCACTAGTGGATACTATAAGAATCCAATCAAACATCTTGTTCCAGACAATTATTACCAACAAAGCTACTGACATCTGCCGAGTTTGAGGGTAAAAGAGTGCGATGAAAGGCAGACATCAGCAGACTGCTAGCAATTGTTGCCTCGTCTTAATTATGACGGCAGATGTCTGTGTCCATTTTTTTGCGCTTATTAAAACTTAAAATTTACCTGAACTTGTTGCAAATTTATTTTTGAAAATAAAAGTGCATGGTCTTTTCTTAGAAAATTTCAAATGTTGCTGATCTTTTAAAAGCAGAAAATTTTCATAAAAACCGAAAACATGTTGTTTTTGACTTTCATTATGTAAACTTCTTATAATTACCAAAGAAACATTTATATGAGTTGAAAGAAAGTTGAATTACAACACAACAGCTGCAAGTTATGAAAACTTATCAAATTGCTTTAGTATGTGTGAATGCAAACGAAAAAAAAAACCTGCATGTGTGCAATGCATAAGTGTTTAAGTGTAAGCGCACATCCGGCTTATGTATATATGTGTGTGTAAGGAAAATTGAAGTTTTTGTTTTAATTTTATTTTAAAATCTAAACGCTGACACCATGGCGTATGAGTGACGTTAATAAACATTCTGCTTGAATGTATGGTATTTTGGCGTGGGATGAAACTTTTGTAATTTTCTAGCGCAAATTATCAAAAGAAAACTTCTTGCCAACGTTTAAAATGTGCGAAAAATAAAAGTTTCAAGTTTTCTTTTTATTTCGTAGCAGCCCAAAGCAGTGTGCCCAAATCTCAAAATTTGTTTCAAAATTCTTTAAAAACTTTAATTACACACCGATTTAAAATGTTTCAGTAGAAAAAATGGGATAATTATGTTTTTGAAAATATTTATTTTTATTTGCAGCGCTATGAACAATGAATAAGGATACTTCTTTCACTGTAGATCAAGATGAAACTTTATATTTTGGAGTACATTGAAACTAAAGGAGTCATCGGAATTTCTTTAACTTTGGAAATATTTTGAAATATTTAGCCCATAGCTATATATATTTCACTTTCCACTAGAAGGATATGATACCACGAAGACCTGACATGCTTTAGAAGTAAGAAACCTTTAATGAAATGACCAAAAAAATCATCAACTTAATATATCATTTGTTTTTATCAGAATATGTTTGAAAAAATAATTAATGTATTGATGATCAGAATTTTTAAGCGGCTAAAGCTTTTGTTTTGATTACGAACGAAAAAATATATTTCATTAGCCAAGCTATAATTCGGATAAATATGGGAACCTCGAAAAATCAACCTAGAGGCGACTTTCTTGAGAAATTGTTGCTAAAGGATCTTATTGAAATTAAATAAAGGTTGTAATTACATAGTAAAAAGGTTTTGAAATTGGTCGATAACACTAATCGACAAGAAAAATTGAGGCAAATAAAAACCGAATCCGAAAATCATAGTGGTTTTGCTGGATATGGTCTGGTTTCTGAGATAAAGGGGAAAAACCAAAAACTTGCACTGTCTCGGGAGGTAATGCCATATAGGCTCGATAAAAACTATCAAATAAATTTTAAATAAATTTTAATAAAATGCTAACTGTTGAAACAAAAATGTATGAAATTGACTCTTACATTGTTTTAGTTTTTTTAAAATAACTTTTATGAAATGAAGCCAAAATATAAACATATTTTGGTTAAAATTTTGATATTTCAATATACTACAAGATAGGATAGCTAACATTTTGAGTTCAAAAGATTTTTTTCGAGTTATAAGGTGCCAAAGTTGAAATTTTTTTGAAAAATTGCAAAAAATATCATTTTTGTTGATTTGTTTTTAGCCGTAGCTACCAAACGAGTGGTGCTGTTGTGATATATGTGGCTCCAAAATTTTTGCCGTGATCTCTACTTTTAGGAAACAGAAAATGAATGGAATGAGTATCATATAAAATAACGTTTTTAATCGATCCTATATGGCGTTACCTCCCGGGACAGTGCATGTTTTTGGTTTTTGAACTATATCTCGAAAACCAGACCTGATCCAGCAAAACCACTATGATTTTCGGATTCAGCGGGAAATTTTATTTGCCGCAATAATATTTTGCAAAAATTTGTCGAGTAGTGCAATTATATTTTCTAGAGAATTTTAAAGCAATTTATGATATTTTCCCCACTGTGCACAGTATATTGATCTATATTTGTATTATTTCAAAATTTTCAACATTTTGTGTTTATTTTAAGTGATTTCACTCTTATTTTTGTCTCATTTTGTTGCTATTTTTTTGTTGTTGCCCTTTTTAACTCCTTTTTCTACTACACATTTTGTTTTGTCGGCTGTTTGGCAAAATAAACTTTTTCTTGAGGTTTTTGTTTAAGTTAAACTATTTTTGCTGCAGCATTTCGTTGTGCTGTTCAGTTTGGTTTTATGCTACGCTGTGTCTTCAGTGGTTTTTCTGGTCATTATTTCAAAAAAAGTACACAAAAAGTGTTGTGCTTTTCTTTCGCAGTCACTTCTGGCACAAATCACAATGAAAAACTTAACACCAATAACAGCAAACAACAAATGTTTTGATATAAAAACTTATAATGAAATTTTCAAAAGAAAAAAAAAGTCCTTTCTGCGGAGAGGATCATACTGTTTTTTTTTTGTGCTTTGTTTTGAAGAGTTTATTATATACGAACTTTGCATGGCGCGTTCTAACTGCAAGTGTTCTCTGAATTGAGCACAAGTTACTGATAAGATTTTCGCAACGGCTTAAGCACTCTGCTTATTCCCCTTACATTTTCATATACATATATTTATGTGGCTTGTCCCAGAACTCATTTTACACACCAATGTTGCTCTGCTCCCAGAGATTTTCGTTTGCCTCTTCCTACTTGCATATGTACGCTATTCAAATATGTATGTAACCAATTGGCATTTTGATAGTCCACAAAAAGTAATAAACTTTAATGACGAGAATACATGAAACTGCAATCATTTTTTTTTTTTTTAGGAAAACCCTTGATATTTTCACAACAAAACTAAAAACTTCACGTTAATTACTTAAAATTTAAATTGAAAAATTCTGAAAATTTGAAAGAAAAATCTGTAAAAGCAAAGCAGAATTAAAAAAGAAACAAAAAAGAAATTTACTTTAGCAAAAACTTCTATGCAACACAATTCAATTACGTTTTGTAACATAATTTTTGCTAACTTGTGCAAATTTAGCTGCAACAGCAGTTGCTGCAACCATTGTTGTTGCTTTTTGTTGTTACGAGAAATTTACAAGCTCTGCCATTTAATGAGAAATGCCAAAAAGCGCATTCGACGCAAATTAGTGACGTTCATTTCCGTTTCCTTTACCGTTGTTTCCAGGAAATTTTACTGTTGCATTTTATTGTTGTTTTGTGTGCTATTAACATGCCGCATTATGTGAGAACACAAAAGCATATTACGTTTCAACAAATCAAAATATTTCCGCATTGATTTTTTCTTTTTTGCACTCAGTTTATTTTTTTTTAAGAACTAAATTACCATTAATGACGGAATTTTCAATAATTTTTGTAAATTTTTCCAGTTGTAGACATTTTATGCATAGCAAATAACATTAATTTGCTTAATAGGTCAAAAAAAATTAAACAATTTGAACTTTATGTTATTTATAATATTAGAGCGTCAGTTTGGAGAAAATCACCGACAATTAAGGGGGCAGGGGCAGTCATGGCCGTGAAAATTAGAGCAATTTCAATAAGTGTTTTTGGTATTAATTTATTTTATTTAATAAAAGTGATAATATGGAATTATTACATTATGTTTCAACTTAACTTGACGAAAGTTTAAAAAAAAAATATTTAAAATAAAAAAAGTTATAGTTGGCTGTGTTGAACCCTGTCCCATACAGTGTGTCTTGCGGTGACCATCATAAATCCTTGGAAAATTATCGGAAATCAATCGGATACGAAAAATTAGTTAGTTAGTTAGTTAATAAGTAATCTAGTGCCTGATCGAAGGTTTTTTTTTTAAATCAACAAAAGAGCGGTCTCAAGAATATTTATCTCCAGATTTTCGGTAAAAAACCAACAGTTAATTGTTCATAAAAAATCGATTTTTAAGAAAAAAATAATTCTTCGATCAAGCACTAGCTCTTTATGTTTTTCAAAAACTGTATAAATTTCATTGAAATCTATCGAGCAGTTTTCGAGTTACAGTGGTCACAGGTTCCGAAAACATAGTTTTGAGAAAAACGCATTTAAAGTTTTACACTTGGTACTCTTACCACCGAGAGCTCTTTGGTTATTTCCGAATGACTCCAAAAGTAATTGTCGGATTGATTTCAAATTTTCAGAATATATTTTTAAGATAATATACTTTAAGAAAATGAAAAAAATCCATTTCTCAAAAATCATGACTGCCCCTGCCCCCTTAAAAAGGAAAAATTACAACGAAAATAAATTTTTGTAAAAGGTTTTTTATGCTCTGCACTCATGGTACATACATTCACTTTGTCATTCCCTTTGTAAAGCATAGAAGAGGGCGTGACAGATATAGAAAAGTATATATTTTTGATCAGCGTCACCACTTAAGCCGATTTAGCAATGTCCGACTGTCTATCCCACTGTCTTTCTGTATGTCTGTGTAAATCACGATTATGGAAAGATCAAGCAAGATTCTGGATTGAAGTTCGGTATATAGGCCACACCTTCAAACAAGCTTCTTGGGATTGAAAAAAGGTTCAATCGTTTCACGGATACGCCTACCGTTCAAGCAAATAAGACATTTAAAATGCAACATTGAGAGATTTAGTTAATGTACTAAGTATAAACAAATATCTCATGAGTACTATGAATAACTTCTTAAAGCTCTGAAAAAAATATGGCAAATTTCGACAAGAGGGCGTGGTACCTGCCATTCACTAAGAGAATTATTTATGATAATGAAACCAAATTTTACACAAACAGTTGAAACGTTTCGGAAAAGCAATGGAGTATAATTTGGTTAATTTTTTCAAGTAGAGATAAAAACTTTTAGACGCTTAACTAAGATAATTCTTTATGGTAATAAAGCAAATATCAAAAAGTTCTAAAAAAACTTCAATATTTAACCGAAAAAAAGTTGGCACATTTTGAATAGAGGGCGTGTCACCTACCATACAAGTGAAAACTTTTAAATGTTATATCAAAGAGTTTATTTAAGACAGTGCAACCAAACTTTACTCTTATAATAGAAATAGTTTGGATAAGCTCTTGATAAAAACCAGATTAATTTTCAAACGAAGGCGTGGCACCTCCTATAGTATACATTTCAAAACGCTTAACTTAGAAGCATCAAATTAAATGTGGCTAAATTCAAGGCGGTTGCGTTAAGTCAAACGATTTTAATAAAAACTTAACATTTATGCGTACTGAGTATCGCTGTTAATAAGGGTATTTAAATTTTGGTGAGGCCAAGAATAAGACCTATACTAGACATTTTTATAACAGAGTAACCTCGGTGTAGTCTCATAGCCCTGAAAAAGAACGTAGTCCTGATCAATTTCGCCGAACAAAGTTATAGTCCATCACGTCAGTTATTCGACGAAATTGATCAGGACAACGTTTCTTTTCAGGCTAATAGGATTATACCGATGTTACTGTTACATTTAATGTTATTATAAATTTAAACAAATTAAGAATGGCAGAAATTTGTTTTTTAAAGTGACGCAAGTATTTTTTTTTAATCAAAATCTCCCGTGAAATAGTTCAATTTTGCAAAAAGGCAAAAAACATTCTGTTAATCGTTTAATGGTATCAACATTTACAGTCAATCAAAAAAGCTACGCAGTAAACAATGACTAACCACAAAAGCAACATCAGCAGCTGATACTGCTGCCACTGCTATTGCTCTAAGCAAAATTCAGTAACAAAAACGATGGTCTTTTTTTCGTGAAATGCGTGTAATTCATAGCTGCCACTGGGGTGTAACAACTTACACGCATTCATGTAAATGCGTTTACCTTCCGCCAATATCAACATCAACATCAAAAGCAATCGATTAAAATAGCGCGTAAAACCGCAGAATTCCGGAATATGAACGCAGATTATTGAGCCAATGTATTGATTTAGTGTGTGACGAAAGGAAAGGAGGGTGTGGGCTGATTGCAACAAAGAGCATTGTTTCAGATTGCTTAGTGAAGTAATTTTATGTTCATCTAGTTGGTAAATGAAATTTATTTCTAAAAATTTATATCACTAAAAAATGCTAAGGACATGCGGGTCAATATTTTATTATGCGTGTATTTTTATATCAAACTTATATTTTTTCTCTTTGTTACCAAAACTTTTTGCAGGATACATGTATTGGCAATTGCCATTAAGCCTCAAGAACAGATTTTTCTTCTTTCCTGCGTGAATTTATTTGTTTGAGCAATAGTAATTTCTACAAAAACTCTGTTAGTTTAGAAAATTTATATTTGGAAATGTTCAAATAAAACTAAATATCTTGCATAATATTTATAGAACTATTTTTAAACTTTAATGAAAATAGAGCTTTGAGTTGATTTTTATGCTCTCATGAAAAGGTGTTATCTTCAAAGAGCCTTGAAAGCTTGAACAAAAAAAAGTAGATAATCAACAATTATGACTCTTTAGAAAGATTCTAATTTATTTCAGTATTTCGCATATGCAACAGTTGAACGTAGCGAATTTTATATCTGCCACTCACTCATCATCATCATCATCATTGACCGCGTATTTTAGAGCTAAAAAATTTACAATCCAATTTATTTTATTATCACTCTATAAACATATCGTGTATTTTTTTTTTTTTTTTTGTTGGCAACAAATTTGACTGAATTTATGTGCTGTATGTTCAACAATTTGCAACATTTGCGTAGCGGAAGAAGTTTCGCTGTTGCTTTTACAACCAACCTAGTAGCTTTTTTTAGGCCCATTAGGCGATTGTGATTTTATCGATGGGATGATATTTATATTTTTCTTTTTATACAACTATACATAAGGGTATTACCTGTTTAAGTGTTTGAAGTATAATCCAAAGGATACAATATAGCAAATTTAAGCCATATAAATGACACAAACGGCAAAATGTCAATGTATGTAAGTCACTTTTTTTTTACTTCTTTGCACATCCGTTTTATTGATGTAGTAAACATTTTTTCTTTTCTTTTTCTTTGAACCATTTAAAATGAAATGTTGATTTCAGCATATTTACAACAAAAAGTCATATAAATTGCTATAAATAAAATACGAGTCCCAAATGAAAAGGTAAAAAAAAACATTTTATTAAAAAATCACTACAAAATGATTTGCATTGTATTCAAATCAAATTATGGGTGCTGTATGTTAAAAAAAAAATTGAGTATGCTGCATAGAAATTGAAAGCATAGTTAAGTTAGTTATGACGTGGCTTTTTGACAAAAGGATATTGACGAGAAAAGGTGTACATAGTGTAACTACTATTTCCATATCGATCTAAAAAGTTCCACATTGAAAATATATATGGAATGCCATACATATCAGATACTGCTGGTTAGTGATTTACAGCAAGCAAAATTTGTTCTTAGCACATTTCAAGAGCTTAGAGGATAACAAATAGATAGAAAAATTGAAAGAAGCAACTGCGCCACTTTCGCCACGCCAACGAGATGACGGCTACAGATATGCAATGAATTGTCGTTGAAACTCTTAAGAGAATAAGGGTGAATTTCGTTGTATTTTCAGACAGCCCGTGAATTTTACCTCTTATCCCAGTCAATAAAGAGCACTACCCGATTCTGCGTGAATCATTGAAAATTAAATGAAAACAGCTTACTACAATATACATGAAATCACACGATATTCAGAATGAAATAGTTTTCCATCTTGCATTTGCAAAATGGATACTGGTTGGTGGTATTATACCGGGTGTCCCATGTTAACTTACACAGCTGAATAAGTCAAAAAATTGCAAGTCATTCAAAAAAGGTTTCAAATAAAAGTTGGTGGGTTTCAGTCAAAGGGCTGATCTAGCCATTACCTTGAACTACATTTTCAAGGTTATTTGAAGTTCAACTTTAGTTTTTTAAATGGAAACCCCTATATTTGACCTCGGATTCCGGTAGAGCACCAAATTCTACGTTCAGATAGGTATTCATGTTAGAGATCAAAGTGACCCCTTAAGATAATTTCAAGGTCGAATTACCGCTTGGTGCAAAAATGCTGCAGTCAGTTAAGCCAAGATTGTGTAGCGGTCCAGCCAGACTTTTGACTTATTCAGCTGTGTAAGTTAAAATGAGACACCCTGTATAAAAAGATGAGGCAAAAACTAAATTTAGTGTTTTCAAATTTCTATGGCAGTTTAACGTCATGCCGATTGATTTTGCATGGGCTGACGAAAAAAATCTATGATTTGAATGTAAGCCAGAATTCAGAAGCTAAAGAAGTAACGTGATCAGTGTTGCTTATTGTAAAAATCGGTAAATTATATAATTGCACGAGAATATTGAAGAGTTTCGTGTAAGCCAGCATTAGCTGATAAAACCGTAGGTCTGTTTGCGCATAGAGTGACAGTTAAGATGGAAACTTGTATATGGCAATATTATATGTATAGTTAAAATGCCAAGTATTTATTATCTTTTTAAAGACTCTGAAAGTTATCTGAGCTTAAAATAAGAAAATATGCTTAATGAAATAGTATCGCAATCGAGAGTTTGACCGTTAAGAGTGTTGGCACAATGACACAAATACTATATAATCACTTAACAAGATGTACCCTTTACTTAGCCAACAACTTTGTTGCAATAAGGTACACCTCAAATATGATTGGTTATATTTTCAAAATTCAATTGTGCGTAAATATTTTATTGGTTGATTAAATGCAGTCGACTGGAAATAATGTAACAACAAATGCGGATTAAACAGATTTGACAAATGAAAAACGAAATACTTAGCATTATTTAAATTAAACTTTATACGCATAACGACATTTGATTATTCATTTATTTTTATGTGCTGCAGTTAAAACTTTTTTTTTCTTTTTAAATAAAAATAATACACATGTATATTGGCAATTGTTTGATGCTAAAAAATCATTATAGTAAGGATCTGAAAGAGTTTTTCTCTTATTTCATTACTGTAACATTTTGTTTAAGGGATACAAATTTTTTCCACGAAATGAACTTCATTTATATATTCATTTTATTGTCGACATATATTTGTACTAACAGTCTAAAAGATAGCTACTTATATGTATTAGGTTTGTAAAGTATTTTCAAGGAATAAAGTTCATATTTGAAATATTTTCAAATGAGTTTTAAAAAGGCTTTCAAAATTTTTACTTAGAAAAATATCATGCGCACATAAAAAATAAACTGATTGCTTATAAATTGCAGCGTTTTTTGAATATACCTATGTATATGTATGTAGCAAAAAAGCATAACAGCGAAATTTATTTTCTGCTTTTGAGCAACACATAAACCTATAAACGTATTATCAAATTGCTCAAAAATTAATGTAAAACTTCAGACAAAACTAATGATAAAATTATCCTTAACTCTACTTATTTTATGTCGACTTAGGATGTTTTTCCTTTTTACCACACATGTTTTCGCATTCTTCCAGCATTTGAGACAATTTTTTATCTAAAAACTTAAAAATTTTCATGGCATTAAATAACAAAAAATTTCAGCATAACAAATAACTTAACTCATAAATAAATAAGGATTTTTATTGTTTATAAGGATAACAAACTCTGCTTGCATTTTAAAACCTTAATAAATAAACTCGCGCATGAATCAAATCTACATAGGAATGCGTAAATCCAAGTGTAATTGAATACTTATACAAATACAAAAAATAACATAAAGTTCTTGAACTTTGAAAAAAAAAAACGCACACGTGCACTTACGTTCAGAGTATCCTCTTAAACTCATAAAACAGAGAAAGTAAACTTAGCATTCTTGAGAATTCATAAAATCAAATGGTTGCAAAGACAGAAAAGTTACATTAGAAAATCAATATATATACATATATGTATGTAAGTAGATATGTTTGGATTGGTGTGTAAGAATACACCGCATAGTAAACAATAAACTTCTTTAAAGCAAAAATCTAGATAGCATCCCAAAGGCTTCAAATTGAAAACTATTCTGTAAAATAGGATTTTCTATTTCTAACATAAATCAAAACATTTCAATCAAATACGCAGAATGGTGCAAAATTACCTGTTTGATTTGAATGCGTTTTAGATTTTTTTGTAATTTTTGTTTTTTTTTTTTAATTTCTTAGGTTATTGGACTTTATTTTGAAGCCAACAGATAATTAATTTGATAATTAATTTGTTTTATTTAACTGACAATGAGCTAAGAACTGCATCTTCAATTAAATAGCTTCATCAGCAAGCGAAACTGTACAATATGTGTTCACAGAATCCAAAAATAATACATCATTAAAATACATTAAACATTGGAATATTTTTTTTTAAGCCATATGAGCTTATAGGGATAGTATCAGGCCCGGATTTACCATACAGGCACAGTAAGACCGTGCCTAAGGCAACATGAATTTAAAGGCGGTAAATATTGGCGGAAACTTTGAACACTTTTTTTATTCGTATTTGTAGATTGGCGTCTTATCAAATTGATCATAAATTAATAATAAAAAATATGTATTGCATTGAAATATAAATCTAGCTCTTAGGCATAAATCATTAAAATAATCTCAAAAATACCAAAAATATTGTATTGCGCTCTAGAAACATATGTAGAAAATCAATAAAAGTTATATTTTATTGTTTGAAAAACAATCGTACAAAATTATTTCACCATTGAAGAAGTTTTGAGGGGGTAGGGGGTGGGCGGTAATTTTTCATTTGCCTAGGGGCGGAAAATTTTTTAATCCGGGCCTGGATAGAATGGCGCTGTTA
Source organism: Meiosimyza platycephala (assembly GCA_963662105.1). Taxonomy (NCBI): domain Eukaryota; kingdom Metazoa; phylum Arthropoda; class Insecta; order Diptera; family Lauxaniidae; genus Meiosimyza; species Meiosimyza platycephala. Next base: position 77,968,247 of record OY759209.1, read on the forward strand.
CGGTGCATTTTCGACGAGAGCATTATTTTGCGCAGTAGCGACTTTATTTGAACACCGCTTTCACTGAAATCTACCGCCCCGATTGTTTTCTTTGAATCTATGTATTAACCGACAACCATCCTCTAGCTGAAAACCAAAAATCCGTGCGCCTTAATGTACATGAAATTATACCGGAGTTCATAAAAAATGAGTTGAAAAGTGCACGAATATGCGAAAATTTCACAATTTGAACACGAACCTGAACTTTTGCAGGAAGGCCACTTTTTAATAGAGTTGTATCGAAATAAATTTTGGAAGTCATCTGGTTGGCTCTCCGACCGCACTAAAAATGCATTTATGCCAATTTTTTGAAAAAATTACTCAAAAAAAATACAGAGTAATTTTCCGTCTGATCAAAAAGTACCCGAAACTTGTCAATAAAACGAAAACGATTCAACTATTAATGGATCTTATTTCCTTTAAAATAGTCTCCATCCCAATGCTTCTCTCGATCTTCAAAATATTTTCCCTTGGCCGATTTTGGAATCTTCTTCAGCTCCTTCAGCGATTTCTTCTTTCAAACCGCAATCCTCTTAAAGCGCTTCCGCGAAGTCGTAAATTGAGTCATGGAAACAGGAAAAGTCACAAGGGCCCAAAACATCATGCTATACTCTCTGCACTTCTAGGTTTTGAAGATAATTTGGATCCCTTGTTGACCGCCAACATATATTCGACATTTTCCCATCGGTTGGAGATACAAGCTTTTTTTCAGAAAATGTCACAGTTTTGGGCATCAGACCCTTCTTTTGGAATCTGCCAAAAACCATTTTGAACCTTTTGCCATCGTTTTGTGAAATAATTTATTTGAATTTGAATAATAATTTTTTATATTTGGAGCCAAACATTTTCTTTCGCTTTGAGCAAATAGAAATAATTTCAAAAATTGTCTCCAAATATCTCCAATTATTAACATTCCACTTTACCGTCTCATACACAAAAATTTTAATTTTTTTAGAAAAATATCAATAATGTAGTTTCTAAGTCACTTTTGCCCTTAGCATGCTGAAGCCAATTTTTGAAACTTAGTCTGTCATATGACGCTTCAAATGGTTCCCACTCATTGCAAGTTTGTCCTATTTATTATGGTAGAATAGTTAGGTGTCCCTACAGCAAGAAGCTATTAAGATAAAAACAAAAATTTCACCTCGATTGTATCTACTTCAGCCAAACTATGTTAATAATTATGCAAAAATTTTTGCCTTAATGTCAAAATCATTAAAGTTCTTAAATTGGTGTGACTTAAATGAAAAAAAAAAATTAAAAATAAATTAGAAATTCAGAATTATGTTTTAAAATATCTTTACTTCTTCAGGTCAAACACTGCCCAATCGCCTGTAGTTAATACAGATTTATCATTTCACTTCATAAAATTTTATCGCAATGTTTACTTAAAACAAACGCATATTGTAAAGTTGGCAACAAAAAAAAAACGTTTTTTCCATCAACGCCCAAAACCTCAGCTATTAAGTATTTAGGTCAGCTGTCTACGGATATCTTCTTCCACCCAAAACAAAAAGTGAGCAAAAAACCTGCTGTTGCCGTTGAAAATGAATGTTTTTGTCGGCGGTAGCAAAACCATAATTCAGTGAAACAGCTTAAAAGCTTCTGTTTCTGCTACTCTGTATACTATATTGTTGCTTTGACTGTGGTGGTGATGGTGCAAAAAAAAACACAAGTAAAAAAATGTAAAAGAACACCGCGGGCAGCAAAATAATGTTTTGTTTTTAGTTGCTTGTTATTAACAAAACCTCAAAAATAAAATCATTAAAGAAAAACAAAAAAAAAACGCAACACAAATATAGTCCACAAACACACAAAGGAAAAAAGGACGAAGAGAAAAACGGAAGCCGACAAAATGCGGTAGTGAAATTGAGGGAACTCTGCGCGACGGCAAGCCAACAAGAAGTAACGCATATTGACATAAAAGCCAATCATTTTAAAATAGCTCCAAGGTAAAAACACAAAAATACTAACAAAAAAAAAATTAGGACCTGAAAAATACGGTTGACATGGTTTTTTTTTCGCACAAAATAAAAAAAAGGAAAACACGAAAAACAACACCAGCAAAAAGTGTCGAATAAATAAATAAAGAATGACAAGAAAACAACAAAAAAATTGCAAGAAAAAGAAACTTCTTAAATATTATATATAAAAAATTGCAAGAAAAAAAGACGTATTCTTTTTGATTGTGAGTTGTTTTAACCAAAGCAGCATCGGTAGTTACCAGATATTCTTTTTTTTTTAAAGTCAAATTAATAAATAATTCTGATTTATGAGGCATTTGGTGCAAGTGTATTCGGAAAGTGTTTCACTGAATCACTGATATCGAGTTCTGTTTACATTATCAAATAATTATACTCAACGCGGCCCACACTAGCTAGGTTAAGGACCACAAGGAGGGATTTTAACCCACTACTCTGAGTCACAGGTCACGGTCACGTAACAACAAATTTCACTTTCAATGAAAGACAATTTTAGCAATTAAAATGCTCTTTGCTATGCGTGTGTATAAGAAATCTAATATCAACACATCCTTTGCCTTCTCTTAGAAGATGACTCTCTCAGACACACATCTTAGGAACTCTTACACAAATATTTAACTGTTTGTCTGAAGTTTTATGGAAATTATATCGTATATTTAATAATCGGATTTCAACTCTGAGCTCGCTTTGTTGCGTTTGTTAATACTCGAATCCATTATAATGTATTCGAATGCTTCAATCAATAATTGTTTTACGTATTATGTTTTTCTCCTTACTAGCACTACTCATATTGGTGTGTTTTCCTCACTATTCTCTCCTTGTTAAATGTAATAACACAAGCCATTATAAATACAACAAGTCTTTGAAATTACACGAAAATTTTGAACGTCTGAGTAGTCCTAGAAAGTGCTAAAGTTTCTATAACTCCATTGACTGCATTTGTTGGAATCACCTTATATATTGTAACTATGCTGTCACAGTGACCGATGGATTTGTAAAAACTTTTTTTTTCTGTTCTCTTTTGATGAATGAAAACCGTAGAAAATTGAGATAAGACTTGGAGCATCACGTAGAATAAAAGAAAAAGTGAATGGAAACAAACGTAGTAGGATAAAAAGTAATTTAAGTTGTTTTTTTTACGATGAGTTAGTGCCACTTTAAAAGCAACCAGCATTGTGGTAGGTGCAACCTTTGCTGTGTTGGCTTTTTGTTTCTTTTTTATAAGCTTTAAATACATATATGTATGCACATATGTCACGTAGTCGATGAAATGACCTATGTAAATTTTAAAATTTGACATTTTTATAACATTTGTGGATTGTAAAAAAACTTTACCGATGTGGTTTTCATAGTCATTGCTTGGATTAAGATTACTGAAATATAGAAATATAAATAAGATAATCATATTTTTTTTAAAAAACTTTATAGAAAAATTCAAATGCATTAACCCAAGTTCGGCTGAAGATTTTTGTAACTCATTTCGGCCGAAACAGCAATAAATTTTGAATATAGAGCAATCATTTTTTATAAAATATTTTTTTTATTAAAGTTAATTTCTTAGTTTTACAATGAACAAAATTTAAATTTTCTAGCTCTAACAGAACTGAAGCTATGAATTTTTGAAAGTGAGTCCTTAAGCCAAAAATACCCAAAATTTAAATTCTATTTTAAAAAAAAAAATTTCAAAAAAAATCCACGAACACGTATCTCCTCTTTTTCGATACAGAACTCATAAAAAAAATTTCAACCAAATCAAAAATGTGTCGGACAATTTTTCTCAAAACTCTTTCGGTTTGAAAAGAACCTCTTCTGCTGAACTGCTTCGGCCGAAATGAGAATAAAAACTTCAATAGATAACGATTTCAAGTATTTTGTATTTTTAAATTTAAAATTCATTACTTTAAGATGTCAAGGACGATAGTTTAAAAGAATTAATAAGAAATACATGTTTTTGGTCGAAAAAGTTTCAATAGTCACCCGGGTGACTGTTCGGCCGAATGAGGGTTAAGGTTTATTGTGCGGAAATTATTAAAATTTTGATTTAAAAATATATACCAATTTTGGGTCGGAAATTACCTTAAATAAATATGTAATTAACAAAAATGTAACAGGTGCGATGGTGAATTTTTTCGCGATGTATTATTTTGCTTTCAAACTGTCCGTGAAAACTGCACCTTTTCAACTTTATGTTCAGTTTACATTTCCTTTTACTGGCTTGATTGACACTCGACTTCACTTTGATTTATTTAACTGCTTCCTTCATTTTCCGCTTGCATATTGCACATGACTAGTAGTGCAATGTCGATTCAAAGGACATCGGATTTTCTTTTTCAATCAAGTGAACTCAGTAACGCTATAAAAGAGCAAAACATCAAAGGAAAAAAGCGTAAATATCGTTTGCTCGCTTGAAATCCTTTCATATTTTTATTTGTATATTTTTCAATAAGAAAATATTATAAAGGCGATCTTTTGCGCTTTTTCATTGAAATAATAAATAAAGAAATAATAAATTGAATATACACAATATATGCATGTATTTATAGTGTGGCAATTAAAAAACTAAAGTGTTTGAAGAAGTCATAATTTGACATAATTTGATGTACCACATAAGTAGTTAAAAATATTCACAATAGTTGTTTGACATACCAAGGAATGTATGACTAACTTAAAAAGTTAAAATTATTGCATACCATTGTTGACAAATCGTTATTTTCCAGCGCATTCAAAAGACCATGTTGCACAAGTATAGAATTTTTTTTAACATAAACCCTTGAAAAATATTTAAAACCGCATTTCATACAAATTCTTTGGCTTTTAAAGAGTTAAAATTGTTTCCCTAAACTAAAACTTTGTATAGAGTTTAAATTTTAGTAAAGCCATACCATTATCCTGTCTGTCACATGTCAGAAGAGTAAATGTTAAAGCAAGAAAGGATATAACATCCAGCAGAAATTAAAATAAATGAGACGCGCCATGCAGCAAAATGAAATCATAAAACTGCGGATGTGTGTGTGTGTTGTTGAAAATTAATTAAAATTTTGAATTATTTTATTAAATTAAGAGAAAAAGATTTTTAATTGCAATCATGAAAAACGGAAATAGAAGCTGCAAACGGAAATAGAGTTGGAAGCTTGAAAAAAAAAATCTCTAATATTTTAAATTTATTTGTTTTGTTCGTCAACAAAAATATTTTTAATAGTTTTTCACGGAATTTTTGTATGAAATTATAGCAGGACACGTTAAAATTGTTATTTTTATAGAAAAATAAAAATGGTTTTCATGTGGCTAAAATAGCAGACAGTTGAAACCTGGTGAAATCATATAACTTTGCGCCAGTAATTAAAATCTGTACTGTCTGGGGTACTGTCTTTTTTGCCATTTAATTGTATGTTTTCAATTAAATTAGAATATCTACTATACAAATATATATATATATATCATACAGAAAGTTCTTATGAGTGAAAAAACTGCTGAAAACTAAAAATTAGCAGATCTGTGTGTGTGTCGTTTTTAAAATTGAAAAAAAAAAAGAAATTTCTCTGTGCCAAAATTTATTTCCTATTCACTTATTTATTTATTGTTCAAATCAGAAATATATTATAAATATATTTTACCACGTTCTGATCAAAGAAATTTTCGTATTTTTCCATAATTTTATATATTTTCACAGAAGCCTTAATGAGCTCTTTTATTGCAGGTGGAAATATTGCCGTATTTGTGGTTTTCTTTTAAAAAATGCTGCTTGGAGATTTATGAATTAAATCATAATTTTTTAGGACTATTAAATTTTATGTTGTTAGGATGCTCATTTTGAAGTTTTGCTTAGCCTTGAGACTATAAATGATTCTATCTAAATTTTGAAAACACATACATAAGCACACATACTCTTCCGCACTAATTATCACAGCAGGCAATTGAACAAGGCCTTCCTCGGAGGCCTTCCCACAGCAGGTGTGCTATCAGGCCTGATATTAGAGGGCCATGTATTTTTTTCATTTCACATGATGCCAATGTTTTATGATTCGACATTACTTTTTTGTCATTGCATTGTACATATACGACATCAAAAGTAGGTTAATGGTTGAAAGTAAAGAACGGTGTGCATGCTGCTAGGCTGATCTTCTGTTTCATGTTATGTTAGGGTGGTAGAGAGTTGTGTATTCAATGTCAAATTATAAGCGAGTGAGGTCAGACGGATAAATTATTTCAGAGTCGTCTCACGACTTATTAAAATTTCATTTTTCCCAAGTACTTCTGTGACCCCTGCTAAGGCAAGCGCTCTTAGAAGGCCTGCTTAAGAAGAAGGCCTGTTTTATCGGGACATTTCATATAAAAAAAGAAAGTAAGTTTGAGAGAAGGCCAGCTAGAAGCAGTGCTAGCTCTTGGCCGTGCCTATTGGGAAAATCTTTACAACTTGGTATTTGTTCCAATCATAGTAATTTAAGCGTTTTTATTGTATAGCAGAAACCACGCCCTATTGTTAAATTTCATTCACATTTTATGAGTAGCTTGGCCAATATATATGCACGTATATTTAACATTTTATGACTACAGCTGTCATAGATCGAAAGATTTAGCGTTTTTGGTGCGTCCCTTTATTTATATGTAGGCACAAAAATAATATCGATCGAAGTTGGAAAAAATTAATGATATTTATCGATTACCGGTGAAGCACTAATATCAGCTCATTGAAGTGATTTCCACTATATTTTAATTCATTTTCAGCAAAACAGCAGTATAGGCGAGTCTTAAGATTACGCGATCGTAATGTGACGTAACGTGACGTTCTGATTGTAATTTTATAAGCGATGCAACAACTTAAATATTTAAATATCGACTTCTTACTTTCTTATTTTTGTTCATACAATTATATTCATTTATGAAATTCATTAAACTCAAACCCGTGGAAATAAAATGCATTCATCGGGAATTTTTGCCTAAACTTTTTATCATTCCATATAGAATGATAAATTGTTTAAGCGCTTTCTTTCACATATTCGTTTTGGTCAATTCATGAGGAAATTCAAATTTACAGTAACTCAACATGCATCTAGTACAATTTGAACAAAAATACAGTACATTGACGAAAAATCTAAATTCCATCACTAGTCTCTACTCATACATTTGCTAACAACAGATTTTTTAAGTTCTGTGCACAGCCATTGAAATATCTATATAAGTATATGTGCACAAATAACATGCATACATAGTACGTCTTCTATACGTATAAAAGAGTCTTTGCTTGAAACATGTGTGCGCTTCAGTTGAAGCTTCCACACTGTTGTTGCCAATTTGCGAATTGCATGGAATTTACTGCTACTTTCTGCTTTTTCTTTTGACACATTCGTGTTTTTTTTTTTTTTTTTTTGTTGCATTTTTTCTCTAAATTACTATGCACTTTAGCTTAGAAAAATCAACATTAATTCATTAACTGGGCTAAAGTTTTTCTTAATGTGCTTGTGTACTTAAAGCACATTTTCTGTCAAAATAGTGTAGTTGTATTCGATGGCATACAGACACTTTAAATAAATTTAAAAAAAATCATTTGCATAATATTCCTATATCTTTTTAAATATCTGTTCAAAAATTATTGAGTAACCAAAAATCATATTTTGAACTTAAGGAACTGATATCAATGGCACAAATTCAAATATTTTCAGCGAATATCAAATTTGGATCAACATATAATAAAATCCTTATTTATTGAACTAAGTTTTCAATTTTATAAGTGTTTACAGATTAACTTTAAAACTCTAGCAAAAAGTTAAAGGTTTTTCCGAAACATTTAAAGTCAAGCAATAAAATCGTAAACTTTATGCCTGCAATCAAAAAGCAGCTGCTGCTAGCAAAACGTACACCTGCCAGAGCCAACAAATTCAATTGTTCATATTCCTTGGCCAACTTATTGTACAAAAATGAAGGCACAAGAGAAAAAGTTAAAGTTGACTGATTCAATTATGATTGACCAAAGACTTACAAAAGTTGAAAACTTATGAGAAAGCCGTGTTAACAAATGAAATCAAAAAAAAAAAAACACAAAAATACCACAGAAATAAAGGTGATGGTACTTAGAATTGAATTTAAAGAACTTTGACAAGTTTTGCAAATTTTTTTTTTAAAACTTTTTTCTTTTTGTTAACTTAACCGTTGATCAAAGTGAAAAAGAAATAAAAAATCTGCCATAAGCGGATTTTATGCCCACACCTATAAAAATGTTTTATATGGAAAACTTTGCTTAAAAGTTTGATGTTTATTGTTGCATAAAAAGAAAATTTTTTTTAAATTTGAAAACTTACTCAACAGCAAATTTCTCCCATGCAAAGTATAGAATATTTAAGCAGAAATTGCAATGGCAATCTCCTTTTTGCACGAAACACACATACTCCAAATCATAGTAAGTAGATGCGAGTGCATACTAAATAAAAAATCTTGAGCTGTAAGAATATTCAAATTTTTTTTTTTCAATTTCACACCATTTTTATTCTCAAATTAACTTTTTTCTCTTACCCGGCAATGATAGCGTTGCATTTGCCAAAAAAATCCTTTACAAAGATGAAAACTGACGGCATCTAGCAAATTTGTGAATAATAACAATTTTCCAGTTGTTTGATAACAATCTGCTCTTCATAATAAAATTAAATTGAAAATGTAGACAAGGAACTTAATTAAATTTTCTCAGAAAACTATAAAGAATTTTATATTTTTCTTTACTTTTGTGATATTTACAATTATCTCTGCCTTAATAGTTTATTCTGTGTGAGTGTATAGTTTTAGATGTGATATTCAATCTCAGTGCAAAATATGAAATTTATTTTTGTGATTTGCAATTTTTGTATTAAATGTTTATTTTTACAAAATTTATCTGTCAGTTCTAGAAAATGTCATAATATTCTTAATACTTTTATGACAATTTAATACTTCGGTTAGGTCAGAATGGTTGTAACTTCGGATTAAATAGCTCCCCAGGGTAATGGAACGATCATCTGTTGATTTTAATCTAATTATTGAATTCTGATCCCCTTATTATGATACTCGTCATATATGAAATATCATTCACTTAAAGTAATGACGTAGTTAGTTTTATGGATGTTCTTTCAAGAATCTGAAAAACTGTGGACTGAGCTATTTTAATGAATTTCGACCCTTAAATCTATAAAATAAAATCTAATTTGAGTTTTTTTTTTAACCCTAGGAGGTTCAACCAGGTCTGTGCAGACCTTTTGCATATAAATGTGTGTATAACTTCTTTTTTTTTGCGTGTTAGAGACGAATCCGTCCATGACTTCCTAAAAGCAGCTACGGAGAACCCAATGATCACAAAATCGGACTGCTTATTTGTTTGTGTTCGGTTTTATTCGTGTTTACAAACGAAATGGTTCATACGTACCAACCAGGTCTGTGCAGACCTATGTATATAAATGTGTGTATAACTTTTTTGTTCTGCTTGTTAGAGCAGAATCCGTCCATGACTTCCTAGAAGAAGATACGGAGAACCTAAAGAGCACAAAATCAGACCGCTTATGTGCTTATGTTCGGTTTTATTCGTGTTTACAAACGAAGTGGGTCATGTTTAAAAACGAAATGGTTCATACGTACCAACCAGGTCTGTACAGACCTTTAAATATAAATGTGTGCATAACTTTTTTGTTTTGCGTGTTAGAGACGAATCCGTTCATGACTTCCTATTAGCGGCGACGGAGATTCTATTTTTCTGAGCTTTTAGCACATTTACCCGTACTTTTAATACACCTGCTTATACAAATCCCACATAGGTCTGCGCAGACCTAGTTGTACCTGTTAGCGCCAAAAAATCCCTGAACCTCCTAGGGTTAATGACAGCGTTAGTAACTTTTTGTGGCACAGTTCTCATTTAGACTTGAACCTACAGCCCATAAATTTCAGTTAGTACAAACCTGTAGCAAAGATTATATAAAAAGCAAATCTTTTTTGATTCTCTTCACTTGTTTTGACCGAAACAGTCGAATTTTCCTATTCTGATCTTTGCATACCCCACCTTTACCGAGTACTGACATAACACGTGCCCAAAATATATGTACTCGTAGCTTTTTTCACACTATGTATATTTGAGTTCCAGATTTTAATTATTTGTATAGATGAGCTTTTAGCATCCTTTATTTGGTATTTCACAAACAGAAGCATACAAGCATAATATTACTTTGGTGTTGAGAGCACTTAATTATATCATTCTATATCGTTATAGTCGCTATTCAACGGGATTTCTTGGGTCTTGCAAACATTTATACTCAAGCGTGCAGTAGATGATACACATGCCAGGTCATTCACATATTCTTAAATATCAAGCCATCTTAGCAAAACTCTACACTTAACTCTTGCTACGTTAAGCGATTTATTCGTTTTAAAGTTTAAAGTGTATTGCGTGTAGAACTTTGTGACTTATTTTCGCTGCTTCTCTGGATACTGCGTACATTACTACCAGTAATTGCTCTAGGGACTTAAACTGATAATATTTTTGAAAGCCGAAATACGTGATAGAAGGCTACCATAGTGTAAAACTGAACACTAGAAAGTTACTCAGCTGAATAAACGTATATGGAGCATATGCAGCAAGTTTCTCGTACAGATTTGCCACTCATCTGATATTTCTTACCATACATCATTTTTGAATGGGTCATATATTTAAGCTATCCAGTGAACGCAGTGTTTTAAGTCGAAAACTTATGATATTGAAGAGAACACGCAATGATTATCTTAGGCCTCAATAGTCTGGCGATTACATAGGGTTCTAAAATTTCACTGTATCAAATTGGAATAATTAACGAGCTGCAGAAAATCTAAGTGTTCACGAGCATAAGCAGTATTGAGGTATTGCACTGGCAATCTGCGAGCATCATCTGGGGAAGCGTGCCTGAACATATGTAACATATGGTGGTTTCATTCCTCACATGAAGAAATATAACAAAATACAAAAAAAAATATGAAATTTGAAAGGAACTATAATATTAAAATACAATGGATAAACCAATATCACATATCAAAGAAATTTTCCAAAGCCATAGCAACTGGAAAATCATACCTTTTTTAATTATGCTAATACTTGCTTACTGCTTATTTCCCTTTATTTATCAACGGAATTTCTTTATTTATTTGAAATGTTGCCTTTTGAACATCCTTTGCGAATTAAAAGCTTTAAGCCAATTTCATTTAAGACATCAAAATTAAAGTGGTGTGGTTCAATGCCTTTAATAAACAGTCCCACTTGTTGTTCACCCTAAAATATACGCCCACATAACATTATGGCTTAGATAATGAGAAGTCGTATGTATTTTGTTATATTTTCGTATTGCCTATTGCTTGTTTTGATTGCTCTATACTGAGCTTTTAAAATATTTTGTTTTTTTCTTGTATGTTTACTTAATTTTGAACACAAATTTTATTATAACAAAAGAAAATTTTTGAATGGAGACAGTATAGTCTTGTTAACCTTAAAATTTTAAGTTCACTAAATTCATGTGAACTTTAACTTTCATCATACTTACGAGTTAATTTCTTCTTTTATTTTTTTAATATAATTAAAAAATCACTTTTTTTTTTAATTTGCAATCACTTCGTTCTTTAATAATACAAAATATTTATGGTTTATGACATTTATGACATTTTTTATCACAAATTTAGTATAAAATTTGATTCCATATTATTTATCATATTGCTCGCAAAGTAACGAGTTGCCTCTGTTGTCTTGAACTTTATTTTCTTATAATCAACCTGTTCGCGTGTTCAATCCTTTGGCTGATTTAAAATAATGTGAAAAAAAATTTAGAGCAAATAATTCTAAAGGTTTATTGTTTTTGAAAGAATTCCTAGTTAAATTGTGCAGAATTTTATTAACAAAAAATAGGAAACAATAACCTTGTACGAGAACTAATAGATAGCTCTTTCATAAGTAGTTGCAATTGTGATTTTTTTTTTTAATATTTTTTGAAAGCAGTACACTCAGATAGAAAGTCAATATCCTTTAAGAAATTGAATTTACCAAAATACATCTGTGTCAGTTGGCATGTGTGTAAAGTTCTTCATTCGCATTATTATTTTTGCAATATAAATCTGTTTAAGGTTCAAAAGTGATTTGCTTACATAACAGCAGGCAGCATTCTTTCAAAATAAAGAACACATTTTCATAAAGAATAAGGAGAGATTTTTGTGTCTTTTACTAAAGCGTTTCCTGCTGATTCGCCAAACAATCGGATTTACATAGAAAATGTAATGAAAATGAAATGAGATACAGATACAGGGCTATTCCATGCAGTAATTTATTTAGCGCAAACTCACTACAAAATTTTTAATGACATATGCAATTACTGGAAATATTTTGCGTTATTTGTAGAATTTTTCGAAAAGACCAGCTATATAATTGTTTTATGTGGGAAATTTAGTATACAATTGAAATTCAGGGTCTATTATCTAATGTACTCTTAGAAAGAAAAATCTCATAAAGTCACGTCAAACTAAGGGAAATCATACAATTCTATTAAAAACTATACATACATAATATGACTTAACTGTGGAGTATTTAGTGTCATTTGACACAAACTCTGACGAAAGAATAACCATAGCTTAGTTCAAAAAGGCTATTTGCTGGCAACCAAATTTTTATTATTATAATTTCTAATACGCAGAAACCTCAGATAACATACGAAACTAAATTATTGTTTTCATATTTAGTTGGAATAACTCGTAAACGAAAATAAATATTCAAAGCTCGAAATTCACTACCGCAACTGCTGCTACTTTATTTTTCATTGTCTATCGGCCTGACTATTGGATTTCCATTTATGAACAAAATGAAAACCCGACAGTTGTGTGCCTAAGGCATAGCATTCAATTCAGATATTCTTAGCAAATAATGTAATCTGCTGCCTACAAAAGCTTTAGTAAAATAACATACAAGATAAGAAGCAGCAGCTGTAGCCAAAATATACGAACACAAAAATACTGTAAGAAAACCCTTTTGATTGATGAAGTTATCAGTAAATTTAGAAGCTTTTCAAATTCAGTTTTGAAGGCTTCTTTACGAAATTTAAATAGAATATATCTACATGCACGAATTCATGTAAGTAAAATTAAATAAAATGAGATATGCAGGTACAGCATTTTAAAGTGTTGTGTGTAGGCTGTTTTGTTTTAGCTGAAGCCAAAAGTTTACAGTATTTTTTTTTATATAAAAAAATCGGCTTTAAGCTGTAACATATATCTGTATTTTCATTGAAGGCTGAAATATTAAATTTTTCAAATCATATACCCCCAAAATCTTCTCTTAATAATTTCCAATTTGAGCTTTTAGTATTAGTCAGTTATAGTAAATTGAATATTCTGAAATTAATTTACCACAACGACTGTAAAATGTACAAAAAAAAATGCACTTTACATTTCCGTTTGCTCCATCATTTTTACTGCTTGCAATAAATAAATTGAAAATACATTAACAGCGCACAACTGCAACACGGCACTTGAACTGCGCTCTTAATTATTGGTAACAGAATTCTGCGTTATTGTTGCACTGTAAAGACCAAAGTACCAAAGTGGCATATAAATATCTTAAGCACATAAACACAGTAAGAAATAACAACGTCAAATTGCTGATTTGGGTTGGCTGGCAGTAACAATTTTCTGAAAAAAAAAATAGCTCTGGTTAAAGTTTTGATATCGGCTGATCAACAAGAAGTCTACGTTGCATAAAGTTTAAGGTATTTTGAGTAATATTTTTATAAAAACTATTTTTATAATGAAACAGCTATTTTTCTAAGTAATACAAATGAAAAGGATAGACCATTGAAGCAGTTTGCATGATATTTAAAAAACTAACAATAAATTATATAACAGCAAATTGAAATAAAATTTTAAAACGCATACTTATGTATATAAAACTTATATTGGTAGAAAAGATTGCTTTAATTGGAAGTATCGTTTGTGCAATGTGCTTGAGATAAAATGTTTTTCCAATGAAAATAAAAGCACAAACTACCTAGCAAATGTGTGTTGGTATCCTTAAGTACGTGTGTCAGTTTCAAAAACAAATAAAGAAACATAAGAACCAAACTGAAATGTACTTCGTTCATGGGTGAAACATCAATATGAATTACCTAGCGAGTTCAATTTCACATTAACTAATACGCACGTACAAAGGAGTAACACTAATGCGTAAACCGATATCTAGAGTCACATATACAATCAAAGCTAATATTCTTATTGTGTTGCACTGCTGGGGAATCGTGCCTTATGTGATGCAATGTGGTATAATGTCTACTTAAGTAGCTGTTGCTTTTTAGTTGTATTTATTTGTTTTAATGTCCATTATTGTTAGTGGAACTTTTATAGTTTTTTTTTTAACTTGGTTAAGTTTATAATCAGACGTGTAGATGACTTGGTTTTCCTTTCTTTCTAATGACTTTCAACCGCTTTAATTAAAATTCTGTAGCTCTTCTAATTTTTGAAATAAGCATAACCTTGAGCACTATGAGTGTGCTAATTGCTCAAAACATGAATCATTGAAGTGCTATAAAGTTTAAAAAATATAGTTCTTGCTTCGAAATACTACAGTGTTCGTGCTTGCAAACTGACCTGATTATCACTCCAGTATAGATTTTTGTTCGAATAGTTGGTAAAATATTGAAAGTTTCCCCGGAGTTCATTACTGATTTTATGTACCCAGTTCTCATTCAAATTTGGTAAGAAAAAGGAATACCTGAAGACTGGTTCAAAAGAAATTTAGTGGGGTACTATAATTTTGTCACCTTCGTCCAAGATCTTGACGACCGTCTCTTATAGATATTGACGATGTTTTCAGCATAGCTCTCGACAACGTGCATGCTGAAATAGTCTTATGCAGACCGTTTGCTCCATGTGCAATAAAGGACAGACGACATATGATTCTAATTAGGAAACCCACTTAATAAAAAAGTTTTTTAATGAAAAATAAACTGCTTCTCCAAAAAGTACCCTTAAAAATAAATTTTTGACAGCAATGTGCAATATTCAAAGCATGTTTATTACAAAAAAAAACGAATGTTTAGCTTACTTTATGAATTAAAGAATATATGCATATGATTTTAATTCAAATTTAAAAAAGAGTTTGTACTAATAACTGAATTTATTATTTCAAAACTTTTTCTAAAATATATTTTACAAATTTCAATGACTTAAAAATACACTAACAAATAATTGATACAATTTTTTAAATCACTTTTAAGCACTTTCAGAAGATAATAATTATATATATAATATATATCTATGTATGTAGAAATCTCACAGACCTATTAGAGTTTCTATAAAGTTCTTAAAATTTAAATTAAATTACTGACTTAGAATTGACACTCTTAAATTATTTGGCTTTGCATTAAAATGTTGTATTTTTCTAATGAGAAAAATAAACATTTTTAATATGCATAGGTACTTCTAGGATAACATGTTTTTTTTTAATTTATGGAATATTAAAAAAAAAAGATATTTATGTAGCTTAAATGTAATTCAAGCAATAATTTTCTTGGCCTACAGAAATCACCATCGGTAATAATTCCCCTCTCCACATCGAAAAACCGTTCATACTTTTATACTCGTAATTTTCGAATATACAATGCTAGTAAGCTGGAATCTTCATTAGCGCAAAAATAGAACAAACGCTTTTTACTTGCGCTTGTAAATATTTTCCATGCAAAAGCATAAGCTGCTTGCTTGCTTTAACAATAACTTCTATGAAAGAAGAGCAAGCGAAAGTAACATGCGCTCTTCCAGTGTAGACTTTTCTAAGCTGCTTAGAAATTTACAAATCCAGCTCTTAAAGTCCAAGTTTTTTTTCAGCTATTAAACAAATACAAATAAATCCAATCAGTTTGTTTCCCGAGCCAAGCGATTTATTGAATGAAATTTAAGGAAATTTTTTTGAGCAACAGCTGACAAAATTCAGTTTCTTTAGATTTTTCGAAGAGTGACGTCTTCAAAGTCTATAACACTTATGCTACCAACTAAACCAAATTCTTTTTCACCCACACCATATGTTTCGCTACATCACAATATACGACGAACTCTTGCAAATTGCAACGACTGTGACTAAGCTGTCCAGCTGAGACGACACCACGAAGTATCCAGTGTCCATGACGATTCATTATCAGACCACCACCGGAATCTCCGGTACAAGGGCCGGTGTCATCGTGCTTTCCAGCGCATAGGGTGCGTGGTGATGTGATTTTATCATACCCAGGAGACGAATGAAGACATTCACTTTCCGAAACGACATTGGTTTCCACCTTTTTTGGTATCATCACATCTCTGTTATACTCATCGACGCCCCAACCGGCTACCATTGCTGATTTTCCAAAAATTATTGATTGATCATCTGGTTCAGTCCATAGGCAAATCGGTTTTATGTAGTCAGTGAAACTAAAATTGAATAGAAAGAAATTTTTAATGTATAAGTCAATGAGTGCGAGGATTGAAAAATATTGAATTTTTAAAGCACAACTCGTCTGTTTTACTAAACCGAAATTTTCTGATACAGATTTCTAGACTTAATGCGCGAATTAAATGAAAAAATAGAAAAATCACCTTATATCGAAATAAAGCAATCAAAATTTCCAGCTACATATTTTCTATAGATCGATTTAAGTTCGGCATTCTGATTATTGTCTTAAAATTTTTTTCAAAATTATATTAATGCCTACCTTACAGGCCCCGAGAGGTACAATAGCGCCAAGTCTGCATCTGGGAATCCGACTCCAGTTGAATATTCTGGATGCAACGCTACAGAGACAATTTCACGTCGCTCATATTGCTCCTCATAAATGTTTGTCAAATTGTAGCGCCCCAAATAGACAACTAAGTCCTCGTGCCTTAGACCAGATAACTCGATGCAATGCGCTGCTGTCAAAACAGTGCGTGAAGATATTAATGAACCGCCACAGATTAAGCCCCTACCCGTTGTCTCTCTTCCATAGATTGCAGTTAACCAAGGATATTCACCGCGTCGCAATCGTGAACCTCCATGAATAAATGGAGTAATTTTGCTCTCTTGTCCGCAAACTGAATTTGAGTTAGGTGCCTGTGTTCGTACTGCGGGGCTGAAAGTACGTGTACGCGATTGTGGTGGTCTATAAGGTATTTCCACACTGTTTGGTCGTTTGTACTGTACTTGCTGTGCCTGTGTTTGCGGATAATAACTTGCAAAAGAGTTTTGTTGTGCTGCACTGACGGCCTTTCTAGGTACACTGACCAACTCGTCATAATTGGAAATGAATTGTTCAACACGGTGTTCAACCCTTAGACTTAGCGTATGATGCAACTGGATTGAAGTGCTCGGACGTTGATCTAGAAAATAAATCAATAATTTTTTGTTCAAATTGACGAAATACTTTTGTGGTGAAATTTACTTACACCCACTGCTGGCGCAAATAGTTCTGCCATCGATGGAAATATGTGTCAATTTAGGTACCACATTTGGCGTTGGAAAGTCCACGCGATATTTGACTGGTTGCCCATTTTGTAGATTACTTATTGTTGTTTCCTGATCTTCGTAAAGCGTTAGTGTACCATAGTAATTCTGAAAATTAAAATTAAAAATTTATTTTCGAAAACTATAGTACATATGTAGTTTGTATATAGGTTTTGAAATCTTTTTTCTTCTTTAGAGTTAGCTATTTACAATATCAGTCCAAATGCAAATCTGATGTGAATGTTAGGTAACCAAGGTCTCCTAAGTCATCTTTAATCGCTACTGTTACTCCCATCAAATAAGCGATGCCAAAAAAGTCACAAATGAAAGCCATAGTGGAACTGAATTCTTTAAAATAGTACCTATCTTTTTTTTCACTCACTTTTTTTCATTAAAAATGGTCACAAAGAATTATTTTTCAAAGTTATTCTATAACATACATATTATCGCTAAGAGATCGTCTCTCCAAAATTTCAGCAAATTTAAGTAAAAAATCCAACTTTCATTGAACATATTTGAAAAAACTTTAGTAAAATTAATATTTCACTCAATTTCAACATTTTCAAATTGCTAAATTGACAAAAATGGATTGCTATCTAAGAAATCGCGTAGATGATTCACTGATAAAAAAAATACTAAGCCAAACGACTTTTAATGACTCGTGTAGACGATTAAATAAATTTAAGCAATAACGACCTTTGAATTTGTGTAAATTTAAAAAAAAAAACATAAAATTTATTGCATTTTACTGTAGGGTGAAAAGAAGTATAATGGTAAATACAATATATTTAAAAATTAGAAGATTTGCGCATATAAATATCTTCTTAAATTTGCTCAGTATTAGTTCGTGTAAGATTATTGCATCTTTATTTAAAATAACTTGTTAGAGAATGTTTCAAATTTAGCAAGAGCATAAAAAAAGTCATTCCCCACACCCTATTTGAGTTTATTATCCACGTGCCTAAAAATATTTTATTCATATATATGTATATGAGGTATTAATTTCATTGAAATAATTAATGACGTCTTTTGTGAACGAAACAGGCACTTAAATTTGAATATTTTGAATACGATTTGAATGCGAAATGAATTTGTACTAACAAGATAGCTGTCTAATAAAAATATAGATAGCCAATACTTTTGTTATTTCTATCTTAATATATCATTCGTATATAACACTAAAAATTTAACAAAAAAAAAAAAACAAATGAGTTCTAGAAAAACTCCAAACTCTTAATAGACAAGTAGATACGATTCGCTTCAAGCAAAATTATCGGTAAAAGTATCAACCTTAAAATGGTCATAAAATGAGTAAATAACCAGGTACGATTTTACGGATCATGATCTTAGAATCTCCAAATACTAAGTAATAATTGTGCATTGTCAGTTTTGTTTGACAATTCTTACTGATCTTGGTCTTGATTGAAACGAACCGTGTCGGCCAAAGTGCTAACCTTAAAATGAACATAAAACGAGTAACTGAGCAGCTCTGATTTTGCGGATTATAAATTTGGAATCTCCAGACACTATATTATAATTGCGCATTGTCAGATTTGATTAAGTTTTTTAAAACTCACTAGCAAGTCTTTAAATTATATACATGAAGGAAGTTCTGATTAACCCTTCAAAGGCAGCGCCGGATTAATACTGTGAGGTCTGAAGGTTAAGGACTTGAAAAGCGCCTATTATAAGTAAACAAAAAAGTTGAATGATGCAAAATAAAAAAGTTCGTTATATTTCGAAAGAATACATCAAAATAATAAATAATGATGAACAAGAAACCATTCCACACAAAAAAATATTTTTCTACATCTACATCTAAGAAACTTTCAAATAAATGGCGATAGGGGTTCCTGATAAGCGTTTGCCTATATTCTAAATGTTGACTAAAATTAAAAAGCACTCCTGTTTCATTCCCCAAAAAATATCCATACATTTATATAACATATTCCTTTGCGCTCGAGGTCAGGGAACCTCCTCTCAAGTCCTAGCTTAACACATTTCTCCTGCGTTGGTCGGGAGCTCGGGGTCCGGTGGTATAGCCAACTCAAGCTCTATCTTAATCCAGCGTCGCCAACAACAGTAATGCTCAAAATCTTGTTTGCAATAATGTGTCTGCAACTTATAGTTTACTGATTTCTTATAGCACAAGTTATCTCCAATTTTTGGTGTTTTAGCGGTATATAGCAATATTTCGATAACAAAAAAAATTTAGTAAAGGATATATGTACCTTGTTCGTATAAAATAAAATAATTTTTTTTTTTTTATAAATTTAAATTTTTTTTTTATAAATATATGTTTTTATTTTAGCAGTTAAATCAGTGGAATGCATTAGAATATATATCACTCTTGATCCTTATCAAGTTTTTTTGTTTTTTTGAGATAAAATTTTTGAATTTGTTATTGAATTATTAAGTATATTGAATTTAATAGACAACAACCAGAATTTCTTAAATACAGAGCCTTTGCATCAAGGACATAAAATATTTTCAATGTTAGTATAAGAATACCATACAAAGTTTTTTTGAAAGGGCTTGTATCACTCAAATAATTTTATTATAGAAACTGTTTATAGTCCCATAGTCAACACATTCTATATAAATGTTTATAAAAATCACTTAATACCAAAATAATTATTACCGAATGCAGTGGATTTCGCTGTGAGAAATGAACGTCGACAGTTGCTGAACCAGATTGTAAGTTGAATAACGTCACTTGACCAATTATGGTACCACCATCACTTAAATATTGAAAATATTTAGGGCAAGCAATTTGCGGTATTTCCGGATACTGAGCGTAGGACGCTTGTAAATGTGCACTTAGAAAAATCAACAGGAGTAAACGCAATGATATTGACATTTTTGTTGTATGAATCAAAAGCGATTGAATTAATTTTAACCAAATTACAGTGGATCGTGACACAAGTTACCGTGGACTAAATAGAAAATTTCACTTCACTTAATTGCCCAGTTGAGCTGTAAAATTATTATTCACAATAAATTGTGTATTTTACTACTTTGATTTTTATACAGTTAAAGGAACCGTAATGCAAAACCGTGCAAATCCCGCCACAGTACTTGAGTCAACGAATGCCGAAAACAAAATGTGAGTTCAGCGTTATTTTAAATTTAACACTATCGAGATTCTGCGCTCATATAATGAAAGAAGCAAAAACTTTTACCATAAGCTATTAAGTTTGGTATATAGAATTTAAAAATTCTAAAAATTATATATGAATTCATACCACATTGACAATGAATGCCTAAGAACAGGTTATTTCTTGAATATCATTAACAATTAATTAAGACTAATTTTTCTTAAATCAAATGTTTGAAGGCTTGTTTTAAGAAAAAAAAAAGCTGCTTATGAAAACATGTAAAAAAATTTAGTAATTTATTTATTGGTAACTAAAAGATAAAAAATTTAAGTTGTAGCGTCGAAATATAAGTCATTTTTGAAAGTCAAGGATTTAGCATGTGAATATTAAATAAAGAAAAGCATAAAAAATGTTTGGAATTTTAAAAATTTTGGGTTTTATTTATTAAATAAAACATGCAGCATAATTTCAAAATTATGTTTGGGCATTACCAACTAGATTTTTAATCCATAGCCGGATATATTGGTAAAGTTAATTTGTTCATCATTTGACGGGTTTTTTATTGTGCCTTTGATATCTGGAAGGTATGTCTTTCTGCTTCTAAAAAAAGCGTGAAATCATTTAATCTGAGTATAATTTTTGAATTGAGCCAGAATCAAAATTATAGTGCAAAGAAATTTTACTTAGAGGCAGAGGTGTACCGTACCTATCGGATGCCCGGTGCAAAAATTGTTTGCCGCCAAGGCAAAGACTTTCAAAAACCCTAGCAAATTAAGATATACTTAGTTCAAGACCTTTTTACCGCGCCCGGGTCGATCGCCACCTCACCCCTCCCCCATAGGTACGCTACTAATTATAGCTAATATTGTAAACTATATAGGTAAAGTAAGCTCGGATATTGTGGAATATGCGCGTAGTGTAGTACAGGATTTATTTTGATAGCTACATACTGATTTCTTGGCAAGTTTTCCGAGCTTTTCTACCTCAGTAAATTTTTCTCTATTATTTTTTTAAACTTTTTCGACATAGTTTTTTTAAATTTTTTGAATTTATCCAAATTTTTTTAACTTCTTACATACTATCAACTTTTTCATCAGTATTCAACACTTTTCAACATTATTCGACATTCAGTCTTTTAGTTTTGTTCGACTTCTCTAATCTTTTCAACCTTATTAAACTTTTATCGACTTATTTAAATTTAATTTTATTTTATTTTAATTCTTTCAAACTTTTTAAACTATTTTTTAATTTAGGTCGACTTGTTTGACTTTTCAACTTTGTCCGACTTATTCAACTTCTTTTAACTTATTTGACAAGAAAATGTCTTGGTAACTTTGCAGCATTTCTTGACTTCACTTCTTAAGAATATGTCCCATAATACACTTAACTGTTAAGTTTGAAGCCTTCTGTATATAAAGCCACATCATCCTATATAACTCCCTTTTGTTTTATTTCTAAATGCACTTTATTAGTTTTCATCCGTTTACAAACTATAAATATTTAAAAATAATTTCAAAAAAGTTTTTATTGCATTGAAACCTCAAAAAGTGAAACACTAATAAAAGGACATCTGCGAATAAGTCACGTTTCATCCAAAAATTTGAAAAAATAATGCGACAATAAAAAGCAGTGCTACAGAACTATAAATTCAATGATTCAAAATAAAATAAAATAAAAATAAAATCAACATAAAATTAATAATTTCAGCTGAAAAGGCTATAAAAAATCCTACGTATGTATTATCCCCTGACAAGCTGCCGACAGAATCAATGCCTATGCCAACGATGAATGAATAACGATTTTTTATGACGCTTTAACTGTTTTAATATACAAAGCCATATATTTAATTTGTAAACTATAGACAAAAATGTCCTTTTTGAAAATTCACACAGCATGAAAATAGTCAAAAAATCGATATTTAATTTACGTAAAACTCAGCACGTGGCCAAATATTGTGAATTGCTGTTAAAGAGAGTAGAAAAAACGTCCCTGTGAAAGCGGCAATTTTTCGTTGTCAGCAACATGGCTTAATTTTCGGGTTTATATGTTTTTCAAAGTTAACAGCTATTGAAGTGGAAAATTGTAATTTTTTTTTTTTTTTTCAACTTCAATTTGAGCAACAGCTTTCATTTAGTAATAAAAATTTAGTTATGACAGCAAGAGTAGAAACAGTGAATAAAAATAGCACAAATAATCGATTCATTGGATAGCGCTTAGCAATAAGTAAATTTTTCAAATGGAATGGGTAGGATTAAATTCGCAGTATTTTGTTGATGATGATGTTATTTTATTTTTATTGGGCCTATAATATTAATAGAAATTTACAGCGCTGAGGGTGATTTAAATATGTAGTATTTGATTCAAAGAGAAATGCATAATGTTTTTTTCATAATATCAATCAATGACAAATTTTAAATATGACAACATTTTTAACAACAGTCTTAGACTTTATTTATATAAACTTTTAATATAATTTCAAAAGTTTTTAGTTAGCTTCAATGATGTCATTTTTGGTAGGAACACTTTTTTGGGTACATTTACTTCCTAAAAAATCGTACATTAGACAAGTTTTTAGTACATTCGGAACATTTGGCAAATTATCAGCACATTTCCCGGGCTCAACCCCGCTGGCACCCCATCTGGCGAATTTTGATAAAAAAAAGTGCATCTAATAGGTCACTAATTGGTCATAATTGGTCAGTTAGTCCGAATAATTGGTCAGCAAGAGTACATTTTTTAAAGCGGTATGACAAATTTCAAGGTCATCTGCATATTTTGGCACCCCATCTAGCCATTATATACCTTATTTCACTTTCGAAAGCGAAATAAGGTCAATTGACGTTATTACCGCTGATTTTATTACCTGCCACCGTGTCAAAATGACCTTGAAATTTTTCATAACGCTTTAAAAAATGTACTCTTTCTGACCAATTATTCGGACTAACTGACTAAATATGACCAACTAGTGACCTATTAGATGCACTTTTTTTTATCAAAGTTCTCCAGATGGAGTGCCATCGGGGAGGAGCCCATTTCCCGTGCATTTGGACAATTTACAATAATTAAAGTATTTATTTTAAGTAAATGAAAATAGATTAATTCGGGATAGTAAACCAGAATGTGTATGTGAACATTTTGTAATTTACGGTGATATATATTTCATTTTGGTAGGGGTTTTGAAATACCAAAAAAGAGAACCTTTATTTAGTCATTTTATAAAAACTTTAGAAAAATTAGATGTTTAAGACAAAAAAGGTACATTTGAAGTCTCGAGTCAGTACATTTTCATAAACGCAGTTTCAGTTGAGAACGTATATCTTACTTACTAAGAATTAATTCTGACTACGAAATAACGTGTACAAACGCAGTTGATGTTATAGCAACTGGGATAATCGTTGTTATCTTCCATAGTTCAGAATAGCTGAAGCTTGTGATGTATTAATTATTATATTGGTAAGCAGACTCAGAATGAAGGGCAGCACTAACTTTATAAATTTTGCATGGGCCCCACTCTCAACCAATCGCATTTATGTATTTTATTTTAATTATATTTCTGACAATTTCAGACTAACTCACAGTAATTAACTGAAAAGTGTTAATAAATTAGAGAACAGAAATTTTAATGATAAAGTCATTAAGAGCATCAGGATTAATTTTGCCTGATGACGTGCTTCTATTTCTTCTACTGCTTTCTTTTAAATTTCGCCAAAGCAATCTTGTTGGTAAAGCAGTTTTCAATTTAGACATGAAAAACAAAAATTTGCTTTGGAATCTTGTAATTTTTTAAAATAGTTGAGCGGAAGCAATGCGTCCAAAAACAAAAAAAAATTACTTAATAATGATAACAGCAGTTAATAGCTTAATATCAATTTCAGCTCTGATTTCGTCAATAAATTGGCGCAAAATTCTACTAATTAAATTCAATTTTTCACAGCTATTTGCAGTAAGCGTTTTCCGGAAATTGTTTTTTAATATTTAATGTTACACAATAATTAGAGATATTTGAGTAGAAACTTTTATTTGTGTTTAGCTTTAATTTATAGCTCAAATCGCCCTTTATTGCTACTTCTGTTGCATGCCATCAAGAATAGCAAAAAACAAACAAGCAATAGGTAAAAAAATAAAGTTTTTTTTACCCAAAATTTACTTAAAGTTAGCCTTCAAAACATAATTAAAAAAAGTAACGAAAAGAAGAAAAAAAATTTAAAACTTTAGGTTCACAAAAAGTTAAAAGTTTACAAACTGTCAACGAAAATCTAAATAATTTACGCTGTTGCTGCTGAAAAAGTTTGCAGCTTTAATTTTGCAGTGAAAACTTATTTCATTAAGAGAGCGTGCTTGCAGCGCTAGCTGGTTAGTGATTTTCAAAATCGATTTAATTAAACACTATGCACTCGAATTTTTCAAATTTTTATGCAGAAAAGGACTTCATATCATATTTTTAGCATAAAACGAAATTTTTGAAATATTAGTAAATGAAAATAATTGCGATGATACATTGGAATGTTTGGTGGGAAATTTTGAAATTTATGTTACACATATCTCATTTTGCTAAGGCTTTTGAGATGTCAAAAGTGAGTACCTTTTTGTTTTTAGTCAATAAAATTTTTGGATTATTCAAAACAGAATATTTTCTATCGATAGGAGGCGACACATTACCTCTCTTCTCCGGGCACGCAATGTGCCCGCGTAATAAAATCACGACTCACCACATTCCAAAAATTTCTTACCTGATATCTCCCTATATGTTAAGATTTGTTTCTTCTGACGTCGTTTTGGCGCAAAATGCTTGTTTAGGCTTAACTTAATCACTTCGCTTAAGGCTGTTTCTGTTGGAAATTTTAAAGCGATGTAAGGTAGATCAAATCTTTTCAAATAGAAACCTTTTGGGCAAGATATCGTTGTACTTTGATCATCTCCACAACTTTGAACACTCAAATCTGAAGTCCTTCTTCAGTCTCCTTAAACTTTTACATTTTATGAATTAAACGCTAACTAGATCGTAATGGTAGAACTACCACAGAACAAATTTTTGGCATTTATTAAGAAACTACCCGAAAAGAAATACCAGTTTGCGGTCTATAATGTAACTTGAGACACTGAAAACATTGCCCAAAGATGTTTTCTTCAACTCAACTAAATAATGCGAAAAAATCGTTCAACGTGACGTATGAGTGACATTAATTACAGTTTAACAATTTTTCCACGTCATTCCTGAATTATCGTATCAGTGTGTGAAAATTTTTCATAAAAGTCATAATAAGAAATTTATACACTCACATTAACATATGTGCACACTTGCGCAACAACAACTTAAACTTATGTATGTATGTATGTCTATGCATTCTTGTCGCATATTAACGCATACTGAAGCAATTTGTCAAGCATGTGAATCTTGCATCTGTTTTTCAACTTTTTACTCATGTATGACTGCTGCTGTAGATATTGCAAAAGTTTATATTTTAAAAGTCAAAACTGCAAAGTTTTTTCGTTTCATCTTTGCAAAAGTTTATTGTTGGATGTACGCAAGATATTCTTGAAGCTTTGTAAAAATGCGCAATCGCTTGCAAGGGAGAGATTTATAATTTTTTTATATTTTCAAATTTTCCGCGCTCTCCGATAAGCTTCTTTATTTTGTTTTTTTATAATTTCAAGACTTTTTTCAGCTGCATTTAAGCCAACACTACATTTATTTTACGAACTGTGGGTGAGGAATTATGGTGTTATGTTGTTTGAAAACAAGTTCTGGCTTTCATTGTTAATATCCCGGTTGGGTCAAAACACTTAGTACTAAAAAAACGTTCTAATAGTTCCATTTTATTTCAATCTCTATTCTTTATGCTTACATATCTACCACGTGTCAAAAGCAGAGCCGAATTGAGCCATGTAGGTGCTTCTAAGTGTTGGCGAAGAATTTCCCTTATCTTAACTTCCTAGAACTCGATTTTTTTTACTTTAATTTAATTTCTTTTATTTCTTTATGCTGTTTTTAATGTGTCACCCTCTACCAAAATTTTTCATTTATATTTTTTCAAATCTTCAAAGAATCATTTTATTATGTTTTGTTTCATATTTTCTATTTAAGAGAAATTTATTTAAATAATATTATATTTGCTTTGCTGTTATCACTGATTTTTGTTTTTAGAAATGGTCCTATGTAACCAAATTTTCAGAATTCGACTAAGACAATTGTTGGTCAACACTTGTAAATTGTATAACACATCGCTGTGGCTATCAAAATTCCACAACTGTAGAGAAGAACTGGCTTCACTTCAGAATCGAAAACTGCTAGACATAACGATCAGTATGGATGTCTTTGTTGGTCCTGCCGATAAATATTGTAATGCGGACCAAATAAGTGAAGCCATCCACCTTTCAATGCTAGATTCGCATATCATATCCAGTGATGTTACCTGGGTTTTTCGAAAATGTACAAGACTTAGAGTCGGAATGTACTTTTTGGATAGCGATTATATTTTTGGCCATATACTCAAAAAAAAACCCTTAAAATTTTTATAAAAAATATTTTTATAATAAACGTTCCGAAAACTTAATCATTGTACCTACTGAACGTAATAAAAATTTATTCAACGTATTGACGTAAATTTTTCTCAACTCAAATGTACTGAAAATATTGAAAATTTACTGAAAATGCCATCACTGATACAATAATTCCAAATAACATCTTTCTATATAACTTTTTATTTAGAAAAAATAGAATACTTCAAAAAATCAATTTCTGTTGCCCTTAGCAGCTTTTTAAATTTTTGAGTTAATTTTTGTTATTTGTTTTAAAAATTAGAGCTTCTTTGTTTTTGTAGATTATGTAAAATGACACTGTTCTATATACTAAATTAAATTTTTTCTTCTTATTGCTTAGGTCTTATAGAATCTAAAGCTTCTTTATGTTTAGAATAAATATGAATTCATAAAAATCTAATATAATCTTACAGAACGCTGACGATTATCGCTTATTCTATCCGGTTAGTGGGATTGTTTAAAAAATAAAATTTTAAGCCGCACGTGTAAAGCGTGATTATGAAGTTCTCTAAACTATGTATATGTATGTATCTTCTATTAACACTATAATGTAACACAACTGATATTAAATTTTAACTTTTGTTAACGCTACACTTATATGTATAAGATGTGAGGATAATCTCACTCTAACTAGCAATAATCGCTCATCTGCTATCCGTAACTGGCAAGTGTTCAAAGAGATCATTTCACTCTAAAATTTTTGGTCATATATACTATGAAAATCAGTAAAAAAATTATAAAATACAAATGAACAATTTCCAGTACATTCGGATAAATTTATAAAAATTTATGAGTTAATTTTTTTTAAAAATACCAAACGTAGAGGAATACCTTTTTTTTGTTTTGATTAAGTAAATTTGCTAGATATCTGATAAGAAATACATTCGCAATTCAAAAAATTCATTTCGAATCTGAATTCAATATCTACATTCTCCGAAAACCCAAATGCGAATACTGATGTGTATATAATGTTCCATAAAAACTGGCATCGACGCAGCAAGGGGTAAACGCAGAAAATACGTTCGGTATAAGAGGTTTTGCCAAAACCATTTTTTTATAATTCAGTGATGTCAATATTGATTGCTGCAATGATCCCTAATACAGCTATCAAAGAACGGTATCTTATCCCTTCGACAAAATTTTTTTTTAATTTGTGTTCGATTGCTTGGAACTTTTATTTTATTGGGTAACAATTGGTTAATCGGGTATATGTACATTCCAACGAATATATTAAGAGTTTATGTTTTCTGTTTTCAGAATATTAATTTAGCTATTTACATGTAGGGGAAGGTGGGATAAATTGGTATGCCTAACGGGAAAACAAAGTTTTCACAAGAAAAGAAATTTTTTTTTTCGCACAATTAAACATGTAAGTTATTAGTTCGATTTATATTGAATCTATTAAGGTATTATTTTCTCAACAGAAGATGTTTATTATTACGATTCAAAAAGAAAGTACGTTTATACCGCTTTACCCCACCCGTATACCGCTTTACTCCACCCGTGGGGCAAAGCGGTATACGAAGTACAATACCACTCTGCCGCCATGATCTATGTAAACATACTGATCCGCGAAACAAAAATTTATCAAATATAAACAAATCGTTGTCAATAAAAATGAATGTCACTAATATATACTACGACGTTCTTTAAATGATTCATATGAAATGAATTTTCTTAAGTCGAAAATCCTCGAATCTTACATCGACTGCACTCATTTTGATGAACTTCGTGGTTCTCGAAAACGGAAGGTCGAAATGTCGCTATAAACAGGCAGTAACAAGAGCACTACTGAAACACAAATTTCTTATAATTACATTAGATGGCGTTGTAATGCAAGCATAAATATAACCTTTGTACCGCTTTGCCCCGCCTTCCCCTAGGTGTTTAAAAGATATATTAACGGTTAAGATAAGATTAATTAGAATGATATTTGCTAGTAATTAAAATTGTTCCTTTTTCTTGCATATAATGTATTATTTATTACCAAATCTTGAATTCAGCAACCCGAAATTCATAAAAAAAACATATAATTTCGTTTGAATAAAAAAAATTGTTTTGTTGATTTTTTGCCAAAAAAAATTTTTTTTGACCGAACCAAATTATAATTTGATTGTTATTAATAGCTTGTTTTATAAAAATACAAAGACTTTTTTTTTAATTCTGTAGTTAATTGTGCTCATTAACTTGATCTTAATAATTTATAGCAAATTTGTAAAACATTTTAAGCAGATAAACTAAAATTTTAATCTGGTTATATTACGGTCTTACCAAAAATACTAGAATTATATAGCAAAAACGCAGTAAATGTTTTCAAAATATGCAATACCAAAAAGGCAATTGGCAAAAAACTTTCGACAGACACTAAATCACGACAGCATGAATTCTTTTGAAGTTCTCAAAGCTGTTATAAATTATGGGACCTGAAGGAATTTTAAGGACTTAATAATGTGTGCACATGCAAACAGTTTTCCAAATGTTTATCTAACCTCCAAACTGCGCTCAACATAGTTGAACAGTTGCCAGGTCTTATACTCCTCAAGTGTTTTTAAGGATATGTATTAGATGTAATGGAATGGACATAGTCGCATGTGATGCGTTAGAGAATTGAGTGTACAATTTGCTGGCAAAGCGGAACTAGCACCTATTGTTTGCAAAATTTGTTTCATAAGTATCAATGTTATAGCAGATATATTTGAAGCTTAGCCACCACTGTCCTCTCTAGAAATAAATAAACAAAAAGCTTTTTTCATGTTTTTATATCTAATTCTTTTTAAATATTTTATGTACAAATTTGTAACATGACATGATAAGCATGAGAATCCACACCTAGATTACATTTTTTTCACGGCAACATATTACTTTGTATCCACATCAAGTGTTTTGCTATATCACAATATACCACAAATTCATTCAAATTACATCGCTCTCCTTCAATCATTCCCGCTGAAACGACACCACGCAGTACCCAACGATCATTGACTTGAATCATGAGACCACTGCCAGAATCTCCAATACAAGGTCCAGAGCCATCACGATTTCCAGCACATATAGTGCGTGATGATGTCAACGCAGTAAAACCAGGTGACGAACGCAAGCATTGAACGTCAGATACAATATTGGCCTCGGCTTTCTTTGGAACATTTCTGATTGTGTTGGTTGTTTCATCGCTGCCCCAACCAGCGACAACTCCAAGTTTTCCCACAATAAGTGACACATCATCCGGTTGACTCCATAAGCAAATCGGACTTACAAGTGGTGTAAAACTAAAAAAAATGCAAAGATTAGAACCAAGTCAAAGCTGTTGTAGTAAAATTCAAAAATTAAATTGAAACTTTTTAAATCGGAACAAATGCGTACCTTACGGAAGTCACCATTTGCAAAAGTGCTACGTCAGCATCGGCAAATCCTGTGCCTGCTGTGTATTCTGGATGTATTATCACAGAGCTTATATCGCGTTGCACAAATGTATTCTCAAAAGGATTTGTCAAGTTATAGCGTCCTAGAAATACCTCAATGCGTTCAGCAGTTAAGCGCGATAGCGTCATACAATGCGCTGCTGTCAAAACTGTACGTGATGAGATTAAGGAACCACCACAAATTAAGCCCACACGTGTTGATTGTTTTCCAAAAATGGCAGTTAACCAGGGAAATTCAGCTGGAACTATGGCTGACTTTGAGGTGGATGTTGTATAAATTTTTGAAATAATATCCGGAGCTCCCACTCCACAAATGGAATTTATTGCATTCAATTGAAGTGCTATTGATTGAGGACGTGTTGCTTGTGATGCCACCTGTTTATTCAGATTATTGAATGTGTCGCTTGTGTGACGTAATGCAGTCTGTAGGGTGTGTTGCAGCTCAAGTGCTGTGCTAGGGCTTGGATCTGTAAAAATATGTGAGTATATTTAAAAAGTTCTAAATCATTGATGTTAACTTAATACAGGTACTTACACTCATCGGCTGAGCAAATAACTTTGGCGTTAACTTCAATTAGTGTCAATTTTGGAATCACCCTGACAGGTGGAAAGGTTACACGGTACACAATTTTATTGCCATTATTTATGCTGTTTATTTTTGGCTCAACGTCGTCTTCATATAATGAAAGTGTTCCTTGATAATTCTGAAAATTTGTAGAGAAAGATTTTTATTGCAACTTTGAAAAATACCAAATGTTTTATGAATTTTGTAGGTTCTAAATCAATTTAAACTTATTTATGTGTCATCAAATTATGTATATTTGTTTATACATTAAAATACCTACACCAAATCTAACAGTTTTACCGATTGCAATGGAGTTTGTTGTGAGAATTGCACATTAAGCACAATTGCGTTCATCCCTGGATTAGGTATGGTTAGTTTTCCATAGAAATAAACACCATCATGAGAATATTGAAAATATTCTGGACACGCAATCGGCGGTATTTGACTATAAGTCAGACTTAAGAAAAAATTTATTACTAAATAGCAATTAAAGAAAACACGCAACGAGTTACACATCTTGTTATCAAATAAAATACAATAAAGAATTCACAAGTAATTTAACAAAACAGAAATTCGTTTTTTATTTTTTTTTTGTTTTTTTTTTTTCTGCGTATGATAAACACAAAATGTATAGAACTTGAGCTAATGAATGCTTTAACTGAATTGACACGAATTAAATCAAAATTTAAAGTCAAATTATTCACACGCCTAACAAAAACTGGTTCAAAGTGCTGAGCAAAATCAACATTTTAAAATAATTTGAATGTCGCTAGTGTATAGTGGAACCTTGAAAAGTATATTC
This sequence comes from Meiosimyza platycephala, assembly GCA_963662105.1. Taxonomy (NCBI): domain Eukaryota; kingdom Metazoa; phylum Arthropoda; class Insecta; order Diptera; family Lauxaniidae; genus Meiosimyza; species Meiosimyza platycephala. The sequence goes on from OY759209.1 coordinate 78,000,152, forward strand.
TTTTCTCCAATGTTTATGAATAAACACTAAAGAAATGTGAGTATTCAGGTAATTATGAGAGTGTGGATGCAACAAATGACATTTGATACATAACAGTTTTATTGTGGTTTTGTGATACCTACATAAATATATAAATGTATTGATATTTTCATATATGTATATATGTTTTTGATCAAAAACAACAAAAAAATGGGTAAGCTTAATAAGCCATGTGCATATTTGTTACAAAGATTTTTTGTTTCAAACAGTATAAAATTTGGTAATTGTCAAGAAATAAATGTTTGCAGCAAATAAGTGTTGATTTCTCCACAAATTTGATATTTGAGCTGTTATATTTGAAAGTGGTATGCGATCCTATTCGCTGAGAGCAAAAATTGAAATATATTTTATAGAGTTCATTCCAAATTCATTCAGTTTTTGCTCTCAACGAAGAGGAACTTATACCACTTTCAAATATTAGAGCTCATATAACATATAAGCCTATGCTTTATAATATTTCTTTCATTATATATTAACGATAGCTATATCTTGGTATATATAGATAATAAAACCATTCAGCGTATATTTTTTTGAACCAAAAAAGTTAGCTTTCTTTAAAAAAGTATAATGCTCTTTGATAAATATATGAAAAAATTATGAAATTTATTTTAATTATATACGAAAGAATAATATGCTTAAAATGAAATAAACTGTAATTGGGAGTTTGTATTACGAACATGGTATTCAAACTACATTTTCCATGCTTTCTGTTTTTTTTAAGAAACTAAGCCCTGGTTGCACTGTATTAAAAACCAGTTTTATTTTTATTTATCAAAACTGAAATATTTTAGAATTATTAACTGATTAGAGTGGTGAAGTTATGTTGGTTTATTTTGAATTTAATTAAAATTAATATAGCTATAAGAAATTTTTTATTACACTTGTTTACAAATCTTAAAATAAATTTTATCTTAAGTGTTTAAACAACAATTTTTATTGAAAACTATGAACTAAATTGTAAAAACCAGTGTTATTAAATCGACTTGTTATTTATCAATTTCGATTAGTGTGAACCAATATATTCTCAAATTTTTACTTATGCTCAATTTCAATATAAAATTATTTTATTATTTTTTTTAGATTATGAAAAATTTTTTTAAATTTCCCAAAAGTAAGTATAAAAGCACCTTATTGACCGCAACAAAAAAAAAAAAAAATATTGTTCTTTTTGGTTTATTTTGCTTCATATTTCTTTAACTGTTGTTATTTATATATTCACCACAATAGTTTTATTTACATTTTTTTTTTTTGTTTCGCTCTCTTTCTCTCAATTTTTTTAAATCAACCATTAGTGCATTGCTGATGATGAGTCGTATCAGACTCGAAATGCATTCGAATATATATAGATAAAAACAAAAACAAAAACAAATTGTGTTTGATTTCGTCGCATTAATTTTGAGTGTTTTTTTTTATTTTGTTGTTGCGGTCAATGGTGTTTTTATACTTTTGGGAAATTTAAAATTTTTCATAATCTAAAAAAATGATAAGATACAAGTCCGCAAGCAACGTTCAACATTTTCGTTATTTAATTTAAAAAAAAAAATTCTAATTTAAAAAAATAAAGTAAAGAAAATAAATAAGATAATATAATAAAATTAATTAATAAAAGACCACAATCAATAAAGAAAAATCAATTTTTCTCAACGTTTCTATATTCCATTTACATAGTTTTGTAAGTATTTTATTTAATGCATATTTTCTAATTGAATTGACAGCAATTGCTGTCAATGTTTGTTATTTTTTTCCACTGCTATGTATTCAAAATAAATATTTACCATGAAATTCACCACAAAACAGAGCAGAAATGTTTGTTTACAAATTTCCGCTTGGGAAGTTCTTACTTATCGCTTTATGTAGCGGCGGAAGTGAGCGGAAATGAGAAAGCATCGAGCATATTTTTTGATTATTGAATAACAGCTTGGTTTCAACTTACGAAAGAAAACAAACGGAGAAAAAACTATACGAAAAAAATAGATTTTATTCAGTCACACATACATACTTCTTATTTTGGATTTTTTTTTTTTTTTCTTTTAATGATATAAAATTGATTCACAGACTATGTTCTATATAACACCTAAAAGTTGATAGAAAATGATAAAATCGATTTGGGTGTTGGTGTTGGTTATATTTTTATCAATGAGAAGATATTTCATTAAGACTCATACTAACAACGAATTGAAGAGCCAGAGTTTAGGGCTTACTGACAATGGACTTCAATGAATTCAAAGCCTTCCTCATTTCGATCTCATGTAAAACGAAAACAATGGCAACAGCAACAAACACTGGAGCAATATTTTTATTGCTAATGAATCAGCTAATTCTGATGATATATTTTTGCTATATATCGTGATATACTAAAAAAAATCCTGCAAATAGTTTAGATTCAGCTTTAAAAAAACATTAATATTAGAATCGGATTGGCGTGGAGTAATACATTTTCTGAGTATAATATATACAAATGGTATGTTTGGCACTTACCGATCAAATATTTCAAAATGTTGCTGTGATGAAAATTTTGACTTCATAATTGGTTAGAGCAGCTCATAAGACTGTATTATTTACGTTCACGATGCATGCTAAATAAGAAAAGCTAGTTAGTTACAAATCTTCAAATTAATAACGAAATAATGGTATTATCAATATTGGAACTATTTTTTCTTATCAGAAACAGCAGCAATATTTCTATCTGAAGCGAATACACTTAAAAAATAGATTAAATTTCAGTGAAACGTGAAAGTATACTTGCAGGTGACAGCATAAACGTTTTCAAGTATATATTTTCATTAGAGTTGGCCAGAAAAATTCTTTTTTCGAATTGCCAAATCAATTTAATAATGTCCACGTAAAATATTTTGTACTTTTAATACGTTTCAAGTTCGCTACCAGCTAGGTACTTCTTTCTTTTTTTACTAATTCCTATATTTCTAACGTAGATTTTAATGTATTCGAGCAAAAAACTGGCAATCAACAAGTTTCTGAACAAAAAGTGAGGATTTTTATTTTCTCTTAGTGTTGTCATTTTTACAGTGTTGATTAATGTTGACATTTTTATCGTATGACTAATAGGTGAGAATTTATATGGTGAAAAATAAATTGTGCAGTGCCATGAACTGAAGTGTCCAGATCAAAAATTTTGATTTTGGAAAAATAAAGAACGAAAATTAAAAAAAATGTTCATGAGAAGCAGACCCATGCACAGGGGGTAGATTTGGAGGTTCAACCAGGCTCGGATTTAGAAATCTGCCGCCCTTAGGCCAGTCAGAAATTGCCGCCCTTCTTCAGTAGTAAATATAGAAAAAACAATTTGTAATATCAAAAATGAGGACCCTTTTTTTTTGCTTGTCAACATTTTTAGCTAGTTTAATGCACTCAATCCTTGTATTTGCACTTTTTTCCCCCTGTGTAAATAAATTTAAAAAAAATGTCCCAATATTTGCCGACCCTAAATCGTGCCGCACTGATCTAGTGTGCCTCTAAGGTAAATCCAGGCCTGGGTTCGACCCCCGCCCCCGTTGGGAGCTTTCTCACATAGATTTTTAGGAATGAAATAGCCTGGCTAAAAGCCCCCACCTCACTGGTACTTCGGCGCACAGGCCAGTGTGAAAGATAAATATTGACCTAGTGTTCCTCTAAGGTAAGTCCGTCCCTGGGTTTAACCCCCGCCCCCGTTGGGAACTTTCTCACATTGATTTTTAGGAATGAAATAGCCTGGCTCAAAGCCCCCACCTCACTGGTATTTCGGCGCACAGGCCAGTGTGAAAGCTAAATATTGTGACAAGAGGTCCACTTAAGAATCGATATATATAAATGCTCATTGCCAATGAGCATCATCAAACTTTTTTAATTTTATTTTTGTTCCTTTAAGTCGGACTATATTTTTTTTATAAACTTTTGAGCACTGCTGTTTAATTTTACATGTTTGAATTAACTCAAGCAGATTTTAAAAACTTGTAACTAAAATAACTAAATAAGTCCACTTTTTGGTTTAAGAAATAAATTTTGACATAAACATCTTGCATAAAACTTATTTATTACTCTTGTAGCTATGTATGTGATTAACTACTTACATTGATTTTCCAAATAAGCTCCTTAATACTAATTTACATAAATTATCTAATTATAGCTGATAATCTTTGGCTCTAACAGCATAAAAAAATTAACTTGACAGCTCTCAGGGAATTAAGTAATTAAGATCTGTAGTTCTTTCAACAGCAACAATATTTCAATTCAACAAATGTCTATATGTAAGTTACTGAAATATGTAGAGGGTGCAAAAAAAAACCTTTCCATTTACTTTAATCTGCGAATACGAGTAAAATTTCAGCAAATGTTTTTTTTATATATATATATGCTATTCTGTCAAATGAAAAAGTTAATATTCCTAAAAACCTTGTTCTCATATCATTTGGCTGTGTATGAGTTAGGGTGCACCACTACCATAGCTAGGTCTGTCGAGAATTTTGAACTTGCCGCATACTCGAACTATCTACTTAAATACAATAACGAAAATTAGTTTTATTATTTTGTATTTTCAACCGTAGTTCTTATATGATATGATAAAATATCTCAGTTGATCTAAGTAAGGTCTACGTATAGTTTTTCGAACAGTAATGTAAATTTGCTTTAAATTAAATTTAAAAATGACTTGCAAATGCAACATTGGACAGGCTCCATCCCAATACATTATCAAAAGCTTTGAAAACATCTATCAGTAAATGAAGTTGTGGTTAGTTGAAGCGTATTAACCTTGAGTGGAATTTTCTGCCAATTTTTCTAACAATCAGATTTGCATTTCAAATGAACTTAAATGAAAAGGATACACATACTAGTACCATATACAAACATATGCACGTGTAGATGTATCGATAAGAAAGCTTAAAACGAAGCATCAATACCACCCAATTTAGTAATGTAATCTCTTACTTACAAGAGACTTTCGTAGAGAAATGAAATAAAAAGCAAAATATAAAGCAGCTAGATATGCCGGTGTATGTGAAACAAAAAAAAAATTCAATTTATTAAAAAATGTATCAGTAAATACTGTGGCATTTTAATTCACTTAAACACAGCATTACAACAATTTAAATAGTTGGAATTTGAATGCTGGATTAAATCATCACAAGTAAAAATGTACCTATAATGTCAGTAGCAACCTTTTAAGGATTTTCAAGATTGTTTGGAAAATTTTTAATGCTGATGATCCAGAACCAGAACGAAAAAAATTTAAACTTAGGGTCTGCATAAAAGCTGCGATCATAATCGGTACAATTTTTTAAGTAGAGTATAGGAACAGGAGTATTGAATTTGTTACGTTTTTAATTCTTTTGGTGCAAAATGATTTTACAAAAATTTCGCTTTTGGTAAGGTCAGCCAAAAATTGTTCCTTTCAAAGTTGTAAATTTTTACACAATTGCATTATTTTACAAATTATATAGAATCCATCTAAAAAATTTAATTACTTTTAAAACATTTTATCGCAGAAAATTTTCTAATAAAAATCAATATTATCTTCGTTTTTACAGTGTTAAATTTTCAATAGTTAAGAAATAACATTATTATTAAGTTGTCTAAGTTTTCTTTTCTTTTCACTTCAGCCAACTTTAAATTAATTATGTACGTAGTCTTATTATTTATTCATTAGTTGATGCAGTGAAAGTTTATTGGATGGGTAAATTGAGCTTGAAAGTTGTTTAGCAAAAGTTCAGCGCTTCTTAAAATTCAAGTCAATTGCAGTTTATTAGAGAAGAACTTTTTGTAAACGTTTTTGATAAGTGTTTGATTAAATTGAACTGATACATTCCAAGAAAACAAAAATATTTTAATAACAACCGGAACATGATCTTCATTGATTTGATTAATATTCTGAATGAACATACCTTAAAGTAAGATTTGGAAAAAGAATCAGAGATATCAAGTGTTATAATCTTTAATATCGACATGTGCAGTATTTTTAAAAATATTCAGTGAACTTCATTAAATATTCTAGAATTACAGTTTTATCGTCGTTCAACGCAAAATTTAACAAATTTTTGCAAAATAAAAATTTAATATAAAAAAAATGTAACCTAAGGACCTAAAAAAGGCTTTAATAGCGCACAATGTCGCATATATTCTCCATTCAAGCAGACATAAAAATATCATTGGACAAAACCGGAATATTTTGTTTTAACTTTTCTGCTAAAGTATATCATACAATATATAATTCAAATCAGAAGAGACCGTTTTGCGATATCTTAAAAAATTTTTAAATTTCAGTTTGAATTAATTTGAAGTTAATTGAAACTTAAACGCATCACATAAATGACAAAATAAGTTTTGATTATGAAACATTTTTATGCACAAAATATGTAGTTGAATTTTTTCAGCGGTAATACTTTTACTTGACTCTGTAGAGCTTCTACCTTTTACTAGCACTTTCCTATTTTATATGTAAATATTTTAATACTTTTATATACTTGATCTCTTATGTTCACAATTTTCATGATGTTTATAGCTTCTTTAACCCTTCCTTACTTTAATTTAAAAAAGTTTTTTGTTTGCATAACGACAAATGTGAACCCATTTCACATTTTACGATGAATAAAATACAACTTATCTTCTCATCATTTTGCAGACAGTCGCAGGATTTACCTACACAGTCATGCACATACGCACGTATGTATACGTACATTAGTTAGATTGGTTAAGAATCAAAAAGGTTATAGCTAACAAAGAGAGGCAACTCGTTGTTGCGTCTTAAACGAGACGTTTGATTAATGCTATGCAATCAACTAAGATCGTTAATTTCGAATGGGTAACTCGACGTTTGTGTTTAACATTTTCATATGCTTAATATTAAAGGATGAGCTTTGTGCTCTGTATGTATGTGTTTATATAGCAAGACGAGGTCTACATCTGCATATCAGCACACACAATACAGCACTCATTTTTATAGCAAATAAAAATTTGTCTTTTTCTCTCTCACACACACACACACCCTTTCAAGAATAATTCCCTTTATTAGACGCAATTTGTGAACCATATCATAACAGAGAGTACAAATATTTTAACAGCAACGATTTTCCGACCCCAAACAATCGATAGATGATTACAAAGTCACAATACGGCATACGCACACACTCATAATTATCATCATTATTTTTGTTTGAATATTATTTGGGCAAATGTGAATGTGATTAGGAGCAAATGTAAATATGTATTGAATTAGCCACGTTTATCTGTATGAATATAGTTTTGACCTCTTAAAGATACAAAAGTTACTACTTAAAAGAAACCAAGAGTTGTTTAGTTTAACGTTATGATCGTATTATTAAGTTTAAAAGTTAAATAATTTAATTTAACTTCTATGGAATGAATCACGCCTGTCTATATAATACCATAAGCTTTAGTGTCAGTTTTTTATTGCAATATTGGTAGTTTAATTCATATTACTAATGACTGCTTACGTTGTTGAATTCAAATAATATTTAAGTTAATTAATTTACTCAAGTTAAAGCTTGCTAAGACAGAAAGTCTTGAGACAAATTGAAGCAAAATCCCACTTGAACCCACGCTTATAATTTTTTTGTATATATGTATGTGGTGCCTCGCCCATAAGCACAATATCGCCATATCCATTAAAAACAATGAGAAGAAAAGAAGTTTTTAAATTGATTACATTCAAAGTGGAAATCAGGATACATTTTTGCTTCAACCTTTATCAAAATTGCTCCTTTTGCTGATTCCGCTGATAAAAAAGTTTTCTGAACAACAAATTTTTGCTAAGAGACTCGTATCACATATGTCATATCTTCTTTAAAATAGGGCTTACGATTTCAGAGAACATTGCACTACTTACATAAAAAGGCTTTGCATCATTGAATGCGATTTTGTTTTCCTGATTATAGGTACATAAGATTATGCTACCATAAATTTTGTTAAGGAAAAATTCTTTCAACCTCAAGCGAACTCTAAATAATTATATTCGAATATTTTCTAGATAGATTTCTGTGAATTTTTTTTTTTTTTTTTAAAATAAAAAAACTTTCTGAAAATCGCTATTTTTTAGTAATTATATAAAAATAAAATCCCAAGAAAATTTCCGAGTTCGAATATTTAGAAGCCGTTCAAGGTCGGCAAAACTTTTTCATGTAAAAATTAAACGAGGGAAAAGAGCAAAGTTTGCAGTTATACAACCCGCTAATATTATGTAGAATAATAACTTATTGTAATTGAAAAATGTCATTACAAAAATTGCTGTAACCTATATGTACATTGCTATTAATAAACTGCATTCAACACTAGTGAAACCATGGTGGGCAGGGGTTGACAGCCGATCGTTCAATTTTGCGAGACTTTTCGTAAATGTAAAAATTAGAACCTTTTCCAATATAATCAGCATTTGTTTTTTTTTTTTTTGGTAAGCAAAGTTTCAGATGGAAAGAAATTAATAGGTTTTTGCTACGGTTTTAACGTTATAGCCGAGTATCACAACACTGGTGGTGTCATTGAAGTATGATATTTTTTCTTTTTTTTCTATGATGTGCGCAATTTCAACATTTTCAAATTGTTTTAATTACGCCTGAAAGGAGCTTGTTTTATTTATTGTATTTTTAAATTTATTAATAAGTTTTGTTAAAAGCTTCTTATTGCCTCTTAGAAAAGTGCCCCGCAAACTAATCCAGCAGTTTTTCATTTATTTAGAGCTCATTGGACTCTTATAGGGTTCACTCTGATCTAAAACAAAATTTTCTCTAAATTAGATTTTTTTCAGCTTTATATTTAGGTATAAATCAAAAACTGCAGGCGTCAGAACTCAATATTTAATTTATTATTTCATAATTAAAAATTCAAATAAATCTGTTTTTTTGTCAACAAATTGCAAGAATGTTCAAATTGAGCTTTTTTAACTAAAAATAAACTTAATTTACAAAGTTTAAATTAATTTAAAAATTTGTCATCGAAAATGCAGGATCAATTTATTTAATTTTTTTCTTCTCTTTTGCATTATTTCTTGTCTATTTATTTTTTCAACATAAGCAAAACGAAAACTAGCAAATAAATCACTTTTTAAATGAAAATTTTATTGACTTAAAAAGCAACAATGACCCTTTCCAAATCCTTTAAAACCAGAGATGCAACACATTTTTAGCACAAATCGTAGTTAATCCTCTTAAGTATCATTGGACATGACATTTACAAATGACACAACAGCAGAATAGTGCTGCAGCAGATAAATGGTGGAGTAATAAAAAAGGAAATGAAAATAATTTGTTGAATTGCTAAAAGATATCTGCGAACATCAAATGAGGTAAAATATTTGAACTGTTATATAAAGTCAAACATTTTAAGATATGTATTCATGAAGTATATATACACTTTTATTAAACACATAAGTACATATATATCTACTATTATTAAACGAGCAATAATTGTATGTATTTATATATACACATATATATGTATATATATATTTATATTTTCAGACTTTATTTCCAAAACGGGTGCAGCGATTTTGATGAAACTTGGGGGTTAGGTACATATGTGAACAAAATTAGGATTGGGCTGGGTTTTAACTTATCAAAGACTCCTGGAGAGGCGTGGCACAGCCCTAAACTTTTCCTAAATTTTCATAACGTCATATCTCAAAAACTATTCAAGATATTGTGATGAAATTCGGTACACAGATGCAGATCATTAATGTCTTAAATTTTGCCAAAAGTGGGCGGAATCGGAAAAGTGGGCGTGGCACTTTTCAATAATTGAAAACTTTGATTCAATATTACTCAAAAACGGCAGTGACGATTTTCATAAAAATTTTACAGATAATACCACCAAAAGCAGTCATCATAACATGCTATGTTACTATACTGGCAAAATTCGTTGAAGGGCGTGGCACAGCCCACAATATTTATAAACATTATAATAAGAGAATTAACAACACAATCATTCTGAAATTTCATATGGTGGATATACTTGCTATGAGGTACCTCAGGACGAAAAATGGGTGCAATAGTACCAGTGGGCGTGGCACCTCCCAAACAAGCAAAACAAGTTAAATGTTATATTTATTGTACTATGAGAGTAATCTTCTTAAAATTTGGTGAGGAGTTGTCGGTTACTATTGCTTCAGTGGGCGTGGCACCTCCCATACAAACAAAAACCAAAAACAAAAGATGTCGGTTACCAAAAATTTTTAAGCTAAATGGACTTCGACGAGATTTCGTTAGTGGGCGTGGCACGTCCCATATATACGAAAATCGTTGAATGTTGTATTTAGTGCACTATGGGAGGTATTTTTTTTAAATTTGGTGTAGAGGTGTCGATTACTATAAGCTTTGAAATTATATGGATTTCAACGGGATTGCGTAAGTGGGCGTGGCACCTCCCATACGTACGAAAAACGTTAAATGTTATATAGTGTACTTTGGGAGTAGTTTTTTTAAATTTTTTGTTCCAATCGATAGAGAAAGCACGAAAAATAAAAAAAAATTTTTGTTCCAATAGACTTTTATTACAGTGGTGTAGTGTTAATATTATAGTGGTCATTTTGAATATTTGACCACTTAGTGCGTCCTGAGCGATTTGCGGAATTTGTTGCTATAAGGATATTTTCCTTGTCCTTTGGAGTATCCCGGAAGTAGTCACTCCATAAGTGACTACTTATCGAGGCGGTTCACTCCGAGTCACTTTGGGTCACTTGGAGTCACCGAGGTGAGTGAAAGTCGCGATTTTGTGGTTTGCGTGCGATTTTTGTAGAATTGGTCTATAACACCTATGGGCCACGTTGGTACAAACTCTTAGCGCATCTAATTATGTTTTGCGGTGCGTGCGATTTTTTGGATTTTATTTCTGTAAGGATATTTTCCTTGTTCTTCGGATTATCCCTGAGGTAATTACTCCATAACTAACTACTCATCGAGGCGGTTCACCCCGAGTCACTTTGGGTCACTTGGAGTCACCGAGGTGAGTGTTAATCGCGATTTTGTTGTTTGCTTGCGATTTTTGTAGAATTGCACTATAACACCTTTAGGCCACCTTGTTGCAAAAACGTTGCGCACCTTATTACGTTTTGCGGTGCGTGGAATTTTTTTTTTTTTGGATTTTTACGAATTTCGTGAACCAAAGTGACTTTAAGTGACCCAACGTTACTCAGGGTGAACCGCCTCGATGAGTTGTCACTTATGGAGTGATTACCTCCGGGATAAGCCGAAGAACAAGGAAAATATCCTTACAGCAATAAAATTTAAAAAATAGCACCAACCGCAAAACGTAATAAGGTGCGGTAAGTTTTTGTACCAAAGTGGCTTATAGGTTTTACCCCTCGACTAACTGTACAATCGGTTGCGCTCTTTTATTTAAATGCTTCGATATCTCAGTCGATTTAGTGTCCAATTTAAATGAAATCGAGCCATTTTGCATTATCCTTTTCATTTCTATTCACTCTTGGTCCCAATCCACTCTTTTTATAAACACTTTTGCATCAGACAACAATTTGACGAAACTAAAAACGAAGCAAAATTGTTGAAAAAAATGGAACAGAAAAAAGTAAAAAGAAGTTGAAGCGTGAAAGTGAAAAGTCAACTTTTTTAACAAATTCCATATTTTTTCGATTTTTTCAACCGAACAGTGGTCGGTCTCCAGGTACTAATTTTTTAAGTAAGAATGTAGTATTTATATATCATATGTTTTCATTGCAATTTATATTAGTTTTCTTTTCTTTTCTGCAATTTTATTCTGGTTTCGATATTAAAAATAAAGTTTAATATTTAAAAATAAAAAGTTTAATATTTTTTCTTTAATAAATTTTTAATACTGAGCATATGACTGCTATATGACAATAAAAATAAATACGTGCAAAGGTAAGAAAATGCTTTGTCATTATTTTACACACAGAGCGTCATGCGAAAAGACAAATTTCTATGACAATCGAAGTCCGGAAAATTGTATGGAAAATGTGCAATTCACCAGATTGCAATTTCAAAAAAAAAATATTCACGTACAAACACTTTCTATCACAGATACACAGTCACAATCACATTAACGGCACTTCGAGTAACAAACAAAAGGAAGCTAAAAGGATATAAAGTTGACTGTAATATAAAAATTGCTGAAGTAGTAAAAAAGCCAACAAATGTATTGGCGAGTTCACAAGCAACATTAACACAAACCCAAGAGGAATTAGTTTATTATTAATATAAAATAATATAAATCGGCCATTCTCTAAATAACTGCAAACTTTTTTCTCTGATATTTTTTAATCATTTTATATATAGTTATTGCTTAGTGCTTATCTATAGGTGAACTTAAAATTTCAAAACATTTGTTTCCAAAACACTTATGAGTATTTTAAAATTTGACACAAAAAGTTTTTGAAACGATATATCCCAAAAACTATGGGAAATAGATTTAAAAAAAAAAACTCTGATATAAACTTTCTTTAAAAATGATTTCATCATCAGAAAAACTAACCGCTTCACATAATATTTCAAATTAACCACATTAGTGCATTTCTAGCAGATATTAACTTTGGTCCTTATTACAAGTTAAAACTAGAAAGGAAAAATAAATTACTTAAATAATAATAAAACCTGTAGCCTTATATCTAAAAATTCAGCTTTGCTTTCTTAATTTTAAGCAAAAATTATGATGCGCTCATATATTTTGGTATGAAAAAGATTTATTGGCTTAGGTGACCTCTAAATAATTGAATTGAATAGTGAAATTGAGTATTAATAATATTTCTCTTATTAAAAAATTTTTTTTAAGATTAAGTTAAAAAACCACACAACTTTGATCGAACTACATATATGCATAAGGACTTTAATTAATATGCCATTAAGAGCAAATTAAAAACAATTTTCTATAAATTAATTATTGGAATGACATTGAAAACTATTTACTTGAAAATGCACTTTAAAATTACTGTTTGCGCATTAAATCCCATCGTTACCACCACAATTTTATGCTGCAAACGAAATAAGAATGTATTGAAAAGCATTAAAAGTTAAATCTGCCGCTTGTTGTTTTTGCTCCCACGGTCCTTGGCGTAGCTAGTTGCATCGGTGAGAGTTGTGGGGCGGAAGAGAAGCATTGACTCAATCATACAATAAATTCCACATAATGACACCATAATAGTCACACGCTGAGGAACAAAGCATGTTCCATGACGTAAAATCCAAGTGAGCTGCTTAATAAAATTCCGAAATTCGCTTGGACATTAAATGTCAATTCTCTGTATAGTTTGAGCCACTGTCTTATGTAGATCAATGTCATCAACTACCGCAAAATGGTCAGTCTAACAGGACTCAGCACAATCGCATATAGCTCACGTGAATTATGATTGGTAGCTAAATGATATTCGTGATTCGAGATCATGCGAGGCCACTAAATCCTCAATATCCAACACAAGCAGGAGTATACAAAAGTTTATATTCGTCGAGATAGTTCTTTTGAGAGAGACTATGTTTTACATGCGCAAAGCAACTGAATTTCATGTTTTATGGAATTGCGCAAAAAAATGCTAAACGTTGCTGATGTCGTAGATGAAGTGTTTTTGTTGATATCGTTTCTGTTTTCTCTGTGCCGTGTAAGGTTTTCATATCGGCCGATCTTAAGAAGTGTGCAATATCATCTACCTAAGCTAGTCTTTTTAGACTAAATAAAAAGTCAAATTGTGAAATTGGGTATGTGAGTTCAATTATCTGCAGCTAGGGATGCGTAAAATGTAGGCGGAGCTATACAACGGAGAGTGCACGGACAACTAGTAACAAATAAATGAGTGTAACCGAGAAAGTGCGGCGAGAAATTTTATAATAATTTTTGAATTATCATATCGTTTTCGTATCGGTGTAGCCCTAATTGACAGCAAGAGATTGTTAATATATACCATGCGGCATTTAAAGCTCTCGTATGCCTCTATTAATATTGTGGGGATATTTCTTGTGTTCGGAGTGCTATTGAAGGGAATATTAAAGTCTACGGAGCGTATTTGCTCTAGAATAATACGAAGGGTGGCTATAGGATACCTACATGAGCTGTTTCAATAGCAAAAGTATATTGGAATTTCAAGGCGTAAGAACTCAACTTGAATATGGACGAATATATAACTGCCCAGCTTCAGTTTAAATAGTATACGATTTTTAATTAAATTTATTTTATTTGCTTAGTAACTTTTGTAACCGGCCGGTGACCGATTTTAAGTTTCACATATAGGATTTTGAATTGGACAGCGCTGTTTTAAAGCATTAATTATGTAAGTCTTATTAAAACAACATTTAAAATAATGATAAGATAATATGTTTTAAATTTGCTATTTGATTTAATTAGTTTCATAATATATTAATAAATTTTCAAAACTGAATGCTATGGGCGTACAATTCTATGGTATTGTATAAATTTAAAAATAATTTTAAATATTCATATCAAATAAACAATTAATCCTTTTGATGTCATTAACTACAAAAGTGTGAAGATTTATCGTTTTTATCACATAAATTCATTAAATATTAATTAAACATTTTCATTATTTTGATTGCAATAATATATCCATACATACATATATGTGTGTAAGTTAGCTTTAAGCCAGAAGGCAAAATTTGTAAATTCAATTTTAGTCAAGTTATTTGAGTATTTAATATAAAATATGGAAGAGTAGTTAGTAACACAAAATTATCATATTTAAATAGAAAAAATTTTAGAAAACAAATAATGAAAACTTGTCATGAAAAAACTTTTCGACTTACCCTTCAATCTTCTTAGCATTATCTGTAAACTGTTTCGTTCATGTACTGCGTCTTATGTTTAAAATATACCGCTTAATGAAGAATGCTGGTTATGATGTTCTTTTAGAGGCTTAGTTTTAAAATTGGCAACACTATGTATTTCTAATAACAGCCGATTTGATTGCTGATAGATGATATATTACTATATATGTATTAAAGTTAATAAACCAGCAATTATTAACGCTTTAGAAGTCCACATAGCGGTTGTTAATTATACGTAATCGATTTCTCGGAAAAGTGATCGAAAGTTTGACCATGAGACTGCGCTAAATATTGGCCAGTTGCCGAGCTTATATATCCAAAATCATATTAAATTACTAAATAACATATAGAAAATAATTCCAAAGATTGGGAATTTTTTGTGTTTTATTTCGATAGAAAAAAACGACAGTCTTAAAGACACCCTGAACAACTGAAGACTCACTGACAATTAATTAGCTTAGATATGTCAGATAGCTCGCATAAATTTTTCTTATCTGCTGATTATTAATTACAATTCAAATTAGTAAAATTAAAAGGTATAACATGATCATTTAAAAAAACATATTGAATAAATGTTGACTAATTTGGACTTATGCTGTTTTGCATTATAATCAAAAATTTGTGTCATTTGCACTTTTTTATTTGCAGAATTACTTTGCAATAAAATGTTTACTTTTCTGACTCACACATGAGCAGACACAAATAAACAACAACCACCAATGTTGTCTCGCATTAGAGATTTTCAATTTTTTCCCCACTTTTAACATGTAAGTTGATTACACTGTTGTATGGTAAAAGGTTAGCGAAGCGAAACAGTACTAGTACAGAATACAACATAAAGCCAACCCAGTAGAGAATGTACTACAAATATTTAGGCTAATGAAGAAATACACTTTGAGATGATAACAACTATCTGAGTGAACATAATATTTCTTTAAAAGTTAACAATAAGACATATTTTCATAGATGTACGCTTAGCTTGTCCTAAGGCTCATTAAAAATTTCTTATTTATTTACATAATAAGTACTTCACAAACGTCATTGAATAACTGCCACTCTGTGTAAATATCGAGTCAGGTTAAATTTGGTCATTAGAAGCTCAATTTCCAGTTGGTTTGTGTTTAGTTCGATTGTAAAACGAAAAAATATATGAAAAATAGTAAAACCAAATAGTAGATACTAATGTAGACTCCAGGGAATAGCATCAATTTAAATTATCTGAAAGTTTGAATTCACATTAGGTATCGTCTACGTACACTAATACTCTGATAGAGACTACTACACGTGCAATATCTCATTTAATGTGTCCATGTAGCGTGGTAATGGCGCGTTAGATGGCATGTTTTGGGCTATGTGATGTGTGTCTCTGCAGAAATTTACTACTCATATCTTACTATGAAGTGGGACATTGAGTAGGAATTTCTCCAAACTATTTAATATTTTTAAAAGAAAACAAAACTCTACGATCTGGTGTAGTGTTGAGACCATAAAAAATTTCATAAAATAAATGAAAATTATAACAACTGAAAACTTCAAATGACTCTGTTACTTTTCCATATAGACTCACACAGCAAGGTAGAGTTATCTTATTAAATAATAAAAAGCTTAATAAGAGGTGATCTTACTCCAGTTTCCGAACTTTTTAGGAAAACAAACCAGTTTGAAGAATACTTCGGTTTTTTTTTATTTATCGTGTATTTCATTATTTATGAAGTACTTTTTTCAAATATGTATTTTAAAAAAAAAAAATCATTTTATCGGTAATTTTTATTACGTTTTAATTATTATTTAAAATTTTTTTTTTGTAATTTCTTAAGATAATTTCTTTCTGCGGTCGACATGGTGCATTCTGTAGTTCCCATTTTCGATAACCCGTTCGAGCACTTGAAGTGGTTTATGGCGAATGACGCCAGTAATGTTGGCTTCCGATTCCTCAATCGTAGCTGGGTTGTCCATGTAGGCTTTGGGCTTTACGAAGTTTTAAAAGAAAATGTCTGGAGGTGTTATAACATTTGACTTAGGCAGCTAATTCACTGCAAAGTTGGACCAAATTGAGTCGGAAATGAACAATTTTTTTCTAAATGAATGCTTTCCAAAATCCAAAAACTCTCCATAAATTTTCTAACTTAAA
Source organism: Meiosimyza platycephala (assembly GCA_963662105.1). Classification (NCBI taxonomy): domain Eukaryota; kingdom Metazoa; phylum Arthropoda; class Insecta; order Diptera; family Lauxaniidae; genus Meiosimyza; species Meiosimyza platycephala. Next base: position 78,017,066 of record OY759209.1, read on the forward strand.
ATAACAAAAAATGGAATTTTTTCCAAATTTTTGATGTTTTCAATATAAAAAAAACAATTTGTTCCGTTCCAAAAAGATGTGCACTCTCTAGTCATTTTTGTTAGTTTAATTATCCAAGAAATAAAAATCCTAAGTTTAAAATTTCTTGAAAAACTTTCGAGCTTTATTCAATTTTTCAAAATTCTCTACATCTCGACATTAACCTCACTTAAGCAATTCATTAACTATTTGCTATATTATGCATTTAATTATATATTTCCTGCAAAGAAGCTTCAGTCTTATCTTCTCAAATTCCACTTCAAATTAATTATTTAAAAATTTAATCCAAAATATAAACTTATAAAGGTTTTTGCTTGAGGTATATAATCTACATTTTTGCTACATGAATCGAGCTTCATATTAAAAAAACTTCACCACACTACTGAAAAATTATCCAAAAAAAAAGCAGCTTAATGCATAAAAAAACTGAAAATTTTCTGTTTCATGATGTGAAGCTAATCTGTGATGCTTAAAAACAACAAGCTTATAGTACATCTTCAAGATTTTCATGGATGAAATAAAAAGTCGAATTCGTTTATGCGAACAAGATAAAATTGAAGCAATTAAGAAATAAAATAACATAAACGAATTATTGAAATAAAAATAAAATAAGCAAAAATGGATAAAAATAATATAGTTTAAATTTCTAATGCAATGTATACATTTTTTTTGGGATATATGTAGCAACATCAGTGCTTGCAAAAACCATAAAGCTTTACAGCAATTATTTAAATGTTTTAAAACATATCATAAACGTACGAGCTCTAAAAATTTTTAAAAATATTTTTCAAATTTAATGAAAAAACACCTTCAGCGAAATTTCTCAAACATAAGCAGTTGCATTAATTTAATTAAATTTCATATATAAAAATGTATTCTGTAACCAAATTTTATAACACTGACACACAAAGGAGATAATAAATTTCCCATTCTATGGAACTTCTTGCAGTAAAATAGAAATTCTCTTTAATTAATTCCAGTATATTTTGCATTAACAAGAACCCACGTAAAGCTGTTAAAATGTGTCCCCTAAAGGGTTTGCCAAGCAACTCATTTTAAGTACAAACATTTCCCAAAAATAGCAATACTGAAAGTTTCAACAACTTAGAAATAACATTCGTACAACAGCTGTTAAGGTAACCTTTTGTAGCCTTACAGTTGATAATGTTGCTGCTGTTGTTGTTGTTGTTGTTGTTACTGTTTTCGCTACTGCTTTTCTCACAATTTAAATGCTTTCAATAAGTTAAGCAAAATTTATACAAACAATTAGCTAAGTTAATATTTACATTGCATACCCTAAGGCGTTAGAGCAAATCTAAGTGCTGTTGTTGTTATTGTTGTTTTAAGCGTAAAATTCTGATGCTACTAGGTCAGTAAAGTCAAGAAACTTTAATTAACTATGCCAAAGAGTTGAATACAAACTGAGGTATGAGGCGTGTAGATGCTAAACTCGCTAAGTCCATGTGTAAAATGCGATAAGTGTGATGCAAATTTGTCCCTTAAACTACATATTCAGGCTGAAACAATTCTTAAGATAAAGTCATTAAAGTCACATTATTATATAAAATCGCTTTATATCAGTAGCAGCAAACTTTGTTATTTAAATTGCGAATTTTTTAAAGCTTTGCACTAAAAATTTAAATATTGATCGATTTTGTATTTAAAAATTTTAAAAGAATAAGAAAATGTTGCAAGAAATTTAAATGAACTTTAGAAATTGTATGAAAATTTAGTAAGTGTTAATGAATAAAGTAAAAGATTTAAAATTTAAAATATAAAAAAAACATTATCCAATGAAAATGAAACTTGAAAATAAACTTAACACGCATCAAAGACAACTCCAGCTAAATATTATAATATTGATAAATGTTAATGCCTACAATATGAAATTCCAAAAACATAATTAAATAAAAATATTTCCAGTCAGTTAAGCAGAAATTTTACATATCATGAGTAAATTAAATAAATTATTTTATTAAATGTCAATCATTGCAAATTAACATACCACGAATTTGAAATACTTTAACACTTATGTACATACATACCATACCATATAACCAATTTAATGCATGAATGCTTTCATATCAATCAGCGAACAAACAAATTACAAAACATCAACAAAGGATCCAAACAAAAAACTTAATTAAATTAATCATCAAATTTCTAAAAAAAAATGCAAAACTAAATACACAGAAAAAACTAATTGGTTGATTTAGCTGAGATCACAGGTTGAAATTGCATGAATCGATCAAACCGATGGTGAAAATAATAAAATTCGGCTAGATTGCATTAGATGGGAGAAGAAGAAGGTTCATTGTAATATCACGGTTCAGCTCTCTCAGTCAAATTTTGAAAAGAAACTAGGTAGCTGACCTATGATTACATGTGTATCACACAGGTGATTTCAATTTTGAATGGTTTTAGCAATTACGGAATATTCTGGATAAAAAATAATAATCCCCTGAAATGCAGCAGACTACAGAAATTTTAAATTTTCTATAGTTTCTTTTGCTTTTTTGATACAATGTTAAATTTTAAACAGAAATCTCAGAAAGCATTTTCTTCGGAATATTAAAGTTAATTGAACTCCTTAGAATACACGCAATTTTTCCAGTATAAATTTGAACGTTCCATGCAAATAGTACGATTGCAGTCAGCGAAAGTGTATTTTGTTTTCTTGTCTTTATTCCAGGAACCGCTCATAATATATCCTGCTGTATTCTGATTGCTGTATTTTGTAAACCCTCAAACATTTCTTCAGAGCTTCTTTTGCGAAGTATCCAGTAAAGCGGTCAATAAAGTGTATCATTGTGACATATCCAAGCTGTGTTTGCATAACTGTTTCGTTCTCAATGAACTACGTTTGACTAAGGAAGCTAGCTGTGCCAGTTGTAGGATGTTTTATCTGCAGCTACTGACACAAGCGTTGATAGATATTCTTATGAGTAAAATGTTTTCTTTGTTTGTAATCACGGATTGTCACACCCCACTTCATTGACGACGGTTTAAATAAAGTCGCCAGCTAATTAATTACACAAAATATCGCAAATTGCTAAATTTTTTCAAGGTAATTCGGAGATTTTCGGAACAAAACAAAAGGTTCGTAATCGCAGTACTTAAGCTCTTGGGATTAAAATTCGTAGCATGTTTCCCCACAAGATTTAAAAATTTTGCAAAAAAATTTACGACGAAAATAAAAATTGTGCCATTTTCAATCCTATGGCTCCAAATATGTTCATGAAAGTGATCTTACACACTCTACGCTTTTTTTGTGATGCGTGGACATTTATATGGCGACTATGGAAGAAAATCTATACTATAGTGAATTGTCGGAAAAGTTAGACATTTTAGACTTTTATGGAATTTTTCAAACCTTTTCGACTTGTTCAATATCTTTCGAATTTTTCAATTTTATTCTCTAAATTTAAAAATTAATAGTCTTAAAAATTGTTGTCTTTACATTTAATTTTGTGGCGTTAAGAAATCCTTTCTCTTTAAAACTTTCGTTTCCTTTTTTTATATCTCATATTAAGAATGTGCCAATTTTAATTAAATGCATAAAGCAGCTGCTGCTGCTACTGCTGTTGCACAAACATGTGTTGCTTTTAGAACTTCAGAATTATCGAAAGCAGGAAGATAACAAAATTGCAGAGTAGAATTACGTAGAAACAACATTGACGCCATGTTGCATCATTATCCAGTAATTTCTTTCGTATCCTTCGAACAGCATCTTCACCATCGGAAATAATTTTAACAGGAGCTTCGCAGAGTATGTCAAAAAAAAATATACATATTATATATTAAGATAATAATGGTAAGTAAAATATGTAACACATACTACATATGAATTAGCAACAAAACATAAACGATGAAATTTGAGCTACAAAATTAATTATTCATGTGTTGAATATCATGCAATGCGCGCATAGCAATGTGGTTATTATGAGTTCCTGTTGTAAAGGATTCATAGTTATTGTTGCTTTTCCATCAGTGAAACTTTACGTACTGTAAGTAGATTAAAATTAAAAAATGTAAATTAAAGTTAAATTTAAAAAGAAGCCGTATAAATAAATGTATTATGTTGCCCCAAAAGTAGTTTAGTGCTGACTTTAAGTAGTGGGATTGTTTCTCGATAAAATATGTCACTTTTCACAGTAATCATCCAGTTGCTTCAAATTTTCGATGTATTTTAGAAATTGTTCCCTCAGATGATGACCATACTCGTAATAACATTCATATTTTTGAAGAAGAAACTTTTCACAATTTAACGCTTTCTTTGGTAGTTAAATCATACATAATGCTGAATGGCAAACCCTTAACTAAACAAGTACTACCTTAGATGTACATATAGAAAACCTTTGAAAGCTGCCACACACTAAAGTTATTGCTAAGAATTTTTTAAACTACATGAGCCTATTTACACAATTGTTTCGGCATATTATCCTTTGCATAGCAACTTGTTCCTTTTATTGCCATTGTTGATGCCATGTTAGGCATTGAACTATACAAAGCAAAGGTGGGATATTTTTTACCAACACACACAAATATTTATGATACACCCAGTAGGCAAAAGCAGGAGTATGAAACGTTACCAGAAGGTATTTTTTGGGAAAATCAAGCCTCATCCAACATAATTTATTGCTTATATTAATGAAATGACTTGGTTGAAGTAGAATTTTCGTACTCGTTGCTAAGTAGAAAAAATAAAAGCAGTTCTCCCGTTTTCTCTTCCAAGTGGAGCAAATAAAAAAAAGTAAGCTTGTCGCATGCACTTCCAAATAAAAAGCAGAAAATAAGTCTAGTTTTCATGATTTTCAAAACAAAACAGAAAAAAAAATTTATTTTCATGTATTTTTGTGATAATCGATATGAAAATATCGACACAATCAAAATTGTTATTTGAATATATCGAAATAATAATATATTTTCCAAGAGGTGCCTTGCTCGATAGTCCGCTGGGTGTCTTTGCGTACACCAACATACATCGGTATAGCTGCCTTGTGTTTCATAAATTCACTTATGGATAGACTGCAAAATGGTACGAAAATTGAAATAAATAAAGAAAATAAATAGACTTAAGTATAAGTAATACAGAAAATTGATGTTCGTCAAACATGCAATCATCTGTTGTTTAACTTTGCTCAAAAAACATAAAATTCATTTAGTTATTTTACTCTGATATAATAGAAATAAGAGTTTGAAATGCTTAATAGCAGCATTTGATCAACAACGTTTATGCATTGAACGATTTTAGGAAGTTGTGTTATCTAAAAAAGCACTCATCTCCAAGATGTTATCCTTTGCCTATTTATGTGTTTGTATGGTCACTCTTGCGTGATAAAGACTTAAGCGATGTGATGTAGAAGTATTTTGACTCATTGAGTTTCCGAGAAAAGGTCATTGGTATTTGTAAATTTTATTGAACAAGTAGGTACTTATTTAGAACTTCTTGAGTATGTAAGCACTATAGTAGTTCGAAGCACTGAAAAAACCTATTGATCATATTATCATCGTTTAGTGCTATGTTTTATGAACCCAACAGACTCGAAAGTCCGAAACTGTCAAAGAATACCCTTTTTGTGATTCTACCAATATATCATTTGCAGAGTTGATGTTTATCTAAATCCAAACCTAAAAATTTAAACGAATGACGGTAATAATTTGTCTCAGTGGTAGGCAGATGTCGATTTGCTACTGGAGAGTATTTAGTCGCCAGTACCAATCTCTTCGCCACATATTCCATTTCAGCAGAGCTTTTGAAGAGATTTCACTGGAAGACAGCGATTATGTCTTCTGCATATCCTCGTAGCTATGTTATATTGGCAACAATTAGTTGAAATTGCACTTGATATCACGAGAAAGCAAAATTCATATGGCAAGAAGAAAATTCGTCTACAATTTTGATATCATTAGAAAACTCTTTTTTCCAAAAATCATCTTATTGAAGGGATAGTACTCGTTTTTAAAAATTTTGTTACCGAGAAAAAGGTTGAGTTGAAAATACAAAAAATCTGCGGATTCGGATTCCTTCTTTAATTTGACATGGGCTCATATTTTTATTACTATTTTAAGTGTGAAAAAATCAAACAAAACATACGAAAATTGGGCCGAAAATTGTTATTTCGGCTTCAGATAATTCAATTTCTATTGAGATAATCTTTGTCGATGGTTTCTCAGAATTGCTCCATTACATCAGATTTTCGAGATATTCTAACCTAAAAGTGCTAAAAACACTGCTTTTTGACATATTTGAGGTCGGTTGAGGTGAGGTGAGGTGAGGTTGAGCATCGTGGCTACTCGATTTAGGTGTCGAAATAGAAATAGCAAAGCCTATTATAAGCATATTGGCGTAGCAAGAGCCTGAATTCGGACGCTAGAGTCCCTTTTTATAATTTCATATGAAGTTTTTAGGATTAAAAGAGCTTAGCTGCTTTTAAATGGAACTCATACTCTGGGAAGCCCTATTAATCAGCGAACCTTATGAGGCTGCAGTGAAATAATGACCAGTTCTTACTTTCTATTGTAACCGCAGTCTTTTTTCTTTTCCTATCAGCAACATTTTATGAAATTCTTTAGGCAGTGACCTTTGAATGATGTTAATGATATATCATTGTTGCCTAAGCTGATGTATCAATGTCAAAATTAATTATTGCAAATCACATCAAATTAGCTTAATTAGTAATGAGTGTGTGCAAGGTAACATACCTAAGTACATACATACATGCAAACACGCACTTGCATTCACGTAATAAATCACTGGAATGTAATTAATAGCGATTAAATTACCCTAAAAGCATGCAATAAAAAATTTTAATTTAAACACTTTATTATCAACAATATCCGATTTTGTCTTAAGGATACACTAAAATTGATTTATTATATAAAAACAACACTTTATAAAACAAGTGGTCGTTAGAAGCTGATGTCTGCTGTTGGGAAATTGCAACTTCACTCCTTCTACTCTACTGCTCAGCTCAACGCAACTCAGTGAGCAACTTTTTTCACTTTACTTGGCTTGTTTGATTTTTTCTTTATTGTTGGTGTTGTTGTTTTTAAAGCACTTCCCTCTCCCGTAGTATCTTCTTCCTTAAGTATGATCCTTCGAAAGAGCACAGCATCAGTGCCACTGTGAAGGGGTTTCTCTGTAGCAATGCAGCCACTTGCAAAGGATTCGTTTAAATTGCGCCATAAACGAGCCGTATGCGGCACGCTGAGTTTGTCAAGCAGCCTGGTGCTTAACGCAGGAACGATGGGCTGCAATGCGATGCCACAGAGTCGTAGGGTATCCATTGTCATTGCGAGAATTGTCTCCAACTTGTTGGTTTTAGTAATGTCCTGCTCCTCTTGCTCCTGCTGCAATTGCGTTTCGGATTCATTCGATGCTTTCGGTTTGGTCCTACTGCTGCTGTTGTTATTTTTCAATTCCCATGGACGAGTGGACTCAAAGAAGTTATTAGCTGCATGCAGTGTTGAAATAACGGTATCCACAACCAAATAGAAATTGTTGTCGTTATAATGTTGAGCGCAGCGTGCTGTGCGAAAGAGATAAAAACAGTAAAATATGAGTAAAATTGTTACAAGTATGGGTGGCGGCGGCAAGGTGTAGTGCGATGCAGTAATAAAATAACGGATATTTATTAAAATTATGTCAGTAGTTGTGAGTTTTCGCTTGAGTGCTTTAATGGAGAATCATTAAGGTGTGCCATTAGAAGTGAACTGAAGCTCCTGACGTTTATGAGATAATTTTTTAAATAAATTTAATCGGGTTTTTTAGAGTAGTTACTCAGAAAACAATTTATATTATAACGAAAAACAAATATTTTTGTAAAGAAATGTAAATGCCTTAGTGCTGCTCAAAGTTTTGATTTTCCGAGAGCATATAAAATATGCTAGAATGTCTAAGTAGCATTAATTTTGCCGCTTTAGTAGGTAACGCGACAAATATTATACATATTAATTGCATTGCTAATAAAAATAAATATATCTAGTTAGTTTCGAAAGACTGAATAAAACTATATGGAGCTGCAGAACAGGTTCTCTGGCGAGGACGGACGGTGTACGGATCATGGAGCTGCACAGTAATGCCAATGTATTTCAAAATATGTAAATTCATCGAGCATATTGGCTGTAATATATTGCGATAGGAAGAGAATTTTTAATTTACAGCTTAAGTTCTATTAGAATTCTTATAGAATGAGCCGAGGCAATAATTACACAGTAAAATTTTCCAAGATGCCAAATTTAATATTTTTCTTGCATGCCATATACAAATGCATTTTATAAATTTTTCATTTTAATCAAATCATGCAGAAAATATCACATGAAATTGAAATATTCCGGTATATAATAAAATTTACTACGTTGTAATAAATTCCAAAAAAAAACATTACTTTGATTATCATGCCGCGTCTTCCTACCGACTTAAATAAGTTAGTGAGAAATTAAAATGAAACCTTTCGCACAAAAATCAATTACTCCACGACACACAACCCACTTACGTTCCAGCTGTTGCAATGCTTCATGTAGCCGCTTTGCGGCATCTAACTGCTGGATATGCTCAAATTGCTCCCGATGCAGACGCGGATAAACTTGTCGAGGATTTAAAGTCTTTGCACAACCGCGCGATAAAAGATTTCCCAAGGTATCAGCCAACTCGGAATTAAGGATACGATGTGCCTTCATGCTGCTGTAGTCTGCAAGATAAAACAAAAGTAACAAAAGAGGGATGAATAAACTTGTAAGCAAAGAAATGCAAATTTATATTTTTAAGCAGAACGAGAAAGCATTCTAATATATTACAGCTAAAGCTGAAATAAATGAGGTAAATTTTTTTTTGGAATATCAGAATTACATTATTAATATTTTATTCAACTTAAACTAAATCTTAAAGCAGTCGTAACTGATTTGATATGTGGTAAGACAATTTAGCTGAAATCCTTGAACTTAAATGTTGATATGATTAAGAACATGAGCATATTCAATTTACCTATGTACGTGCACTTCACGTTATTACTCTGCACTTATTAAGCACACGTGCATCAGCAGATAATCACTCTATTAATTTGGATTGCACTTTGATGCAACCCAGAACATAAAACTCAGTTAAGTATCAGCTAAAATAGCAGCGGCAACAACAACTGTAATCATTATAAAAATGACCATAACGATTACAGTGTGGAGCATATTCCACGTTTGGTTGAAGAATAAATGACCGTGGAAGGTGGCACGTGAAGTTTTCTACACAAAAAACTCAATTCATTTGAGGTTGAGTGAAAACGCAAGTTTGGTTTTATTTTAACATCAATATCCTATTCATCTACAATATCCTTTTCACACCTATTTTTGGCCAAGTTGATTGAAAAACTTTAAGTTACACAAAAGCATCGATTATTGATTAGCTCTGCGTAAAGTTTCGATTTGACTTGCAAAATACTACGCTGAATAATTAAACTTTGAGTAAAAGCACAGATCCTGGCCAAAAGTTGCAACTTAATAGTATGTATACTCAAAATGAAAAGAATTTTGTTTTTTAGCCACCCTTAAGCTGCTAAATGCTTTCCCATCCTTTTGCTCGATTTTGTACGTTGGCAAATTAATTAATGCTCCGTTTGCACAATTTACAGCTGATGCAGCTGCACACAGCAATCATTTTGATGTTGTTGCTCATTTCAAAATGGCAAGCGATTTAGAAACGTTGCACATCCTGGGTGCGCAGGATAGTGTGAGTTGTATGTATGTATGTGGTGCAAGTTAGCCGAAAACAAATTGGCAGGTGAACCTCATGCGTTACCATACATGCTGTGCAAGTTGTTCCATTACTGATTTCGGTTTTGTTTGGGTTTCAACTGCACCTTGACATCGATTAATGATTGTTATGCATTGCGTTACACTGTAAAGAAAATGTATGCCGTGCTTTACACCGTACACAAAAATAATCTATATTGCAACACCTTGACGAAATTTGGTGCAGGTTTAGATTAGTTGAGTGTAGCGCAATGCATATTTTTATTTATTTCTTTAAAAGATTGTGTAGAGTAGTTGGACGGGTCTTTTACCACATGCAGTATAATTAAGGCGACAGTATCCAGTTTTAAATGTCCTTCTGACCTCATAGAATTCTAGGAGACACTTAAGTATCTGGCTTTGTAGAAAACTTTACCGACACACAACGACTCGACTGCTTTCGACGCTAAAAAAAATATCACTCATTACCTATACATACTGTATGGGAAGCTAAAATTAATCACTTCGTTTTATTGAAAACTTATTATTGTTTAAAGTAACATGGTAAAGGAATGCTACAAAATGTCGCTTTTTTGTGATTCAGGTTCAATAAATAAAATAAAAAAAAATTACCTTGTAAATAAATGCAATAATAAAAGTTTTTGAAAGATTTTAATAAAATGCCTCGGAGTAAAATCAATTAAAATTACGTCTGTATCCCATGACAGTTCACACTGGTGGTCGTTTAAACAGGTTTAAAAGAGTTTTTGGTCTCTTATTTGGGAAGCATGCCGAATATGGAAGCATGGAATATGAAAAGAAAATTGAAAAAGGTTGAAAAATGTTGAAACAGTTGAAAGAAATTGAATAACTGAAAAAAAAAAAATTAATGAGGTTGAAAATGCTCAAAAACTCCAAAAGAGTTGAATATCTCTAAAAAAAATTGAATGAGTTTGAAAAAGTCGAAAAAAGCTGAAAGAGCTTGACAAAGTCGGAAAGAAATTGAATAACTCAAAAAAAGTTGAATGAGGTTCAAAAAGTCGAAGTAAATTGAAAAGTTGAATATCTCTAAAAAAATTGAAGGAAGTTGAAAAAGGTGAAAGAGTATGACAAACTTGGAAAAATATGGAAAATGTTGAAAAATGTTGAAAGAGGTTGAAAAATTCGGAAAAATATGGAAAATGTTCAATAACTCTAAAAAAGCTGAATAATGTTGACAAAGTCGGAAAATGTTGAAAGACATTAAAAATGTTGAATGAGGTTCAAAAAGTCAAAAAAAGTTGAATAAGGTTGACAAAGTCGGAAAAATTTAATGAGGTTGAATAAAGTTGAAAGAGGTTGAAAATCTCGAAAAAAGTTGGATAATTTTGAAAAAAGTTGAGAGGTTGAAAATGTTAAAACAGTTGAAAGAAGTTGAATAACTCGAAAAAAAAGTTGAATAAGGTTTGAAAAGTCGAAAAAAGTTGAATATGGTCGAAAAAGTCGAAAAAATTCGAAAGAGGTTGAAAGATTCGAAAAAAGTTGAATGAAGTGGAAAATCTCGAAAAAAGTTGAATATCTCTATAAAAAAGTTGAATGAGGTTGAAAAAGTCAAAAACGTTGAATGAGTTTGGCAAAGTCAGAAAAATATGGAATACTTATGTTCAAAACAGTTGAGAAAGGTTGAAAATGCTGAAACAGTTGGAAGAAGTTGAGTAACTCAGAAAAAAGTTGAATAAGGTTGAAAAAGACGAATAAATTAAAAAAAAAGTGAAAGAGGTTGAAATATTCGAAAAAAGTTGAAAGTGAAAAATATCGAAAAAAAATTTGATCATCTTAGTAAATTCAATTAAGTTGAAAGAGGTTGAAAAAGTAGAAAGGAAAATGTTGAAAAAAGTCTTTTTCTTTTATGGGAGGTGCCACACCTACTGCTGCAATTCCGTCGAACTCCATTTAATTTCAAAGCTTATAGTAACCGACATCTCTATATTAAATTTTATAAGGATTTCCAAATATTACACAAAATGTTTTTTCTTGTATGGGAGGTGCCACGCCCACTAATTCAATCCCGTTGTTTTGTTTCCTTCCCTAAGTTCTATCTAACTTTTTGTTTTCGAAAATTTTTAAGTCCCTAACACTTTCATTTTCTTTGTATTTATGGCCATGTTCTCCCACTATGTGACAGTTTTTTGTATGTTCTATGTAAATCATTAAATTTAAAAAAGCTAAAAAAGTTAAAAAATTTCAATCAATGTGGAAGCTAAATCGATCTTTTTCATGTTTTTGGGTGCACTGAATCAGAGAAAAAATTCCAAGAATTGCAGAAAAAACGTATTATACGTTAATAAAGGTAAATATTATCAATTAAGGGTACCTATTAACTCAAATTTTTTAACTTTTTAACATATGTAACTCTTTGTAAAAAACTTTGGTTGAAAACAAAATGGTATAAATAGATTATCTTCATAATTGCATAATTATGGTTGAGAATGTTACTCATACGTCAGTGTTACTCTGTCTCTGGTATGAACGAAAAACTATTTAAACTTAATTTGGTAATAAAACTTTATGCTTTTTTTTTTGCATTTTTATTTCTCTCACAACGCAACTTTACACAGCAAAAAATAAATGATAAAAAAAGTTTGCACTTAAATGGGTTAAGAGTGTCACAGAAATTCACTTAAAAACGGAAAAGAGATGAATTTTATAGCGAACCTAAAATATAAATACAAATTAAATTAATAGGAACGACGTTTTCTTTCTATGGGGATATTAGATCTGACGTTAATTTATGTTTAACCCAATGTGGACAAAAAAGGATGCGGACCCGTTTCGAGCACAGAACGTTAATACAAAATATCATCATCATCAAATATTATAATACATAATTGATTTTTTTGTAATAATTAAAAGGAATAAAAGCTAACATTTTGATTACAAATATTTATTACTACATCTCGAAGCCTTATTATTTACAAAAAAAAAACGATTCGTATATGAAGTCCGTTTCGAGTTCGAGAAGAATGCGAAATAGAAGATGCAGTTCGCTCTTTTGAGAGGAGTTTCATACGAAAACGTATCAGTTTCGGGTTACCGTTTCAGATAAAATATACAAAGAAGTGAGTCCATCTCGAATTCGAAACGGATTCGTATAGCACACTGGGAATTCAAGGACTTACGAGATTTAATCATTTACATCATAAGTTATAAGTCAAACGATTATAATAATACTCGTAAAAATACTTGCTTGGGCATTACAGCCCATAAGTGCCTCGGGTAAGCTTTTTTTTACCGCCATGAATAATGTCATTGTTGAAAAAAAAGTTCATTTCTAAGGAATTCTCTCAATGCTGGATGAAACGCGTCTTACTTTTTCTATTAATTTATTTATTTATTAATTTCTAATAAGACCTTTGTATAAAAGGACGAATCTTAAATACTTAGGTCAATCGGGAATTTTAATAATCTCTCCTAGAATGGTTCAAAATACTAGATAAATAATTTCCCTGGAAATTATTTTTTAATCTATAAGAAATCGTTTCTGTAGGTATATTATGTTTCCTACATAAAAATGTATGGGAAATTAAATCATCTTGCCATGTATCCAAATCGATAAGACTAGTTTGAAAGCATATGGGCCTCGAGAAAAATAAAAAAAATATATTATTAAATTTTATATAAAAAACATAAGTATATTTAAATTGAATTGAAATAAAATCACAGTTTAACAATTCTTATATTATTTTTTTAACGAAAAATTTACGATAAAATGCTTTTCAATTTAATTCTGTTACAAATGCAATGATGCATGTTGCATGAAAATATCTTTGCAACGCATCATAAACACAAGCAAAACTTAAAATGAAAGTCAACGTACCAGCAAGTAGATAGTGATTTAAATACGGCATAAACATACAACTTATCAAAAATAAAAATCGATACTTTCTGAACAAGCACATTGGAAAATAAAAAAAAAACTTTATTTTTTGCTGTGGGCTGCGCCACCTTAAGATAGAAACTATAGGCTTGGGACCCAACAGCGAGTGTTAATACTTTATACCATATGTGTGGAGAGGCTTACAAACGATATATGGCATTCATTTAATGGGGTTTTTTGAAATTAAGTCATCTGGATGCATAATCTGAGAATATGACTTTTTGACATCACTTGTTTTTTCTAACTTCAGGCTACATGTTATTGAGTAAAAATTCGGTCTAAAAAATTATTATAAGCTATTTGAAATATGCTTTGAATACACAGTTGGCTGCAAAACTAACTACATTTTTTCAATTTTACATACGATTAGTTGGGATATTTATGTCTGAGACTACTGGAGGGAATATAACTTCGGTTCGCAACATTGTTGTAAATCATATGAGCCATTAAAATGAAACATCTGATAATTTCTTGAGGACAAAATTGCACGTAAATCATTTAACAATACTTCTGCTTAGAACTAAAAATTGAAAATGTTCATTTTGTTTTTGAAAATTTTGCATTTTGTTCGCTGATTTCTGCGATAACTTAAATTTCTATATATAGGTAATATGCTGGAAGATATCATATACGAGTATCTATTGTATCGAAAAGTCTTTAAACAACAAAATTAAAACTAAACAGCTGTTTGAGGGGTGGCATTACGCTATATTTGGCAGCAGAAAAAAAATGCGATAACGAAAAACGTAAAAAGTTGAAAAACTAACGAAAAGCTATGACATTTCATAATTTCAAAGCAAAGACAGGTAAAGTGCACGTAAAATATGTTGGTAAAATGATTTTTTAATGCATTTGCATACGTATTTGCAATCGCATTGCTATTCAAATTCAATTTTAAACTTTACTATGAATTTTAAATATTTTTTCAATGCAGTTGCTTAAGGACAAGTGCAGCAAAAGGAACGGATGTACACAAGGAGCAGTCAAATTTACAAACAAAAATTATGAATGCAGTTTGTTGATGTAGTTGCTGATGAAAAGGTGAGTTAGTATCGTAATTTTTCAACTTTAAAACGAAAAAAAAAATAGCAAAGTGTTGCTGAAAATTTAATGAATAGTAAAAGTTTTTCCCTTATAAGAATAAATAAAATATTCTGTTACATTTTTGGTACATAAAATTTCAATTGAAAATTGCACTAAAAGTGGACCGCACAAACCAATTAGAAAATCTAAATATTAAGCAAAATTTAACAATTTTTAGCATTATGGTTGCAAACATTTCTATAAAGAAAATGCTCAATAGTAATAAGAGTTTTAAAAGAAATTGCTAAGTAAATGGTCGATTCTCATTACAAATGTAAGACGCGCATACTTAACAAGAGCAACATTGTCAAATGAAAACATCGGTAAATTTAACGATTACTAGAAAACGTTTGGAGGTTATGTATAAGTCAGCTTTAACTGATATAAAAGCAAACATAGATAGGAAAGTGTTTGCTCCTTTTTAAATTTTTGCAAGCAAATAAAGTTTAATTTATTAAATATGTATATCACTATTTTTCTGCAGAGCCTTAAGAGGATCCGTTTCTTTTCAGACTTAATTTCCCTTTAAAAAGCAGGCTAAAGCTAGGCAAAATTTGATTTTCAAAAAAAAAGAAAGGTTTTTCAACTGTTATGTTTCTGATTTCAATTAAATAATGTAAAATAAAACTTTGAAAAAAAATATTCCACCGAAATTGATTTAACTTATTCTTTTTCAGTTCGTAAGTTTTGCCATATTTCTAGTTTCATTAACTATACTAACAATAAATATAAAATATAATCAATTGCAAACACAAAAAATAATTTATATGATAAAAGTTTTCTCAATGACATGTCATCATTCACCACAAATTTAAGATTAGAATTGCAGATCGTGTGTAGAAATCATTTGTACTGCATATAAATTTTATGTAACTGCAGACAACTGGCTTATACCAAATGACCACAAGCATTCGAAAACCCATGCAATGAGATACAGAGGGATGACTGTCATATAAATTTAGTAACCACATAAGAAAAACTGTCAAACATTTTGTGGGTTAGTCTACTTGTTATTGTTGCCGTTGCTGGATTTTATTTGATTTGTCTATCTTTTTTTCGAAAATTTATTATTCATTTATATTGGTTCAATATCCTAATAACGATTGCATACATTCATATGAATGCAATACCCATCGGGAAAATGATGAATCTAAGATTATTTCATCCGAGTTACATAGTATATAGTCTATAAGATTACTGGATGGGATGTTCTTACAGGATGGGATGTTCCTACAGAAAAACTAATGATGCATTTTGGCGAAACTAACCTACAAGACCAACTCGATGCCCAAAAATGTTCGAATTCTGACCAATTTATTTTTTTATGAAAAGTGCATGAGATTATAGCTAGAGATGTATGCCAAATTAAAGATCTCGAAAAACCTAAATATAATATACAGAGTTGCATTATTGAATCCTGTCCCTAACAAGGGTTTATTTATTTATTTGCTGAAAATTCTTATGCACGTAAGATATATCTTTTTTCGTGCACAAGCTGCGCACATTAAAACATAAAATAAAGAAGCCAGTTCAAAATAAAAAGTTATTATTTAAAAAAAAATTAAAACTAAAACTAAAAATTACTGCTACCGAGTTTCCACCGGTTTAATAGGTAGACTTTTTTAATAAAAATTACAGCTTCAAATATGTGTCAATTGATATAAGTCGAAGAAACTATATAGAATATACCTATAGGGTTTCTTTGTCGAATACTGTCCCCAACCTCAATCTGTCAATGTTGACCGATACTTCATAATATGTTGCCTTTCTATATCTTTTTACATTAATGAAATGAACTTAAAATTAATGGATCGCTTCTGCATTTTCCCGTTGGGTAATGTTCAAATTGAATATACACGAGTAGGTAGTGTCTGCATTTATATTTCATTTGAATTTGTCGCAAATTCATCCTTGGCATGAATGAATAAATATGTTTGTTTGGGCACACGTGTGTTTCTCTTCACAAACTATTGGTAATCTGATGTAAAATACAAAATTTGAATCCTTAAAATGTGCTTTTAAACTGGATGTTCATATGGTACATCATTTTACTTAGTTATGATTCAATTGTCATATTGTATGAAATCGAAGACAAATGTGTCGCAATTTGTATTGAAAAGTTCAATATAAATGTAAACGCTTTAGTAAACCCATTTAATTATTACTAATTAATGAAAATTGAAGTTATTGCATGATTTATTTTATTTTTTATTTTTACTCTTTATTATGTACATATAGAAAAGAAAATTCACGGTAAATAAATAATAACTACATAACAAAGCAAATAAAATTACTTTTCGTCTCTTGAGATTACTGAAAGTATTTAAACTTTTCCTTCATGTTTTACTGCCTCTCATATTTATGCGAAGCAACATTATTGATAGCAAATACTTTTCTGTATCATAAATCAAATAAAGCATAGTGAGATAGATTCAATTTACAAGTAATTGAAATATCCAAAGGCGACAAACTTCAAACTTTTGCACACTATCAATTTCCACTTTAAAATATTCAAAACTTTTGCTATGCCCAAGATTATAATTAAATTTCATTTGTTTAGCTAACGAATGCAATTAATAAATTCAATTTGAAATGAAATCAAAATGTAAAAGCGAAATCATACAAAGAAAACGCGTTCACAACTCGCCCTCAAAACATAGCTGACGACAAAACCTACACTTCACGCAAACAAATCAAATGGAAATACAAAAGATTTTTAATTACAACTACGATGGAAAGTTTCGTAAAAGGATTGTTTATATGGTGAAAATAAGTGATTGGTCTACGAAAACGATTTTGTATAAAAGATGTGTTTAGTATATAGTCTATAGACACTGGTAGTATGAAATTAGGAAAACTTTTATTTGATTTACATGTGTATAATAAAAATGCACGAAATATAATATGCACGAAAATATCTACATACCACTCCAATTGGAAAAAATAATATCAAAGAATTTTCGTGAAAAAATTTCTTATAAAATCAGTTTTGCTCACATAAATAACTCAATTTTGTTTTGATACGAAGCAATTTATTGTAATCAAGGTAACTAGGAATCGGTGTCATCCTCAAAAAATTTTTGGAAGTAGACTGGTATAAGTCCTGATAAAATCAGGTAGTTTTTTTTTCATTTGTCATTTTTATATAGTATATAAATTTTAAAAAAAATTAAGCGTCTCATCCAGATTTGAGCTCATGCACCCAATGTCCTAGAAAAGGATTCTAGCAGCTGGCATGAAAATATCTCTTTTTTATCTCACTAAAATTAGATATTGTTAATTTTCAATGATTTATGAAATTTTCTTATCATTTGTTTGTTGAAAAGCATGACAATTTTCTTAATGTTTTTATTAGCTGTTATGTAAATAATTGAGGAATTTCTGAACACGTATATGAAATTAAAATTTCTTTAAGAATTCCGTTATTATTTATTTAAGAAAGTTCGACTGGAATATAAACACAGAAAAAAATTTGTTGTCAAATGTACTTAATGTAAACTTTAAAGCAAGTATCTACACGTACCTACAAAACTAAGTTAGTTCCCCTTAGTTGAAACAGTCAAATACTTAGCAGAGAAACGAGCCAACAAACTTAAATGAGAAGATAAAGTTTCGCAACAACTTTTAAAGGTTAAGTGATGAAAATTTGAAATGCAAATGAATTTTCGGACCAACAAGAGACGGCATTTATTATGCAAAACTTACCGCCAAGCTGACGGAAACTAAACAAAACTTAATTTGAACACCTGAAGATGTATCAATATATATGTATATATTTTGTGTGTTGCACAAAACTGAGATGTTTTTGGCGAATTAAAATTTTTTGTGGTTATGGCGTTTTGGATGTTAGGTGACGTAATTTATCTTTGCAAATTCTAAAATATTTTTTCGTCGCTAGAAAATTTTTGTTTGAGTAGATTACAAAATTAACGTGAAGTAAAAGCAAAATTATTCACCACAAATTAACTGATCTGATTGAGGGGCGTATACAGGTTCCTTCGAAAATTAAATTATATTGAACTACGTTTTCTGAAACAATGAAGTTTAAATTTTCATATCAACCAACTTAAATATAATATTAAGCTTTGTCAAGCTTTCACATTTTATTTTATACTTACTGCCATCACTGTGTGCTACTCCTTCTCGCAAAAGAAAATAACGTAATCCCTCCATTGTGTAAGTTTTTGCAGCTTCTTGTGGATCTACAACGTTTTCTTTGCTTTTAGACATTTTTTGTCCGTTTACTGTCCAATGTGAGTGCACAAAAAGTTCTTTTGGTGGCTCTAAGCCTATGGGTAGACGCAGAAAGAAAAATTAAATAATTTTTATAAAAACTTTTAGTGATGCAGAAAAAGACGAAGTGCAAATTTAAATTTTATTTAATAAAGTTAGAAAAGTTTTCAAAAATGTTTTGCAAAAAGAAAACTTTGTGTAGGTACATAGTACTATGTTCAACTATGTAGGTAAAGGTAAAGGTTGGTTTTGCATCTTACTAGCCGTAAGGGTTAACCAAAAATTTACTAACAACAATTTGATGCACTGCTTTTATTTATTTTTAGATTTACTTAATAGTTTAATTTCTCAACATGAAATTTAAAAATTACAATTATTGTAGTGTATTGAAATTCAAGTAGTTAAAACTTCTCACCTGCTGCTATTAAAAATGCTGGCCAATATATCCCATGAAATTTCAGTATATCCTTCCCAATAACTTGTACATTTGGTGGCCAATATGATTTATACTAAAATCAACAAAAATGCATTACCGAGCACACTCAGATTTTGACAAAACTTACACTTTCGTTGGGATATCCTACAGAAGTCAGATAATTTATTAAGGCATCTAACCACACATACACTGTTTGTGTCTCGTCCTCTGGCACTGTAATCGCCCAATGTACACGATTTGCTGGACGTGATACTGAAACATCTGGCAGCGGTTCGCTTAAATAATCTAAGAGAATTTTTTCAAATTTTGCAGGACGCACACGATGACCTTCACGACTTTTCACCCAGTTAATGATGTCATCTTGAAATTTTGATAAACTGAACATAAAATTCGTTTCCTCTGTCCATTCCACAGGATGACCAGATTCAATGGAATAGCGCTCACCGGTTGTAGCATCAACTTTTAGTTGCGAATCAGTGAGAAATGTTTCATCGGAAACGCAATACCAGCCGCTATACTGAGCTGAGTATATATGCCCACGTGATTTAAGACTTCTCTATAAAACAAAAAATATAAAATATAAATTAAACCACCTTAGGTAAAATTGGGAATAATTATTCCCCAATTCTTAGCAACATCACAGTTTCATTTATGATTTATGAGGGGTCTGATACCGAAAAAATAAACAAATCTATCATTAATACTAATATTTAGAGGATAAAGATGGCTAAGTGGAGATCATATAAATACAATATAAAGTGACTGCAAGGAATTTCAATTGACTAAATCCTTTCAATGCGATGTAATATGTCCCCCCTCCGAAGTTACGTTTTGTCATAAATTCCAGCACTAGGCTATTCGCGTTAACTAATAGCTGACTGTAATGAATCTATGCTTCAGCATAGGCACCTAATTTTGAATATAGCACGTTTTTTTCGGAAATGTAGCCAAGTCATAGACCGTCAATTTTAAGGAAAAATAAAACTTTACCCAAAAATGTTGTACAGCATGCGCATGACGTTGTTCTGTGGTGCGTATGAAATCAGAGTTTGCTATAAGTGCTTGCTGGAACACTGTCCTATAACTGCTACTGATGTCATCGCAATATTTTGACACCGGCACGTTGTGAATAGCGGCAGCCTGCTGAATTTTGGTGCCATGCTCATCGGTGCCTGTGCAGAGATGCACTGATGCATCTGGATCCAATAGACGTTGGTAACGACAAATGGCATCGGCAATAACAGCAGAATAGAGGTGACCAATGTGTGGTGCTACAATAAAGAGTGCACTTTTAATAAGAAATACACTTATTCACGAAGCCGGTTTCTTACCTGCGTTTACGTAGAAAATCGGGGTTGTTGCATAGAAGGAACTACTTGGTTTCGTGGCATAGTGACGAAAATATTTTAATTTATTAATTAACATAACTTAAGTAGTAGTTTTAATTTAAAAATTAACGTTTTTATTGAGTTGCAATTAAACAATACATCGGCACTGCATTCTGAAGTTTATAACTGTCAAACAAGCAAACTGTCAATAAAAACAGCTGACTGTTTAGACCGTAATTCAACGGTCTAAAAATTTAATGCTGCTTTGTGTCATTGAGCTTACAATATTGCTTTTAAGATGGCATTGAACACGATTAAGAGAATTCGAAATTTGGAAAGAAAATAGATCATGTGAACATACAAAAAAAGGTGCTCCCCGTGGAAAAAGAGCTAAATGTTCGCTCCAAGTCGAGATAAATGCAAATCGTGCTTATATGGGCAGTGTGAATTAGTTATTATGGCATTTGGGCTTATTTTTGGAATGTATTGAATTTTTACTCGAAATTTTTTTTTTTTATGCAAATATAAGTATTTCTGGCGATATATCCAGAAAATATATACATAACAAAAAATATTTTATAAAATCTTACTAAATGAAAAGGCCATTCGGGTTTTTTTTACGAATATTTCATTAAAATATTTAAGATTTAATCAAAGCATCATGCTAAGTATTTTAAGAACAATTAATTGATAAATTATTATAAACTAACCGGATGTACGGAATACGCTCCGATTGTACTAAAAATTGATCCGTTACATTTGCGTATTTTTTCCTGTGGCGAAAACTAAGCTCCGAATGTTCTAAAAATGAGTCCGTTCTGTACTTGCGTATTTTTTACAGCGCTTAAGTACTGAAAATGTCATCACTGGTGTAAATAGCTTACTAGGCTTCTAAGCGCTCCTGTTTTGTAGAATTTTATGACGCTTAACGGTTAATTCAGATGATCAAAAACTTGATATATTTTACATATTTTTGAGAAATCCAAGAAAGACAACATCAATTAGTTTTAACTAGCTCACGAATATTCTATGGAAGTTTGTCATAGGTATATCCTTTTTTTCGATAAGTTTTGGGTTTGTTTGTTCTACATTCTGTAGGGTTTGTTAACTTTCTTGGTTTTTAATTGATTTTCTTTGGATTTAACTCTAACTTTACTTGAACATGAATTCAATTCATCTGGATTTTTTCTTTCCAGGTCTCGTGTCAAAGTTTTCACGCAAAAATTGCATGTTTCTCGTCATATAAATGGGAGATGATAGATTTTTTGATTTATTTCGGAAAGAGTAAATCTACAAATATTTTAGAAAATTTTCAACTTATCGAGCTCTATGTTGTTGACTTTATGTTTTAATCATTAATTAAGATATAAAAAGGTAGTACTCTACTTGCCTTACATACAACAAAAATTCGAGTAATACTACCCGCCTTCATTAGCACTGATCACAAAGGTTATAAAATTCCTGAAAAACAACAAAGCAGCGGATCGTATAGTTGCTGGAGTTTAGCACTGAACTTATGTACCCTGGGGGAAAAAAAGCTACAAATGAAACAGTTGCAAATATGCAAATAAAATTTAAGAATAAATTTAAATATGTACTCGTTTATTACTCCAAACGGCTGAGAATATATATTTTTTTAAATTTATATTTTAATTTTCGTTTGTTGCTTATTGTAACGTTTTACACTAATAAATAAAAAAATTCTGTCGCTTTTATTTAATTTGAATATCGATACATTTTGAATAGTATTTACTTATGTATGTAGATTTTATATATATATATTAGATAATATGATATAAAAATAATTTCAATGCTAAAAAACACAGTTTAAGAAACATGTAGAAATGTTCAAAAACACACAACATTAACGATTTTAGGAAACTTGATGGTACTATCATCAATTATGGGTGTTTTTCCTATATAAGGAAAATGGGAGTTGCTAGCACAATACAATTAAATGTAGTTATATATACGATTTGACATTACATATAAGTTTGATTATATAGCTACCAACACGTCAGCTAAGAAATATGAAAATATGTAGTTCTTTTATTGTTTATTTTTTCTTCAAATATACAATATCGTCTGTACGTTAAACGAAACGAATAATTTAAGACTTTTATATTTATTCTAATAATTTCTTATAAGCAAAATAGACATTATACAATTTCTAGATACGTAACTTTTTAACTATACAATCTACTGATCTATTTTAAAAATATATAGACCATTTTGAATTATCCATAAATTATGCTTTACGTTGTTTGATGTTCGTTTTATCTTTATGTTTTCATATTATATCTTTGGTTTATATTTACAAATTAAATGTACAAATTTTTAGCTGCTAAAACGTAATAATGAAGATATAAAATTATTAAAATGCAATATATACAAAATATGTACGTTAACATGAGATTCATTTCAATTATAATTTAGTTTTAAAATAAATTTTACGTAAACCAGTTATTGTTTTAAAAACTAATTTGAAAATTCTATTTGTGACTGAAAAAGGATAATTGTTATTGTTTAGAATTAAGAAAAATGTACTCTAGCGCGTACTATATACGGTCAGTGTTGATAAAAAGCCATACACGTTTTGAGTCTGAGGCAGTTAAATTACAACTTTAATCAAAATTGGTGCGGCATTCTTTTAAGGATAGTGAAAAATATATGTTTTCTGTAATATAATTGATTTTAGGTTATGACCATTGATATTCACCCTATAAATGCTAAAGAATTGAAAATTATACAAAATTGTAGCCTTTGAATATTGCGTCGATCAGGCATCGGCATCAGGCTTATTTTCTTCCTCCGATCTTATTCGTATACACGGGTCCATTCGTTTCAATGCTATTATTTTCAACAATCCTGAATTTCATTCAACTTCGACCTCTTCTAGTTTTTAACTTTCTACCCTACTTAAAAGTTTTGTGATCCTGAGCACCTAAAAGTGAAAACATTGTACACTGGGCAACTTAAAGAAAGTATCACTATTGTTACTTTGTGAAAAAATATTCCAGTATAGTAGTAGTATATTTTGGGAATTTGAAACGGCTTTATGTCAAATTGGCTGAAAACTTATTACGATATTGCTAATGTCTTCCTGATTAATTTTGTGCGTCCAAGACAAATTATATGAACATCTTAACATTGTAAGATGATGATGATCCTTATAACTTTTTAATGAAAAATTGTCTAAAAAAAATTGAATATGTATATTGTAGTTAATTTATTTCATTGATTGGTCTCGTACCACAAAAGATTTTCAAGCAATTTTATGAGCTACATCATACTAAAATTATAGCCAACTCGAACGAAAATCGTTGCCGTACAAGAATTACGGGATACGTTATAGTTCAAGGGTAATAATTTAATTTTCAGCATTTAGCTACCTGACGGGAGAATTTCGGCAATTCCAATCGCAGCCTTTTTACAATACATTTATTTTGTCGAATAAATACGAACAGTAGTTTGAAAGCCACAGAAATTTTTTAACTTAAATTGCCCAGTTTTAGTTAATTATGTACAATAGAAATCTGTAAAAATTGTTTTTTATGGAAAAATAACTATGTATATGTTATATTTACTACAAACTAAACTAATTTATTTCTTAAATAAAAAAAAAAGTACATATCAGGAAACTAATTCTTATTCATTCAGATTAACTCATCTGCTTTCTTTACGTAGTAATTATTTTTATATTTGAATACGTATTTCATTTGCTGCACATTTACCAGAGTCCTCTGAAACTGAGTTGAAATTTCGAGCACACATAAACTTATTTACAAAATTGTTTTGGAAGTTGATCTTCAGGTAGAAAAATTTTTTTAGTTAAACGCCCTTTTACATTGGACAAACATAGGACACAATTTTTAATAAAATATTTTCAAACTAAATATAAATTTTTAAAAGCAACTTAATATAAGTGTTTTATAGCAACTTTTTTCTACATATTTATGTTAGACAGAGTTCGTTCTACGTTACATAATGAAGTCCTTTATTTTTTGAAGGGAATGAATATCACTTTAAAGTCATGCAATTTTTACAGTACGAGTACCTAATCAGTTTAATTTTTATAGCTAATTACTCAATCTTAAGCTAATTATCGAAAGTTATAGACTAAAAACTATTTACGCGTTACACTCGCCGCCGTCGTACTACCACCGCTACCCTCAAAACGTTGCTGCAGTGATGCAATATTTGTTGACTTAACAACCGGCACTGGACGTGACACTGGTGTTTTTGAAGAGCTGAATTTACTGTTGGTCGTTGTTGTTTGCGGTGCACGACCTAAACGACTACCAGCAACATTGGAGTTGCTACGCGCAGTCGTAGCGGCACCGCTCGGCTTAGAGGTGAGTGGTTTTGGTTTTTGTGTTGGCGCAGCACCAGTAGCACCAGTTATTGTTGTCGTTGGCAGTGTTTTTGTTGTGCTTGTTGTTGTTGTTGTTGGAGGTGTTGGTGATTTATTAAATGATTTCGCCCTTGTTGCTGCTACAGTTGAATTCGCACCAAAACGACTTTGATGTGTTGCTGCGGTTTGTGTTGTACCAGCTGGTGGCGGCTTAAAGCTAGAGAAGGCCGTTGTTGGCGAGAGATCGGAACGTGTTGGTGCTACACGTGCAATTGGAGCATTTATCGGTGTAGGACGCAAGTAACCGGAAGAAGCATTAGCACTACCGCTTAGTTTTGACGTTGCTTCTGTTTCTGTGACTGCAGCAGGAGGTGGTTTAGGGTCTTCCTTAGGTGTTATTTTAGAACTTTGTGAAAATGTAGATGCGTTATAAATGGAATCGCCATTGCGTTTTTCAATTTCATTGACAATTTCACTCAGTAGTCCCATGTCACCAACATTACCGGCAGTGCTGCCCACACTGCAGACACTGACCAAATCGCTGCGTTTTAACGTTTGCGCAGCAGGTGGAATTTCATCAATGACTGAGTAAATGTTGTCACTAGCAACAGCTGATTGCTCAGTGCCCTCACCAACACTGCTGAGTGGCTGCTCTACAAACTCACAGTCATCATAGTTATTTTCAGCGGTAGATTTTGCTGTGGCTACCGGCATTTGATAACCCGAAGATGTGGTGGAATTAGTTTTCTTCAATGGCGGTGGACGTGGTGGTGGCGATTTTGGACGTGTTGAGCCAACTATGCTTTTAGGTCGTGCACTGTTGGGTGGGCTACGCATTGAACCGAATGATTGAATATTTGTCTTTTTGGTGGGTGAACGCATCGATTGTGCGCGTTTCACAAGGTTCTTCGTTTCCTCCAATTGCTCTGAATCTGAATTTGAAGTATCCACCACAGGAATAGGTGCGGAAATTTCTATATTTTTTAGTTTCTCACGATCGATATAGGTCTTTTCCTTCACCGGGTGTTTATCCTCTTTTTTGAGAAACGATGCAATGCGTCTTATGGTGCCATCGCGTTTGGTATTTAATTTGGGATCCACATGTAATGGCACAGGTGGAGGTGGTGCTGGTTTTAATGTGCCAAAGCCAGAATCGGTTGAATGCGGAGCTGAGGGAGCAGTGCGTGTGGGTGAAATTTCGCCTGGCATGGGCTTAAGCGGCAACGTGAGATCTCTGGAATTTGCATGTAGGCAAGTAGATGAATCCAATACTGGCATTGAGATGATAGGACGTCCTTGAGAACCTGGATTAGGTGGTGGTAAAGCTGGTGCACCATATGCAGATGTGGGTGGCGGTGGTGCTTTACGTCCTAAGGTTCCATTGTGTTTGGTGATTGCCAGTTCGGTCAGTGGTGTTTTATGCACAGGTGGATGTGGCGCCAAACGTTGTGGCACTCCGCCATTCATTGTATTGTCGTGCACCGTTTTACTAACTGGATGTACAAATGCAACATTAGGACCAACTAAATTTGTGCCAGGCGTACTGGTGTCGTTAAGTGGGCGCAAAGTGAAACCCTTAAATTTACCGAACATGCCATTGGTCATTACAGCATCATTAGAGTCGCTAGGAGACTTCAACAAAGCTGAGTTCATGTCATCAGTACTGCTAGGGGTAGATTTAGGCAAGCTGCCATTTTGTGGGGATGTGTCATTGTGATGACGTTGTGCAGGCTGCTTGGAACTACCACCAGCAGATTTGATACTGAAAGAAAAGAAAACGTGAGAAATGAATATTTATTGCAACGTATTTTGAAATATTGAATACAGAAACGGAAATTTAAACTTTTTTTAGAAATCAAACTAATTTAAATGAAGGCCCAAAACTATGCAAAATAAAATACTACAAACGGTGCCTTATATCTATAGTGATGCATACTTTTAGGCGCTCCTTTACAAATGTAGGTTCTGGAATTTTAAGTTAAGACAAATTCTTTTCTAATTTTAGACTACAACAAAAACATTAACATTAGAAAACAAGCAACACATAATAAAAAAAAGGTTCCAAAAACCAGCACCATAGATATTAGTGAGAAATATTTTATTAAATAAACTTCAAACATTACATCTTAACGAATTATTAATACTTAAAATAATATAAAAAATCAATACAAAACAAAAGCATAAATTTTCTTGTTATATGTAGCTGACATTGAGGTAATATGTAAAGTTTATTATATTCATAAAAAACATTTTTTCTGTCAATTTGAACACCTAGTTTTTAACTGGGAGAATTTATGGCAATGGTAGACTGTGTATAAATTTCAAAAAATTTAAATAATAATTTTTAATTTTTCATTTTTATTTTAAAAATTTTTTTAACTCCTGAAAGACCCGGTCAATCCCGGTCTCGTGGAAACACTGGTAATGGAGTCAATACTTTAACTTGAATATGTAAAGGGGAAAGTATTCTGAAGTCAAGTTTAGAATAATAAAATGGTACGTAAACAGGAACGTTATTTAGAATATTAATATTCCTAACAGTTTTCATTGTGATGAAAGTATGAGCTATTTTGAATTCCAAAAAAAATGTGGAGGAGAATATAGGATTTTTTTAATCATTGAAAAATGTCTGCAGTCAATTCTCAAACTATCACTGTGTATAGGTCATATAATAAACCTTTTTATATTTGTTTCAAACCGGCCCTTCTAATGACATTAACATACATTTTTATATACTTTTACCTATGAAAAGCTGTACTTATTGTAAGATATTAAACGAACAGTTAAAAGTTAATACCACAACCGAAACAACATTGATACAACATCCAAAATATAATATTAACATAAGCAATCTACAATAACATCAAAATAAAAGTGTTAAAACAAAACACTAAAATTACAAAAGAAACATGCATAATAAAAGTATCGATCGCACATAATGACTAAATCGAATACACCACTTAACATTAAAACAGTCAATATAAAAAAAAAAAAATTGTAGGCAGTTTATGTCATGCAGCTTTAAGGCAAAAGGGACATTCAAGCAATAAGCACATCTATCATGGCTGTTCTTGAGCCGGCATGCCAACTTTCGGATGCTTCTCTTCCAGCTGATAGACGCACCTATTCTGCTTATTGAGTATATATTCGGTGGCATCGGTTAGGGCGTGCGGATTAGTGGTTGAGTGCAGCCGTATATCGGTTATTTCAAGTTTTTTGCGCTTGCTTATAGTATTGGTGTCATTATTGTTGATTGTAGTGTTGTTACAAAAAGAATTGGACTTGGAGGTAGTATATTTTGTAGTTTTTATTGTCTTGTCTGTTGATGATAGTGATGGTGTTCGTGTTACAGATAATGTTGTTTTTGGTGTTTTAGTTGAATATATGTCACAATTACTTTTACTCTTAAACAAAAACTTTGGATTAGCTACATTCGAACGTGCATTTTGTTGTGAGGGACATGTTAGAGTTTTGGCACAAGATGAACTAGAGTAAGAAGTAGCAGAAGATGATGAAGATGAGGATGTGCTGAAAGAGCACACAGATTTAGGTGTTTGTACATACATATTCTCAGCTAATTTGCCGCCTATGAAGGGATGATTGCGGCAATAATACATAGCAAAACAGAAGGCAGCCATCAATGGTATCACGGCGAAGAAGAAAATGTACATGAAACGCTGGAAGGCATCGTGACCTGGGAAAAAGAAAATGACAATTAATTACTTTTCAAATCAGCATGCCAAAATAGATTTTATTAAATTATGTTAAAGGAAATAAATTTGATTTTAAGATATTCACGAATTGAAAACTTTCAATTGAATTGTCTTGCAAAATTTTATGTCCTTAATGCAACTTTACTAACTACGCTTTTTCATTTTGTAAAATCAGAGTAAAAATATTATTTCTAAATACTCACTATTTGGATTAGTTGCTGGTCCACTGTCTACAGATCCACCTGGGCCAGGTCCTAAACAAGTTGCACCTGTGAAACCTACATAGCAATGACAATTTCCTTTGCTATTGCAAACGCCATTGCCATTGCAATCCTCCGGGCATTCCTTGCCCCAACCATCGGCACGTACCTGTGCCACTGTCAAACATTTTTGGTCAACGCACATTTTACTATCTCCACATTTAGCACCATTTGGCGTTAGTCCAGGATCAGTGCTCTGCAGTCCCAAATCAACCAACGCCGTACGGCAAGGCACAATGATACCTTCGTGACTGATAAATGAATGTGACAACACAGCAGCTGACTCCATGCCAAATTCAAGACGTTCATTAAGATGCTGACAATGCAACATACCGCAGGCGACATCTTCAATTTGGCACGGTATAAAAGTGTTATTGAGACGATTATACCCACAGTTACCACCACGCTTGCCTTCGATATTTTTCTTTTGGTAACACGGTTCTGAGCTCTTGCCAGTAGATCCCCAAAGTATGCGGCACTGATTAGTATGCGAGCGACAGTTACCCTGATAACAAAATGCATTACCTTTATCGCATATCTCTGTATCACGTCTAAATACATCGGCGGGACAATATTCGGATTCTCCAGTGCAATACTCGGGCAAATCACATTCATTCTCTACGCTGCGACATTCGGTGCCAGCAACTTTTGGACGACACGTAGTTAAATCGCAGCATTCTCCGGTGGCACAAGAGGCATTTGTATGCATCATGCATGTGTATGGATCACAGCAAGTATTTTCACAATAACTAGGTAACCCACAATCGCACTGCTCTCCCGGCTCAACAAAACCGTTACCACACTGCGGTGAGTCGAAAAGTTTTGTCGGTTTGTTGCGTAGACAATAGTTCATGCCACGCGAAAAGGCGATATTTAATTGATCAATACTGCAGCTACTCCAATGAACAGGCACTACGGAGGTACTCGACGCAGACATTATGCATTTCTCATCTTGGCACTTACAGTCTGGTGAGTCATGTTCCATGCCAAAATTGTGACCCATTTCATGTGCCATGGTGGTGGCTACCACAGCAATTATTTGACTATGTTCCATTGATACACCACCAGAGTACTCATGCGTGCAAATTGGTCCTTTGAGAGCTTTACCTAAAAACATAATAAGTGAATAAATATGATTTTATTTATACATAAAAATGGTAAGGAAGTTTTCAACTCACCCACTACACCCCCATTGAACTGCTCTTTTGTTAGCAATTGCGCGTTATCGTTCGGATGGTCTAGCACCAATTTTGTGCGTCGATAATTAAGAAAATTTCGTAGCGTTACATCTCCATCACTTGAAAACTCAATTTCATTCGATTCATTCCAAATGACAACACCAACCAGTGCAATAAAAATATTTAGAGGAACATAAAGCTGTCACGAGAAATTAACATATAGCAGTGGATAACTAAAATAGTGGACATCTACCCCATATTTTTAAATTAACTTACAGCATTAATGATATTGGCCAAGTCCTTACAATGATTGTGAACCTTTTTCATGCTCTCACCAAAGGATTTGTAAACTTTATTATCAACAACAATAACCAGCTCCACATATGAGGAGTGTTTGTTGGCATTAAATGGGCCACGTATCACATTATTGTCATCATAAGATCGTTTGTACTGTAAAGCAGAAAGGAATTTGTGTCATATTAAGCTGTAGATAGCAAACGCTTGATATTTAAAAATTTACTCGCAAAATACGATTAAATTCAGAACCGTCGATGTGATTTGAAATCGGAAAGCTACCAGCAGCGAGTTTATTCCAGTCTATAACATCAATATGATGATCGTGCGTATGATCCTCGGCAGCTCCATTGTAACCACAAGTGGAATTTTTAGTCAGCTGGTCGGAATGTCTAGAAAAAAAAAATAAATAAAGAATTAATTTGATATAACGTGAACAAAAAAACAGTTGGACGTAATTTCTTAGTTATGTACGTAGCTTGAAAACTTTCAGTGCTGCCAATAGCAATCAATATTAAAATGAAACTATTTTTTGAGCAGATTTTTCCAATATTATGTTTCGTTAATGCACAGAAAACCAAAAAGTTGGACAGCAAAAAGTTAAAAGAGTTAAAAGTTCAAAAACAACTTGTGTGACAAACAAGTTGGAAGCAAAAATTACGAAAAAAGTTGGACAGTAATGATTGAACAACATAAAGGTTAAACGACAAAAAAGTTGGATATTAAAGTTGGACGAAAAAAAGTTGGATGACAAAAAGTTTATAGGCACATTTATTTAGTGTTGTAGCATCGAAACTTTTAATTTGAAGTTTTTAGTTTAATTTGAATAAGTTGTCACTTATCGGCAAATATTGTGAATTAGTTAGAACAATATATAGAAAATGTATTTCTGTATATTAAAGCGTAACTATGATTACAATGCATAAAATTTAATAAACAAAAACTCATTAATTTTAAGAAGTAATTAATGTAACTCTCGTATATAAATTAATTTTAATGGTTGTAATTCCCGCAGGGAAAGATTTATTACTATACAGTTATTTAACAGTTACCTAATATACCAAAATATAATAAAAACACCAAACAATTTGCTCAACTGGACTTTAAGTGGCTTCTATAATCTTGTTTGTTTACTACCGCAAGGTGCCTTAGACTCATTAGACAGTGGCGTAGTTTAAAAACAAAAAACTTGCGTCAGCTTAAGAAAATCATTCATTCATTTCCGCCAGTATGTACAATTTCCACTACCTAATAGAAATATTCCCTTTGTATTGTTAGGGTAAGATTATCTCAAAAACTTTAAGCTCCCCCCGTTATTCACGTCACTGGAGTAGACGTGAAACTCTAGACGCACAAGCCAAATATAATAAAAAAATAAACAAACTGTTTACGAAAAATGCCCCAAACCATAAATAGATACAAAATTTTCAAATTAGATAAATTGACAAGTTGATGAGGCTACCAACACTATGTAGTTGTGAAAGTTGTGAAGACGATAACATTAAAACGTAATCAATACCTAGTTCGTATGATGGAGCCGTTATCATAACTTTAATATCACTTAATCACTGCGACGTTCAAGTTCGACACGATATTTATTTTCAAGTGCAAAGAAATAAAAAAGAAATATAGGCAAATAGAAACTTAAAAATAAACAACTCACCGAAATAAAAAATGTTCATCCTGCAGACGACCATCACTGCCAGAGTGTATGAAATATGTGTCAATGTCATCGAAGACGACACCATTGACGCCGCCATTGCAAGTGGAAACAGCAACTTGCGAATCAGGTTTGCCACGAATGGAACCCTATGGCAGAGGCGAGAAAAAAAACATTGCAAATAGATGTTAGTAAATAAAAAATAAAAAAAAGGGAAAAAACGAAAGTTTTGTAGGTAGTGCAATTTTGTTTTTTTTTTTGTGGTTAATGGCATTTATTCATGCACTGCTTACTCACCTGATAGTGACACAGTTGCATATCAGTCTTGGTAAAATTTTTTACAACATGGCCACCGGAACTTTCAGAATTTTGATAGCGTAAAAAATGTTCATCCGGCAGTAGTTGGTCGTTCAATTGTAGGTCGGCGTAGACGCGTTGACCTTGATGATGATATGACAGTGTTATGTGTGAGACATGAAGTCCATCCTAAAATTGAGAAAAAAAGGATAAATTTATGAGATTGTGGTCGTAGCTTTCGATTTAAAAAAATTTAATAATAAAATACAATCTTTTGCGAGTAGTTATTTTTTTATAGTCGTTTGATCTATTAACACTTTAATGGCCTAACTAGTAAAAAAAGTTAATTTCAAATAATTGCATTTAATGATGCATTCCTTATAACTATGCACATGAACTTTAACCTGACTTGGACTAAAAATGCGACAGACAGAAAGACACTTATGTATATGCTCAATAAAGTAGTTCAGCTGTGAAGCCTGCTTTGCTTTAGCTGCTTTTGGGATCTAAAAATTCTCCAAGATAAATTTTTGAGACAATATTACATTTATTTAAAAATACAATAATCCAACCAGTTTGCGTGCTTATCATTTTGAGGTTAAGGGTTTTGTGGTTTCCGTTTATGGATTCATACTTAGTTTGAGAGTTTATAGTTTGAGGATTTATCGTTTCTGTTTTTAAAATTTTATGGTCTGAAGTCCATCTTTTCACAACAACTGCTGTGCAAATCTTTGCGGAAAGATCGAAAATGGGTCTCGGAACTTCTATGCGGATGTTTCGACTGCCCTTGTTGAAGTCCAAAATTCAATTTTGCATCGACTGGGGCAAATAAACTCTACTTTATCAATTGATACACAAAACACTTTCCAAATAGGGACTCAAATAGACGGTAGTAATCCTGAGATCCAAAATTCATTATCAATTGCTTCCCAACAATTTGTGATAAAGCATTTTTCAAATAATTGACGGAAATATGGAAATATAGTGATTTATATTTTTAACCTTCTACCGAAAGTATGAAAAATGAAAGCACCACGAAAACAGGTGAAAACGGTATCAAATTGTACCAAACTAAAACACGTCCGGAGCACAATATAGCACATAATTTTTCAAACAAAAAATATCAACACTATTCCACTCCGAATATAGTATGTATATTTTTTATTGTTTTAATTTTTTTTTTCGTCTTTTTGAGTGGTACTATATGAATCATGTGCTCATTTTCGCGCATTGCTTTGAATACTTTTCAAACACAAATTTTAAGGAACAACACGGGTTAGACTATGAATACTACTCGTAAAAGTAGAACTTTACTAAAAAATATTTTAATATATACTCGGCATGCAATGCTCCTTCTTAAATCTCTGTTAAAGTAATTATCTTTATCACAACTATTAAACCTGATACTCTCGCATGCTATCCATTAGACTTTTAATTTGATTTAAACATGATAGCCTAAGGCGGCACCTCAAGTTCTTTAATTTCTCTAACCAGAGATAACAACATCTGCTACTCATTCGGTTCTTTGGCAAATTTGACATCCATGCAAATTTTATTTTGCCATCATAATCATCATCATCATCATCAAGGCAAAGTGGAACAAATAAAATTCAACACTCCCGCTGGTTAGGTGTGTAAAATTGTTTCTTGATAAACTTGTATATATTTTCTACGCAAATATGTGGCACCCAGCGTAGATAGTCGGACAGTCATTCTGTCGTTAAGTTGCTCAGCTGGTCGCAACACCCTTTCAAGTTAATTAACAAACTGACCAACACACAAGTGATGATCACTTCACTTCACTGAGCTAAGCTTTAGTTTGTCAGTGGGTTCAAGTAGATTCACACTTTTGTAATAGCAAGTGGGTTAATAGCATTTTGCTAGATTGGTTTATTCTTCTGGCCTCCACACTAGTTGTGTATTTAAGTTGACGTAATCTCATAAAGAAAAAGTCAGTTAATTAGAAAACGTCATTTGAGATGTAGCTCTAATTGTTTTAAATAATGTGGCAAACTTTTTGCACGACAAATTAGTGGTGGCTATAAAATCTTCATCACCAGTGTTGCGGGCGCAACATTTGCTGACACAATTTTAGTGGTTAAAGTTTAATTAATTTTTTGCACTTCATAGTGAGCAGTAGAGAACTGTTAAGCAATTTTTGAAATTATTTTATTTTAAATTTTTGAAATTTCGGAAGTGAAACTTTATTCATAATGAGGGCAATGTACCTTTTTGTTGATGAGAAGTTTTTAGATATTACAATTGGAGAAATCGTTTGTTCGCATTGTCTTTGGGAACTCTTCCAGAAATTGTTGTGTTTTTAAGAAAAACAAATTTAAAGGTTTGGTGGATTGAATTTTTTATATAGCACTTGATATAGCACTTCACTTCTCTCAGCCATACAAAACATTTTTGAGTAACATCTTGAAATCTTGAAAGTACGTGGAGCTCAAAAAAATTAAATTGATTTATGCTGCAAATTTTTTTGTAACTTTTTTCGCGACTAACTTAGCATTTTACTTAGAACATAATTTTTTTATAAAAATCTATTTTTATTTAATATAGAATAATATATAATAAAAAATTCTAAAAATATTTGTTTCATACCTTCACATTCAATGTGCTCTTTATGCTTCTTTTATGTCTGCTATGTTGTATTTGTGGGCGTATAACTGAATGACTGGAAAATTCATTGAGGGCAGGAAAAAAATCACCATCACTAGAAAATGCTGAAAGATAAAAAAAAAATTGAATTATTTTAATGCGCAAACATAAAAAGAATTACAATTAAAAGAAAATAAAAAATTAACTTAAAATCAAATAAAAAGTTACGGCAGATTATAAAAAAATAAAAATAATTAATGATAGCATCACTTTAATGATATTTTAAATATCATTTCAACATAGTAAAAACTTTAAAAATCACTGTAGAAAACAAACACCGATGCTTATCAGCAGCAGCAGCTGTTTGCAGTTGCTCTTGGGGTAGCCCTAATTAAAGCAAAATAACAAACAAAGCAAATTGTATTATGTACACAAAGAAAATCCCAGCTATAATTACAGCAAATATGACATAAGCTTTGACAAAAGTCATTAAACTTAAATATCGACAACAACAAACAATAACATCAAGTAAAGAAAACAAGGTGAGAATTTGTGGCGACAAATGAGCTTAAAGTAAATATAATTTAAAAGACATGTCTCATATACCCGTATACCATAAAGCAAGAAACATTGAAGGGAAAAGAGCGTAAATGTTGTGTTGCGACCATAATAAATGTCATATACCATAAAACTAAGACAACAGCAATCGATAATGTAAAGCTGTCAACGCAATTGGCGATTTAATCACTGATAATGACAGATTTATAATATATATAATGAATTATAAGAGATAAAAAAAAAAACGAAATCATAAATAATTGAGCAAAAGAATAGAAACTGTGGAAAACTTAAGACATAATTCATAAAAAGAAGATTTCGAAGATTTAACCAACAGAAATAAATATTGCAAAAGATTTTAAACAAATGGATATAACCATTATACACTTCGAGAATGATTTGATTGTATATTTGATATAGAGTAATCAAATAGTTATTTGAACCAAACATATTTTATTTGAAACAAATAGTGAGAAATCTTGGTTGAAACATTACTTATATATTTGGCTCAAATAAAAACTTAATTTCTGTAAATAAAATGTACTTTGTTATATTTAAACGACTCGGTTTCTGGAAAATGTCACACAAAAAAAAATTCAAAATTTTTATAAATGTTAAACAAATCAGAGTACATATGTTTAATCTACATACCTTAAAAATGTTGAGAATGTCAACAAAATGTTATAAAAGTTTAAGAAATTCAAAAACTATTGAAAAATTCAAGAAATGAAGGATGTCAAAGAGTATCGAAAAAAAAGTAGATAAAAGCATTAAACTTAACACTAGCGTGACGATAAGCGCTAGATTTCAAGCAAATTCGCTCCAGAACACAGTTCTTTCATACGTGTTCTATCATATCCGCCTGTAAAGATCCAAAACTTAATTTTTTTTTTTGTTTCCGACGCCCTCTACATGGAAACTTGCCATAAATTTTATTGGTTACATTTTTATAAAAACAGAAAGGCAGGGAATTCAAAAATTTCTCAGTATAGTAAACAGAAAACTGAGGGTCATGGTGCATATGTACATATATATGTATGTGTAAAACGCTGAAAAGTAGCAAAAGCAGCGTGCGTTAAAGTGACGCACAACTAATTAATTAGTCACCAACATCAACAGTGAAGGGACTATCAGACAGACACTTTCTTATATGGTTTCAGAAAAAAAAAAAAAAACGAGAACGCGTAAATTTAGCAACGCTGAAATGTTTTTGAAATTATGGCACATGTCATTGTTTTTTTTTTAAGTGGAAGCTTCTGTGAAAAAAATTAAAAAGCATGTCACATAGGCTTATTAACGCACACAGGCAGACGATTAAGTTAGTGTCAGGCACATACATAAAGACCTATTTACTTGATGTTTCTTGAGGGACTAATTCATTTTGCACATTATATGAGCACATTGGAAGTCGTTAAGAGTAAACTGTGGTACATTGAAACATCTTAAAAAGCGTTTAAAAAGGATGTTCTTTTTCAGTTTGAGTTGCATCATTTAAACGATTTGTGACTTAAATTAATGCAGCGCGCAATTTATTTTTAGTTTTGAGTGTGAATAAAAATATTGCATGTGGGGGGGGAGACAATTTGGCAAAAAATATGAAACTCTTGAAATGCTTATTTTGCTTTGTAGCACATTGATCAATAGTCATTTTAGTTATATTGTAAATTGGTTTTTAATTTGAAAATTTTCATTTTAAATGTAAACGAGTTATGGAGCCATATTTTACAATTTAAAATGTGATTGCAGTGTAGATGTACTTTTTTTGTCTTGAAATTAAAAAAAGCATAAGAACTAATTTGCATAAAAAATCAATTAGTACATCCATTGAGTGCCAGCCTCCCGCATGCGTTGATATGCAAATGAAACGCTCCTGTGGTATCCTTGCAGTGGAAGAAAAGAAAACGAAACTGAATACAATAAACATATTGAGAAAATAAACAAAACATTAGTGTTATTCTATTTGCAAGGACCAGCCGTGTTGTAGATTTTACTATTTTTGTTTATTGCATATCGCATTACTCATGATATAACCAACACATCAAACTGTAGCGACACCATTTCGTCAAATAACCAACATCGTTCGAGAACCTTTTTTTCGAGGCGCCTTAAGTTCTATTTTTATTTTGTGCTCTAGTTTTGTTAATAATCTATCAACACGTTCGTTATTATTGTGCTGTGAGAAAATACACCATATGTTGTTACTTGAGATATCCTTGCGCTGGTTAGGATTATCAATTGTTTTTTGAAACACTGTGAAAAATAGTTCTGCCACAAATTTTGATGGTGTTTCGTGACATAAAATGCAATTAAAACGAGAAGTAGTTTGATACATAACGAGTACACAGAACAAGAGCCAATATTTTTTTAATCGATTTTATAAAAATTTTCATCAAGAACTCAATTGAGTATTGCTATAACAAATGTTATTTTCTCATCAGTAGTTTTTTTTTAAAGAAAACAATTCAGCAAATCAATCAACTCTATATGGTATACGCTTGAGTATTTGCTAGTACGAGACTTAAGCAAATTTGCTTTTCAACAACAGAAAGCGATCAAGATAGATGCAAATTTTTTTAAATGTACTACGCTATCTCATCAACAGTTTTCCAGACATCAATCGATATCGATCGCGATTAACTATCTCACTAGCTTTGAAGTAGTATGGCCCAATGATGAGTGATCGCTGGCCCAAACAGTCACTGCTTTATCGATGTCCCAAAAGCGACATTTTTTATGTTAACAACGACAGAGAGTATGAAAAGAACCTCGTCGGTCTTCAGAATAGACTACCGAAAATTCAGCTTAGCTTCAACCATTCGAATGACGATATTCACGTAAGTCAAGCGACGCTGCTTGTCTGTTTCTTAAAATCTATGAGGCAACTGTACCTTGTACGGCAACATATGAAGATCTTGTTTCAAAATGTCAAAGATAATTAATATTTTTATTGACCAGATGGCGTATCCTTTATAAGAACAACTCATGTGTATATATATTTTATACATAAGTAGTTCGTTATGAACATAAAAATATTAAAATTAGTGAATTTTTGTTGAAATCAGTAACTTTGAAAATGTTTTAGTTGGAGCAATTTGACAACTAACGCTTTTAATGAACAATACATTCGGCTCTGATTTTCTCAAAAAAAAAGTTATGCTCCAAAATACATATTTATATAAAAAAATATATATGAAAAATATTCATTCGCCTCGGAGAACTTTTATATGTTCCAATTCTAAAATCTTCCTGGGGGTGCACTTTTTTCTGTAGAAACGTAGACTATAAAATATTCTTATAAATTTTAGAAAAAAATAATAACTTAATACCCAAATTTTAAAGTAAAATAAATAAACAATCCGAATTACATCATCGAAAGTACCAGTATTTGTATTGCATTAAAAGTTTTTTACGGTGCATCGCATTACAGCGCCTCTCTATTGATAAAGGATATGTTACGTTTTCTAGCACTAAGTAGATTGGGAAAAAGCCATATGTTCTGTTGCTGCGCTGTCTATTTTTGGAGGTCATTAGGTTAGCGGTGGTAAATGAAATGTTTGGTTTTAAATGCATCGGGTTGTCGACTGTTTTTTTTTTTTTTTGTGAAATGTTGATGGATTGCGTTTCAGTTCGTTTCATCTTATCACAACAGTGATTTTTAGATTTTTAATCGGGAGAAAAGTATTTGTTTGTAAACTAACACACATTACATTTCTTTAGTTGCATAGTTTAGAATTAGAGTGATTGTTTAGTTAATTAATTGTTTTTCTTGTTATTTTTCAACACTTTATTGCTCTGTCAATGATTGCAGCTATTGATGTTGATGATGTTTTGTTTAAGTTCTAGTATTTTAGGGCTTACAGGAAATTAGTTTCTAGCAACCAAACTATTTTACAATTTTTCAAATTTTTATTTATACTTTATTGAATTTTCTGCAAATTTCCTTAGTGGTGTTTAAATAAATTTTTGTATAAATTAATATCATTTATAGTATCTTTATTGGTCACAAAATCAATATTTTGTTATGGCATAAAAGCATACGATTTGATCTCATAAACAAAATTTAATTTCAGACATCAATGAATAAAAAAAAAAATTAAATAAATGAAAAACAACACTTGCTTTCATTTTTAATAGAGAAAATGTTTCGCTGTATATGAGAACAATTAAGTAATCCGATCACCATTTAAAATTGTCGCTCAATAAACGCTTAAAACCGACACCAGCAATCGAAAAAATAAATATTTCAATCAAAAATTCAACGAGTTTATGTCTCACAGATGTTTATATTTGACTCTGCATACTTGTGGACTCTATAAAATATATTGTAGCATGTTTTTGGTTTCAGTTAAATTTTTTATATACAAAATTACATACATACCAGACATACCATATACTCGTTATACTGTAATTTTTATTTTTATTTCATGCCGAACAAATCAATATTCATTCAACATATTTGTAATGTCTGGTGACAATAAAAAAAAGAAACTAAAAGAATATAACAAATTGCTAAACATTCTATACGTCGTTATATAAGGCATTATATAACC
Organism: Meiosimyza platycephala; assembly: GCA_963662105.1. Taxonomy (NCBI): domain Eukaryota; kingdom Metazoa; phylum Arthropoda; class Insecta; order Diptera; family Lauxaniidae; genus Meiosimyza; species Meiosimyza platycephala. The sequence continues at coordinate 78,057,292 of OY759209.1, forward strand.
ATATGAGTACACGTTTGTATGTATCATTCATTCATTCATTGTATTAATTTATATATATTAAGGTGATGCAAAAAAAATGAGGGTTTTTTTACCTTTCAGTTAGAATTTTAGTTTTAATTATGACAAGTGAATTATTATTAAACTCTTCGAGATAAATTTTTTAAGTTTCATAGATAGCTTACGAATCGAACACACTATCGAAAATATTAATCAAAATTATAATTCCTTTTTATATACTTAATATCCTCAAGTAGCATGAATCTTCCGCAAAACTTTTCCAACGTGCAAGTCTCTCTAATAGTTCCCTATTTCTTGTATTTCTTGTTTTAGCGATCATTTCCACAATGACCGCGTCTTTTGCTGCCCTGTGAGTTTCACTGCAATGCATGCGGGCTGATTTCATTTGATGGTTTGCGCAACGTGTATTCAGGAAATCGGATCTTGAGGGCAACTGCTGAGTAATTCGATATTGGAGTGCCCGGTTGAATATAGACAGTAAAAAAATCTCTTTTCGCATCACCCTATTGCATTAATAAATTACCACACCAATAATAATTTGATATTAATATTTTCAATGAATTTTAAAATGTTGAAAGAACGATTTGTTTATAATTTCACAATTGCTAGATAACTATGTACATGAACTTCACATTGAAATTGCGGTTAAAACTGGTTGTCTAATTGGTGAGTGAGTCTACATGCAAATATTTGTTGTTTTGCAATTTCGGAATTTTTAAAAACAGTAGAACGGATATGACAATAAAATTATTAAACTATATATTCCGTATGTAATGTTAAAATGATATCATAAATTTCAAATCTACCACATGATGTACATTTAAATTAAAAAAAAATAAAAACAAACTGTGCGATATAAAACAATTCTTGTATGAAAAGTATGAAAAAGAAAGGACAGTGAAGGTTTCAACTGCAGAACCCAAAAAAGATTTTGATACGACTTTTTGTAAAACGCTTCTTAATTATGCTACATTATCTGAACTAAGAAACATAGCAGTTGGGGGAAAAAGTTTGTGAAACACTTTGAATAAAGTTCAAAGTTAGAGTAGCTACTTAATAAATAAAAATATTTTTTTGTTTTGCTCAAACTGATATGCAAGCATATCAAGGTCGATAAAGGTAAAATACTTCCAACAAATCTACTCGGGGTCATGGCTTTGTAGTGATGTATTACTTATTTATGGGCATATTTTTGTTTTGGTAATATCATTGCTATTGCTGAACATTTACAGTTGGCGACAAAAATTGAGGAAACTACAGTTATAACCATCAGGTTGAGAAAATGCAACTCCATACTAAGCGCAACATTTTGCTTTCCCTGCGATTAAGGTTTCAACCATACCCACCACGATACACACCCAAAAGAGACTACCGCATGCGATCCACCCTACTGGGCGTTACGCAACTGCCAGACTAGGACTGAAGTCCTAGGAGCTCTTGACAATACATGGCATCAAACTGTTGAGTGCACCTTCACCTCTGGTCAGGCTCAGTATTAAGTAAAAACTACAGACAATACAAGGCTCAAGGTATATAGTACAGTGAGCTAAAGTACACAATACAATTTGAATTCGATTCCAGTGTGAGCTTACCTTAACGCCCTCGGGCGCTGCTAAGCCCGTGCAATAGCAATCTTCTAATCTTTAAGTAGTCAATTTTTACAAATTGCGTTCGAAGTATAGAAAAATTAAAATTTAAAGAATCTACCAGAGATGTGCATAATTTGACTATAATAGACAGTGCCAAGAACAAGTCTCCATTGGCTACGTTTGACTTTTTAAGTTAGTTGGTTGTGCGCGAGACTTGTCACAAAAAATAAGATATTCTGAAGAATAGTTTATGGTTTGTAGGAGGGAGAGTTTCTTGTGTGCATATGCTGTCTTCGATTTGATTTTTTTAAAAAAGCATAAATATCTTCAATATTGTTCTTCAGTTTAGTATTGTCCAAGATCAAACAAAAAAAAATCTGTCAAGGGGAAAAAAACTAATAATTTTCCAAAAAATTTGTTAAAAATCAAGAAAACTATAATATGGAAAGAAGAAAAAAAATTAACTTTTTAATGAATGGGAAAAAGTCCTCCTTGTAAAATAAATTTAATTTTTACTAACTAATATTTGTAATGAACTGTGTCGAAATTGACAATCGAACTATTTAAGATACGCATCAATCGACATTTTTAAGTTTTTTAATAATGGTCGGAGTATATGGTGCTGTTTTTTACAAATTTTCCAATAGAAAAGGATGTTTAGCTATTTATTGAACTTAAGCTGATGAACGATTTAAAAATTTTACTCAAATATAGCAACAACACTGAAAAAGACATTTTTGAAATTTTTAACATTTTCAGCAAAATGCAACTTTCTGAAAATTTTTTTTTTCTTACAGTTGCAAAATTCCACTCTGCATATTATTCAGCCTATATTTGATGCAAAGCATTGGCATGAAATACAAGTTTTTAGAGAAAAAAAAAAAAATGAAATTCGCATAAGACACACACACTTTGTAAGCTACTCATAATTACCCTGCCTGACTGGGTACTTGCTGTTTGAGCTCATGCTACGCTACGCAAATATGGGTTAAAAAGAGATTCATTATCTGAGATAAAAACAAAAAAAGAATAAAGAAAAAAATTCAAAATTCGCATGAGCCAACTGGTCTTACGCTTTGCATGCTTGATAAAACGATAAGACCGCAAATAATTTGAATATTGCAAAGGCTGGACTACAATCCAGATAACTAGCGCATTTTAAAATCAATTTTTTCTTTTCATAGTGCGCTGTCGTAGCAGGTGAAATTCCAATCATGTTGCTCTACTTCTTTGCTATTTTTAAATTGATAACACTTAATTGATAGTTTTGGACATAAAGTTACTCTAGTTTACCTTTAAAATCAATTCAAATTCGCTGCAGACATGTACCAATCGCGATATTTAATCGCTGCTCATAAAAATCGTGCTTTCTCTCAACATTTGTATGCAATGAAAATTTAAATTTTTGTTCACGCTTTTACCATTAAATTGCTTAGATTGATACTCAATTTAAGAGTTTTTACGCGTATCTCTTAAGCTTCTTAAGGTATTGCAGTAGCACGTTTTTTTTTTGCTCCCCGCCGAACATGTCTCGGAAGTGTCGGAAATTATTCCATGAAATTGAATTTCTAATTCGTTCATATTTCACTGCTCACTGCATACTGTGCTGCATTTCACATATCTACTGCTGCTGTATGCTATAAACGCTTAAGGTACGTACGTTAGCTTTACGGTCGCGTACTTCTTTTGCATTTCGTGTTGCGTTCTTTACGGTTGCTTATGCATCCTAAAGTTGCATGTTGTTCTTGACACTTCAGTAGAAATACTTGCATATCTGCAATGGGATTTACTTGTCTGTCACGTGTTGAACTTTTATTATAATTTTAAAAAGTACGCTATCTGCATTAGGTAATGGTTCAAAGTTAAGAAATTCTCACACGGTGAGTGCATAAGTCGAAATTTTTTATGTTATTTATAAACATTTGAAGAAAAAAAAAAACTGTAGATCAAGAGCTAGTTACTTTGTTATTTGAAAAATCTTGAAAAGTCATACACTAAATTCTATATACCTGCTGAACAATAAAAGTCAGTTCTGGCAGTCACCTGCAGCCGTGGTGTATTATCCTATATTTACATAAAGGGTACAAAATGAAGTTCAATTTCGTTATTTTATCTGTCACAAAATTTTAGGAGATTACTTTTGGTAGTTGGATTATATCAAAATTATTGCTAGAACATTACCAGCCTGCCTTAACTGTTGCCAGAAGGTGATGAAAAGAGTTTTGGTCAAAGTTTCACCTTTTAACCCTATTTTCTCCCAAACTATCAATTTTCAATAAAAATTGCACTGAGTAAAAAGTTCTTGGGATTGGTCAAAATATTTAGAAATATTTCTTTTTTATTTTATTGTAACAATTTATTTTTTCTATGACGTTATTTAAATTTTACAATAAAAAAATATTTTTTTGTGTTTTTTGACCCATTTTTGAAATTTTTTTTTTTTTGCACCAATCGATGAGGAAGGGTAGAAAATGCATTCTTAAAATAATTCGGGATGATCCCCGAACCCCGGGAGTGACCGTTTTGGACTCATTTACGAAAAGAAAATGTTTGGACCAATCAATGAAGAAAGGTGGAAATTGGATTTTCAAATTTTCTGTGACATACTGATATTGCAGGTCGAAGGTAACAAAAAACAGTTTTTCGTTATTATCTTGCTTCCTATTAACCGGACAGAAATTAAATTTGTCTAAAAAAATAAATTAACGACGCTTATCACGTTAGTTCAACCCTTTTAAAAATATTTAAGGTTAGGCTTTACATTTTGCATTTTATCATGAAAGCGGCCGGCCGGTCACACGTAAAAGTTTATCAAACATTTTCTATACAAACTCAGATATTCTACAATTTTTCTCAACATAAATCAAAGTCAGACCAATAAGAACCAAGTTAGTTAAAAAAAATAGGCCCAAAACGGGCCGCTGGTAATATAAAAAAAAAATTTCGATCTCTGCTTATCGTTAGGTGCAACCAATCGGGTTGTGATCGGCTAAAAAGCCGAAATGTCGCGCTACGTGAAATCGCCTGATAGTAAACACTCACGTCGCTTGCGTTTTCGATGGTAGCGCCGTCGCTTCTGAAGCTGTTGTGTAGCGCTATAAAAAACGCCTGACAGTAAATGCACCACCCTAAATCATTAAACAACTCAATCAAAAGAAATAAATTGAAAAACGATATTAAGATTCAATTTTCCAGCAGCATTTAGCACGCTTTTTCAAATTCATATATGGAATGCACATAAAACGAAAAACTTCCATAAGAGATACTATACACATACTGTCTTCAGTATAACGCAGTGGAATAATTTCTATATCTTTTACCAACTACAAACAAAAATTCAACTCCAATCGATGCGCTCGCTGTCTGTAATTCAAAGCACGAAAAATACAACCAAACTTCATTAGCTACGGAAGCTAATCGAATCATAAAATTTCTTTTCAATACTAAACAAGTTCGATTTATTGTTTATGGAAAATCGTGAATTTAAATTAAGAAAAAAAGAAAAATAAAATATTTACAGCACTACGCATTAGGGTGAGGCACAAACGAGCGATGGCTTTAATTTATAAATCACCTCAAGAACAAAACGCAGCCACTCACGAGAGTGTTGCCACTTATTATATGAATTAATATATTGGTAATTAAATTAAAAATTGGCTGAAATGAAAAACATTTTGTTTTTGTTTTATTTCTATTTTCTGCCATTGTTTTTTTTATTGTGTATTTGTCGATCTCATTGTACTCTTGAATGAATTTTAAATGCTTAGAAAATGCTATCCGAAAATATTTTTAGATTTTGGAATTTTAACATATTGCGGAAGCAAAGAAAAAAGTTTAATTTTTTTTTTCGGCTTGTGGAAATTTGTGTGTTGTATAAAATCATTTCCCTCATATATCCATCCGTAGAAGAGAATGTAAAAGCTACATTCTATGGTTTTTCAGCTAAATAAGGGAAAAGAAAAGTTTTTATTTATCTTTAGTCTTAAAGTGCGAGTGCATAAAATTTTATTACTTTCACTTTTGTATTTTTTGTAAAGTATCTGAGTAATATTTTTGTATGGCTGGTGTGCATCAACTTTAAGAATTTTAAAAGCTTTTTTAATGTTTTTTCTATAGAACTGTGTTACTTATTGAGATGTTCTTTTAAGAACATTTTATTGAATGTTTGGGCAATTATGTAAATCAATTGGTGTTGGTGTTTTCAAAAGCCTTGCTCGAAGGGAACATTTGTTTTGAAAACAGTTTTGCTAAATGAAAATCACTTCAAAGATTTAGTGTTAAGTTTTAAGAGATTATTAGGAAGCATTAGAATCGTATCTACAATCGATGCTATAAATAATCAGTTCTTACTTATTAATTTGAAAAAATACAAGTTTTTAGGTGAGTATAATTAAAACAAGAAATTTTATTAAATATTTATATTTAAAGTATGGCAACGAGCATATTTTGTTATGTTAGAATCACGCAAAAATTTAAAGTCAATCAATTTGAGGGCATCAATAACTCATAGAATAACCTATATATATAGCTGATAGAGACAATACAGGGACAAATTGCATCAAAAAATTTATAAAAAATGCAACACTTTAAAATCACCCAAGTATAAAATCGTAAAAAAGCCAACAATTTTAAATCAGTCAAAGGAAACTTTTAGCCGTTGCCTTTAACACGCTCCTCCTTGAAAGAAATCCAACACTTAAAGTTAAGAAACAATACGAAAATAAACCTCAAGAACATTTCAAAACAAAACCACAAAAAGGATTTTGTATGAACTAAATACATGGCATTAAAAATAAAAATAAATTTGTACAACGATAGAAAGTAAAAGAAAAGTAGGAGGTAGTTATTAGGGGGCACTACTGAAAAGGTAAAAAGGTAACAATTTTACGAAGCACACTTGAACTCACGCTTAGCACGATAAGGTAAGCGAGCAAAGCAACATTCACCAACACAAGGGCCATGAATAATTGCATTGCCAAGTAGATGGAATCACAATTTAACAACGATATAGTGCACTCGACGTAGAAAATCGGAAAAATAGGAGCAGACAAAGTAGTTAGTATAGTAGATAGGTAGGTACTTGTAGTTTTAGTAAACTGCAGGATAAGTTAAGTTGAAAGATTTATGATTTCATTATTCCTGCTGCTCCCGCATATTCAAATTGAGTTTCAAGTAGACGAATGATATTCCTTTGCAGAGCGGGCAGGAGGGTGGGTTAAGAAGAAAAAACGAAGAAAATATTTATTTGGCTTAGTTTTTTTTTGGTACAATGAACTGCTCCACACCAAATCATGTCGCTTTTTTTAACCATTGTTGATTTTTATGTTTTCACTTCTATCCTTTGTTAAAATTTCTCATAATTTTTTTTTTTTTTTTTAATTCTTTTATAGGACGCTTTACTTTGCGCACCACTGACTGACTGGTGTGCATGTCTTGTCAGATTTGTGTGAGATTACAAACGTAGCAGGTATTTAAATATATTTTCCTTTCTGGTACCATTATCTTAGCTGACTTATCAGCATCTTAAAAATTTAAACATTTTTCTCATTTTAGAAAGATGTTCTTTTTTTCTACTAATGATGTTTGTAAAGGTTTATCTGGAAGTGAGTGAAAAAAAAGTGTTATTGATGCTTGAGTGATTGTAATAGCGCTATTAGGGTGGTCTTTTTCAAACATGGTTTTATATTTCAGGGGAGGGACCTTTTCTTTCGTTAGTTCATTAAAGGTAATTATGGCTTTGACTTAGAGCATTAAAACACTATAAAAAATTTTAAAATTTTTGCTTTTCTTTTTAGATTTAACATAACGTGTGGCCGGTCAGAGAGTCATAAAACGATTGCATGAACGTTGCTTAGTTAATTTTTATGCAAGATTTATGTAAAGGTATACAGTGTACACCAAAGTATATTAAGAATCATTAAATTGCATGGCATATAAATTGCAAAAATTAATTTTATATCTTTTATTATAGGCTTTGAATTCATGGCTAAGAAGTTGCAATAAAATAAAAATGTAATAAAATGTATTATGGTGAGCATAAGAAAAATATTATTTATACTTAAGTGATTTTTTATTAAGTGATTTGGAAAGTTGAAATAAAACTACTCTTACAGCTGCAAAGAAAAAAATTAATAAAAAAACATATATGTAACTTAAAAAACTATGTGTAGGGCAACTGGTGATAAATCGCAATTGACTTTTGGTGTATAAAGATCTTTACTGGCGTGTGTTGAACAAAATTTAAACTGAAAACTAACGCTCCTGTAATATTTTAATATTTTTCACATTTTCAATATTTCTCGACTTTTCAACATTTTTCAATAAAAAAAGGATTTATAAGTTTACAGGCTTAAAAAAATTTAAAAATTCGAAAGCATTTTTCACAAGGTTTTTTTAATATTTTTTAATATAATAATATTTTATGAAAAATAATTTAAAGAATATTAAATTTAATGAATGTTCAAATAAAAAAAAATTTAATTATTAATAAGTTGGTAGGTAGGTAGGGGTTCAGGTCTTCTTTTTATATATACACTAATAAATACAGAGAGAGATAATCTGTAGCGGTTGTTACTATATTAAATTCCGATTTTATTTTACTATGCAACAGTTTGGGGGAACTTTTAAAATCGAAAAGGCCTATTTTACAAATGTTAAACTTTTTAGAATTGCATATATAGGGGGTATTATCTTAGAGCGTTGTTCTTTCCAATAGATACTAAACATCAAAAAACTTGCCATTATATCGTGGAAAGGTTGATATTCAAATTTACATGATTTCTTTAAATTATGACATAAATTGGCATCCAAGGATCATTCAATTTGAGGCTCTGGAGTATTTTCTTTGGGAATATAGCAAGTTATTGGCCAATTCGGACAAGTCAGCAACGTTATTACCGAGACACGATTCCAGTAGCTTGAAAAAGTCAGGCCAGTAATGCTGCTGATATGTTTGAAATGGAATAAAACAACCTTCCTTCGAATAAATCCAAAATTCAGGTCACTTTAATAATTTGTTTATGTTTAAGTTCAATTTGAAATTCTAAAAAAAATACCCTTTAGCTGTAATGTAGTTGTATATATATAATATATAATAATATATATATAATAATATATATATAATATATATATATAAAATATATAATGTAATTTAGGTATGTCTTAGGCTACATTTACATAGTTTTCTTTACTTCAATAGAACTTTTTTAATGTTAGAAAATTCAAATTATTTTATCGGAATGAATGAACGCTTTTACACAAAGAACGGTTGATTAATGGCCTTATACAAAAATGTTGAAAACTGGTATTATATAGTTATGGTACTTAGAGATGCATACTCCAATTTTAATCAAAATGCACAAATTTCTAAAAAAGGACCCAACCACTTAAAGCATTACACAACTCTAACCCCACAGCGGTTAACATAAACGTGTGTACATGTCGCGCCTTAAAAATAATTTTTTAGCACACTGCAGTCTCGCGTGAGTTTTAACGCCGCGTTCCCTCTCATGCATTCGTCCTTCCTTATCTTACAACTTGGCACGTTCCAGACGACAAAACATTTTGTTTTTGCTAAAAATACACATTTACCATTGTCTTTGGTCTTTGTTTTTGTTTCTGTAAAAACATATATTATTATTTTCATATAAACACTGCCACATACATATGTATGTAACATATACATCTGTACGTTTATATATAGTATAAAATTGCACAAAACAAGACTCTTAGCAAGCAAGCAGCCAGGCATTAATATGTATTATGACCATAATGACTCGCAAAACCCATCATCATCAGCGCAAGCAAGCAAACAAGCAGCTGCGTCTTAATGCAGCACCTTTCTGCATCTTGGGGATCTCTTGTACAGTAGGTTGAAAAGTGGGAAATCGGAAAGTCGACATTATTGCACTGCTCCCTCATTGTTTATAATTCTGTTGACTGATGCTTGACAAACTGACATGACGAATCCTTGTCATTGTTGTTTGCTCGAATTTTCGTTATTTTTTTGCGTACAGCATTTGATGCAATTTGGATGAGTGGTGATGGAATGAGGGTGAACCTGGACAAGAACTAAAAACAAAACTATAATTATGCAAGACATTAAGATGAATTTTTCTAGCAATAGTTTTAAAATTCAATACGAAAAGTTAACTCGCTGTTAGGTATTTCTGAACAGTAGGCGTGGCACGTCACACATACAAGGCTTATATTTTGAGAAATAAATAAAATAATGATAAATGTTTTGAACAAAAGTTATAAGATTTTCTAGAGAGTCGAATAACAGTGACCTTGCCTTTGAAACCAATTTGCAAGGTCAATTCTAAGTCAGCTATGATTTTTTCAAATCACAAAATTATCAAATTGAACTGCAAAACATATTTTGGGTAGCAGATAATTTTTTTTTTTTTTAATCTTCATAAGATCTTCAATATAAATTAACTTAATCTATGACTTTGCGTGAAACAAAAAATTGAATTAAAACAAGAGACATCTAAAGATGAATAGAAACAATCGATGGAGTTAATAAGATAAAAAAAGGAATATTTCTTCTGCTAAATGTATACAAGAAGTCACGTTCATAAAGATTAATTCTATACACACAGTATAAAAAAAATGGGTATTACGAGTCGTGATACTAGTGTCTAGTAACTTGTCTCTTATTTAACTTAATAGCGAACTGCTTAAAATGCGCACTGCCATCAATTTAACCATGGCAACGATGATGGAAAAATATAAACAATGCATCCAAACGCATGTGACTAATTACATTGAGGCTTATAGGGGGCTTTACCTCCACCATTCAGTAGTGATGATGTACAAACCGTTAATTTGGAGGTTCTTCAAATATAAACACAGCTCCCGGGAGAGATATGTTCAAGTGCAACAACAACACAACACAACAACAGCACATATTTCGCTCCGCAACTTAAGGAGATTAAAGATAAATAAACACACGCATACACACACACAATTGCTCGTTCACTTGCAATTACAACGCATTATAAATAGACTGAAAGTGCAGCTGAATGCATTTGCATTTGCATGTCGCTTTCCATGTCGGCCGACTTGTCTGTTTGGTTCTGCTTAATTTAACAGGCTAAAATAAATATAAATAAATAAAGAGAAAATGTGTAAATTTCAATTAATTTTATTGTACGCTTGGATTTTGTTTTTGCATTTTATTTTTTTTATTTTTGAAGTGCATGTCTGCTCTAGTTAAGTTATATTAAAATAGCACTATAATTAAAGTAGTGACCATATAAAATGTGATTTCTATCTGTTTGCTTATAACTTGAGGAATACTGAATTTTCATTCAGCTTTTATCAATGGTTAGACTTTATCTTGAAGCAGTTTAAAGTTTTCAACAACTTTGAGACGCGTTGAATTAAGTAGGCGCTACACTGTTTTCACTTCTTGAAGAGCTCAAAGCTATATCTGAGGAGAAAGCATTTGGAAAAAGCTCCTTGGTCTTGGCCATAAAATCCCTCAGGTTAGTTAGAGGGAAATATTTTTTCTGATATCCAGAATTAGGCCCGGATTTACCTTACAGGCACACTAGGCCAGTGCCTTAGGCGGCAAGTATTTAGGGGCGGCAAATATAGGGAACTTTGAAAAGTGTGCTTTGGTGATGATGAGAGTTACAAAGGGGGAAAAAAGTGCGAATACTTTGAATGGTCGCCCCTTAATTTACCTAAAAAATGTTGAGAAGAAGAAAAAAAAAAGGTCCTCACTTTACATATTAAATTTTTTTTCCCATATTCAGCAGTGAAGAAGGGCGGAAATTTGTGAACAGCCTAAGGGCGACAAATTTCTAAATCCGGGCCTATCCAGAATGCTTAGATTTCCCAGTATCACTAGAGTCACCAGTTTCTCTACAGTTTCCAGGAACAAAAAAATTATAGAAAATCCAATGATGCGAAGAATCGCACACGACTTTAGTGGTTCCACTTTCTATAGAACAATGAAGCAATATGAAAAAACAAACACGACAGAAAGAGACTCTACATAAATGTCAGAACAGATAAGTTCAAAAGATTTTTTTTTGCGCTCAAAGCGAAAATGAAATAAACGCTCTTGCTGCTGCTTGGGATCTTGGGTTACATGCCTATTTATGAAGAATCGTCTCATTTTGAATTTCGCAAAATTTATAAAGGACACATTTTTTCTATGAAATAATTTAAGCAAAATATCGTAATTTTTTTTAAACAAAAATCAATTATAATATCAGAAAAATCTTCGGTTCTTAAAATAATAAAATGGAATTGACAAAGCAAATATAAAACTAAAGAAAATAAATGATGACGATAACAAAAGAATAGAACTTCACATCACAGCAGCACGTCAGGGAAAACACCTGCTTGGGCTGTTTTTCTTTTTTTTTTGTTGTTTTTTTGAATTTCCATCAAAGGAACCCCATAGTTTTCCAAATAGAAACTCGACAATAGCAACAACAACAACAACTCAATAGATTTTGCCACTTAGAGTATAAGCAAAAAACAAACTAAAAAAAAAACAGCAGTAAAAGCGAAAGAAAAACGATTTATACAAAAAGGTACTTGGCAAATCATCAAGGACTCGTCAGCTTCTAAGGTAGAAAAATCAACATAAGACGGTAAATGATAATAAAAAATTCAACTCATTGCGAAACATTTAACTACGAAAAGGATATATTGGGATTCAATTGATTTATAACTATAAAAGTTTTTAGTTTTTATTAAATACATATGTAATTTTCAAGTTTTTCTTTCATTAATTTTTGACACCATTTACAACACATTCTTAAGCACTCAACGGGATATCCGCTATGATAAAAAATCGGAAGTGGGTGTGAATATTCACGGATTTTACTTGTAATGATAAACAAACAAAGCATGAGCAGCAAATAAGAAGAATCGCTTTGAAATATACTTTCAAGCGTGAAGTTTCCGCAATATCCTTAACATTTCACGCTTTTTAACTTATCAACGAAATTGCCCATTTTCCACATTACGCCTTTTTTTCATTTTTCTTTTTTTTTCGTTGTACTTGTATACCTGGCTATCACACAGCGTTTCCTTTAGAGCCCGAAAACTTTATATTACGCACAGTGTGAAAACGTAATAAATCAAGATTGTTGCACTCAAGATATCTATGAGTACTTTCAGCACACACTTGCACAAATTGACCTCAAATGGTCATTGTGTATGTGCTGATGACATCCCAGTAAGAAAATTTGTAATTGTAAAATGTTAATTTAATGTTATCTTATTAAATGGACGGAAATTCACTAGGAAAAGTAAATGAAAAATCCAAATGTTACTAAAAGTATTAAAAAATTCAAAAACAATGCCCGATTGAAGAAAAAAATCGGGTCTAGAAAAAAATGAAAAATTACTCAAAAACTTACACAATTTCTTTGAAATTAAATGGAAAAGTAACCCCTTACGTCTAAAAACGAATCGTAAATTGAGAAGCACCACTCAGTCATCAGTTGCTTCGTTTCCTACAGAGGTAGTAGCACAGTGTGCAAACTGTTTCTTTTCTATGCAGAATTCACTGCCATTTTAAACGCGCTGCTATCTACCTGTTTATGTCCTGACTAACCGACATCGTTGAATGTTGAGTATTGCGATAATCACAAATATGAGCGTCGACCACATGGGCTCTTATCGATAGTTCTGTATTTCGTATTTTGTGTGGTGTCCTGTTATTTTACTTCGTTTGTTCGGTTTATGAGTTGATTTGTTGCCAACTAACTGTGTGTACAAAAGCGTTTACGAGTTATCAGAATATGCAGGTGTCTATTGGAATTTCCAAAATTGTGCAGCAGCAATTGTTTTTTGGCTGCACTTGGTATCGGAAATTCCGGGTGTTCTTCAGCGATAAGTTGTAGCAGGTACATAATAATTGTATGTTATTGGTACTGGTGGATTAACTTAAAATTACAAAGCATTTAAGCCGTGAAATTTCACACAGCATGTATTTAAGATGTAAACGAATGATAGATTTTTGTTTATTTCAAAGAATTTTCGCAAAATAAAAAAAAAGGTTGAGTCGGTTTGAAAAAGATTTTTATCTGCTATCTTCATAAAGGTGCTCATTTTAAAGCAATAATATAATTTTATGAAAGTGCGCGGCTTTGAAATTTTGAATATAATTAATTTTTTAAGTTTTTATTTAAAAACTTCTAATTTGATTTGAGTATATAATTAAAAATCAATCATTTTTTTAACACTACTAAACATGGGGTAATAAATTCATTTGGGTCAAGGTAATGAATTTGATAATAAAACTTCACTTTCAAAACAAAGACTTATTTATACTGATTACACTGTAATATTTCTACATTTTTTTTTACAGCTCTGTCAACAATATCTTATCTATAGACCATTTGTGCAACAAGTCGGTTTGTTTGTAAATATTTTTATTTGTATCTGCTTTAAAATGTTATCGCATTCTATGCAAACATTTTCTTTTTTTTTTTATTTAATGCTTTTATAGGAAACGCTACACTCACCACAAAAATTGTGGGTGCGCGTAAATCTGCTCTAATTAATATATAGAAACAAAATAAAATAAAAAACAAACATCTAAATAAAAACAAAAAGAAACAAAACAATAGCGATAATAAGTTCAAAAACTGTAAACAAGATTGTAAATACACCTTTATTGTGTTTGGAAATATAATAACGACAAGAATAACAATAGTGATATATTTATACATCAGACTAATTAATTACAGTGAAGCGACAGGAATTTGAACTAAATAAGTTGAGAATATTTAAGCGCAGTCAATTGATTTTACATAATCGAAACGATATAGTTTTATTAATTTTTTCGATTAGAACGATAAATGTTTTTAAAAAAAATCGTTTTTAAAAAAAATCGTTTTTAATAACTCTCACATACCGATCCTCAGCGCATTTTAAGACTAATGCAAATGATGTTGAAAACTGAATATACTATATCTGCTCTATCAATATATAGAAAAAAATGCTTTTTTGAAAATCATATTAGACGAATTTTATAGATAAAGAGGTGAAAGACCGATAAATATTGCATACTAAAGCTTTGATTATGAAGACATGGAAAAAAGTTCATAAATAATGTATCTCGTTGAAGACTTTTTTTTAGAATTACTTCGCGATTGAGCTTTAAAAATCTGTAGATGTGCGCATATTTTGTACAAAACATTAACTGCAATTTAAAAACTGATCATATTTATCTCGTTTCTGCTCAGTAACTTAGGTTATAGGTTGTACATGTGATGCCTCATAGGTCAAAATAACATTGGCATAAGCAAAGAATCCAATAGCGATAACGTTTTTGTTTTCTTAAAAAAAAATGAATCATGATATAAAAGCTAAATTAAAACAAATTCATGACGAAGAACGTTCAGGTAGCTCACAGCCAAAAATAATTGTTAAATTCACAATGTGGTAATCAGAGATTAAAACTACGCAATATTGCTAAGATTGTGGAAAAAATCATAATTGCGATGAGATTAATTTAACAGGAGATTGGGTAATTTTGGCGCCAAAATGTGTGCCGCAATTACTCACCTTACAAACGCACATGTGTGACAACGCCAAAGAAATGTATGACTTCGGGAGATATGACGCATTTCAAAAATTTGAAAAAAAAAACACCAACTTATTAATTTTTATTTAACTTGAAGCACCTTTTTTTGTTTCGAATTAATTGAAAAATAAATCCATGCATAGTTTCCTTAAAAATTTGTATTAATTGCTGTTTTATTGAAGTTCAAAAAAGGCGCCATATCTCCTATAGAAATTATAGGAAATAAGTTGAAGCGCCTTGGACCTTGGAATAGTTTAGAAGTAGGCTTCTAATGGCGAGTCGATATTGAAGAAAGTCATGGTGTCGTTACCACTAATTAAGCCAATATGTACGTTACACATATCGATTATTTTGAAAAACAAAACTCAAATACCGGTCACGACCGCCTGGGTCGTGAATACGTTGGTAAGTCGAAATTTCAGTATTTCATGTGGAAAGCTTTTACCAAAAACAGTCTTTACCATATATTTTCACAATCATGTTCTTTAAAATAGGCGTGGCTCAGTTTATGTATGAGTTTTCTTCCAAGCAATTTCTATGGAAAACTAAAACGTTCAATGAGCCACAAGTAAATATTAATATTATGAGTTCTCGTTGCTCCCAACTCAGAATTTTTATTTCATGTACTTGCAACAATTAAACCTGTTTGAAACAAAAAAAAAAGTTTGAATCACCCTAATAAATATAAAAACGTTAGTACGTTTTTTTTTGGCTCATCAAAACGGAACAAGTTTTTAGTGACAACGCGTTACATATCAAAATTGATTGCAATAATATAAAAATTTTGGGGCTCCCAAAGACAACTTTCATTGACGCCTCTTCGGCTATGGTCCACATTCCTTGTAATGCTAGCGAATTGATTAACTCTTACTACAAACGAAAATTAAAATAAATTATTTAGAATTATTATTAACATAAAAATTATCAATTTATTCAAGTATATACTGATTAATTTTATATAGGAAATATATATTTGATTTTTTTATTTTTAATTAATTATTTGTTTTATTATCAACATCAATCTTAATTGAAGTGCAGTGGCAACTGCCGCATTTGGTTTTTTTCTATTTATTTATTATTATGTACGTAATGTGCATACATTAGACTGGCACAAAAAAAAACGACCCTTTTGTGATTTTTTTCCCCCAATAGCTAAAAGTTTCATTAAAATATTAGTAGTACGCTGCCAAAATTCCGAATCAAAGGTTGAAATTTGGAGGTCGCTATTTCCTAAAAATCCAGATTAGAAAACGATTTACTGATTACCGCTAATAGAAGCTACATGAGAAGAAATTTCAAAAACATTTTTTATCATTACATTACGTATCCAAATTTCGATATCTATATCTATAAAATATTGCCGATAAAGCTGCTATTAGCGACAATCAGAAAATAATTGACTAAATTCTATTTTTAAATTTCTATTGAAAACCAAGACTTCCTAATTTCAAACTTTCAACGACTAATATGTATGTATGATATATTTATAGCTTTTGAAGGGGAACATTAAAACTAGGTCGGTTTTATTGTGTCAGTCTAATATTTAATCTGATTATAAATGATACATATTGACATATGGCACCAGGGACTTTAAGGAAATGTCAAATTGCTGTAATTAAGTGTTAAATAATTTCTTACTGATTATATATAATTTACTTAGCAACGTCGCGATTTTGACATTTGAAAAAATAAACGTTTCGCAAGTAATTTGAATAAAGCATTTGACAATTCGTATACAAATGACCTTAAGTAAATGCTTTATAAAACAAAACAAGAACTTCAGTAATGCAACTTAATGTTAAATCCGATTAATTTAGTCTAGCCTGAAAACTATGTTACATACAGACAAAATTCAAATAAAAAATTAGCACTTAATTAAATTATGACAATTGCTACAAATTTAATGTGATTTATTACTCAAAAATGTAAATCAAATAAATTGAAACAATTTAGTCGTTCACACTTTAAGCGGTTTGCCTTGAACCTCATATATGTAGGTAATAAAAAATAACTTAAGAATTTCCAAACGCCAACACATGCCGGTGTTTGCAAACATTAGAATGAAAGAGAAGTTGAGATTTTTTTTTGAGCCCACAATAAAGTTGGTACTTTAATCAATTAAAGTCAATAATTAAGTCAAATTATATATTACCCATATAATTGATACTAATTTTATGGCGAAGTACTGTAGACAATGAACGTTTGTAGATTTTATTAGAATTTGAAAATAGTTTTACCACGAATAAAATTAAAATTTTAAATTTTGTTAGTATCCTCATTGTTTTGACCATTTTGGTTAACTTTAAAGTTCTTGCGAAAGCATTCGTCTCTAACAAAAACAACCACAACATTTGTTACCATATTTGGATATGGATGATGGCAACAAATATTGCTGGAGCATTTCAACGTTTAGCTACTTGGTGCAGCATGACTTGTATTTATGACTCCAGCTGGAATAAGCATCAGAAGCATCGTCCATCCATTTTAAATTGCTTTTTTTCATTCTGCAATTTCTACATTTGGTATGGGGGCTGTTTGTTGTTCTTATAGTGAAAGAGAAAAAGTATCGAGTAACCGAGGCATCAATATTTAAATTTTAAACTCAGTCCTTAGCAGAATTAAGAAAGCTGTTTCGAAATATGGTTACAATAGGAACTTTGGCCTTAGGAATGGTGAAATAGTGCACTTGAAAATTAGCAGAATTAAAACAACAAAAAATTAAGCATTACCTAGTCTACAGATAACGATGAATTTATGAAGAGTCGGTAATATTTTACAAACGATATAATTAATATAGACGATATATATATTTGGTATTACTGAACTAGTTGCATGTTTGAGAAATATTATTCAATCAATCATAGATTTGGTAATTATTACTAAATCATCTTTTAGTTGAAACGAATACATTCAGAAAAATTTTTTGGAAGGATGGCATGGATATATGAATATTTTTAATGTCATGAGCTCCATATAAGCACCACAACTAAGTTGAAAAAGAAAAAAGTACAAAAAGAAACATCTAAAAAATGCACCAATGCCACATACACACGAAGAGAGACAACTACATATGCTATGTTAAGTGAAAAAGCAAGAAATCAATAAGCAGATCAACATTAACAAATGGAAAAAATAGGTAAATTACTGGATTGTACGAGATTGTTTAGGCTTTTGTATAACCCAGCACTGTCTGTTATAAAAGCAAGTCTGTTTACACAGGAATGCAGTTAAAGCTTTCAACTATGCTGATTAATGTCTTGTCTATGTAAAGTGACTAGTCATATACCAAAAGATTCACAGTATCGACTTAATTCATATCAAGCAATGAATACAGATACTCTTCTCAGTTTTCGATGATACAACATTACGGTCATGATGGTCCATCGTTTTTCCATTCATTTTCAAAGTTGTTGTTGCTGCTGCTGCTGCTGTTCTCTATCGTTTACTACAATATTTATCGCGCGTCTGACATTTTATCGCGTAAACATTTCAGTTGTATGCATTTGATGCGAGAAGTTTTTCTCAAGAGGTTCAAAAACCATTTCAGTTTCCCTTCGGTTTCATTTCGTTTGTATTTTTTTTTTGTGTTTTTGCTTTCGCTATTATTGGATATATTATATTATGTTGTTGTTGTTGTTTTTATGATGCTACTGATGCAGTTGCTGCTGATTGTATTTGGTTGTACGAGTTGTATTCTTGTTGTTGATATAAGTTGTTGATTTCTATATGGAGACATAAACATTTCTTGCTTGCACTTTTTGTTGGAGCCATCCACTCGCTGCATTCAACGCGTACATACGATGGTACGATTTATGTATCAGCGCTGAAGTTCCAGTTCTTTGAACTTTGTTTTTACTGTAAAACAGTTTACATTTGTTTATATTCAAAATAAAGAAAATAATAAGACTTTTGTATATTGAATAATGTTTATAATCAATTGGGCTCAATATTTTTTTAACGTAATTTCCTTAATGGATATAATTTTTCAGTAATTAATTATATAGGTAGATATAGAATCTGCATGCACTCTTAAAAAATAATACGTTTTACACAAATAAAGTTTAGTAAAACTTTTGAATGCAATTAAGCGTTATTTTAGAACAAAATAATCGTGTCGTTTTGTTTGCCTAATCGTATTATGCACCTACAGTTCTTCAATCTGAAGCAGATTACTTTTTTTCATTAAAGCAAAGTTTTGACGGTTTGTTTTGTTTATTTTTTGTTTTCAACAATTGGTTCGTGAACACAATTGTGTTCTATTCTTTATTCAAAACTATTTTTTTTTTATTACAAATCTGAAGAAGTTTTTCATTAGTTTCTGATTGCTAAGAGCTGCCGAAGGAAAGAACCATGAAAATAAATTGAAACTTTGTATGCTGACCGTCACCTTGATACCTTCGTGTTGTTCTTTCCTCATTCAATTTGTGGTCAATGCTCTCTGTATTGCAACTTCTTTGTCTGCAAATGTCCGTTAAAGGGAATGAATTTAATTTTATTATTGTTTACAAAATTCAACATTTTTGCAAGCAAATGAAAAAAAAAAAAATAACAAACTTTAAATTTTTTTTTCTTTTCTCATGCAACAATTTAAGAAAAATTTAAATCCTGACAAAAAAGAGTACTGCGTATATAAGTAAACAAATTTAGATGTTCAATAAGTTAGGGTTGTGCAGTACACTCTGGGAAAAAAATCAATGATTTTATGTTTGTTTCAACCATAATTGAAAGGAAACATTTTTTATTTGGATTCAAAAAGATTCCACATTAATTTGAAGTGATTTCGTAGGCGATTGATAGTGATAAAGTTTTAGATTTAAAATAAAAATTTATAAAAATACTTTTCAACTTCAAAATGCAATTTAAAGTTTTTTACGATTCAATTAAAGTTAAGAAAAAGTTATTTCAATACTTCCAAATTTGTGACTTTAAATCAAAAATTAAATTTTCAAGTTTGCAATGTCATTTCTTTCTTTTTATCACAAAATTTTAGAATTTTTTCTAACTGAGCAACACACCTATAATAATTAGTTAAAATTTTAATATTTCACAACAAAATCCTATAAAAACTTTTAACTTCTTTTGGGCAGAGGCAGTCATAGCCGTGAAAATTAAAGCATTTTCAATAATTTTTTTCAGTATTAATTTAATTTATTTAATAAAAGTGCTAATATGGCATCATTAAATTATGTTTCAACATGGCTTGACGATAGTTTAAAAAAAAATATTGAAAATAAAAAAAGTTATAGCTGGCTGTGTGGAACCTTGTCCCATACAGAGTGTCTTGCGGTGACCATCACAAATCCTTGGGAAATCATCTAAAATCAATCGGATAAGAAAAATTAGCTAATTAAATAAATAATCTAGTGCTCGATCGATGTTTTTTTTTTTAATCAACAAAATGGCGGCAATTTACCTCCAGATTTTTGGTAAAAAATCCACAATTAATTCATAAAAATCGATTTTTAAAAAAAAAAAGTCCTTCGATCAGGCACTAGCTTCTTATGTTTTTCAAAAACTGTGTAAATTTCATTGAAATCTATCGAGCAGGTTCGAGTTACAGTGGTCACCGGTTCTGAAAATGTATAATAGTTTTGAGAAAAACGCATTTAAAGTTTTACACTCGGCACTCTTACTACCGAGAGCTCTTTGGTTATTGCCGAATAACTCCAAAAGTAATTGTCGGAATGACTTCAAATTTTCAGGATATATTTTTAAGATATTACACTGTGACAAAATGATTAAAAAAAATCGATTTCTCAAAAATTATGACTGCCCCTGCCCCTTTAACGGAGAGATATCAAGTTCAAATTACCCAGAAAATTTTTTTTTTATTTTTTTTTTTTCAAAAATTGCTGTTTTTAAATTCAACCAAAAATAAAATTTTTTTTTAACTACCCTATTTTAGAATCAAACATTTTACACACCCCATTTTTACCAATACTTGCGTTTTTTTAAAATTTTTTATGTATTGTTTTTGTGTGAAAAATCACACAACTTTTGTAAGTAGTGTTTCACTATTATCCTTCGTTTTTTTTTTCTTTTTGTGGGCGCATCAAATTCTACATTTCCGACATATTGTGTAGATTTGCTATTCAGTTCAGGATTATTTTGTACATCTGACTTTTTACTTCTACCCTCCTCTCAACATAATGATTTGCAATTTTCTAAAACTATTGTACGATTAAAGTAATTTGTACAAATTTTGTAGCAAAGCAACACTGAACAGAAGATGATTATCTTGAGCTGATGATAATGATGATTATAATATCAAAGTCAGGGTTCCAATTGCTGTTTGCTGTAGTGATTATTTTTCCACCCTATGTGATGTTTTTATTATAAGCAAGAAATGTGATGGGAGTTTAAAATTTCAAAAATTACAATTTTGAACAGCTAGAGAAGAAAAGTTTTTTACTCTAGAAATATAACAAATTTTAATTGCAATGAAAACTATACATTTTATTTCACATACATACATATGCAGGTAAGTAACATTTGTATTTTAGTTTTTTTATTTTTATGGTTCTTTGCATTTTGTAATTTGATTCAATTTCAATTTATGGGCATGTCCAAAATTTTAATTTTTATTTCTTGGTTTGCAAAGATTATAAATCTAACCACAAACGCCGGAAATACCATCAGTTATTATTTGCTTAAGAATTTAGGCGGACTTTTTTTTAAATTTAATTAATAGCAAAGTGGAATTTAGACAACAATAAAATTATTATATTTTTTTTTTATTTTATTTTAAATGTTTTTTTGTGATGTTTGTTATGGGATCGGATTGTAAATTGATGCAAAAAATCAAAACTAAAATTTTTTTTACTTAAATCTGAAACACAGCTAGCAACAGCGCTAAAAATATGTGAGTTAATCATCGAATGAAACTTATTTATTTTTTTATATCTTTAGCTTTACTACTTAGAAAGTTATAAGATGATCTATGTTTGAATGTACTATTCTGAAGCAGCTTTGTTAAACTTTGTTTTTACAGATTGATCTCTATTCATCAAGTTTTAAAAAATTAAATGTTTTCTATAAAAAATTTGACTATTATTTAATCAATTATGACTACGAACAATTTCTGCTTAAAATTCTAAGCACATTTTGGAATGTTTCTAATTTTATGCGTTTTTAATTGAATAATTTCTTAATTGTTAAACAAAAAAATAATTATTCTCAACCAAAAATTCAATATTTTCGCATTCTTGTGCGTCATGAGTCATGGGGAAGAACTCAATTAAAATATCACTTTAATTTTCTTATTCCTAGAAAAAGTAATTTTCCCATGTATCAGAAAGTTTTCGAAGAAAAACTATTATAAATACGCAGACACGAAGTCTTAATTTTATGAGTAAATGCACAAAATTCGTATCTTAGTTTGTGCAAAATTCGACAGAAGCACGCAAAATATGATTTCGGATTTAGTCAAAAGAATACAAATGAGCTAAAAGGCGTAACAACTTAAGAAAAGGCAATAACACCATAAAAATGAAAATATAAAAGCCAAGCAAAAAAAAAAAACAAAACAAAAATATACAATACATTTTCATAACACCGAAAAAGCTTTAAAACTCATAACATTCCATTGTTTGTTACACCCTTTAACTCTATCCTTATTGGCGATATGAATTTGGCACAGCTGTTTCAAGTGTTTTTGCAGAATTCTTTTCATTTTTCTTTTTATATAAAACAGCAACAAAAATAATACAACCGAACAAAAACATGTTTTCATTCTTGCAATACATGATGCATAAGAAATAAAAGAAAAAAAAAATAAAAGAAATACAGAGATTATTATTAGAATAAGGAAATACTAAGTTAAAGTTATATTTTTTCATTTAAAAGTGGCACAACCTTGTGGAAACGCCCCTAAGACATGCAATTTGAAGGTAGGTTACTATCAAAACTAATGGCACAGTGTTACATGAACAAAGCATTAAAGGCAAAACAATTCGATGGGATAAAGTTTGCAGAATTAGAAATTAAATTCATCACAGTTCTTGAAAAACTGTTTCTTATATCACACTACAAAATAAAGGGTTTTTGAATAAAATGATATGTAGTTATTTCTAACTAAATCAAAACCGCCTTTGATCCTCTTGCAGAAGTGAACACGATGGGTTAAATGTTTTTCCAGTTTATTCAATAAATTAGGATTTATTTCACGACATCGGAGCTCAATATTTAACTTGAACGCATCAATTATCCGCTGGCTTAACGACAGAGAAAAATGACTTTGAATAACTCCACAAGAAAGTGTTAAGTCACAACACCTGCATTTCTTGAAATTATTGATCCTACGAACTTTTCAAGCAATAATTTGATGTGTTCTTTGCAACCTTATTGAATACAACTGAGAAGGACACAATATTTGAACATATCAAATGTGGCAACACCATAGATTTAGAAATACATTTTACCTTCATTGGAAAATCCTTTACAAAAAACCTGCTATCTTTTCACCGTTTATGCAATTTTATTGATTTTTTTTTTCCAAGTCAATGGCCACTACATTTATCCACGCGTGACCGTGTTGCTAAATGTTTTGACCCACCAATAAAAAAAATTATAATTTGTGCAGACATGCAACTGAATACTGTTGTTTTCTGGACAATGTATTATTGACGTTTCGACATATAGTCGCATATGTTAATGTCATCCGCTTTGCGAGTGTATGCTTAATAGTACTCACTTATAGTAATACCTTGGACTTGGCCATAATTGTGTGTGAATCACCTTTTTATTTCCATTTTAGACAGCAATTTTATAATTAGTCACTTGTATTTGCGTTCTTACCTGCAAATATATAGAATGATGAAGAAACACATTAGTTTTGAAAAATTTAATTACTTAGCAGCTAAGTTATTCATCGATTTTAATTTTAATTTTAATGTAAATTAAATGACACACAGGTATTGTCAGATCAACGGCGCCAAGATATTTCACTGTGAATAAAACTGTCATACTGTTTTCGAGGATTTTTAGGTTTTACTAATGATGTTCAAAAATCTTAATTTTCGGCTGATGGCAAACATTTAAGAGGATATTAAAATGTATCTCAATAATTAAAAAATATTAATTATAAACGTTTAAAAAAATAATAATTTAATTTATAATTTGTTGAAAATTAACAACTCCTGTCTAAAATTAATAGGTGTCCAACCAATTGAAAGTGAAAAATTTAAAATGAAAAAAAAATACTTTTGAATTTTAGCCTTGAATATTTATTATAAAAAGATCATATAAGAAAAGAGAACGAAATGAATAGTCAATTTTCAGAAGCAACATGAAAATCAAACATTTTGAAAACTTCAACGAATCTACGAATTTTTTATTCCCAATTATGAAAAGTACCACAAGTGAAGGGATAACTTTACCATTCATAATTTTACTTCCCATTCTCGCCATTTCAGAAAGAGCGGTAGTTGTCACTGTCTACGTCGTTTTTTTATTCTTAAAGTAAATACTGAATAAAGAAATAAATATTCGAACTTGTGCTCATACAGGTTTCTGAAACATAGTTAAGGGGGCAGGAGCAGTCATGGCCGTGAAAATTAATGCATTTTCAATAAAATTTTTTTTTAGGTATTAATTTAATTTATTTAATAAAAGTTATAATATGGAATTATTACATTATGTTTCAACTTAACTTGACGAAAGTTTAAAAAAAAATATTAAAAATAAAAAAAAGTTATAGCTGGCTGTGTTGGACCCTGTCCCTTACAGAGTGTCTATCAAAAATCCTTGGAAAATCATCTAAAATCAATCGGATAAGAAAAATTAGTTAGTTAAATAAATAATCTAATGACTGATCGAAAGTTTTTTGCCTCAGGAATAATTACCTCCAGATTTTCAGTAAAAAACCAACAGTTAATTGTTCATAAAAAACCGATTTGAAAAAAAAAAGTCCTTCGATCAGGCATTAACTTTTTATGTTTTCAAAAACTGTCTAAATTTCATTGAAATCTATCGAGCGGCTTTCGAGTTACAGTGGTCACTGGTTCCAAAAACATAGTTTTGAGAAAAACGCATTTAAAGTTTTACACTCGGTACTCTTACTACCGAGTGCTCTTTGGTTATTGCCAAATAACTCCAAAAGTAATTGTCGGATTGACTTCAAATTTACAGGATATATTTTTAAGATATTATACTTTAACCCTGGATGGATAATCTTCGTCGAATCGACGAACACATATCGCTGTCAATTTCTCTACTCACACGTTGCACTTGTTAAGCTCATTTTAATCTTAATTAATCTAAACTACACCTAAGTTGGAATTTTATTTTGGTTCAATTTAAATCAAAGTATTGAACTGAGTATACTTTTTATTCAGAATTTACTTATATATTGTGTTTGTGTTTGTGAAAGTGCTTCGTCGATTCGACGAAGATTGGCCGTCACGTATTTAAAATATGCTTATCCTTCCAGGGTTAAGAAAATGCATAAAAAAAATTGAGTTCTCAAAAATCATGACTGCCCCTGCCCCCTTAACTCTCCAGTCTGGATTCGATTATTCTTTTTTTCAATTTAATCTGAACAAGTTTCTAAGGTATATCTAAAAACTTGAGTCATATCAATTTTATTTTTTGGGATGGTGTGAATAACATACACGCAAAATGAAACTTAAGAGACAGGTATCAAATACATAATGATAGATTATAAAACTTGACATTTCAATATTTTATTTTTCTTCAAACTAATTGATTGAGTGAGTGGAAACAAAATTTAACTAACTAACTGGATATTAAAGATAATTGAACGTGAATTTTATGGGTGCAATGCTCTCTATAGTTAAGCGACGATGGATAATGTTGAAAACGGGTTAATAAAATGTTACCAAAAATGGAAAGCTCATTAAATAACTTTGCAAAAAAGGAAACAGTTAATTGTTGAAAACAAATTAAATTTGTTACTGCAAATCAGCTGAATGGAATAGTTGATTTGACATTTACAATTTCTTTAATAAAATAAAACGACAGATAAAAACTTAAAAGATTTGTAGGCTTAAAAAGCAGTAAAGTGAATGCATACAAAATTTTAAAATGTCAGTGTTTACTCTTGAAGATAAGCAAATAAAATTTAAAAAATTCTTAAACACTCCCAAACAAATAAGAAAAGTTAAACGAAAAAATTCGCAAAAATATTAAGAAAAATTATCCAAAAATTTATTTGTCTTCATGACCTTCAAGAAATATTTTATTTCATGTTAATTTATGTATTTAGCATGCGCTAATGATTTCTGTCATGTGTAATTTAAGAAATAATATTATTTTTTTTGCAATATAGTACATAGATAATGTAAAGGAATTACGTTACAGCTTAAATGTCATGCAAAACAAAGCGATGAACTGACGGACCGTCACGTTAGAGTACAAGCGAACGCACACACATAAGAAATGTGAGAAATTGAGTATTGATTTCACGTATGTGGGAAATCGCACTTGTTTTTATCAATTACGAGGTAAATGGATACGCCTGCTTGGGTGCCAAATAACTAACATAAAAACAAATATTAAATATGTAGTACATGTTAAACAGCTGTTCAAAGTCATGAGAAGACCTTTTAAGAAAATTTAACTTTAATGCAACTAACAACTCACTCACACTCGCGTAATTTTAATGAGTGAATGCTTTATGAGTTATGTGTGTCAGTCTTCTGTTGCTGCTGCTGCTTTTTTGTTTTTATGTAAAAAATTACAAGATAAATGCATCTTGTGGGTTTTTTTCTTTGAATGCTAATACTAAGCGGCGTTAACCCCTTTTAATTTCATGCTTTCAAATTCAATCGTTTTTAATGTTTTCATTGAAATTTTTCTTTTTATTTATTTTGGTGTTGGCTGCACTTGCTTTTTAAATTGAATTCTTTATAATTTATGACATTTTGATTGTTTTGAATGCAGTACCAAAGTTAAAAAGAATTTAATTTTTTGTTTAGCCTTGGAATTTTTAATTGCACCATATATAAAAACTGTGACTTTATCAATGGTTTGATATTTATTTGACGCTGAATCAAAAAATATTCACATACACATTGTTTTAAATGTAAGTTGGTTGATAGTTTCGAATAACAAATTTAAAAAAAGAAAAAACATCCTGCAACTGAAATAGGGTGAAAACAGAATTGTTACTTTTTTCATACAAATTATCACAAAGAACTGAATGTATTGTGTTCACATGAAATAACCCAATTGTACCATGAGAGGACCTCGTCATGCTTACCATTTTGATTACCCGGCAAGGGAGGCGGTAAACACTCTTAAAGCAACAAATATTTATTGCCTAAGTTTTTAACACAAAATAGAATGTGATCATTTTCCTTCAATAGGCTTACTATTTTGATTACCCGGTAATGGAGGCGGTAAGCACTCTAACGTTTGGTTGAGTTTTTTGCGTATTTCTTTTATAAAAAATTTATAAAATTAATTTCAATTAAAATTTTTATAGAAACAATGACATTAAAGCGCTGTACTAAGATGGTTATAAGTTATTTATTTATTTATAAGTTAATGCAAACAAAATTCATATGCATAAAAGTGCATGCCGGTAAAAGATTGCGAATTATGGTGTAGAAGGAAATCAGACTCTTTTCGTACATCAACCTGGTACGTCTTTTGTTGTGACGTTCTATATAAAATTGATTTTTTACAGTTTCTGTAGAAGAAGGTTTTTACATAGTGCATAAAAACAATCTCACCGGAAAAAAAAAATTTTGAATCCTTTACCAAGAAGCTACATGAATTATGATAAACAGAATCATTTACATCAGCGTCAGTGTTTTTAAGCATCAAGTCAACTTCGAAAATCTACAGTACAGTACTTTAAAGAAGTTTTTTTCAAAATTTTTTATTAAATTCCCAGGCTTTAATACAATATTTAACTAATAGATCCTGTTTATTTTATTACGAGTTTGGTTCATTAAATAAACTCCACTCCATCAAACTGAAGGCGTTAAGTGCGCCCAATTCAATTAGCATAATTACACTAATATGATTAGAGAGTGAGAACAGTTTGTTTCGAGTGTATAGTTCACACTTTTGTATGTAGACATAGGATTTATGTAAGAATAAATAGAGCTTTAACTGCGCGATGGGAAAGTCTACTTTCATTCATATATCACAACAGGCATTCAACTGTTGATATAACCAATTTAGTAAATGAGAGCAAACATGAATCAATACAATATTTATTTACTAACTAAACAGCATCATCCGGTGGATGTTGCTGAAGATTACTTCAATATGGAAAACGAGGAAAACTTGAAGAAAATTGTTGGAATAAAATGACGACTAAAATTAATGGAGCTAAGTACTTAACGCAATTGTATCAAGACGCTCGCTCTATGATACAAGAAACAAAATAGGCACTATCATGACAAGCGTCCTTAATGAGCAGAATTGCACTTACATTAATTGTAAGTAGTGGTGCATAAAATGAAGGCAATCAATTTATTTGCGCTATTTTATTACATCGTATGATTTACAAATTAAAGTATGCGTTATCCAATAATTCACAATTACATGCCAAATAGCACAGCATCATGGTCTTATAATGAATGACGAAACTGTGTGCTCAGAGTGTACATTTTTTATCGTTTTCCTTAACAGAAATTTTCTCATTACATTAAAAATTTTAACGTATATTTTTGTATATAGTAAAGTGCAAGTTTTACGTTTAGCTCAGCATTTTTTAATGACACTTCACCACAATGCATTTCGTTTTTCAACTTAGCGGTTGCTGACGTTTCTGCTGGTTAAATTTGCTTCATTTAATAGATGCGCAGTTGAGTAGCCATAAAGTAGTTTGTAAGCAAATTGTAGTGCGGATGTTCTAGCTTCAGCAGATTTTTGGTTAAGCAGTGGTGGGTTAAAACTCTAAAGATAATAGATATTTTAAACTAGTTGTGTTTTTTTTATAACGAAGCGTTTAGGCAAAACACATAAGGCATAAAAAAACCAAATCAAAAATGTTTACATCCTTATGTATATGTAAGTAATTTTTTTTGAATTCAAAAACTTTTAAACGGAGCTAACACTTTATAATGTTCTTAGCAAAGAAGTATTATTTTTCTATCACTTTTTTCTGAAATATTTCTTATAAAAGTCTTAGATCTCCGCCACTGGACGCTATGTCAAGGGTGCATACTTTATTCTTTTAATCTACTTCCTATGCTCGCAGCATGTTGCCAACGGAAAAACTATAAATTACGACTATGCAGTAGTAACTGAAGTAAGTGGTGGAAATAACGCAGATAGGAGCTTCCTCATCAGTTACTGAAGCTATAGACGGCGGCTAAACGCTGAAATGCAATTTAATGAAGAAGTGGTGTGAGAAGCCACTGGGGAATTGTCTAGAATTGAATTAATTTTTTCTAAGTACACAACGAGAGTACTTGTAAGTACTTTGTAATAGATTAAATACCGCTAATTTAAGTGTGGCAGTTGTTTGTAAATCCAAAATTCACGGTGTTTTAAAGTGAATAAAATTTAAAAATTTTGATGTTTTACACAATAAATTGACCTCAAAAATTTAACTCTATTTATTCAAAGGACTTGTATCGAAAAAAAAAATTCCTGAGAGCACACCCTAAACACGCAAACATAACACAAAATAACCCCATGAGCCCTTATAATTTTCTTTATACCTTCTCATTTTCATTTCCAGTAATGAAATTTAAAACCTTTATTTATGAATTGAAAAAAAAAAAAATGTTTAGAATGCCACCGTGTGTAAAAACGCAAACGCTAACATTGTTATGCTTAGGTCACTGATGGGTAAAGCAACAATGCAATATATCACTGAAGGCACACGCATGCAACATATATCCTTATTCATGATGTTGTGACACAATCTGTAAAGCCATCGCCTTAAATTATGCGTGCCATAAATTTTTATAAAAAGAAAAACATGGTTTTTCAAATTGAGAAAAAAAAATATAAAATCAAAAAAATCAACATGTAATATTCAAAGGGTGCTGCAATGAAAATAAAAAAGAGTTGACAAACAATGAATGGCTTATTTATCAATTTATATAAAATTACCTATGGCACCCTTTTTGAACAAAATATTTTGTTGATTCTGTATTTTTTACTTTTTTTTAAATTATAATTTATAGCAGGCAACACTTGCCAGAGTCATCGTACGCTGGTGTGCAACCACCCCTAGCATGTGACCTGACTGTTGTTCTTTGTTTTTCTACAAAGATATCTTTATCAATATCATCAAGCATCCTTCATTATGTACTAAAGTTATTGAATTTTATAAGGACAGATTTTGAAGGTTTCTTGTTTTTTGTCATTGAAAAATTGCCATCAATTTATTATCACGGTACGAACGAGTGCCGATAAGATGCTGGTCAATTGTCTCTTTTTCCCAACTTTTTCATTTCTTTCATTATCTACTTGATGTTTTGAGTTTGCTTGTGTTGATGAATTAATTTTCAATTTTTATTATTATAATATTCAGTGATTTATTAGAGCATAACATGAGCAGGCAATACAGAATTTTCAATTAAGCCAGGCAAGTTTATTTTATGAAGGAAAACCTATATAAATTGATATGTATGTACTTTCGTTTTTTTTTTTTTGTTTTTTTTTTGCGGCATTGCAATTTTTAGAAAAATAGTTTAAAGCAGCGATGGGCAATATACGAAAAATGAGCCGATTGTGGCTCTCTACAACATGTAATTTTTTTGTAAGAAAAATAAGCAAAACACATGCACTCTACCCTGGCACGCACATTTTTGCTGTTGAGGTTTTGTTCATGTTTCAATATATTTCGGACTATCCGACTCTGTTGACCATTTATCGAAAGAACAATCTAACCTGATTAAAAAATAAATAAAAATTATTTTCTGACTGTAATCGCATAGTTATTATTTTCATGAATTTAAAAATATGTTGAGGTTCAGTGTGCCAAATTACCAAATTGAGTAAAGCATAAGTACTGCAACCATATTTGGCTTATTGTGTCTGCATTACCAAATAAAATAAAATTTTTAAAATTTATATTCTATGATAATAGAAAAAATGCGTTTTTTTTTAATGGTTATAACATTGAAAATACTTTTATAGAAACCTAACCGTATGTTCTATAAATTGCTTTAGCCATTGCAACATTCTACAATAAAATGCATTAAAAATTATATTTTTTTTTTCACATTTGTGCACACAAATGTTGTAACTAGTTGTTGTAAAACCATTTACTACACCAAATGTTGTGTTTGTCCGCCGTTGTTGTTAAGATTATGTTTGCCCAGTTTGCTTACTTGATAACACTTGGCCACGAGTGTCTTTAATGGCTGTGTAGCTTAACTTGAAAAGCGCTGCAAATTGTTGAACATAAACGGAGTGTAGAGTTTTAAAGTTTAAGTTGGCCTTAATAGTAGAAATAGGTCAGCAAGCAATTGGTAGAGATTGAAAAAGTTAAAAATTGAAAAGGAAAAAAAAATTTTTTTTTAATATATTTTTAATATTTTGATTTTACATTTTGGAAAGAAAGTTTCTTGCGAGTCATTGTAAACAGTTTATTTTTATTACACAAATGATGTATAAATTTTTCCACACTAATTAAAAAATAAATTTTAAGCTTCCAAATGCTGCAATTAAATGTAATAACTAATAAATTTATTGAACCATGAAAACTTTCTATGCTCGGCCACAATTGAAACCAATTTACTTTTATATGCTGGTCGTAAATAATAGTGATAATGACAATTTGATAGTATGTGGTAAATGAATAGACTTTAATAGTGAATTCAATGTGCAAAAGTTGTATCTAACAAATGTGGAATTTCAATTTGCACAAATATTATATATGTATATGTAACGAATATGTCACATGCATGACCACTGAAGTTGGATTTTTGGGTTTGAAGAATCCGAGCGTGGGTTAGCTTATAAAAAAGGGGAAAAAATATATGTCAAAAAAGTCATACTTTTCCAAATTATGATTTTAATATATATAAAACTTCTACTTCTAACTAACTTCTAACTTTTTTTTGTATTCTATGGAAAAAATGCTACAAATTTACTATTTTTCCAACCATTTGTCTGCAAAATTTACAAAATTGAGGTTAAGGCAAAATTTGTAATTTATCCACCGTTTGTGACTGTCCGTGATACCTGTGTAATGTTACTTTGTATATGGGACGTTCCACGTCAACCAGGCCACCTGAATGATCAAAAATGGACGCAACGTAGAGAATCCGTTTTGAACTTAATTTGTTCGTTTATTAATGGGCTTTCGAAGGTAGTAGCGTTTTGAAATTTTCAAGATGGCGGACCCAAAATGGCACCCGGAAGCTGGAGAAAAGTCGAGTGTCCAGCAATAAATGCTTGTGAAAATAAAAATTCACAACCGATCGGGTCGTTTCTTAGCTCAAATTGTAGCTACGAAAAAGCCTTCGTGGTATGTTGACAGAATCCAAGATGGCGGATCCAATATGGCGGTCAAATATTCAATATAATGGCCACATTTTTGAAACTCAACCGATTTGCAACAAATTTGGTATACGGAGATCTTGAGGCTCATTGATCACGAATCCAAGGTCTGATTTGACAAAACTAAGATGGCAGTTTCAAGATGGCGGACGTATTTTTTAAAAATCAACCGATTTTTATCAAATTAGTTATACGGGGGTTTTTGAGGTCGCCAATTACGAATCTGAAACTAAATTTCAAAAATTTTCAAAATCAAAATGTTGGATTCAATATGGCGGACGTATTGTTTAAAAATCAACTGATTAGCACAAAATTTGGTATACGGGGGTTTCTGGGGTCGCTGAATACGAATCCAAGGTCAGAAACTTAAAATTCAAGATGATGGACCCAATATGGTGGATTAGGTTATTGAGTTTCCACGAAATTGGGTCCACTGTCTTGAATATTAAATTTCTGACCTTGGATTCGTATTAAAAGGAAAAGGTTATAAAAATAATTTATTGTCCTATTCAATTTAACTTTAAACCACATTTTTAGCTATTTTTAGCTCCCGTACTTTTTGCATTTAAGTATTTCGTTGAGTACAATTTTACATTTAACTCCCTCAAGTTATTTGACTAAAGATTTTATCAAAAAATTAGCTAAATAAGTACTGGTGCACAGCTATTATAGTCATTTTTTATAGTCTATAAAACATGATGCGAGTACTATAAAAAACAAGCCAGCGTAATGGTGACACCATATGATAACTTTAATAACAATTTTACAAAAAATATAAAAATAAAGAAGCAAATTCTACAATTCATCCATTAAGCAATTAACTGAGGTTTTATTATGGCAAAAGTTCACAGACCTCAATCATAACACCCAAGGGCCATGGTTTTTCTAATGCCAGCACTTAGTAGCTGATCAGCAGAAAAAGAACAAAACATACACAAACTATAGTTGCAACATTTTCTTCGTAATTGGCAAAGTCAACTAAGTCAATTAATTTTTTGACTTAACCTCTGAGTTTGAATTTGACTTCAGCGATAGCAAAACAGATCAACGCTACCGACAAAACATACAATTTGCCATTCATTCAAAAAACGCTAAGAAGATATTTTTGTTTTTTTCATTATTTACAACTCATCACCGGTTCGACCAGTTTTATACCAATTTTATATGAATTAATTATTGTGTATATAAAATGTTATCTTGTGTGTGCAAAAACACGTCTTCTGCCGATGATTCATCGACATTTCTGTTGAAGCTTTTTGTGAGCTAAGCTTACGTTAATTGACAACTCGTGCATCTTTTTTTTAAGTGGCTACTAATACTGACATACATACGTGTATATATTTCTTATTAAAAAATTGTTTCTTCGAGTATTTATTTGACTTTTCATCGAAAAACTGACTGTTTTCTAAGGATTTTTTTATTTCAATATTCACTTTTCACTTGGCTGCATTTTTTTTTTTAATTTGTTCTTTGATTTTACATTACTGTTTTCAGCTATCTATTAATATATTTTCATTGTAATCATCATCATCATTATCAGCCACTACGTTTTTATTTTCTTTATATTCTACGTTCATAATAACTCATAACTTATGCCAAATGACTTTTGACCTAATTAAATTAAGTTTTCGAGTGAAGCTACTCAAGTTTGTTTTCCGTTTTCTTGCGCTACTCACACAAAGAGTATGGCTCTATCTTTGCTATTCGTATCTTTAGAATTGAATAAATTGTCTATATTTTCAGCTGTTGAGTTGAACGATATATTTTGAATTGCAATTTACAAGTGTGTGCTTAGCTCATAAAAGCCTACATATGTAATTCAGTCCAGTATAAAATCAAAACATAAAAAATTATTTTATGCTTTAAGATAATGTATCTAGCACATGCACTGTATTTGAGGCGTAAATGAGTATCTTGGAGCTACGAAGGCAACGATGACTACTGCGTTGATTTAATTTATTTTGTTTTGGAGCAGTACAATGATGCTAATTACTTGTGCTATTTAGTTTAAAGCAATTTTTTGAGCTGGGGAATTGATTATATGAGGTATATTAGATGATAGCTTCAATTTGATATGGAGCTCATATTTTTTTGTTTTAGATTTTAATAGAGGCATCATTATCTGAAATCTGCACACCTGAGAATCATTTCAGCTCAAGTTCTAGTTGAATGTCTTGGACACAGCGTGGCCTCAATGCAGACACGCGATTTCCGAGGTATATAACAGACGATAATTATATATTTTATAAAGTTGTCTTATATATCAAATGGTTCACTAAGTTTTAGCGATAAATCTAAGGAGATGTTCATATATTACGCTGTTTTTGGAATTTTTCAAAAAACTTTCAAATTTACTTGCAAAAATTGCGTTTTGCAATGAGCTCTGGGAAAGATATCAAGTTGAAACATGAGCTAAAATAGTTTTCAATAAAAGTTGGTATTTAATATTATATTCACTCTTTATCGAAAGTCTTTGGAGGTTAAGTGAATGCTATAATTTTTCCCCATTTCATTTAATTTTTATGTATAAATTCTTAAATAACAATTGCCGCACACCAAGTGCCAAAACATTTCGAGTTGTTCACATATGACCATGCACTTAAAATGACCTAAATTGTAGGCCACATGTATTTAAATGTTGCCAACATAAAATGACCAACGACTAAAGTTGTATCCTCATACCCATTCCAACCTACAGAAAGAAGCAACAAAAACGCTATACATACTCATTGGTTTGACACTCACTGGTAATGGCTGGATATGGCCACCTTACAGTGGTGTGGAATCGATAATTTGCAACAATTTTTGTTGCTACCAAAATGGCATTCATTCTACAAAAAACAACAACAGCAACAGTAAAAACAAAAACAAGAACAACAATCATGACATGTTTTCAGTAGGTAGGCAGATATGTATGTTTCTGATTGAAATTTACTGTTCTCAACAAATACCATGCGGTTTTTTCACGCTGTTGGCTCTGAATGCAGAATCAGCAATTTATGGTTGGTATGTTATCATCACGTGTCGAGATGTGACCGACCATTTAGTGAAAATTCATATTATTTTTTTTAAATACAACAAAAATGACAAGCTCAAGTAAGCAAGTGAGCTCCCTTAGAGCTTTAATTCTTTTGTATAGCAAATAAGTAGATCAGTTGCAGCTAAAAACTTGTAGGTTCATATTCAAAAGGTAAAAAAGGAATTTTTTTTTTTATATTTCATTTTATTTTGATATGGCGATGTAAGTCAATATAGTCAAAGCTCTTACTCAAGAAAGACGAAAATTTTAAAAGCTTTGAGCAAAATTTCCAAAAGCTTTGAGCATTGAGAACTATTTGCATTTTTGTAATTGTTATAGCAAAAAAAAAATCATCTCAATCGCAGCTGACAATCATATTTTGTATAAGCGCTTATAAGTTAAGGCTAATAAGGGATCGTCCTTAAAAGACGGCCGCATCAGGTGGAGGGGAGGGATCTAAAAAGAGATAAAAGTGAACTAGTAGGGGGGAGTGTTCTAAACTTTTTCGGACGTCAATTTTTTTAAATGTCGCTTCTCAAATTGTATCATAAAAACAAATGGAGGGACATAATCTTTTTTGACAAACAGCAAAGAGGGAATTCTAAAATTTTTTGGACGTCTTTTATGGACTACTCTCATTACCGTTATAGAACTAAATATGAAAGCTTATATTTTTGTTTAGGAAATAATCTTTTGATACTAATCTTTTGGCTTCGAAAAAGAGACAGGAGGGTGGAAATGAGGTTGAGCTGCACAGTAAAAATTTTCAATAAAACACATTTCTAAATACACTACTCGACAAATTTTTGCAAAATATTATTGCGGCAAATAAAAACCTCCATTCCTATAGGGAAATTTCCCGCTGAATCCGAAAATCATAGTGGTTTTGCTGGATCAGGTATGGATTTCGAGATAAAAAAATATAAACATATTATATTTAAAATTTTTATATTTCAACATACTATAAGATAGAATAGCTAACTTTTTGAGTTCAATAGATTTTTTTCGAGTTCTCAGGTGCCAAAGTTAAAATTTTTTTGAAAAATTGCAAAAAATTGCATTTTTGTTGACCTGTTTTTAGCCGTAGCGACCAAACTAGTGGTGCTGTTGTGACATATATTACTTCAAAATTTCCGTTGTGATCTCTTCTTTTAGGAAACAAAAATATTTGGAATGAGTATCATGTAAAATAACGTTTTTAATCGAGCCTATATGGCGTTACCTCCCGCGACAGTGCATGTTTTGGCCCTTTATCTCAAAAACCAGGCCTGATCCAACAAAACCACTATGATTTTCGGATTCAGCGGGAAATTTCCTTATAGGAATAGTGGTTTTTATTTACCGCAATTTTTCTTGTCGAGTAGTGTTATTGAGGCTCAGCGATGAGAATAAGAGTTGTCTGAATCAAATATTGTTTTTTTGAACTTAGTAGCACATCAACTTTTCGATTTTAGCCAAAATAGTGTACCGTTAGGGTATACTGTATACATAATCTTACATAAAATTGATTAATCGGTGCATTTAATATATGAGAACAGCTTTAGTAAAAAAAGATTAAACATATGTAATTGAAAAAACTAATTTTTTCCAATGCAAAAAACATTTATCATTCAACAGTTTTTTCTTTTTTATTTGGAAAAGCAACTATAAACCAACCACGAAGACGAAAATTTTAGAACGGACTAAAAAATTTCGTTAATGACTTTAAACCTTGAAGTAAATAAAAAAAAAAAATTTTTTTTTTGATAAACATTGTTGAGTTCGTCATAACATTGTATAAATACTACTACTACTAAGTTATTTCCTAGCCTTCAAAATACTTTTGATTAAATGGTGTGCTACTACCACCATTTAGCATACTTATAGTAAGTTTAGACTCACTTTATTAGAAGCACTAGTTGATGACTCACCTGAAAATAGAATAGAAAAATGTAAGTTAAAGTGTGAAAATTGTAATCAATGTTAAATTAACCTTCAGCAAGTAGTTATATCTAATCAATTATTATTTAATTTTATGCTTCTCAAAAATTTAATATAAATGACATTCTTAAGCGATTTGTAATAATTGACACCATAACTAGTAAAGTCATTATTGAGGGAACTTAGTTAATAACAATTCACGCAAACAATTAAGAAGTAAATATTATAAGTCACAATTCTTCAAAATTCAAAGCATGTAAATTAAATTTATTTTAAAAGTCATCAGCTGCGAATCTTCGCAATTAAATCAGAAAGGAAAACTATAAACATACGACAGAAACAATAGAAAATAACTAATTAAAAAAAATAAATAAAATGATTAAAAAATATAACTAGTTATAAATTCAAATTATATACGATTATTTATAATCGCTTTACAGTATAACGCTTATTTGTTCTTAATCTAAGGTCTTTAGCGAAACAACACTAAGTATAACCTTAGAAAGACAATTGCTGGGGAATTTTATAACTATTTACATTACATTACATTTTGAATTATTTTATATATTACACTAAAATAGTTAAAATTTAGTAGTAAAAGCGTTTCGATTGCATTTGAATATATAACACGAACTTAATGGAAGCAAAGACATTAACTTGAGAATTTAATAAAAATCTTCATCGTTATGCGTAGAAGCACTAATTTTTTATGAATCATTTTTATAAAGGCAATTTGTTTTCAAGCCGAAATTTAATTATTTAGGTTGCAAAGTCCAAGCAGTAGAAAATCTTATAGTTAAGTAGTGATGACAGAAAAATTGTTTCAATTCGCAGTCGGTTAAATTGAAAAGTCATTTATATGATGACACGAATAAAACAAGCTGACGGCTTCTATTGTTCGTATCTTTCAAAAGAGAAAAAGCTAAGTGCATCTGTCTATTAAAATCAAACGCACAAAGTAAATAACATTATGCGATTTGTGATAGCTACAGTGACAAATATCAAAAAGAGAAAAATGGAGAAAAAGACCAGAGTAACTATGTATGTCATCATTATTAATGCAATTGCATTATTATAATGAAAAACTGACGAGTTAATGTCAAGAGCGTCTAGACTCAAAAAACAGTGACAATTGCAACAATGCAATGCCTTTGACAATGAGAGGGTAGAGGAGTAGTTTTGTATGGATTGGTAAGTGCAAAAGAAATTACAACGTCGTACAGAAATTATAGTAGATTCAAAGTCATGATGAAAAAATAGAGATAAAAAATCTTTTCCCAATATATATTTAAAGAAATAATAATGTTTCAACATTCAAAAAAGTTATTAGTGCATGTGGCAAAACCATCGAAACCGGTACTTAAATTGCTTTCACCAATTAGAGCATGAAGTGCTGGATGTAAAATTATAATTTATTAATGATAGGTTTTTGCTATTAGAACTTTATATCAAATCTTTGCTGGAATGTCACGTACAAAAGACAAAATTAAAAAATGTTTTAAGCACGTGTACCTACATATGTAGTTATGTATACAAACATTTATATAGTTACTTATAATTTTTAAAAGACGAAACTTTTTAATTTCACATCATTAAAAGTTATTTTTACTACCATACATACTGGTAAGTAGGTATATGGTAAATAGTTCTTCTATTTTTTTGTTTTATTATTTTTAACACCGTGCAACAAACAAAATATACCCTGCCGGAATGAAAAAGTCAATTGCTAAAAAAACAACTAATTTAAAAGTAGTTGAAAACAATTAGTTTAAAAGTAGTTTAAAATACATGCGGAATGCGTCAGTTCGATATTTTTTTATGCTGTAGTACTTTTGATTTCGTGTATGAATCCTAAAATATTTATATTTTCCAATTTTGTCAAATAATTTTTTAATTTTCAATTTTTCAAATATATTAAAAAGTTATAAAAATTTTTAAACCAGAGACCAGACCTATCATACCCGAAGGACTTTAATGCGCTGAATCCGAATCCGAGCTCAGAATTTCACTTATACGTCAGGTGCAAAAAACACGGTTTTTGGCTATATTCGAGCTTATTTTGCATCGTGAATAAATTTTTTTTCCAAAACTGCTTACGGCATCTGAAAGTATTACTCTTACCCTTCAAAACCTTTTTTAGATTATGTATATCAATAACTTTTTTGTCTCCGAAATATTGTAACTTGAAATTTATTGCATAGGCCTATATACAGATCTACATTAATTCTAGTATGGCAGGATGCATAGAAAATTTGAAAGTTAAGTTCTTCAAAACTAGTTAAAATAAAGTACTTTAAAAATAGTTGCTTTTAAACTACTTTTAATATAGTTGAAAATAAAGTACTTTAAAACTAGTTGCTGTTAAACTACTTTTAAAGTAGTTGAAAACACATGCAGATGACGACAATTGACTTACTCCAATGACAACCCCATGTTATTTAAGTCAGTTGGTTATATGAGAAAAAGTCAGAATTTCAATTAGTTGTACTTGAAAAAAAAGCAATTTTAAATTAATTTAAAATTAGTTGATTTTCCTGCAGGGTAGTCATACAAAAAATAAAACAAAAGTAACACGATTCTGACACTTGATGTTAATAGAGGGATGAAAAACAAAACACACGTGCCGGCGTTTTGAAAGTTTAGATCTAGGAAAAACTTTTTTATTGTGGGTTGAAATTTTCATATTTTTGTCAAAAACCCAATAAAATTATATTAAAATATTTTAGTCCATACCATTTCATTTTGTCTTCGCTTTTTCGGTGATTTTTTTTTTTTAAGAAATTGCATGAAAGTCGCTTTAGAAAAAGCTTATAAAAATAATCTTCAGAAAATTTCTCAAAGCCAAGATTCGGATTAAATGTAGATCAAAACATATTTCTTCATATCATTTCATTTGATTTTTGACAAAAAAAAAGGGAATTTTAATCCACTGTAAAAAAGTTTTGAAAAGTAAGCTTTTCAAAAAGCCGATATACTATATATATTTTGGTTTTCGATTCTTTACCAGCATCAAATGTCGGCACCTTAATATTTTGCGAAAAATTTAAGTTTTTTCACGCAGTGTAATTTAAGTTTAAGATGAGAAATAAAATATAAAAAACATTCCGGTCAGTAGGTCTAAAACGAACATTTTTTTTTTTTTTGATTATGCTTTGCATTGATTTTTGCCGAAAAGTGTGAAGTAAAGTTCTCTAGAAACCGAATACTTAAGTTATGTTATTAAAACCATAATTAAAGCAAATGTTATACCTTATATGGCACAAAAAACTTAAATAATATAAAGCTGCAGTAACTAATTAAGAGTCAAACACGCAAATTACACTTAATTACACTGTTAGCACATGTCATTAAAACTACCGACTGTTTGTAATTAAATTTTACACATCAAGTGGTAAGAACAACAACGACATCCTGAACTATTAAACAACTGAAAGTGAAAGCATTTCCTTTGAGTAAAATGATGTATACTTTATCTTCATAAAACGCAAATAGTGCATTATTTCGTAATAAAAAGAAAAATTCAAAAATTGACAACAATTTTAAAACAAGAGCTAAAACTTAATTATATGCATTCCATAAACATTCATCACGAATAACATCTACGTACACAATCTGGATGGCAGTGATTCCCAAATATTTTTTTGATAAAATTTAGCCCAAACAACTTTTTTAGTGTTATCAAGATTTTTTAAGGTGTTGTTTAGAATCCATTTTTTTCCTTCTCTTATCAACTGATGATAACGGAAATATTGGCTAAGAAAATTACTTTAAGAGTGATGTGTAAAAGAAAAGTTTCGACTTTATTGCATCAATTCTCATCAATAATTTAGTTTTACCAGAATTGCCAAGATTTGATGACATTTACCCCTACTATTATGTAAAATTTCTGTAGCTAGCAAACTAGCTGTTGGATATATCATAAAAATTTTTCAAGGGGTGACCGACGGCTAAGTCCAACGGAATTGTGTTCAGAGTACCCCTTGTGAGCTACCCCCGCAACCCCCCCCTTCCCTGTGACAATGTGGTCAAAAAGTACATAATTACCTTCGCCAGATGAGGTGCCAAAATATGCAGATGACCTCGAAATTTTTCTAAAATCTTTTAAATTTTCTCGTGCTGACCAATTAATCGGACTAACTGACCAATTATGAGTAATTCGCGACCTATTAAAAACATACGTTTTTATTTTGAAACTCGCTAGATGTGGTGCCAAAATATGCAGATGACCTTGAAACTTATCAAAATATTTGTAAAAAATTTACTCTTGCTGTCCAATTAATCGGACTAACTGACCGATTAGTGACCAATTAGTGACCTATTAGATGCACTTTTTTTTTAATCAAAATTCGCCAGTTGGGGTGCCAGCGGGGTGGAGCCAATTAATTTGCATTTAATTTGTACAAATTATATGAGTGTGGCCAGTTGTCCAAGCGAAGTAATTTTTTAATTTCCGTTTCTAAAAATGGTAAAAATTATTGTACAATTGGCTTCTTATATACATAACAGTGAAATTAGGAAAAAAAAAAAAACAAATTGCACTGTGTAGGCCGAAAGGCAGTGAGGATTTTATCATGTTATCTTAACGAGTCATGGCTTATGGTTGATTTGAAACTTTATATGAAGCTAATTTTAAAAGTTTGATCAGTTAGACTCAAGTGGTTGTGTTTCACTCATATAAGAGATTGAAAATGCTCAATTTTATGCATGTATAATGACGTAATACTGTTGAGTTAAAACTCTTCGGTTAAACAATTTTCATGCTAATCATTTTAAGTCCCGAACCAAACCCTGAAGTATCATAGTCTGCGCTCAAAGTCCACAAATGTTTATGAAGGCAGGTTGAAATTGTAAAATTTGACCAACGGAATCGATTGAGATGAAAATATAAATTAAATCAATTTATTTATTTCGCTTGGTTTTTGATATAACTACTGAGGCTTAAATTTTCACTTTATTCACAAATGCTCAAATGAAAAAAAAAACAATAGTTATGTCAATGTTTTACTATCGAATATAATTGATGGCGAACACAAACTATCATATAAAATAACTTTCATATCATATCACAAACCAAAAAAAAAAAGTTTCAGAACAACTGTCATAGGGCACATCGTGTGTCGCAAGCATTACGCATTGCATTTCCGACGGGAAACGGAAAGAAGATAAACAAATGAGCTACAACTTACAAATTAATTTTTGAGCTTTCATATGGCAGATTAATTGTTTTTAACTTTTGAATCTGTGTGCACTCACATAGCAACAATTAAACATTACCATGCGTTTTTAATATACACACAAACATAAGCAAAACTTTCAGCTAGCTGATCATGACAGAGAATGGAACTAACGAAGCGCACACTTTTTAATGCGACTTTTATCGCATCAATCGAATAAAATGCAATTTACTTTTCCACTTATTTTTACACTAAAAAAGCGGAAATTCATTAAAATTGCTGAGACAATAAATCTGTGTTTATTGTTGATTTGCTATTGCGTTTAATTTTATGGAAAAATATGCAATAATATTATTACTCACAGGTGTATTGCGTATTGAGTAATTGCTTTAGCAATAAACTCTTAATATGATAACTAGTCATTTTATTAAAGGAAAAATATAATAATTTTGAAGAGAACTTGTTAATAAGTTAATGGGAGATTTTGTTGTGGCCAA
Source organism: Meiosimyza platycephala (assembly GCA_963662105.1). Lineage (NCBI taxonomy): Eukaryota > Metazoa > Arthropoda > Insecta > Diptera > Lauxaniidae > Meiosimyza > Meiosimyza platycephala. Next base: position 78,100,509 of record OY759209.1, read on the forward strand.
TTTATATATTTATATACAAAAAATGCCGATTTTTTCAGTTTCAGAATCCTTCATTTAAATACTGTGGACTGTAAGACCATAAATCAACAAAAATAGTTAGTTCTTTCGACTTTTAGCTTACATAAAATGACTTTAAAACAACAAAATGTTATTTTAAGTACAAATTCATGCAACAATTAATATTTTACTTGTATGGGCGGTAGGCGTGGCAGTTTTTTATTTACTTAATAAGTTTCTTAACAATTCAGTATATAAAGCTTCATTATCGTGTGTAGAAGCTGTGCCCGTTTTGGATTTTCGGTCGTACGGAAAGTAAGCGTGGCAATGATTCAAATACGATTGTTATTGGTGTGGTTATTGTGTTCATAAATACAAATGAACTAAACTAAAAATTTGAAACTGATTTTAGCCCCACCGTGCAATGTAGCAAATTAATATTTCAAATTAAAATTTGTTTGAATACCCCGTTTCCCGGAGCTCCAATGTCATAAACGTAATTTAATTCTTTAAATTAATATTTTACAAAAAATAAATTTTATCTCAATCAACGGCTATTTAATACGCTGTTATCATTAGTTGTGGACAAATCAGAATCTTCAGTTGGTTAAAAAAAAAAAAGAAGCAACAGTCTGATGTCTGCGCTTGCATGCAAAAGAAATGTGGCTACTACGACGACAACCACAACAACACTTTAAAGACGTGCAACGAACCCTTTCAAAAAAAAAAAAAAAAATCTGAATTATTGTTGTTGTTGTTGCTGTTGTTTATCAATTAACAAGAACAATATTGATGCATATTAAATCTACTTGGAGTGTCTCGACTTCCAAAGCGCGCCTTCCTTCATCTCTTTAACCTCTCTCTGCAGTTGATGTTTGTGCGCTGGTTGTAGTCTCTGTATGCATGGCTGACTGCAGTTAAGGGAATATTATTCTTTGCCTTATCTTAATTTCGATATAAATTAAAACTTTGTTTTGTTTAACTTTTTCATTAAAGAATACACACTGTAGTGCGCGGCTTTGGACGGGGTAATTTAATTTGTTTATAACAAAAGTTTTCTTACAGGTGCTTGAATAAGAGTCGGTTTGCTGCCGTACTTAAGTAAAATAATTAACAATAAATAACAGAAAGTTTCTTTCTGTTAAAACTGACCCCAAAACTGCATTAAAAAATAGGTCGTGACTATAAAATAAAAAGACAACATCAAATTAATGCCTTTAGATGTAGACTAGTTATATATAGCTATAGATTGGAGTCACCTTTACTCTAAACGGTTTTTCTTTTTTAAAAAAATTACTATGTTCACAAAATTCAAAAAACGAGTATGTAGTTACAAAATATTTCTTCCTAATATAAAATTTAAAGTAACAAACCGACAAACATTTTTTATGCAACGAAAGCGAAAGTACAAAGTAAACAATAGAGAACAATGCATACAGATTTTACTGATACACTGCGCGAGATAAGAAAATACAAAAGAAGCCACAGTTTGGTTAACTGCATATTCTTAAGAATAACGCTAATGAAGGCGGTATCTGTGCGCTTTTTTCTTAAGATCTCTAACAGAAGCTGCAGCGGCTTGGTTAACATAATTAACTGTTTGTTTTCGGCAAAGAGTTCGTAACGAAAATTAGTTTTAATTAACAAATCTTCACTAGTTGGAAAATAAATGTAAAGTTTTAAGCAAAATAATTTAATGATATTGTTTTATGGGACTGAGGTTGTTCCTGAAATGAACGACTGGACTATTAATCGTAGCTATTAATATATGCAGGTTAAATATATTGATTTTGCTATGTTAAAAGAAGAAGTACACAAAAATCTTATTCTTATTAAGTGTTTTATGAAAAATTATTCTTTACAAATGTACATACATATATAAGAATGGTCTGTAATATTACGATAAAAAATAAGTATATGCCACCATTTCAGAACATTAAATCTTATACGAAGATAGATACATATACATATGTATATGATGCCTCAAAATGCCGAACTAAATCAGACTTGATCTTGTAACTTTAATGCGATTAGAAAGGTCGACAAGTCCTTAGCTCCTTTAATTTAATGCCATACCGAATTTAGCAAGCACTAAGTATTAAATTTTGCAATAAAGAATTACCCCAATTTAATAATACTGTACTGTTTTTCAGGAAAAAAAAATTCCTAACTATACAATTTTCATTTTTGTTGTTTTCCCTTTGTTATCTTATCATATTTTTATGATTTTGTTAAGCAATATAACGTTTCATTGAAATCTACATGCAATTTTTTTACGACAAAAATAAATTATCAGTGAAAAAATTCATTACTCTTGCAAAATTTTTGAAATATATACATATATACTGACGTTAGGGTGTCCGTAAGAACAATTTTTTTTGGCAACTGAGCAAATTTGGCTGTTTTTTAAAAAAATGAACAAAATTTTCTTCTATTTCTTAGATTTTTTCCAGTTTCCAATTAACATCTATGGAAGATTGTTTTTAGTTAAAGTCAGAATTAAACTATTTTTGAATTGAAAATCATAAATGAAAGTTATTTTAATGTTTTGTATGTAATAAAATGTGTCCGCAATGTGGAGAACGTACTTACAAAATTGCATAATCTCATCACTAAACGTAATTTCCTTGATGTACAGCAGTAACTAAGAACTTTGTTATTATAGTAATCTTGCACTTCTTAAAAAAACAACTTACCCAGCTGACGACTAACAATATGGAGTGAGCTAATGTCAAAGAAGGAGCCAATGTCAGCAAAAAAATGTCGATTTAAAAACACGATTCAAAAACTGAATACAAAAACGCGATGCGAAAACGCAATAAATAAGGAACAGGCCAGTGTGAAAGCCTAATCAGACATTTCTTTTAGAAATGCAACAGTTTTACATTCATTTCACATAAGATTTAAGGTACTATTAGGCGATCGAATTTCTCAAAATTGAGGCATATTTTATTTTTACTATTCGGTCACGGAAAAATTTATAAAATTTTTTTGCCGGATTTTCGAAAAAAAAGTTCAGACTAAGTAGTTAGCGGAAACCCTAAAATGCATAATATTTGCTATAGTTCAAGCATGCATGCATGCATGCTTTCTGTCAGAGATGTATGTAAGTATATGCATATACGTAAACAGATACGAGCTTGTTTGTTTACAAACTATAAAATACATGTCTCTTTATGTTTATTTTTTCAACAAAAAATACATACAATAAAATAAAATAATTATTTACAGTTCAGCGAACTTAAATTTATGTTCTGTGGGCAAAATTGCGAAATGTTTAACCATACAACAATTACAATTTTTTTATTAAAGCAAAAGCAAAAAACATAAAAACCGCATCCTTTGATACGGCAACGATGCGGAACAAAACTAAATGAGGTTGAGTAAGCAAAAACTACTTAAATGAATTTTTTATAATATTAAATTTAGTTCATAGGCACTTTCTACCAGACGCATTCAATTTATAATACTTTAAATAATAAAAAAGGATAGCAAAGTTTAATTTTTCTAAGAAAGACCTACCCCCACCTTTTGTCACAACTTGTGGGAAACTTACATGAGTCATTTGTATTGGAAAAACGGAAAATAAAAATAAAATTGTTACACATACGAGTGCAAAAATAAAACACAATAGTAAATTTGTCGTTCCATAAATTATACAAAGAAAAACGTGAAAACTATTGTAGCGTGTTGTCGTCGGTTTGTAGGTCTCTACACAAAACTTTTATGTGCGCGGCAAATGAGTAACGTTACTGTGAGGTGTTCCCCCAGGTGTAAAATTTTTTTTGATTCGTCACATTTGAATGCGCATAAAATGTAAGGAAAATTTAGTTTTTTTTTTCTTAAATTATATAAAGGAGATATTAAGGGAATTTGAACAATGCTAAAGATGGTTACGAGCCGTAAATAGTCTGTAAAGCGTATATTTATTTATGAAAATTTTGTGCGGCAAATTCTCTAGAATTTTTCAGTTCAAATCCAAAATGATGGCTTAACTAATAGCAATTTTCAATTTTAAGAAAGAATATTACTAATATTGGCATGCTTGAAAAATTGTATGGTCTGATTTGAATTTAGCATTAAAACATTTAATAGAAATTATAAACTTCTTCCAGGTTTAAGATATTGCTATCTACTTAGTGTAAGTGATCTTCATGTGTCCAAGGCGAACTCATGCATGTTTAGCTGGATCAAGACTAGGGAATATTAGTTCAGATCAAATTTTATTAAGCAGGTTTTTGTCCTATTTTGAGTATTTATTGCGATGTAACAAGTGTTTAATTTAAACATACTCTGTAGTTTGGAGTTGGTTGATGAACTTCGTATTGTTTATTGCATCATATAGCGATATAAGGTATGTTTCCTATTTAAAAGAGTGCATCGTATTATTTTGAGCACATATATAGGTCACAAAGGACATCAACAAAATTTAAATGAAAAAAATTTATGGTATAGTTACTAACACGTACTGCCCGAAGACCAAAATTCTGAAAATATGACATAGAAGCCTTTATTTGAATGCAACAACAATGAATGAAAAATTTTACACAATAATGTTTAATAGAAAATGCCACGCCAATGTCAAATCTGATCTAAAAATTTTTGTTTTCCGAAACGATCCCAAGATATTAGACTGGAAATATTGATGTTGATATTGCTAGATGTGAGAATATTGAGATTTTATCTGGAGTGCACTTGTTTGTGTACAATATTTCCAACATAAGTATATTATAGCTATATGAATAATAAGTTAACATTTTCACAACATATTTTTAAGCGCTGATAGAGACATTTTGAGAAAGTGTAAAAAATGATTGAATATTATTCATTTCAAATAATTAACTTTTCATATTGTATAGTTTACTCAGTACTTTATTTAGTGAGTTACTTATAAATCCATTTTTGAAAATTTATTCCGTTCAAATGGCTTAACATCTGTAAGTTTCAAAGGCGCAAAAATACAGTTACTCAAGTCAATGTAGTTTGTACTTTGACCATAAAACGTAATACAATAAACGTGAACAGTCAGGCGATAATGATCTTACAATAAACTCAAAAAAGTAAAAAGAAAAAGGTCTTACAATGTATAGATATTGCCAATACATATATACCATACATAAAACACATGGCATAAAAATTGCACTAACTATAAGTAACTATTACAACACTACTTCTTCCGCAGTACATAGTGGGTATTTCCTTTATGCGCTATAGCAATACAAATCAAACTTGGAAAGTAATCATTAGGCCGATTGTTGTTGTTGTTGTTGTTAACTGAATAGAGTGTGGGTGGCTGACTGTGCGAAAATGGGTGAAGAATGAAAAAAAAAAACTTAATGACGTTAGTAAAATTTGTGATAAATTGGCGCAGAATGACTGACTACAAAAAAAAAAGTAAAAAAATATCAACATCACAGAAAATTTCCGTATAATTTTTCTGAATTAATAGAGCAAAACAACAGATAAGCTAATCGATATATTGATTACAAAGATAACGAAAGAGGACAAACTTAAATGAGTTAAGTAAAAGAGAGCGCAAATTTGCTTAGAGTGCTAATATTTGTTATTAAAGAAAAATTAATAAATTTAAAAAAAAAATTAAAAATTAATAAAAAGCAGCACGAAATGGGATGCTTATTACTCTCAAAAACAGATATCCTGCACTAGTCATAGTGTCTCGTCAGTTGATGCTTTCATAACTGGCCACTGCTTCATCGCTGAGGATGTGGAGGGATTTGGCGTACGGTCTTTTGATTTCCATAGAAGTTTTATAAATGTAGAGGAAGAGAAAAACCTTAAACATTTCTTTTGAACCTGTGCCGCACTTGCTAGAAAACGACACAAGATACTTGCTTTGTTTTAATTAAAAGATGAGAAAACAGTAAAATTTTTTAATATTTTTTTTTAAATACTGTGCAAATGTGATATAATAAAGCTGTGTAAACGAAATAATTTTCTAGCATAATTTTGAAATATTTAAAGCAGAAATTGTATTTCTCTGTCTAATTGGGCAATAGGCAGAGTGTGGGCAGAAAATTCGTTTTTTTCTTTAATTAAGAAGAGAGCAATTTTAACAAAAATTTCTAAGCAAGCTAGCTACTGACACTTTAATAGATATCAGCAAATTTGTATTTAGATAAATGTTCACGAAACAAATGTTAGCTTTTTTTAAAGATAAAAACAAAACAATGAAAAGTATACAATAATTTGACCCATTTTGATAAATGTGATGTAGAAAAAATGAGAGCATGTAACCAAGTGTCAACAAAGTATATTGCACTTATCATTTGTCAACTGTGTAAAATGTTTCTGGTGTTTTTACATTTTGTAGCAATAGAAGGATGTAGAGAACATACATATTTAAGTGGTGACATTTTAAAATAAACATAACAACTATTTTGGGTGAAAAACAAAAACAAAAATGTATAATCACATTTTCTTCACAGTTGACACGTGCTTTTGCAGTTGTTTTGCTAATTTGTTTCAAAAAAAAATCAATGTTTTTGGCACACGTCATTTATTGTTATTATACATTTGTGACGATGCCTTTCAAGTGTTATTGACATAATTTTTAATGGGCGTGTGTCAGCTGTTAATTATTTTTAAACATAAGGGTTGTTTTGTGATCTGGTCATTGTTACTATATTGAAATTGTAGTGCAAAGGTTAAATGTTCATTGAGTAATAACAAAAGAGATTGATAAAAACACAAAAGATTTATGTAAAAAATATAAGGAATGTTTTGATAACACTGCAATTCAAAGCAAGTGATTTAGAATCGCTTGGTATTTTGCAGCTAAATTGAAATTAAATTCCATTGAGCACAAGGTCATATCATGTAAAGAAATGCAATTGGCTTAGTAAGTCTTTATTCGATATCGAATTTTAAGGTTTTTCTATAGAAAAAGTTTTTTAACAAAATAATATACTTTATTCATGTTAACAGCAACCAAAAAAACATTTTGCAATAACTCATGTTTCACTTCTATTGAAGATTTGTACGCATGTTGTATAATTGTTGGTTACATTTTTTGGTAAAGTAATGTCCCACAATCATTATTCATTAGCACTCACACAAGTTAATTTACTATACACCCACAACGTTGGCAATAAGGGTTACTTTTTCTGTGCAATGGGGTGCAATGAGTCACTTATGCTTAGGGCAAAAAAAAAAAAAGACACAACTTTGCACTTCCTGCATTTTATCAAAAACTTCCTCGAAATGATTTAATAAAGCTAGGATTTCCTTATGTGACTGGTATGAGTTGATTTTTAGCGAAACTGCACAGCGCATGGGGTCTTCAGGACGCACATAAATAAAGGAATAATTCCAATATATTTATGATTGTCTTTTATGCACTGGTTGCTTTTACTGCAATAAACTGGCGCCATAAGAACTTTGAGCGGTCTAGACAACAAACTCTTTAAAAGTGATAAAAAGAAATTAAGTAGAGAATGTAAAACTAAAGAAAACTATGAAAAATTTAAATGTTTAAATAAAAAAAAAATTCTATTTGATACTGAGACATTAAATTTTTAAATAAGAAAATCATAAGAAATTGCTGCGTAGCAAATGTGTTGAATTTCTATAGAAATAGATACATATTTGACTTACACAACATCTGATACAACAACTTTAATATACAAATCTTTTCAGGTGTTACACACAATAGTTAGTTATTTTATTGTATATGTTTTATATCCTTAGCTAAGACTACGCCTACACGTACCAAATCTTAAATCCTCTTACGACCAAAGATACTAACAAATTCTTTAGTATCCAAAATAGCTTCAGTTCATAATTCTTTTGCCCTCAATTAAAATTATTTTATAGCTTATTTTATTAGTTTATTCTTGGCATAAAAGTCAATAAAACATTAAATAAGTAAATAGGAGCATCTACCTGGCGTTGGCAATTGGAGAAATCGTGTGTATCATGCGTAACGTAACATAATGCAGTAGGCAGTAGAGCACACGTACATAGTATCTATTAAATGCACACACATACCCGTACGTACCTAAATTGGCCACACTCCAAATATTCTCGGCGAATTCAATGCACTTCCGTTGAATTCGTTGTGTTTCATTCGGTTGGTTATGAAAAATGTGCAATAAATCGTAGGCAATATTTCTGAATACGGAAGAACGTAACGTAAAACCAAAACGTATAAAAGCAATCAAATCAACATAAGGTGAAGAAGTTAAATAAAAATGAAACGCATGCACGCATAATGCACACACAAATGCAGCATTTACTATATACCTACTACTTATGTCTCCCCTCCTGCTTAAATGTCCCCCGTATAATTACTTTTACCGACAATCTCTTTGAATTCTGAACATCGAACGCACACTTCAATGATTTGAGAAATCACAACAAACACCACACACTCAGTGCAACAATAATAAACAAAAACAATAATACTCATATTCTAGTACAGTTAGGGATATACAAAAAAGTTAAAAGTATCGATTCTATGAATATCTAGTTGTGTAAATGTATAGTACTAAGTATGAGCATTAGCGGCAAACAAAGTTACAAATTTGAAAACAAAGGATCACCGGCTTTTCCAAAATAAAATAATTTTTTCTTAAAATGGTAAAAAGTTAAATTTGTTTTGGGAAAAACTTGATCAACTTTTTTTTTTAGTATTTAATAAAAATGTGTTTTTGTGTGTGGAATTTGATTTAATTTACTACTAAGTGAATGCTTAAACATTGTATTACATATGCTCGCAATTTCCCTGGTATTAAAGCCATTTTCGAACTGGGAATTTTCAAGGCTTTGCTTTGAGAATTTTTTCGACCGTTTAATCGTACTGAGTCTTATAAAAAATTGTATGTGTGAGCTTACCACAATTCCGTTCGTTGGCCGGAATTAGGACTTTACTAATTTTTTAATGTTCCTAATTCCGACCACATTATTTACTTAATTGTTTCCTGTATATATTAAAAATTATGACTAATATTATATTCAAGCCATGGCTGAAGTATATATACACAAATAGAACAACTTCTACTCACCGTAAACAGAAACAGTTTTTCGAAATAAGCACTTTTCCAAAATCGCGGTTTTTATGATTTTTCAGTAAAAAATACATCCATTCACGTCACTTTACGCTGAACGACAAATTGCTACTTAACAAAAGCCAATGAATTGTAAACAATTTAAAAAAAAAGATAAGTACAGCTCTATATATTTTGAAAAAATTTGATTTGAAATCGTTCGTTACAATTTAAATATTTAGCTGGATGGAATTAGGAAGTGGATGGATATTGGATATGTTAAAGAACAGACTCACTTAGTTGTGATACCATGGGATACTTGGCTTAACATAAGGTTAGTTAGTTTGAAGTTCAGAACTGCATTTCAAAACTTGCAAGACTCATTATTTAGTTATCGATACTATAAATTCAATCATTGAGAGAGTTTGTTTTCATTGCACAAAGACCGTCTCATGCAATTAAAATGCTTGGCATCAGCATGCATTCTGAAATTTTTAATTTCAATGATTAATCAAAAAAATATATACAGAGTTTGTATCTCTAAAAAAAAAAAAAAAAAATAATAATAAAAATAATAATGATATTGCTTTGTTGTTGTTATTAATATTTTCTCTTTTGGAAAAACGTTCTTGAGTTGTCAATACTCGGTTGATTGAGTACAGGTTTGAAAGATATGTTGAGTGTTAAAGAAAACAATTGTCATAAATTGGAGAAGAGAATGCACTCTGAATCGTTAAAATCTTCATTGTTCTCTTGAATTGCTTGGGAAAATGATTTTAATAAATAAAGGGGAGTGGTTGAAGTTTCATATCATTTGTTCACTCTTTAAATGGAGAGAAATTCAATGCTTAGTTGGAAAATCGCAGATCTCTAGATTTCTTCCACACCAAAAAAGTTACATTTTAGTTTCGGAAAAAAGTCGAGTCGGCGATGGAGTTCTATGATAGTGGCAGAGTTGTACATACTTTGATTGCATTATAATGTCATAAGCAGCATTGTCAATGCAGCTAGTTTTTATGATCGTTGAATATTTCAAAAATCTTAAATCTTTATTGAGCAACATTTTGAAACTCTTAACTATCGAATCAGTTAATGTAATCTTAACGTTACCGAGATATAGCTAATAATTATATATGTAGGAGAAATTAGGGTTTTGTAAGACACATTTTTTCTTAAATTTAAAATGGTTTGTGTTACTAGGAGGAACAGCCTCCTTTTTAGCTTAAGCAGTTTCTTGAATTATTATGAATAACAATTTGAGTGTTGGCAAAAACAAAACACGTTTTTGAGATTTTCAAAAATATTGGGGACTTGTGCAACAAAACCTAAATTAAGTCAAAAACGAAAAATATCATTATTACATTTTTATTAAATGGTTGAAAATTACAAAAGAATGATTTAAAAAAAAAATAGGTTGAAATCATTTGGATTTGTATTGTAGTTTGGTCGAGTAAAATAGGCTGGAGTACTGACGCACTTCAAATGATTTTTTTTTTGTTCAATTTCTTCGGCATATCTTCCTAACGAAGTATACAGAACTCAAAATCTTCGTCGAAGAAGATGCATTTTGTTTCTCTGTTGATTGTGCTCGAAATTTTACAAAATTTTGTGTCTCACAATTCCCCAAACACTTTGGTTGGCAAGATAGCCATGCATGATTGACTCATTGAAAAATTATGCAAAATTTTCTTTTAAGAGTCGAGATACCAATGCCACACCAGGCCCGTGCGCAAGGGGGGAGGGGGGGTTCTAACCCCCCTATTGGAAATTTTTTTATATAGACTTTTATTGACAATATGTTCTTACTTAAATGAAAAACCAAAAAGACTTGCAAAGATCATTGCAAAAATGTCGTCTGGTTGCACCAAAATATCACATCTCCATGTGTGATTGCACCCGAAGGCGACATTTTCTTTAATAAAGCAAATAGGCTTTATCCATTATTACGCGTTTTATAATAGATTACAAACTCCATTTCGATGAAGTAGTTACAGTATAAAAACTAAAAATTTATTTATTTATTTTGTGTAAAATTGTTGTAGCCCTTTGGTTTGAATCTCTAGTTTTAATACAAACTGTGTAAAGTGCGATACAGCAGTTTCTGATTTTTTTATTAAAATTGATAAATAAAACTTTTTGAACTTCTCACCTTAGCCGAGGTTAAATCAGTTAGAGATTATGTAAATTTAAATCAAGTAAACAACTTTAAAAACACTTTAATTTAGAAGTTTTTATGTATTTCTACAACAGAAATATCATTGTATACATAATCATAATGCGAATTTCTAATTTGCCTAACTAACAATAAGTGAACATTCCTCTCGGCTCTTGGCATGAGGCTAAAAGTTTTTTTCATAATTTTTGTCAATTATCAATTAAGCAAAGCGATCACTTTTACTTGCTGCGAATAAAACTCAATTGGTCTTTTGTCACTTAATTCAATTGATGTTGATGATGTGATGATGATGATAATTATGATGTTGATGATATGCCACTCAGCATAACAATGTACTGCAAGAAAATCTAATCAACTCTATGTGTATATTGAGTCAGGTCAAAATAATTTAAATTTTTTACTTTGTTGTAACTAAGTAGAATAGCAAAACAACAGCACCAACTTTAAAAGCATAAATTTCCATAATTTACAACGCCTGTGCTGTAAAGTAAAAAAAATGCTTCAAGTTAAAGTCAATGGACCTCTTTACTTGCAGTAAAGTAAAATTATTTTACAAAACGAATTCCAGCTGAGCGAAATAGATGAACACGTGCGTGTCAAGTTAGTGTACGCTACATGGGTCGCTCAGTCAGTCAGTCATTCAGTCAGTGTTGTACATATTTCTGGGTTAAAAAAAAAATAGCACGCGCATCAGTGTAGATTTTTAGCAGTTCGTGCAGTTACTTGTAATTTTGTAACATAATTTGCGCAGAAAGAGAAACAATTTTACTGGTATTAAATCAAATGAATATTCATTAAAATAGGACTATTACTGCTGGCTACATTTTTAATATATTTTTTCAACAGCTGTTTGGGAGTAATACAAATTAAAAAATTTTTTTCTTTCAAAAAAGTCTAAAAGCAAATTTTGTGCGTTGCAATATTTAATATTTTCAATATCTTGTATTTTAAATTTTTTTTTTTTTAATGTTATTTCCAACGTCTTTTAGTTAAAAGGAAATGCGTCAATGCATTGTATGTAGTATTCCTTGTCAGAGTTCCTGCTTCATTTTATTTATGCTCTCATATGGAAGCTGCATAAGAAAAGCAGCTACAATAGAACAGGTGTTTTCGAGCTGTTTTGTTGCATTGTGGTTTTTGTTATTTGGTTATGTTTACTTATTGCAACTGTTGTTTGTTTCACATTTTATATCGTGCTAAATTTATTCATCAACTTGGCATGGGTATGACGCTAAACTAAGAGCCTGATTGTCGTGCTTTTATGTAGTTTGTATTTTTTTGTTTTTTTGCCTCAAATTAGTTGTAACGTTTACGTGCTCATTTTTACTACATTTATTATTATGGTAACTATATAAAATTTGTTTTACTTAAATTATAATTGCATGTTCAGTTTTGTTTTTCTCGGGAAGCAAAAATGATGGCAAAAAGAGAAATGATGTGACTTCGTTTTAGATTTCAGACGTGTTTTTTTGTTGCTCAGCGAAGTTTTATATTGCTGCCAATAGTTATAGCGATTGTTAGTAAGTCATGTCATTGGAAAATATTAGTAACTATGTTTTATTAGTGATATACCTACCTACTTACTGACATAACAATGACATGAAGGTGGAATTTGAGAGTAACTTTTTATGATTAGTTTCTAGTTTCTTGGCTTTATGTAACATCATGATTAAGATTTGTATAATAACTGATGCAGTATTTCTGAGAAATTATTTTTATAATGCATTTGGGAACCTACTAAATGGGCTGATATATAGCCGGCATTACATGCAATATAAGTAGTAACTAACTAACTATTCATTAATAAAAAAATCGGCTTTCGAGCACTTTATTTCATTTGTACGGCTTAGGGCCACTAGAAATAATCGATGAAGACATCTGTTATTGAAGATAATTAATACGAACTTGTTGCTCAATTACAAATTATGTCATGCAGTGGTTAGGGTTTTTTTACGAAATTTTATTGACTTGCATGGATTGTCTCCAAGTTTCATCAATAGCGGTTGAGAAGTCTCGAAAATCCATATTTATTTTTTCAGAGAAGAAGAAAAAGCGATAGAAAAAGTTAGTAAACATTTAGTTACTTTATTTACTTACCCTCAAAAATCTTAGTCAAAAGATTTTTTTACTGGAAAGAGTTTACATATTGGTTTCTACACAAGCCTTCCAATATTCTGGCGTGTGAATCTGAAATCTACAGAAATTCCGAATTGACAGTGCTGGTTTCACCGAATAGCTCGCCTACCAGTTTTTTCCTTTGTATTAATGCCTTTATTAACTTGCTTTAATAATAGTTTGAACTATTACATCGAACTAAAATAAATTGATTTTTCATGAATTTTTTGTTTTAATTTTGTTTATTTTTTTTTTCCTTTTGGGAATTCATACTCCATATGTGAAGTTAGTAGAGCTTATGTCATTTATCTTTTGTATTGATAGTTGGTTGATTTCACGTGAAAGTTAGAAGACGCTTAAGCACGCATGCAATTAAGCGGGTTTTACTCACAACAATCTTTTCATTGATTTGTTATTGTTTCTTATTGATAGTTAATGTATTTGAGAACTTTAAGCCTCATGTTACTAATTGTATTATTTACATCTATATTAAAACGAAGCAAAGCTGCTTTCATAAAGCTACGATATTGATTTTTAGTTTTTTGTGTTTGGTGCACATTAAAATAGTTAGTAACAATACATTTAAAAAGTCAGTAAAAAAAATTCAATCTTTCTTGAGGCGATAATTGTAGCACAGAGTAAAAGTGAAGAGAAACCCATTAGGTTTTTAGTTTTCACTTTCTGTACGTAACTACATTATAAAGAACATTAAAACTATACAACAACAATTGATTTATCTTAAAAGTAAATCATCAAAAGCGCCCCAAAATAAAAAAAAAAATGAAAGTACCAGCAAAGCGCTGCCAAAACGTGACTACTTTTAAATGACCTAGAAATTTTTAATACAAAGACCGACTACATTAACAGAGTGCAAAAAAAAAGAATAAACAAAAATCAATACTAAATGTCGAAACAAAACAATACAACTTCAAAAATGAAAGTTTTTTTCATTTTGGGCGAAAAAAAAGAATCACACATTAAACAGGCAATAAAATTTGCACAAATTTTCAATAAAAACAGTTAAAAAAGAATTGGTTTATGGCCAAAAATTGCGAAGAAAAAAGAGCAAAGAATAACAAAAATGAGCTCATATGACATATGAGAAAGATTTTTTGATACTTGCAAGTGGAAAATACAATCTAGAAGTTAAACTGCAGAAGTAACAGCTACAAAACCAACAACAGTGACATGAACCATACATGAAATTGTAATGCCAATGGTAACTTTGATATATAAAGAACAAGCAGTGAAAAAAAATCTACTTTAATTAAAAAAAAAAAATGATTTTCGGCGGTATTGGAGCGCAGTGTAAATAATATATTATGTTCAATGCATCAAACTTGCAATAGTTGCAAAAACTTGCAGCAGTTTGCTACACTGGCAATAACTATATAGAAATTTAGATATGTTACATGTTGAACTTATTATTTATTTTGTCTTCGAGCAGTGCTTTAACATCTATTTGTAACATACTTAGCTCTTTTAAATCACATTTCTTTAATTTTTTGGACAATCAATGAGCAGAAGTAATGAAAATTCTTCTTCTAAAAACCAAAGGTTACTTAACTATTTCAAATTCATTTTTTACACTGTTGATGAGGCAATGCAGTTGCTCACGAAACAGTGCCTTGCCATGCTTATAACACTGCTAGCTAAAGTTATTTTTAAAACTTTATAACTACCATTGTTATTCAAGATCAAGTCTGCTGATGAGACAGTGTAGTTTAAGGTCACTGATGAGAACATATGTTCAACAATTGATACGATAAAAAATTTGTAACAAAGCTTTTAATTTTTTTAATAAATTTTCAATGGTAAGCTCAACTTTTCTGAAGAAAAAATTACTTTTTTGTTAAATTGAAATGCCATGTTAGTTTTTTTTAGAATACTAAGCGTCAGCAATGAAATCGCTAAGTTCAATCTCTTTTGTCTGTAGAATGTATTAATTGGCGGAGAGAGATTATCATCGTTGATCATCAACACTTTACCAAAGATTGAACTAACTGTAGGCTCTCCGTACATGCCATAATTAACTGGTTCAATAAAAATATACTCTAATCAGTTTATTTGCTTATTTACAAATTTAATTAATTTTACTTAAGACTAAGTGAATGTAAAATTTTTATATCTGTAGTTACAGTATAACAATTGGCCAGCAATTTAATACTCCAAGTTTGGGTAACTAAGTAACTATTAGCAAACTTGAAAAGGTCAGGTTTTTTTATATTTAGGTATATGTATTAATGATTTTTTTACCTTAAAGAAATGCAAACCTTTTTCGAAGGTTAAAGCCAAAAATAAAATACACTCATTCTAACGTTATAACAAACACATCGGCACGCCCGTCTGAACAAAAAGACGTAAGAAACAAAATTTCAACCCTTTCCTGTGTATAAACCACTTGATTTTGTGAGAGTTTTCAATGTTATTTTTGTTTTGCTCTTTAAAAGGTTTTCACTGTATTGCGTTGAATTGAATCAATATTTACGAAACTGTCTAACTGCTACTTGGATGCATACTTGTCTAAAGTGAACCAACATAGGATTTCAGTTCTGGCATAAAATGACCAATAGAATCACTTTAAAAGAACATGAAAGAATCAATTCTACCATAACATTGCAGCGATTTTTCAATTGTTTTAAGGGAAGCAGACATCTGAAAGATAAATGCTTGCAACAAACATATACATATACATGTCTTTCAAAGAGTTGTGGCAAAAAGGTTGTTCTTCAAGTGTTTTTACTTTTACTATTTAACATCATAAGCTTAAGGAATTCAACCTGTTTTGTTGTTTAATATGTTTTGCTTCCTTCGTAAAATGGTTTTGTCATTTGTAAAACCGTTTAGATTTGTGGTTATAGCTAAATTACTTTCTGGTTTATTTCAAGTTTTCTTTTGAGTTGTACTTTTGTTATTCATAAAAATGCAGTGAATTTGAAAGTTCATATAAGAGCAATTTTTACGGGCTGTATTTTATTATTTATTAATTCATAGTGAATCAAATTTCAAGTTCTACTATATACATATGTTGTAGATTATAATGAAATACCATATTTTACAAAATATTAAGTTTCGAAAGGTTGCCTTACTCAAAATTTATGTACAGCTGCGAGCAGTGAAATAGTAGTGGGTATCTACATTTTATATTTCCTAAAATTACCAAAGTATAAAAACAAATTTTGAATAACTTTTAATGTAAAATTGGTTTAACATGTCTTAGCTAAAAGTATAGATGAAAAAATATATATTACATCAGCATTAAATATGTTAATTCTCATTAAATGTGCTTTATGTGAAAATTACAGCGAGCAGTAAAATAGTAGTGGATAAAAAAAAACATGATTTTGATAAAATAAAACGGCATTTTGTAAATTTTTTCAGTGTATTTATTTATTTGTGGTTAGTATTTGGTGGCATGACCGTTATTTTTAATTACCGCTGCACAACGGTTCCTCATTGAGTCTACGAGGCGCTCGCATCTTTCTCGTGGTATTGACTCCCATGCACGTTGAGCTACAGCCCACAGTTCATTATTGTTTTTAGGCTTGGCAACCCACACAGCTTTTTTGAGGTCAGTCCAAAGGTTTTCTATGGGATTGAGGTCAGGGGATTGAGCTGGCCACTCCATAACCTCAATTCCATTGTCCCGAAACCACAATTTGTATGTATGCATAGTAAAAACAGTAAAAAAATTAACAAGGTTTTTAAAATAAGTCCATCATTCCCCTGCCCTACTGCACATGTGCTCGTGCATTTAATAATTCATCAATTTCAATTTATTTGAAAAAAAAACGGTTTTATGAAAAAAAAAATCTTCATGGCACAGATTTAAAACTTTTATATTCGAATATTGAATTACATTGATATGACGCTCATATTTTTTAAATTGATATAGGGATGCTTAACTTATAATTTTTCGAAAAGCCATATTCGCGACTTGTATATTAGTTGGATGCGTTCCCCTATTCTTGATTCCCTATACATATTTCGTTAGAATTAAAAGTTAAAGAAAATTTGGCGTATCTAAAAAAATGCATATTCTTGATTCTTATGGAATCGGATAGATAGCTTAAGAAATTTCGCATCTAATGAACTACGCCAAGTGCCGATATCTTAGTTAAAACCTATAAAAAATCTAAACCTATAAAAAATCTAAACCTATAAAAAATCTCCTAAGAGAATTTCTTCTATCTTAATTTTGCATGTATTTCAACAAATTGACTTAGACAAAACAACGACAAAAAAACGTGTTTTTTTCAGATACGCCCTTTCCGCTTCTGAGGGCAGTAGTTATAGTAAAATTATGATGAAAAATCTATTGAAAATATCAAAAATTATCTTTTTATACCAAGTAATGCGAACTATAATCAAGATTTTCAAAGGTTTACAGATTCAAGTAAATACGTATCTAAGCCAATCAATTTATATAAAGTGGATTCATTTAGTTTTGTATAGAATGCACCAAAAGGGATCGCACGGTTCTATTTATCACACGGCAATCAACTGATCTCTAAATCCTAAACATAAGTCAATTCAACTTCCCAACTTCGAGTTGAGCTCATTGCGACCGATCGCCTGTAGAATAACGATATTTACCGAAACAAACAAAAAAGTCCCTCAAAAATAATCCAATTCGATTGTTTGCACACTTACCTTTAGCATTTGGATTCCAGTTCTCATGTACGGCTGCAGCAGGAACAGCAAAATCTTGCAAACATATGTTGGCCAAAAGTAGCCAAGATGCAACAGTAACAAATCTACACATCAGTCGGAATTGTTGCATTTTATTTATATTTTTTTTTTTCTCTTTTATTCCTACACAATACTGATGATTCTATTTTAAAGCAACAACTACAGGGACAACAAAATATGCAAAAAGGAATAATTTTTATTTTTCACTTCAATGGGGAGCAAAATTGGTGACATCACTTCCTGGCTTCGTCAATGGGAAACTGCAGCAGCTGCGAAGGCTGCGGCAGCAAATGTTATTTTTCTTTTTTTTTTCTTGTTGGATTTTCTTAGTTGTTGTTGTTCTACTGTCTAAATGACATGCATATTTTTGCAAATGTTTTTGTTTTGCTTTCAGCGCGTATGATAGAGATGCACGATAGACGACAGAAGTGAAACTCGTTTGCAATATTTGTATTTTTCTTGAATTTTTATTTCTTTTATTTGATTTTCCGTTTTTTATTCAAAAAACCAGATTTTTATTTTACAGTCCGGCAGCACTCGAAGACGAGAATTTGGGGAGCACTGAGGCTGTTTTTACTACACAGAACTTTTTCTAGTTTGTTGTTGTTGTTGTTTTTCGTCTATTGACAAAAGCAGACTGAAGGACAAATTTTACGCTAGGCAGCAGCAACAAATCTGACACATTTAATTTTTACAATTCCCTTTTATTTTGATAAAAAGATACGTATTTTATTTATGTATTTTAATAAAATGCAGAAAAATAAATTTAGTTTTTTTTTCTCTTATTTTCAACATTGACGACGCGCACACAAAAGAACAACACAAAATAGTAAACAAAATAAATATTTTAAACTTTTGCTTTGGAATTTATTTTCTTGTGCTCTCTGCTTTACACGCACTTTTCACTTTTGTGCAGTTAATTGAAACAGCGACAATTTGCCTTCGTTTGAATTTAAGATTGTTGCAAAAGCAGATATATTTTTTATTAAATAAACTTTTTATTATTTAAAAACAAATAAAACACACTACACGCCAGTAAAACACACACAAAAAATGTTACACGTCCACGAAAGGCCGCACCAAAAACTCGAATGAAATGAATGAAATTTCACAGTCGTGCTGTGAGCGAGAGAGCGTTAAAATGTCAAATGAGTTAAAATCAGAGTTGCAAATTGGTGGGCTTTCAGTGTTACCAAAAGAAATAAGGTATTTTGATGATGATTCTAAATGAAAAAAGTATTTAATTATTGACTTTTAATGCCTGCAAAACAATTGAATATTTTTTGAACGTTGTTTCCCCCTAGATAACGTTCATACAAGCTTATAATAATTTACTAGAATATTTTTAGGACGACTTAAATCGGCAACGATTACCCGCTGTCAAAGGAAGCCTCGTCGGCAAATCGTTCGAGTAAATATAATAGCGTCAGACGACGATCGAGGGAAAATTCAGCAACCATTTTGTTTTCATTGATATTTCAAACATAAACAACAAAAAATTGACGCAAGCTAATTCGAATAAAACACTGATCGTCGCAAGCCGACGATAAAAATAGAATTAGATTTAAATCGACGGGTCCCGACAGCCGTTCGTATTTTGTTAAACGCATTGCAGAAAAGCGCGCCTAAAGCAAACTCAGAATACGAACGGTTGACGGAAATACCGCGAGTGTAAAAACCGTTGAACATAAAATCGTCACAAAATCCATTCGAACAAACAGAAATGCGATGTACGACTGCAAATTCAGCTGTCATTTTGTGTCTACAAGAAAGTAATTTTTGTATTGAAATATTTTTCATTTTGACATAGTTAAAACTTTTTTTATTTTATGAGAAAATACTTCATCTATTAATAATACGTTGCAATTTAATTGATTTTGGTTTCCTTTTTCTGTTAGAATCTCTTTTGGTATAATGGAAATAGACACCACAAACTTTAATCAATAAATTGGCACAAGCTGATTGGAAATGCAACACTCATCTGTATGACGCGTCGGTAAAATTAAAATTTAGTCTAATTCCACCGTCAGCGGTAGCGACATTTACGTCGTACGCCGCAATTCTGTTCCGTGTAGTTATTTTGACAGTGGCTCACCGCTGGCGGTATTTACGTCAACCGACCGAATTCTGGGTTAGCTATATAGCGGTAATGGTTGTTCTTAAATAAGCTATGTTAGTGTTTGGCTAACTTGAGACGTTTCTTGGCATTGAAGAGGATTCATTTATAGTTATTTTTGAATTTCTCTTATAATCATGCGGTTCTATCGGTATGCGGTATTAAAAAATGTATAGCACACGTTTAGGCTCATGCATTAAGTAAAGACTAGATCCATTTAATGGTTAGTAACAAAAAGTTTCCACCACACACTAGCTACCGATAGATGGCGCGTAGTATTTCTTATTGCGCAACACAAAACGTTAATATTTGATTCAGATTCAAAATACATTTTTATTAAAGATTTATAAAGATTTACATTATTTCATTTATTCTCACACTTAATCTATTTTTTAATACTTCTTAAAGCAACAAAAAGAAAACAATAAATTAGTACAGCACATTTGCCTTGCAAAGTCCTTCTGTATTTAGAGTTCCTCTCCTTTAAGTTTATTTTGAATTTCTTGTAAACTTAACCCTTTAGTCTCCATAACAACAAATAGGATGAAAAAGAAGGAACCCGCGCAAAAAATAGCAAACAGCCAGAAAGCGTAATAAGATCCCAATTCATTCAGATAGGGATATACCTGATTTAACACGAAAACTAGTAACCACGAAGTTGAAACGCATATTGATGCAGCAATTGACTTAACATTTGTTGGAAACATTTCACCCAAAATAACATAAGGCAATGGACCAAAACTAAAACAATATACGATAATATATATAATAAGTACGGTCAAGGGCAACCATAGAATATTATCGACATTTCCACCAGTCGATTGAATATAAAAGAAAGCACCCACAGCAGCCAATGAAATGCTCATCAAAACTGCTGATATTGACAAAATTTTCTTGCGACCCCAACGATCAGCAACAAATGGTGTGACACCCGAAGAGCAAACCTGCATAGCACCTACAATGATGCCTGATATGGCTGCATCAAAACCGGCATCTGCGTTTTCAAAAATCGATTGAACATTAAAAACGACCACAGTTATGCCTGAAAACTGTTGAAATGTCTTTAGACCAACCGGTATGATAAGAGCCTTGCGATAGGCTTTATTTTTGAATATATCCATTACTGATCTTTTATTGATATTTGCCTCATTTATTGCAGCTTGAATATGCAGCAATTCATCTTGTACGGCTTCAGCACTTTGACCGCGAAGGAACTGCAATGATTTTACAGCGTCAGTATTGCGACCTTTGCTGACATAGTAATAGGGACTTTCGGGCATAAAGAAAAATGTTACGGCAAAGATAATCGGTATTGCCAAACAGTACCATTGTAGAGCTTGATATGAAACGTATGGTCCAATACAGAAAACGTACAGATTACCGACTGGAAATAAAAAAGAAAGTTAATTAAATATTGAATTACGTACCTATGTACATATAGTTGAATTTCCCAAATTAAATTTTGCACTCAATTCAATTATGATACTAAATCAAGCCATTCACATGCTGACATTTCCACAGTCCGATGTTTCCGTATCTTGGTTTTTTTTTTTTGTTTTTTTTTTTGGGTAATTCAACATTTGTTTTTTAAGCTTTAGCTGTTTACTTACTGACAACAAAAAGTTGTAGCAATGAACCTGTTGATCCTCTGACTTTATCGGTAGCGATTTCACCAATATACATTGGTATCACAGTGCTGCTACAGCCTCCACCGGAGCCCCAAAAAGTGAAAAAATTTAAAATGCAAATTTAAGTAAATAATCTGCACTGATTGCTGTTAGTGATAAAAATAATTCTATACTTATCACCATATTTAAGGTGATAACTCTGATTTAAAGTTAGACGCAAAATTTATCATTTTATCTCCGTATTTACTTACTTGGATAATACGACCCAGATAGATGACCCAAACTTCAGTTGCTACCAATAATAGTATAAACGATAATATGAAAAATATTGAGCTGGAGAGCAAAACCCATTTGCGCCCAAACTTATCGGCTAAAGGTCCAGCAATAAAAGGTGCTAAAATATAAAATTTATATAAATCGATGTCAAATATCTTACATCCTTACAACTTACTTATTAGAGCTCCAAGTGCAATAATCGAAGAAATCCAGGCTTCATTCTCGGCAGTGATCTTATGATCTAGTGGTGATTGTGATAGGTCATCGCTTTTTAATTTTGGAATAACTGGTGATGTCCAGGCGAGACAAGTGCCAACAGTAAAAGCGGCTAAATTTGCTGTAAAATAAGAACTCACATATGTATGTTTGTGTGTATGTTTGTAAAATTATACAATACTAAGCATAAGTTTAACTTCAGAGTTCAAGCAAAATAAAAATCTAAAATATTGGAACAAACCATTGATCGCTATACTCTTCAAGAACGCGGAATAATTGTGTCAGCCTTTTAGTCAAATAATTTTTTTAATTTTTGTACAAAAATGCTTAAGCTATTCAAAAAACGAACGGATTTGTTTCAACTTCAGTGTAATTCTCAAGCATGAAAACAATCACGCATATAATAAGTGATTTAATTAATATGAGTCAAATGATTTGCTTCGGCTAACACGCTCTACTCAAGAGGCTCTTAGCTTTTATCAATTAGTTGTGAAATTAGGAATGATCCTTTAGACATGATACCTTTCGTGTTTAATTGGACTTTACTCACCTGCAATTGAAGCTATGTAAATATTGAAAGTTTTAACTGGCTCCATTTTTCGAGATTATGGCTTTCTATCGATATTTACTGCAAAGAATTCAATTTTTATATGAACTCGTATATAGAATGTGCCGATCAATTAACTTCATCTGGTAACTGCAGTATATATGTATATCCTTGTGCCTAAATGTAAAAATTAATCAAAAAATCATTTTGCATTTAAGGTGACTTAACCTATGTTATAAACTTTATTTATTTTCTTATGAACTAGTATCATTACTCTGGGTATTAGCTTCTTTAGTCTTTAAAGAACATTAATGGAACAGTTTACAAACTTACTCTGCGCGTTGGGTTTTGATAATCTAGGGCACGTTGTAGCAAGGCTCCTTAAGGTCTGTAACCACCTTTGCGGCAATAAAACTAAAACTGCAAGTTATTTTACGACATTATTTGAATTTAAAGATTTACGCTAAACTCAATTGTTACAATTAACGTGCACTACAAGTGGTATACAGCCTTATCAAAAAGTTGTCAATAGTAGATAGTGCGTTCATTGTCATCATCAAGTGTTTGAATAAGGGATTATACCATCAAACATATACCGTAAGAACAATGGGTCATCAAAATATAAATAAATATATCCATTTTATAACATTTAATATTTTTTGATTGTATCTCTCAAAAATCGATTATCTCTGTTGGTTTAATTTCTGCATAAAGATATTAGTCGTTACATTTTCAATTGGGTCTATCAAAAAGAAGCATTTTAATTTATAAAATGCCGTCAAAAATTCATCGAAAATAATTTTTAGGGATATAATTACGGTGACCATATTTTTAGGAGCCGAACCCGGGACAAAAAAAAATTACAACAACACCCAAACAGCCAAAAATAACAAAACTCTTATGTTAGATTATTTCAAAAATTATTTATTCAAGGCAAGAGTTAAGAACTATTGAACAATAATGAAGTCTTCATAACGTAACAAAATTAAATAAGTATAATAACTCAGCTTTCAGCAAACTTTAGATAATAACTAACGAAGGTATATTTATATTTATTTAGTCAAGCTAAAGACAAAAAAAAATAAATAAGATGGTCTCTTAAGTCCACGACGCTAAAAATTATGTTTATTTTTAGTAAATGAAAATAATCGCGTGTAAATTTTGTAATTCATTTAATGTAAAATATAACTAATTTTGTTCGGGTTTTTAAGATGGCAAAAGTGAGGACCTATTTTTTTTTTGATAGTAAATTTCGTACATTTAAGGTGTTCAAGACCAAAAAGTACATTCGGTCTCTAAAAAGTACAATTGAAGTCTCGATTCAGTACATTTTCACAAAACCCAAATGCCATCACTGGTCCTGATACTCAAAATATTATTTTATAACTCTAAATGTCTACGAAAGTAAATTTTTACAATTAGACCTTAACTTATCTAGACTTTTTCTTTTTTAAGTTTATTTTGAATTTCCTGTAAGCTCAATCCCTTTGTCTCCATAAGAACAAAATGGACGAAAAAGAAGGCTCCACAACAAAATATACCAAACAGCCAGAAAGCGTAGTAAGATCCCAATTCATTCAAATAAGGATAAATAAGATTAAGTACAAAAATTATAACCCAACAACCTGAAACGCATATCGATGTAGCAATTGACTTAACATTTGTTGGGAACATTTCACCCATTATGGCATAAGTCAATGGACCAAAACTAAAACAATATACGATAATATATAAAATAAGTACAGTTAATGGGAGCCAGAGAATATTATCGATATTTCCACCAGTTGATTGAATATAAAAGAAAGCACCCACAGCAGCCAATTCAATAGTCATCAAAACTGCTGATATTGACAAAATTTTCTTGCGACCCCAACGATCAGCAACAAATGGTGTCGCACCAGATGATGCAACCTGCATAGCACCTATAATGATGCCTGATATGGCAGCATCAAAACCAGTATTTGCGTTTTCAAAAATCGTTTGAGCATTAAAAACGACCACAGTTATGCCTGAACACTGTTGGAATATAAGAAGACCAAGCGTCATGATGAGAGCTTTACGATAAACATTGTTTTTGAATATATCCATTACTGTTCCTTTGTCGATATTTCCATCCTCTATTGTAGCTTGAATTTGCAACAGTTCATCTTGCACGGCCTCAGCACTTTGACCGCGAAGGAACTGCAATGATTTTATAGCATCAGTATTGCGCCCTTTACTGACATAGTAATAAGGACTTTCGGGCATAAAGAAAAATGTCACGGCAAAGATAATTGGTATTGCCATACAGTACCATTGTAGAGCTTGATATGAAACATATGGTCCAATGCAGAAAACGTATAGATTACCAACTGAAAAGTATTATATAGTGAATTTCATGTATAGTTTTATCGCCAATATACTTACGAACAACAAAAAGTTGCATTAGTGAACCCGTAGATCCACGTACTTGATCTGTAGCGATTTCACCAATATACATTGGTATCACTGTGACGCCATAACCTTGACCGGCACCCTTAAAGCGTAAAAGTTTAAAATCAAAATTGATTAGTAATCTGCACCTAAATCATATACATATGCAACTACGAGTAATAAACTACGAGTGTAAAAATTTCAGCTGTTTTAATTGGTAAACAGCTGTTTTAAGGAATAAACAGCTGGTTTTTTTTTAAGTTTACTGCGCAAATGAAATACTAGGTCTTTTCACCAAAGTGTAAAGATGTATGGCTGAATTAATTTGTTGAGCTTTTTTTTTCTTTCCTTTGCTAAAGGCACAGATCTTTGTGGAGGCGTTACCCTAGGAATTTCAAAAGTGTTGGACTCTTTTAACTGCCCAAATATTGAATAATTAGCTGAGTCATGGAATATGTTCTAAGACAACTCCTTAGAAAAATTCAGCATCTAAGATTTAGTTTTATATCCAAGAACAATATATTGAAAATATATAGATTCAATTTCAAAATCTAAGAGATGCGTGTTTGTACCTTGGACTTTATTTTCACTCATGAGAGTGTTTGATGATGAAGACTTTGCTTAATTAGCTTATGGACTATATATACTTACTTGCAACATACGTGCTAGATATATAACCCAAACTTCAGTTGCTACCAATAATAGTGTAAACGATAATATGAAAAATATTGAGCTGGAGAGCAAAACCCATTTACGCCCAAACTTATCGGCTAAAGGTCCAGCAATAAAAGGTGCTAAAATATAAAATCTATATAAAGCGAATGCAAATATTTTTTAATGCTTTTAATTACGTAATAAAGCTCCAAGTGCAATAATCGAAGATATCCAGGCTTCATTCTCGGCAGTGATCTGATGATCTAGTGGTGATTGTGATAGGTCATCGCTTTTTAATTTTGGAATAACTGGTGATGTCCAGCCTAAGCAAGTGCCCATAGAAAAGCCGGATAAATTTACTACAAAAGGAGAATCATATCAATCATATTCTATTACATGTCCATATACTACATACATATGTACAACGCATATTATAATTTTATTTTGTAAGTGATTTAACTGAAAGTATTTGCTTTAGCTTTGACCCTCTATTCGAGAGGTACTTAACTGATATAAATTAGTTAGAGAATAATGAAATTGTCATCATATAATGCGTGATAGTTACATGTTTGTTTTATTATTTGAAAACAAAATACCTGCAATGGAGGCAACGTAGATATTAAAAGTCTTAACAGGCTCCATTTTTCAAGAATGAGTACCACTTTAAAAGTTTATTTCATACAGTTTAAGATGCTGGTCCAAAATATCATTTAACATCACTCTACCGCAAAGATATCAATATCTAAAATAGCTAAAAATGTAAGTGGGGATATTAAAAAAAATTGTTAATTTTTTAATTAAAACGAATTGCTTCTTACTTACATTGTGTTCTATTTTCTATTAATCCGGAAAACGTTACTGCAAGGCTTCTAAGAGTCTGTTATCACCTCTGCGGCAATAAAACTCAAAATGCAAGTTGTTGTACGAATTCAATTGAATTTAAAGATTTACGTTATACTCGATTATTATAATGCACTTCCTTATCAACAAGTTATCGACAGAAAGAGTGCTTGTTGTCGATACCAAATGTTTGCCTGCACAAGATAAGTGCACTTTCGTGGTTGTTAGTGGTTTTCAAACATATCATTAATAAAATTTTAAGCTATGCATTATGCTTCTAATGACATTTTTAATCATGTTGATTGGAATAGTGCAATGCAACAAAAAGCTTTGAAGACAAAAAGCTTTGATGACAAAAAGCTTTGCAGATGAAAAGTCCATTTTTTTGTGGTCAAACTTTTTGTTGTAAGACTTTTGTCGTTTGGCCTTTTTGCCATCGAACTTTTTGTCCTTCAACTTTTTGTTGTCTATTTTCTTTGTCGTTCAACTTTTAATTTTCAATCTGGTTTTCATTTTCTTCCGATTTAACCATAAGGGAAAGATAGAAAATATAGTTGCACGATAAAAAAGCTGAACAACATAAAAGTGCGGCAAAAAAAGTTGAACAGCAAAAACTTGGCATCTAAGTTGTACACTGTACAGTCCAATTTTTTTGTCGTCCAACTGTTTATCAGCCAAACAGTCTTTTCACAGTACAACCTTTTTGCCTTTGGAATTTTTTAGCTCAAATGTCTTTTGTCTTTCAATTTGCTTGTTGTCACAACTATTTATTTGTCAAAGTTTTTCGTTTTCTAACTTGTCTATCATTCAAACCAAATATTTGCCATACAATCGTTTTTGTCGTCCAACTATGTTTATTTGATTTAACTTTTTTTGGTGAATCTATTTCGTCGTTCAATTATTTATTCGATAATTTCCAATCGATTTGTGCAATGAGAAACAATCGTATGCGAGCTTCTCCGAACTCTGACTAAGATAGTCAGTTTAATCTTATATATCGGGTAATGTCCATCATACACTTTAAGCAGTCCGTGACGACAAAACATGATTAGACCAGTGATGACATTTGGAATTTGTTGAAATGAGACTTAGAATGTACTTTTTTTTTTGTATGTTTTTTACACATATTTCATAAACGATTACTACGAAAGAAAAGGTTACACGAACTTTATAAAATACACTTGTACAAGAGCTTACAGTTACTATAAGCTTTAAAATTAAATGGATTTCGACGGGATTGAATCAGTAGGCGTGACACCTCCCATAGTAACATAATATTGTAAGCGTTATTTTAAGTGATCTATACCAGCAATTGGTATGAAATTTCATGTAAATGGTTTACATGCTATAAGGTACATCTGAATCAAAAGCGGCCGAAATAACACCAATGGGCGGGGCATCTCCCAAACAATTAAAATACGTTAAGTGAGCGATGGCACTGAAATTTGGTGTAAGAGGTTTGTTTTTGGAAAACTATTTCTGGAAAAAATCGGACTCGATTGTACCACTGGGTGTGTCACCGCACTAAATTTTAAAACTTATTACGGCATAGATGTATCGCAATTTATAAAAACTATTGTGTTTAAATTTTTTATGCGTATGTCAATCAGGAATATAATTTTTTGATTCCAAAGTAAGCGAAAACGGAGAAGTGGGCGTGGTGTTTCAACACTTCGTTACCTTTTTACATTATTTTCAACTTATTAACCCTCGCCAACCTTTTCAACGTACATATTTATAAGATTTATTTAAAAAGTACGTTCAATGCAGAGTAGGGTATGTGAGTTTCGGCCTGCCGAAGATACCGCCTTTACTAGTTGTTTTTATTTCTGTCTTTTAATAAAATTTCATTTTTACATGCAATTGTTTCATAATCTATAGTAATAAAATCGTGTATACTTAAATAACTTAAGCTTATATCTAGGAATACTTTTTGAAATCAGTAACTGATTAAAAGTTTTGAGGTTATACTAAGCATTGTAAATATTATATGTACTGCCATCTATAAATTGGTAATAACATATACCAATGTATATTAATTAGTATGAGTTAAATGATTTGCTTTGGCTAACACGCTCTACTCAAGAGGCTCTTAGCTGTTATCAATTACATAGTTGTAAAATTAAAAATGATCAACGTATCCTTTAGACATTATACCTTCCGTGTTTAATTGGACTTTACTCACCTGCACTTGAAGCTATGTAAATATTGAAAGTTTTAACTGGCTCCATTTTTCGAGACTATGGCTTTCTATCGATATTTGCTACAAAAATAAAAGTAAGCAGGTTACTCGTTCAAAAGTTAGAGATTTTAGAACAGTTAGAGATATAAAAATGTGCACTGTGCGGCGCATCAATTTATTTTATAAAAAATCTCGTCCTGTAGGCTTGAAAAATATTGTTGCGCTGCCTCTAGTAAGCTCATTGTCAACTTTGAACAGTCATTTTGCAATTTAGTTTTAACACACCTAACTTTCATAAAAGTTATTCAGTGTGTTTGTTAATATTGTTCCTTATAAAATTTCTACGATAATAAAGGTTTCTATTTTTCCTTAAATAATTAGATAATTTTTATTGGATTTTTATATAATTTATTTTAACTGATTTCAATATCTGTAATACCTAAGTGTAAAATCTCATACCATGATCTTTGTACTACGAAAACTATGAATTTGAAGACTAATAAATTAAATAATAAAAAAAAATAAATAATAGCAATAATAAATTTTCGTGAAAAAGAAAATTTTGTCAAATCCAAATGTGATCTCAAAACCTTTTATTTTTTTCTGAAACTCCGAAAAATTTCCAACAGCAATAACAGTTTTCAAATAGTCAGATAAAACTATAAGGGGTTGAGATCCCATTTTGTTTTTGATTTTAGTAAATTTTTACAATTAGACGTTAACTTATCTAGACTTTTTCTTTTTTAAGTTTATTTTGGATTTCCTGTAAGCTCAATCCCTTCGTCTCCATAACAACAAAATGGATGAAAAAGAAGGCTCCACAACAAAATATACTAAACAGCCAGAAAGCGTAGTAAGATCCCAATTGATTCAGATAAGGATATATAAGATTAACTACAAAAACCATAACCCAACAACCTGAAACGCATATCGATGTAGCAATTGACTTCACATTTGTTGGGAACACTTCACCCATTATGACATAAGGCAATGGACCAAAACTAAAACAATATAGGATAATATAAAAAATAAGTACAGTTAATGGCAGCCAGAGAATATTATCGATATTTCCACCAGTTGATTGAATATAAAAGAAAGCACCCACAGCAGCCAATGCAATGCTCATCAAAACTGCTGATATTGACAAAATTTTCTTACGACCCCAACGATCAGCAACAAATGGTGTCGAACCCGATGATGCGACCTGCATAGCACCTATAATGATGCCTGATATGGCAGCATCAAAACCGGTATCTGCGTTTTCAAAAATCGTTTGAGCATTAAAAATGACCGCAGTTATGCCTGAACACTGTTGAAATATAATAAGACCAAGCGTCATGATGAGAGCTTTACGATAAACATGGTTTTTGAATATATCCATTACTGTTCCTTTGTCTGTATTTTCCTCGGCTATTGTAGCTTGAATTTGCAACAGTTCATCTTGCACGGCCTCAGCACTTTGACCGCGAAGGAACTGCAATGATTTTATAGCATCAGTATTGCGCCCTTTACTGACATAGTAATAGGGACTTTCGGGCATAAAGAAAAATGTCACGGCAAAGATAATTGGTATTGCCAAACAGTACCATTGTAGAGCATAATATGAAACATATGGTCCAATGCAGAAAATGTATAGATTACCAACTGAGAATTATTATATATTAAATTTCATATATAGTATTATCGTCAATATACTTACGAACTACAAGAAGTTGCAATAGTGAACCCGTAGATCCACGCACTTGATCTGTGGCGATTTCACCAATATACATTGGTATCACTGTGACGCCATAACCTTGACCGGCACCCTTAAAGCGTAAAAGTTTAAAATCAAAATTGATTAGTAATCTGCACCTAAATCATATACATATGCAACTACGAGTAATAAACTACGAGTGTAAAAATTTCAGCTGTTTTAATTGGTAAACAGCTGTTTTAAGGAATAAACAGCTGGTTTTTTTTTTATGTTTACTGCGCAAATGAAATACTAGGTCTTTTCTCCAAAGTGTAAAGATGGATGGCTGAATTAATTTGTTGAGCTTTTTTTTCTTTCTTTGCTAAAGGCACTGATCTTTGTGGAGGCGTTACCCTAGGAATTTCAAAAGTGTTGGACTCTTTTAACTGCCCAAATATTGAATAATTAGCTGAGTCATGGAATATGTTCTAAGACAACTCCTTAGAAAAATTCAGCATCTAAGATTTAGTTTTATATCCAAGAACAATATATTGAAAATATATAGATTCAATTTCAAAATCTAAGAGATGCGTATTTGTACCTTGGAATTGATTTTCACTCATGAGAGTGTTTGATGATGAAGATTTTGCTTAATTAGCTTATGGACTATATATACTTACTTGCAACATACGTGCTAGATATATAACCCAAACTTCAGTTGCTACCAATAATAGTGTAAACGATAATATGAAAAATATTGAGCTGGAGAGCAAAACCCATTTACGCCCAAACTTATCGGCTAAAGGTCCAGCAATAAAAGGTGCTAAAATATAAAATCTATATAAAGCGATTGCAAATATTTTTTAATGCTTTTACTTACGTAATAAAGCTCCAAGTGCAATAATCGAAGATATCCAGGCTTCATTCTCGGCAGTGATCTGATGATCTAGTGGTGATTGTGATAGGTCATCGCTTTTTAATTTTGGAATAACTGGTGATGTCCAGCCTAAGCAAGTGCCCATAGAAAAGCCGGATAAATTTACTACAAAAGGAGAACCATATCAATCATATTCTTAAATGCACATGTCCAATGGACGTTGTCCATACATACAACGCATTTTATAATATTATTTTGTAAGTGATTTAACTTTAATCAATTAGTTATAGAATAATAAATTTGTCATCATATTAGTATTCGTAGTTACATATTCTTTTATTATTTGAAAACAAATTACCTGCAATGGAGGCAACGTAAATATTAAAAGTCTTAACAGGCTCCATTTTTCGAGAACGAGTATCACTTTCAACGCTCATTTCAAACAGTTTAAGATGCTGGTCGGAAATCTCATTTAACATCTAGCTAGTGCATAGATATCCAAAATATATAAAAATGTAAGTGTATTTTTTAATTAAAAAGCATTGCTGCTTACTTACATTGTGTTCTTTTTTCTATTAATCCGGGAAACGTTACTGCAAGGCTCCTTAAAGTCTGTAATCACCTTTGCGGGAATAAACTGAAAATGCAGGCTGTTTTACGAATTCAATTGAATTTAAAGATTTACGTTATACTCGATTATTGTAATGCACTTCCTTATCAACAAGTTATCGACAGACAGAGTGTTTGTGGGCAATAACAACTGTTTGCCTGGACAAGATAAGTGCAGTCTCGTGCGTGTTAGTTGCTATCAAATATATCAAAATTTACTTCTTAATAAAATTTTAAGCTATGCATTACACCCCTTATGATATTCTTAATCATGTTGATTGGAAAAGTGCAATTCGAAAAAAGCTTTGAAGACAAACAGCTTTGACGATAAAAAGCTCAACGATAAGAAAGTTGGCGTCCACGATCAAAAGTGCATTTTTTTTGTGTGGTCAAATTTGTTGTTGTCAAACTTTGTTATAAAACTTTGTCGTTTGGCTCTTTTGCCATCTAACTTTTGGTCCTTCAACTTCTTGTTGTCTATTTTCTTTATCGTTCAACTTTTTATTTTCAATTTGGTTTTAATTTTCCGATTCAACCGTTGGGGAAAGATAGAAAATATAGTTGGTCGATAAAAAAGTTGACCAACTTAAAAGTTGTACGACAAAAAGTTGTTATCCAAATTGTACAGTCCAATTTTTTTTTGTCAGCCAACCAGTCTTTCACTATACAACCTTTTTGCTTTCCAATTTTTTGGCTTAAATGTTTTTGTCTTTCAATTTGCTTGTTGTCACAACTATTTATTTGTCTAAGCTTTTCGTCGTATAAATTGTCTACATTGAGAAAACAATGTGTTTGAATATAACAAACGCATATTTCATATAGAGCAATCAAATATTTATTTAAGCCAAACTTATTGTATTTTGATCAAATAGTGATAAGTGGTGGTTGAAGCCTTTTATGTTTGACTCAATCAAATATTTAATTGCTCTATATGAAATATGCGTTTGTTATATTCAAACATAATGTTTTCTCAGTGTATCATTCAAACTAAACGGTTGCCACACAACTGTTTTTGTCGTCCACCTTTTTTTTTTTTGATTTCAATTTTTTTGGTGAAACTTTTTCGTCGTTCAATTATTAATTTGATATTTTCCAATCGATTTGTGGAACGAAAACAATCGTATGAAATCTTCTCCGAACTCTAAGATAGTCTCTTTTGAATTTAATACAATCTAAGTGGGTAATGTCCATCATTCACTGTAAGAAGTCCGTGAAGACAAAACATGATTAGACCAGTGATGACATTTGGAATTTGTTGAAATGTACCGAATTGGGACTTGGAATGTACTTTTTTTTGTTTGTTTTTTACATATAATCAACGTTTACTAAAAAATGGAATATATTCGAAATAGTTCAAATGTACTGAAAACAGTGGCGTTTACTCTAAGGTGCGCAGGTGTTCTCCGCACACCCAACCAAAATCCCATGCATTTTTCTTTAATCTCTATTAGACGTGTTCATATTTGTTAAACATATCAAATCATGAATTTGACTTTGTTCCTACTGGCTTGCTGCAACTCGGCTTCACTTTTTAAACATTTTGCATATAGAATCCGAAGATGCATTGAATGTAGATTTAAACGAGATCGCGAATAAATTTATAGAACGGTGCGAAATTAGACGTAAGACATTTGCATTTGGTCATAACCAAAATTTTGTAATGTTTCAAACAATAAATTATGCAATTGCGAATTGTGTACTGTTTATATGTTTTTTTCATCATATGCTTTTAAATTTTCATAATTTGTGATGATTATGGCTCTACCCCCCCCCCTCCCCATGAAATGACACTTGAAAAAATTTTGAAAGTTGTGTCCCCCCAATATTTTTTGGAAGTCTCCGCCTCTGAACAAAAGTCGCTTCTCTGGCAGAGAAACTCTGCCCTCCAACAAAAAAAAAAAAAAAACAAATATACGTTTGCCAAAAAAATTCGCACTTCGACAATGCAGCTGCAGCGCTGTTTAAAAATATTTGACAGAGAAAACTGCAATGTGTGCTCTGAGTTTATTGAACAAGAAATTTTACGGGAAAAGTAAAGTATTTCTTAAGGAAATATAAAGCAAAAACAGCTTTTATGATGAGGTCCTGGAAATTTTCTTAAAAAAAACACGTCGTATTGAACTGACATACCAATAAAATTGTTTGGAATAAAAAGGAAATAATAATAAAAACTTGAAAAAATACACGTTGAACACCCTGCTGAAAACGCCACGGCACGCTTCTGACTGAAAATTATTTTTAAATTAAATTATTCGACTATACCGTATGTACGAGTACTAAGCATTTGTTGAATGTATTAACGCATATTTTTGACAACGCAAATGTACGGAAAAAGTACTAATATATCCCGTCAATGTCATTTCGTAAATAGACATGTGTTACACGAACTTTATAAAATACATTTGTACAAGAGCTTAAGCAATTTTATTTGTCAAAAGAAAAGTATCAGCGCAAAAACGTCTCATACTCAAGGGCGCATCTGCGGGGGGAAAATAGGGTAAATTCCCCTCCAGTTCATTCCCCTTCAGTTTGTTAAAAATTAGTTTTGCTGTTCAAGTTCCTATTAGAAACGTTTGTGTGCGTCAACGTTCAAAACGGTTCCGAGCACAAAAAACTATTATGGTAGCACTTATTTTTATGGTCCCTGGAACTATTCATTCACAAATACTCATTACTTACTAATTGGACAAAAATTCACTTGTAAAAAAATATTTGGAAGGAAAAGAAAGATATCAAATTGTATTTTGAAGACAAAGAATAGTTCTTTTTGATCCAATTAATAGTTTTATAAATTAAAATTATCTGTCGATGTAATATATCCTCAAATACCATGTAAGACTGTGATATTCGCACATTTAGATTAGAATATCTCGAAAATCGAAACCATCAGGAAAATTCTGAGCTCGGATTTGAATTCAACGATTACGTTGTTAGTTCTCTAATTATAACGTTTATAAATATTGTGGGCTGTGCTAAGCCCTTCAACGAGTTTTTCCAGTATATTGACGAAACTTGCATTGATGACTGCTCTCATCGCTAAAATTTTTATCAAAATCGAATGAGCCAATTTTGAATTATACGGAATCAAAATGTGTGGCACGCCCACTTTTCCAATTCTTGCACGGTTTACGAGTTATGGTTTTATAAATTTTTAAATTTAGGGATGTGCCACGCCCCTTTAAGAGTGTTTGCAAATTTAAAACCTAACCTAATCTTAATTTTCACATGTTCACCAAATCACCAAGTTTCATCAAAATCGCAGCAATTCTTTTCAAAATGGGGTGAGGTATATTTACATAGAGTATGGGCGGTAGGCGTGGTCGTGACCCGATTTCACCCATTTTTATATGCTAGCAGCTTGCAAGATGGTGGAACCTGTGTGCCAAAAATCATTGAATTAGCTTTCTTAGTTTTCCCGTAAACGTGATTTCCCGAAACGTGTATTTTCTTCGTTTTTATGTGATTTATTGTACATAATTATATCTTATGGTCTTAGCAATTTTTTAAATGTAAACCTCAATTTATTGTTTTTCATAAAAGTTACCCCTGAAGAAGCCTTAAACCAATTGGCGAAACGTGGGGAAAAAATTAAATAAATTTGTTTTATTTAAATTTGAAAATTATTGACCAAAAAGTCCGAAGCACAGTGGTCCCAAATCGAGTTTTAAGGTTCAAATTTCGCAAGAGAGAAAAAACACACTTGAAAGTGTGTTAAAAATTTAAAACAATAGTCAAATAAAATTCCTTTTTACCACTTAGTTTTAAGCTGCGATACAGCGATTCGGTAAACGCAATAAAACTAAATAAAGCCGCTTAGTGATTCGTAAGCGAAATTACGGTCAAATACGACACGGTAATGGATGTTTACGGTAGACGGTAGATTAGGCTAGATTACGGTGGTTCTACCGTAATTACCATGTCATTCGAGATACTGCCGCCAGCGTAAAATTTTTGCTGTGAAAATCGTATGGCAGAAGAGAGTGCAACTCTCTACTCTCTTTACTCTCGCTAACGCGACGGTAAAATTAAAACCAAATCTAATTCTAACGTCAGCCGTCGCGGAATTCTGTTTAATACTTAACGTTCATCTGCAACCATTGGTCGTTTGGGGTAATTTGTGACGATTTTTCGAATTGATTCAAAAATGAAAATTCAAGGTACATATATGTTTTTGACACTATACATATCTATATATACCAAGCACCTCGATTAAGGGAACTTGGGAAATAGCAAACAGTTCAATACGTAACAAACCAGCGTAACCTATTTATTGTACTTCGATCTAAAATTTTTGCTTAATCTAAATCTAAAAAAAAGTTTTGCAAGCTCAGACCTTTCAACAGAAGAATTCATTTAATATGACGACGTCATATCATAGCAAGTATTTATTCCTTCATTGCAACAGTGCAGTAAAATACAATGCCATTAGTTTTTTTGTTTTTATTTCTGTCTTTCAATAATATTTGATTTTTACAAGCAATTGTTTCATTATCTATAGTAATAAAATCGTGTATACTTAAGTGACTTAAACTTATATCTAGGAATACTTTTTGAAATCAGTAACTGATTAAAAGCTTTAGGTTACACTAAACATTAAATATCAGCTTGTAAATATTATATGTACTACCATCTATAAATTGGTAATAACATATCCATGAGTATAACACATACATAGATATCAATATTAACTATATTAGGCATAAACTAATCTATTTTTTCTTGCCATTGAGCTTATCCTGAATTTCCTGCAAACTTAAGCCCTTCGTTTCCATAACAACGAATAGAACAAAGAAGAAGGCTACAATGCAGAAAATGCAAAACAGCCAGAAAGCATAGTAGGAACCCAATTGATCGAGTGCT
The DNA here is from genome assembly GCA_963662105.1 of Meiosimyza platycephala. Taxonomy (NCBI): domain Eukaryota; kingdom Metazoa; phylum Arthropoda; class Insecta; order Diptera; family Lauxaniidae; genus Meiosimyza; species Meiosimyza platycephala. Next base: position 78,137,386 of record OY759209.1, read on the forward strand.
GGATAGAAATATGTCACCAAGAAGCCAAGTATCCAACAAACTGAGGCAGTAATTGATGAAGCTATCGATTTAACATTTGTTGGGAATATTTCACCAAGTACAGCCCAAGGCAGTGGACCAAAACCAACACAATATACAATATTGTAGATAATAAGAGCAGGTACCGGCAACCACAGGACACTTTCAACATTGCCATCAGTCAATTGTATAAAGAAAAATGCACCCAAGCCGGCCAATCCAATACTCATGACACCAGCCGATACGAGCAAAATGATTTTACGACCCAAGCGATCGGCAACAAATGGCGTTAGGCCAGACGAACCAACCTGTACAGCACCGATGATGATACCTGCAATGGCTGGATCTAGACCGGTATTAGCACTTTCAAATATCGATTGAACATTGAAGAGTACAACATTAATGCCCGATAGCTGTTGGAAGGCGATCAGACCAGTTGAAATGATAAGAGCTTTGCGGTATGCACGATTTTTAAAAATATCCAAAATGGTGCCTTTATTGGCATTCGATTCTTCGACGACACTTTGAATGCTATTCATTTCATCCTGTACGTCATCTGCACTTTGACCACGTAGGTACTGTAATGATTTGATAGTGTCAGTTTTGCGCCCTTTGCCAGCAAAATAATAAGGGCTTTCCGGCATAAAGAAGAATATTACATCAAAGATGATTGGTAAAACAATGCAGCACCATTGCAAAGCTTGATACGAAACATACGGGCCAATACAATAGACATAGAGAATGCCACCTGAAAAGACGAAATAATGTTTTTTTGTAAGTATAAATTTCAGTGATATTTTTTCACTTTCAAATACTTACTGACAATGAAAAGTTGCATTAGTGAACCCGTAGCACCTCTCACCTTATCTGAAGAGATTTCGCCAACATACATTGGTGTTACAGTCATGACGAAACCAACACCAAATCCCTATAAAAATAAAAAAACATACAATAAGAATGGTTTTTCCTTATAGGCCCTATATGCAACCATCGTTTTCGAACTGTTTCGTTTTTTATTTTTTAATGGGGACAATCTCTGGTTGCCTGAACTATCGACAAAAGAGATACCTCTTATAGGAGTAATTTTTTATTATCCTTAATCCTATCAGATTTAATAAACTCCCACCATCCCACACAATCTGGACACATAGTATATGACTATTATCAATATTGAGCATTCTCGGAGCAAACTATATTGGAATTGATGTTTAAAGCAAGCCCTTCTTATTCAATTAATTTCAAAGCTAATGGTTTTATTTTTTCATAACTTACCATTATCAGACGACCCACATATATGATCCACACATGCGAGGCTATCAGCATTAATATATACGCTATAACGAAAAATAATGAACTGGACAGCAAGACCCATTTGCGTCCAATTTTATCGGCCAGAGGTCCGGCAACAAAGGGTGCTGTAGCGATAGAGGTACAGTAAAATGTGATATATTCATATATTTCGTATATATCAATTGGTTGTTTCAAAACTTACTAATTAATGCTCCAATAGCAATAATTGAGGATATCCAAGCTTCTTGATCAGAGGTGATCTTATGATCAAGTGGTGAATTTGAGGTATCATCTTTTTTTAGATTGGGCAATACAGGTGATGTCCAGCCCAGACATGTGCCAACAACAAATGCTGATAAGTTTGCTATAAATCAATATACATTATATTTAAATGACATACATAAATTGGTTGAAATTACACTTTTATCTTAGAGCAGCTATCGATACAATTACAAATATTGTTATTTTAATTATTGACATTACTTAAGTGATTGGCGTTAAAACAAAACAATTCAAGGGCCACTTAAGTTGTTGGTGATAACAAATTGGCGGTTGCTATGATGATATTAAAATTTCCATCACCTAACTATGGCATGATAAATACTTGGAAAAAACTTAATCAAATATATCACATCGTCAATTGCTGCTTATTGATAAATATTTTTTATAATATATATATAATTACATATTTTTTATATCAAAACTTACCTGCAATAGCTGCTTTAAATATATGAATGGTCTTCGCTGGTTCCATTGTTCGTGGAGATGGCTTACTTTCTTCACTCATTTGAAAAGAATTTACTTCTGTATATTGAGTATGATGTTCAGATGAACTCATCTAGTTTCTACAGCATATAAATATATTATAGCTAAAAGTGTAGAATAGAAAAATATCATTAAAGAAAGTAACATTCAGTTTGCCTTAAGACTTCAGAATGATGAATTGCTAAAGAAGGTAAGTAATTCGATAATGTCAGCATTGGCTTGAATGCTATTTGTAAAATTCTGCAGTTTTAATTAAATTGATAATAAGGCTTTAGGATCAATCATATAGGTACAATAAGGGTATTCCTCTAGTATATTCCATTTTTTTATAAGCCTGAGATTTTACATCGAGTTTTTTTTTTAAATTCTAATCTTTTCAGCGTATTGCAAACTATTCAGTGAATCGATAACAATCAATAAATCTCTTCATGTTATTTGCTTATCGTATGTCAATTTTGATGAAATAACACTTTGAATGTTACAGAAATCGATATATTAAATAGAAATAAATTACTTTAATTAAATGTACGTAGTATTTGTATAGGACTTGATTTCTCTGGTCTGTAATAAATTTTCTCATTGAATTACATATTCAAAAATATTTCATGCAATTTCATGCTGTTTTGAAAAAAAAACTTGAATAACGTTTTCCAATTAATTTTCTACACATTCTGCATTCAATTTTTTCTAATACACTTTATAACTTTTTTCAGAAACGCTTCTGAATAGTAAATGTGATTTTTCTCGAAAACATGATTTTCGACTTAGGCTGTTATTGCTTTTTGCAACAGAATTCATTATTTTTACAACGTTTTTGCAATTCAAAAGGTATTTTTATTGTGTTTTTGATAAAGTTTACAAATATGGGACGTTCTTTTACAAACCGAATGAATTTTGACAAGAATTAATCGACACATTTTTGTTTTGGCTGAAATTTTGTTAATGAGTTCGAGGATTTTTTTGAAAAAAATTTCAGCAAAATCAAAAATGCGCCATCAGAAAAGTTTTCGGTTTGTAAAAGAACGTCCCATATGCAACACGGAGTTCAACACATAAATGTTTTTCTTTTCTTTATCATATAACTGAATTTACATATTTTTGAAAATACAGAAAAATATGCCTCGACCACACAAGGCTCCGACAGCCAAGGAAGTTTTTTAATTTAAGAACCTCCATTTTTGAGGTTCATATTCATGACAACTACGAAAACGTAGATTTGTAACAACATAAATTTTAATTACAAACTCAGTTTTAACCGTCAGACAAATGAGTCTTTCTTAACCATATTTTTGACACTCCATTGATTCTTTATTGCACTATCTCAACGTATACTTATTTTAAATTATTTTTGCAATTTAAATGTCAATGCTTTTTTAAAACTTATCACGTTGTTGATGTAATTCATGATATTGTGTATTATTTTTCTTAAATATACGCTACTAAATTTTGTAACTTTGTAAGCTAAATATATCAGAAATAATTACAAATATCCTGTCAAAAATCCTTCTTTTGCTTTCAAAAAAACATATTAACTCACATAAAAGACAAACTTGCGAAGCGTCGCGTATTTTAAAATTATAAACACGTTGTAACTTAAATATCCCGAAAATCTGCTGTAATCACCTCTACAGTTATAAAACTAGAACTGTTATTAATTGCTCAAAATCGCGTGAATTTAAAGATTCACATTCGGCTGACAGTAATTGCTCTCAACGTAATACAAATACTTATGTTCCTTATCAGTTAGCTGCTGATACCAGCAGCGTCCATTCTCTGTCTATCTATGAGTTTGTACCCCCTAATATGACATACCGTTTGTCCACTTTTGACATACAAACGTATGTATGTATGGATATTAGGGCGGCTTAAATAAATCGAGTATATTTTTAAGTTTGCAATAAACAACTTGTTATTCATTTCCCCAACGGAAACGTATAATAAAAAATTTTGAAAAAAAAAATTATCGAAAGTTTCAAATTCAGTTTAGTTACCCTATTTCGAAAATTATTCTAACATATGTACGTTTTCTTTCGTTTAGGTATTAAAATTGAAGATCTTTTTTAATGCAGCGTTTTGATATTGAAACCTTTTATAATTATGACTCAGATTCACTTTCGGGCCCAATATGTCTCGTTATTACGGCTGAAAAAATATTGATTTTTGAATTTTCTAGTCATCGTGGAAACGATCGTTAGATCGTGAATCGGCGATATGTTGAAGAGGATTGATTACGCTCGCTACAAATCATGCAGTTTGGAAGAGTTTTGTGGAAACCCTATGCTGCGTGAAAGTATAAAGACCATATGATCAATTCCATATTCACATGTATCAAACTATTGAAGTGGAGTTTCTTGAAAACAAGTAAAATGAACTTAGATCGTTTGTTCAGGCAGCCTTGTGCTTTATAAATGATAGCCAGTATACATAAAATGAGATGCCAAAAACAAACTCTCTGCAAAAAATGGAAGCAATTGATTGAAACCACTTGACGTTACAAATTGTGGAGGTCCTATATTAGTTTGTCTGAAAATTAATGGCTCGCTAGCAAGCTTCTCCGAAAGTGTCTGAACCAAAAAGTAGTTCTTATGTTAGCTTTTTAGTACTTAAAGCGAGCTTTTTTGAAGATGAAACAAATTTTTTTTTGAACCTCCCTAATGCGCATATAGCAAGCGATTTTATTTAAGTTTAATCTGTACGAGTGTCAGTAACTTTTTAGCAGTCAAATTTAATAAAAAAAAAAAGTTTATAAATACCACGAGGGCAAAGGAGAGCGCAATCTTGTAGAGAAATAGGAATTGTCAATATATTTTTGAGTTTTAATTTTAAGTGCATTCAAAATAATGTTGACGACCTACCACTCAACGACATTTTGATAATGCAAGTGTTTTGTTTTCATTTCGAAAATCACAGTTTTATTTATTTTTTTTTTTTTGCTTTACTTCATTTGAGGAAATTCAGCTTCAGGTGAGAGATAACATGATGTGTTATTTAGAATTGATTTTTCGATGATATAATGGGTGATAGCTATGGCGCCAATTATGAATTTGATTGCTTTAAATAAATAAATATAATTGGTATGTAAACATATAAACATAAATCTATTTCCTTTGTGTAATTAGTGATATTGTATACACTGGAATTTCCTGCCGGATATGCGCAAATTTTGATTTCGTGAATATCCAATGAAAAAACTTTTAATACAAAATAGTTGAATTGAATAAAGTGAGCAACAATTAATTTGATTGTCATACACTGAAAATATTTTTGGAATTTTCATTAATTCTACATAAATAGTGATAGCATTTGGACTTAGGACTTGGGAATCAGATTTGCCACTTTTTCACAAAATGATAACCATCGATTAATCGTATTCAGTCAATGAGGGAGTTTATTTTTTTATATGAATAATGTGAAACTGTGTGAATGCCTGGGATTTCTTAATATTTGGTATGCCTGAATGCAAATTGAAAAGTTCAGGTGAACTCATAATAAGTTCTGCTAAAAATAATTTCTTGGAGGCCCTATACTCCGTAAGGAGCTGAAAAGAAATGAAAACGGTGAACATTCAGTCCTGAAAATTTTTTTCAGATAGAGGTCCTGGAAAAATAGCCTTCATGAGCTGAATTCAATAGCACAGAGCTCTTTCTACCATATTTGACTTAACTCCATGAAAGAAAAAACCCTGGATAAGTGATATCAAGGAAAAAGTAGAGCTGCAAAATGCGCAAAAGATGAAGCGCGTATAAGAGTACAGAGGTAAAACGCCACACTGAAATACGAAGCCCTTAACAAAACATAATTCGAGAGCCTCCTGTAAAAAAGATAAACGAAAAAAAGGCGGGCAAGGAATTCAGATATACTATAGTTGGCTCATCAAAAGCAAACCCAGCAGTTAACCACAGATGGCTAGCTAATTCGTTTGGAGAAACATTTTTCTGGGTCCATCACTCGTTTGTCTCCACCCGTTAGTATTCGTCATATATCATATGAGAATACCACACCGACTGCCTTTATTATCGTACAGATAACAAAGGTTATAAAATCTTGCTTCCCATATGAAGACCACACCGCCTGCCTTCGTTATCATATAGATAAGAAAGGCCATAAAACCTTTCAAAAACAACAAAGTATTGAGTGCAGATCGCATAGTTTCCGTAATGATGAAAACTCTTCCTGAGTTCACCGATGAACTTATATATTCTGTCCTTATCCAAATTTGGAAAGAATAATGACTACCCGAAGAATGACTCATTAAAATCTTGGTGATAGCCAGAAATGTGAAAAACAAAGCCTACAAACGTAAAAATTTGACTTTCTTGAATGCTACCACAATGCGTTATCAAAGATAACAAAATAGCGATTCAAATATTGATTAATGGTCGTATTAAATGTGTAGAGATAATCTATCTATAGTAATAACAAGCGTAATCTTATGCTCGTAATATGTGATTAAATATACTTTTACAGTAATCCCCTATTAATTTCTCATCGCTTAAATTTTTCCCGTTCAAACGTGTCCTGCTTATATGTACAAATTTTTCGGTTAACTACGCTGCTAATGTGAAGACTGTTTTGAAAATTCCTACAGAGTAATCAAGCTAATTTGATAAAAAGTCACTGATACATACAATCTTAGTCTGCTTCAAGATTACAACCAAAAATACCAAAAATTGATTTTGAGCCATTAAATTGAACAAAACATGGGTGTTTACAAGACTAAGGCTAATTGTTCCATTAATGCTTTTTGAAAGCAGTTTTGAGGAACATATATGTATAATTTATCACTGCATAACGTCTTAAATATTTTTTTTTTGCATTCAAGGTTCATTGGCCTGTCAACATAAACATGTCCCTTTAGGTAGCCCCACCGAACATTATGAGGAGCTGTCAAGTTCGGTGATATGAGAGGCTCATCATTATCGCAATGTTTTATATTTAATTCACATTTTTCTCAATTGTGTTTCGTGTCGTAAGACTTGTTGCTTCAACAAATTTTTACTTTATAATTTTTGTCAAACAACTTTCCTATTAAACAAAATTGTATGCCTTTGAGTTTAAAAACTTCTATAATTAAACCATCAAGCTAACAGTGATATGACAGGTTCACTATTATACAAAATCAGCTTAATTCTTACAGAACTTCAAAGCATGCATCTCAAAAACTATCAAAGGTAGACAGTTAGTGATGCCAGATTTATTAATGGCAACTTTTACAAGAAAAAACAGTATTGAAATTAGTTTTTGCTATATGCAACTTATCATTTTTCAACTTATTCTTGTTAACAGGGGACTACTGTATATACACTGGTAGATAGCAAATACCTCTATAAAGGGTGAAAGTGTGTACAGATTATTTATCAAATATTTTTGGTTTTGCACGAGGTATTCAAAATATTGATTGCAACCACGCAGTCAGTTTTAAATTTTGCAGCGAACTAAACGCTCCTACCACAGCCGTTTGCACAAAAAGTTATCAGAAAATTTTTAAAGTCCAAAAGATTTACGGTACTATAGTTATGGCAAAGGTAATATAATCAGTGAATAGAGCTTAGAAAAATGGAAAGTTACACGAGTTTCTTAAAAACTTTCAATGAAAACATATGATAAGTGTTAAATGTGCTAAAAAATTATAAAAAAACGTTCCTTACAAAAGTGTTTGGTTTTTTCACTACTTAGAAGAACAAAAAACAATTTAAACTTATTTTATAGTGTTATTTTATAAATGCATCTTCTGACAATAATGAAAATAATAATCTAAATTTTTGGATATTAATAAATAATTTAATAAGTTCTTTGCAATGTTTATTTTTGGTAGTACTCGTATGTACCTCGCTAAAATGTATTTGAAAATATTCTAAGATATTTTTACCGAGTTGTAAGCTGTTGATGCAAATACGCTTAACTCAATATGAGTCAGTTGTGATACGAACAGTAGTGGTGACTTAGTTACTTAAATACCACCATCTTGGCCAATTTAGATAATTGGCTAATGCTGAATGAATCCATAATATGCATACAAAGAATATGCTCTTTGAAGAAAATTATAAAACTGATTTGTATATTTATAAAAATAAAGTTAATAGTGAGTTCTCCGGTATAAATTCAATTTCAATTGCCACAACTGACTAAACAAGTAGATGAATGGACTAAATGAAAAACTTTCTGCTATAATGCCGCCGTTGCAATGCGCCATTCACTATGAATGTACTTAGGTCATTTGTTTGTAAGTTTAGTTTTTTTTTTCAAATATGAGCTCCTCGTAATGATATTTCAAGCACTTTAAATAAATATTCCCTTCAAGGTTAATGAAATGTAAAAAAGGACATTATTTAGCATGATAGTTTCAGTTTTATTTATATAGCGTGTCCTAATAAGTACTAAATTAAACACATTTACTATTCGAAAATTGCGATTTAATGTGGAATTTAATGCCACATAAATGTGCTCCACGTCTTATTGTGCAAACTATTGCATTTATGTTGAAAATATGACATGACATCGTTGCATAACTGTGGCTCAATTATAGCAATGATACTTTGGATCACACATTTTATTTGTGGCTTATAGGCTTACACGAGTGACTGTAGAAAACAAATCAAATGATTTTGGTCGACAATTCTGATCTAATTGGAAATTTTTCTCGCCGCATGTTGCTGAAAGCAGATGTCTTCAACTTTCAAATAAATCAATTTCAACCATTAATTTCTCATGATTCTATAATGCAAACCACTCTCTGTAAACGTACTCCCCATCGATTTTTAAAAGGAAATCACTTTACCAGCCCAAAAAAATTGCACTAAAAATTGACGCATATTGGATACAATGGCTTCTCGTGATTCACTCTTGCGTTCCCCGCACAACAATTTAGTTTGTTTACATATCCACTAAGATGAAACAAAAAGTTGATAATGAGTAGAAGAGAAAAGTTCTGTTGAAGTTAAAAATTTCACCATACTTCTGGTGAGTTTTAGCAATGATAATGCGTTGCACTCTCGTGTTTACTAATCGCAACATTGATAGATGTCGTGTATTAACCTTATTAAAAAAAATGGTGTGAAATTCAAATCCGCCGCTTACATTATATCTGTAATATAAAGGTTAATCCGAACTTTTATTGTTTCACCAATAATATTTTAGAGTTGTTATAAGCTACCTTTAACAATATCGGTTGCTGAAGTATAATGCAAAGGAAGCCAATGGAATTTTGATAAAAGTTTCATTGTAAGAGCTAAATAAAACAATAGCCCATTGATAACAGAAACAATCTTGCATTACTTGTTATTTTGCTGGGGACCTGATGGATGCGTTAATCTATTAAAACAATATATTTTTTCTAAATGCGGCCATAAAAGGGGCATATAAATCCTCTATGTTATATTACGTATATATAACTATAGTAATTTACTAGTTTTTTTTTAATAAATAGCAATTTCTATGAGATTGCAAATGTCTTGATTGCCTTCATAAAACTCTACATGCAATAAATAAATAACATAAACATTGTTTTTTGATTGTAATCACTTCTATTCACTAAACAATTTGCAATTTGCTCCGATAGTTAAAATATAAATAAATTAAACGAAACAAAACACAGCTATGGTGCGTTATCTCTGGCGTATCGGAAACTCCATTATATTAAGTTTTTAATCAGCGAAATGAAGCAAGCAGAAAATAAATATGTTAATGGTTTATTCTTGTCCAGATATATCTATTGGGTCTTCCACATGATTACTACAGTAGAATAAAAAGAGTTCAACCAAGAGAAACACTCGATTTAGGTTGGCTTTTGGGAATACATAGCTATGTATAATGTTCTTCAGGCCGATAACTGTTGCTGGCTTATTTGAATAGTACAGAGATTTAACACAGCACTAAGGGAAAAAGTGCAACTACTGAGCCCTAACAGTGAAGTCGATTGTATAAGATAACAGGATGAAATGTACAAGAAAGATGGTATGCATTTTGGTGAAGCTTACCTCTCAGGGTTGCCTTGCCAAAGCTCGTCCCGATGACTGAAAATGCCCGAATTAATAAAAATTCATAATATTACAGCTTGAGCTCTGCGCCAAATGATAGAGTTCGAAGAGCCTTGATAAAATTTAAAGGCTGTCGAGTTTTGTCCCAAACATCGTTTGTCACCTGTTTATTAGGCCAATTTCTCTTAAATGAATTTCCGATATGAATTCACGACTACGTGTTCCTCATTCTTCTTAGGTTCGCTAACAATACTGCATGCTCAGATTATGCTGTCATGGAATATGAATATCAGACTCGATGAGGAGATCAGTCTACTATTCAATCCAATGTTTTATTAATTTGTCATTTTGAAATCTTAAGCCAAAGTATTTAATTTCGAAATTTTTCTTTTCTACACTTCCAGCTATAACAATTTTATATACCACAGAAACTACTTAATTTTGTTGTCATATTCAAAATACAGCAACAGTGCTATAAATACGCAATTTTTGGGCACAATGGGAGCACCTGCTAAGACATTTAACATATTTGCAGCTGCAATTGCAGGTAAGTTTAACAAAAAATACAATGATATGAAAATATCTCTGACTAATATTTTTCCCAAACTACGAGTATTTACATATGTTATATGTGAATCGCTCAGTTTCAAAACCTGCTAATATGAATTTTTTTGCTACCGAATGGGTACTGAAAGTTCAGTTTTAATATATATAGTTTGGACCAAGTTCTTGGAATAAATTTTTTTCACTCCAGTGTGCTGATAGTCACCAATTATTTTTGGTCACATAGAAGGTTTTGTTTCTGGGCAACTAATGTGATGATAATTTTAAAATTATCATAGCAACTTCAATTTAATAGCAACTACTTGACAGTCTCTTAAATTTTTCATTATAACGTTTTGCACATCAGTTATGTTAATATTTTTATTTACAATATCTGTAATTGTTTCGATTGAACCATTAGTATGTTCAGAATTGATTTTAATGTATTGTATTTTTGCAGCAAACTTATCATCTTTTGTTGTTGGCACATGTCTCGGCTGGACATCACCTGTACTATTCAATCTAAAAAAAGAAGATACCTCAAGTTCACCACTTGATCATACAGTTACTCCTGAACAAGAAGCTTGGATTTCCTCAATTATTGCTCTCGGTGCTCTAATTAGTAAGTTAAGACACATTCCAATAAACTTGATACTAGTAAATTGTGTAAGCCCTTCAAGAGGAAATATTCAAAAATAATCATTTTTTCAGCACCTTTCATTGCTGGACCTCTGGCTGATAGATATGGACGTAAGTGGGTTATACTGTCCAGTTCGTTATTATTCGTTTTAGCATTTGTACTAATGTTAATCGTGACCAAAGTATGGATCATATATGTGGGACGTCTGGTTATGGTAAGTTATCAAAAAGAAAAATAAAACTTTCATTTTGGAAGCAATTGAATAAAAAAGGCTTGCTAAAAGTAACTAGCCCAACATAGTTGGGTATATGTGTGTATAAATGGTTGTGAAGTATTTTTCCGAATGCATATCAGATACACTACTTTGAAGGTGTTTTTTACCACCCTTCGTTTCTACTATACTTTTCAAATAGCATTTTGGTAACTTTTTGTAAGAAACTTAATTTTTAATTCACGAATTTTTTAAAGGGCTTTGGTGTTGGTTTCGTCATGACTGTAACACCAATGTATGTTGGTGAAATCTCTTCGGATCAAGTAAGAGGAGCCACGGGTTCGCTTATGCAACTGCTCATTGTCAGTAAGTATTGAAATAAAATGTAATAATTGAACCTTTGATTTCCGAAAGATATCTATATCCATTTTGTGAAATTGTACAGGAACCGCAAAGTTCTCTACTTTATTTTTCAGTAAAAAATTTTCGCAGTCATACTTTTCATAAACGATTTTAAAGAGCTTCACTATATAAAAAATTTTACTTAAGTACCTTTCGGAATTCAATGTCTTGATAAGTCGCAAAATCTGTTATTACTAATTTACAATATCTTCTCATTTCAGTTGGTTTCCTTTATGTCTATAGTATTGGCCCGTATGTTTCATATCAAGCCTTACAATGGTACTGCATGGCTATACCGATCATCTTTGCTGTAACGTTTTTCTTTATGCCCGAAAGTCCTTATTATTTTGCTGGTAAAGGCCGCAAAGCTGATGCTATCAAATCATTGGAGTTCTTGCGTGGTAAAGGTGCGAAGGACGTACAGGATGAAATGAACAGCATTCAAAGTGTCGTCGATGAATCGAATTCCAAAAAAGGCACCGTTTTCGATTTATTTAAAAATCGCGCATACCGTAAGGCTCTTATAATTTCAACTGGGCTGATCTCTTTCCAACAGCTATCGGGCATCAACGTTGTACTCTTCAATGTTCAATCGATTTTTGATAGCGCCAATATCAATCTAGATCCAGCCATAGCAGCTATCATCATCGGTGCTGTACAGGTTGGCTCATCGGGCTTAACGCCCTTTGTTGTCGATCGGTTGGGGCGTAAACCCATTTTGCTCGTATCAGCTGGTGGCATGTGTATTGGTTTGGCCGCTTTGGGTGCATTCTTCTTTGTACAACTTACTGATCATGGTAATGTTGATAGTATCACTTGGTTGCCGGTACCTGCTGCCATTGTCTACATTTTTGTATATTGTATTGGCTTTGGTCCACTGCCTTGGGCTGTACTTGGTGAAATGTTCCCAACAAATGTAAAATCGATAGCTTCATCAATTACTGCTTCAGTTTGCTGGACACTTGGTTTCTTAATGACATATTTCTATCCATCACTGGATGAATTGGGTTCCTACTATGCTTTCTGGCTATTTTGCTTCTTCTGCATTTTAGCATTTTTCTTCGTTCTGTTCTTTGTTATGGAGACGAAGAACTTAAGTCTGCAGGAAATACAGGATAAGCTCAATGCCAAGAAATTATAGATATGTATATACACATACACAGAAAAAAATACGACAGTCAATTTGATCTGAGTCATTTGTTGAAACTGTACTGACCTAGACCGGAATTGGTCAAATGAGTGTTGGATTCTGAAGATTTAGAGTTTGAACGGTAAAGTAACTTTTGAAGTACTGCGCAGTTACACTTAAAATACATGGTATAACAGTTTACTAATTGTATGTATTGTTATATTGCATTTTTAATTGTTTACAAACTGTTTCGATAGTTAGCGCTCCAAGAGCTCTGGTCAAACTGCCGGGTACAGTCGTGGCTTAGGTTTAAACCGGACATTATAAAAAGAGCACTTAAGTTTCATAAAACCATATGTACAATTTTAAGAATATTATAGCTAAATTGACAGTAGTGCCATAAAAAAGATTTAAAATTTTAAATTGTTGTTAATGTTTTTATAGAAAATTCAGAGACTCAGAGTCATATTGAACGTCAGTTTTTTCTGTGTAGCATGTATAAGTAAAAGCTTATTTAGAAAATTGAAATATATATGTGATATATTAATGCATATGTTATTACCACTTAATGTATAGTACATAAATAATCAACAAACTGATATTTAACGCTTTATGTAACAGTATCAGGAGGCTTATAATTAAGATTGAAACTTAAATTTAAAAAAAAATATTAATTTTTTTGGAAAGTCTTACCACCATTCCAATAAGCCAATGACGATAAACTATTTTTAAGTCAAAATTTGCCATATTTTTAGTAAGATATGATCCCAGGTGATCGAAAATTTTTTTATTCAATTCGATACTACGACACTGTAAACAAAATCCGATATACATATACAATTTAAGCTCATTTAAGAAGAAATTAAGAAATATTTAATCAGTTAACGAATTCAAAAAGTATTTCTAGATATAAATTTAAGTCTTAACAATATATATACATGTAACAACTGCAGATTACAATTACGTGTAAAAATTATTTTTTTTTTTAATAAAAAATAGATAGATCCAATAAAAAAAATTAAAAAAATTCTATTGTCTTGTGTCATACCCTCATGTCGAAATTCGCCTACCTTTTTTCATGTATTTGTCCGAGTTATTCCTGGTTTATGAAAAATTGTGTTACACTACATCAAATATATAATTTCAATATAGTGTTTTAAATGTTTTTTATGCAGGGACATATGGACGACCGGCGTGTCCTGCGGGCTTTGTTAAAAGGTGAAGTCTTTTCCCGTAGTTTATAACTTTCTTTTATTTGATACAATGTCGATACTACTTTCTCAAAGATTTTTCCTTCATTTAAATTTGTCATTTTAAACTCATATTTTTACACTACAAGCTACAATAATTCTACATGCAACAACAAAAACTATATGGAGTAGTTTATCTCATCGTCATATTCAATATACACAATAAGTGAAACTTAAAGATCATATTCTCACACAATGGAATCGGTTAAGACCATTAACATATTTGTAGCAGCCATTGCAGGTAAGTTGAAGAAAAAATACAATAACGTGAAAATGTTTACTTTTTTTTCCAAATAACGGGTATTTATCATGTCATACGCAAATCGTCCAATTCTAAGATCTACTAAATGCTATAAAACAAAACTTTGGATGAATAGCGAAAACCGCTTCCTTACTTTTTAAGTATTCAAAAGCTCTAAATTAAAATTTTATATTCATACCTCTGGATTTTTAAAGCTCATTTTATACTGATTTTGAATTATGGATCAAATCCAGTATTCAATCCAGTATACTGAGGTTTCGTTTGTATAATGTGTAGTAAGTTCACTATTGATTTTAATGCATTTTATTTCTTACAGCAAATTTATCGGCTTTTGTTGTTGGCATATGTCTGGGCTGGACATCCCCTATACTATTTTATCTAAAAAAAGATGACACTTCAAATTCACCACTTGATCATAAGATTAGCTCTGAGCAAGAAGCTTGGATTTCCTCACTTATTTGTATGGGAGCTTTAATCAGTTAGTTTTGAAACATTTTAATATACTTGATACGAGTAAATGTACTAAATATAGCCCTCAATCAAAAATTATCATATTTTACAGCACCTTTCATTGCTGGACCTCTTACCGATAAAATTGGCCGTAAGTGGGTTATATTATCCAGTTCGCTATTTTTCGTTTTAGCATTTGTACTAATGTTGATCGCCACCAAAGTGTGGATCATATATCTGGGGCGTCTGTTTATGGTAAGTTATCAAAGTAATCACCCATTAATTTTGGAAGTAATTGAATAAGAAACGCTCACGAAACGTTGCAAGCTCAACATACTTTATTCATGAATATTCAATGTAGATAATAGAGATAATCATAAAGCTGGGTCGAATTGTATGGAGCAAAGTAAATCAACCAGAAGGGGTCTGAAAACTTAGAGAGACTCTTGAAAACGACATCTACTTACATAATTTTTTTTTTGATAGGAGAAAAATTCATTAACGTTAAGATTAAATTTTTATAAGAAAACTTAATTTTTAATCTCGTTTTTTTAAGGGTTTTGGCATTGGCTTCGTTATAACAGCAACACCAATGTATGTTGGTGAAATCTCTACAGATCAAGTAAGAGGCGCTACGGGTTCGCTTTTGCAACTTCTTGTTGTCAGTAAGTATTGAAATAAGATGCCACAATTGCAATATTGATTTCCGAAAGATATCTTTATCTATTGTGCAAAACTTTACAGAGATCTCAAAGTTCTCTACTTTCCTTGCCATTAAAAAATGTTGGAAAGAAACGCATTTTTCATGAAAAACTTTAAAGAATTTCTCTATTTAGAAAATTGTCCTTAAGTACCTTTCGGAAATCAACAGCTTACTTAGTCTCAAAATCAGTTACTACTAATTAACAATATCTTTTAATTTTAGTTGGCTTCCTCTACGTTTATTGTATTGGCCCATATGTTTCATATCAAGCATTACAACTGTACTGCATGGCTGTACCGATCGTCTTTGCTGTTGTATTTTTCTTTATGCCCGAAAGTCCTTATTATTTTGCTGGGAAAGGTCGCAAAGCTGATGGTATCAAATCGCTGCAGTTTCTACGTGGTAAAAGTGCAGAGGGCGTGCATGATGAAATGAACAGCATTCAAAGTGTCGTCGAAGAATCGAATGCCAATAAAGGCTCCTTTTTGGATATATTTAAAAATCGCGCTTATCGCAAAGCTCTTATAATTTCAACTGGTCTGATCACTTTTCAACAGCTATCGGGCATCAACGCTGTACTCTTCAATGTTCAATCGATATTTGATAGTGCCAATATCAGTATAGATCCTGCCATAGCAGCTATTATCATCGGTGCTGTTCAGGTTGTCTCATCAGCCGTAACGCCCTTTGTTGTCGATCGGTTGGGGCGTAAACCCATTTTGCTCGTTTCAGCTGGTGGCATGAGTATTGGATTGGCCGCTTTGGGTGCTTTCTTTTTTGCAAAGCTTACTGATGGCAATGTTGATAGTATCACTTGGTTGCCCTTACCTGCTGCTATTGTCTACATTTTTGTGTTTTGTTTTGGTTTTGGTCCACTGCCTTGGGCTATAATGGGTGAAATGTTCCCAACAAATGTAAAATCGTTAGCCTCGTCAATTACTGTTACAGTTTGCTGGATACTTGGTTTCATTGTAATATTTTTCTATCCATCACTGGATGAATTGGGTTCCTACTATGCTTTCTGGCTGTTTAGCATTTTCTGCATTTTAGCATTTTTGTTTGTTTTATTCCTTGTTATGGAAACGAAGGGTTTAAGTTTGCAAGAAATTCAGGATAAGCTCAATGGTAAGAAAGCATAAATATACATACATACAATATACAAGTAAAAGAAAAAAAAAATGAGAATTTCTTAAGTCGTTTGCATAATGATGTGATAAAATTAATCGGCGTAGTTTCCTTTATAAAAAGGTTATAACAACATAAATCTTTACACCGAGGCAATGTCCATTTTGCAAACAGAAATTATCATTTTATTCCTGAATTTTGTAGTAGAAATAATTAAAAATTACGTACGAAGCTGAGCAAAACAAAAATAGAGCAATTGAAATGGAATTTAAAGAAATTCAGTTTGTGAAACTCATAGTGCCTTAACTCTAGACAAGTTTGTTCTACTGGCGTCAAAAAGGTGAATAGATGTTCTATTTATTGTCTTCCGGTACATGAAAGCCTCTGCATCAATCATTTTAAAGGTAATAAGTAAGGGATTCTTAGCATGCTAAATTAGTCATAGGTCATTAACACATTTTTTGGAAAAAAATAAGGTTTTTTTAAAAAAAAAATTGGTCAAAATTTCAGAAAAGTTGTCATATCTCCAAAATTAAAGGTTCAATTTCAAAACATAGCTAAATATTATTGTAGGCCATTAAATTATCTTTATTATGACACCCATATTTTTTACATCCATTCAGGTGGTCCCAATTTATAATTAATTATACAAAAGCTATATTCGCAACTTCCGATGACGCGTACAGGCAAACGCAACACCTCCTGCTAGCCAGACTGTCCTCATGCCTATCGAGATAATGAAATAGAGGAAATATCAAAAAACTATCCTTTCTGAAATTCTTGTTTTGGCGATGATGCTAGCTCTCGTACTATTATGTTGATAAATGAAATTAATTTGAAATTATAAATAAAAAAACTTTGACAAGTTCACCATGCATGTTGAACTTTAAAAGCTTTTTGAACTTTCATATTGTAAATGATTTTTGAATATCGATATTTACATTACATAACAATCAGATTAACAAGAGCTCCTTAACAATTGCTTGTTAAGTTAACAAGCAGAATAGGGCTGTAAGTATATAGAACAAAGCGTATTCTAATGCACGTATTAAAGAAGAATACGAACAAACTGTTTAGTTTAAAAATTCTTAAAAGTACTATTGTATTGTTTGCATTGAAAGAATGATACAAAGGATTGACGCGTACCTAGCAGAAATTTCAATTTTCGTAAAAATAAAGTAGAAGTAGTGTAATGTAATGTGTAAGTAATGGATAATGACATATTGGAAAACGATTTTTCGTCAGATGATAAAATTTTGGATCCTTCCTTCCTTCCTTCTTTAGCAGTCATTCGAGACTTCTTTCATACCAACTCATGCGATTTATAAAAATATTAAAAAAGAAAGTTTTCGACGCACAAGAGGGGCAATATCATTGGCTTCCAATAAAATTTTCAATCTTAAAATCAAAAAACTTGATGTCAGAAAAGTAAAAGATTTGAAAAGCATGATGTGCTATTTTTACACAGGGAGGAATCGGAATTTTTATGAAGAATTACGCAGGACGACAAAATTTAACTAACACTCAGACTCAGAAACCACAACTACATATTTCTGAAGGTTTTTGATGCGCTGAATCCAAATCTAGCCTCAAAAATGCTCTATCAGCTCTGGCTTTTGGGATATCTTAACCTAAAAGTGCAAAAACATGGTTTTCTGCTATATTTGAAGTTATTTTTCATTGCGAATGAATTTTTTTTTTTCAAAACTGATTGCGGCATCTGAAAGTTTTACTCTTACTCTTCAAAACCCTTTTTAAATTAAGTCGCTATCGCTTTTAATCACCGAAATATCAAAAACCTTCGGAAATACATAGTATGGTTTCTGGGTCTGAGATGCTGTCGGCCTGTGTTATTCAAAAATACATAGATAACATTATTCTCATACATATTATTGAAGAAATATGAACTTTTTGTCATTAACTTTATTTTTTGTTGAATAAAGAACTGTTTTGTTGTAATAGTTTCCCTATGACTTTTTTAATAGCTGTCCATCGGTTTTCATATAAAGTTTGTATCACAAAATTTCGCAATTTTTTATTAAATTATATATTTCCAATAGGCGTTTTGTCGTATGTTCAAAGAAAATAACTTTTTGTGACAAAATGTAAACGGCTAATAACGCCCTTGTAATTACAATTACAGTAAAATTGATTTAGGCTGACGAAAATAAAATATTCAGATTACATTCTATTCAAAACTGGAGATAATCCATAGGATCATTTTGAAGATATTTGATATTATACATTTAAAATCGTCTCCTGAAAAAATAAGTTTTGCTACACACGACATCCGTATTTTGAGGTAGCGATTTGTTTATTTTCAAGTTGCTTTCTTTTTTGTATTTATTATTGACAAAAAACATTTTTTTTTTATCGACGATCGTTTTAATTTGAAAAACAAGTTTTTAAATCATAAAAACAATACTTGATTGTTTACTTACCCATTTTGCTTGACTTTCTCTATATAAATCCTTTTTAAAAAAATATTCTTTTATGTATATATCTGCTGCTGATTGAATAAGAACACAAAAATAAAGTGGACAAAAGATCCACTTAAATGTTGATTATATTTGTATTTTTAAATTTGTGATAAAATAACTTGATGACTTAAATACAATTCCAGCTTATTTGATGCCTAAAGTCGACTTTCTCATGGAACGCGTAAGAGTTGACTAAATGTTAATTCAACTTAAAAGCTTAGTCGCTGTTCGCTGTGATAGCCTTTTAAGCGTTGATATGAGATATATTTATCATTGTAATTATTATTCAAAGAGCGCATTTGTAGCTTCACACTAAGCTGAAAGTAACAAAAAAAAAATTTATAATAATAATTGTATGAATTAAATGTTATAGTGAAATGACCTTTATAAAAATTTTATATGGAAAAGTACGTTAAAAATATTTTTTTAAGGTGGTTTAATTGTTAGATTTTGTACTGAAAAAGTGCGTTCTGTATGACATAACGCTGCATACAAATGCGTTCCAAAATGATTTGATTAAACTCAAACTTTGCTTAAAAGTCTTAATATAATTTAACTGAAAATTAAATGTTTTTTTTTTCAGAGTTAATTAAAAAAATTTTATAGACAAGTGGTCATTTCCCATAAATGTAAAGTCTATCTACGAGTGGAGTTTAAACATTTCTTACTAGAAAAAAAAAAATATATGAAAAAACTGTAAATGTAATTTTTAAGCCAAAACCTTAAAAATAAAACAACCATATTTAAACAACAAAGAAAATTGTTAGGATGTTATATTTAGACCTACATGAATAGTAAAAGTGCGCGTAAATCTTAAATTTTTATTAAAAGGGTATTCTTTGCTCCACACCATGTGCTGGCAGGTTTGACTAAACGTGCCCACATTAAGTTTTTACTCAAATAGCTCTCTATGTAGCGTTTAAAAGCTTATGTTTTTTCCAAAATCGACATCTGATGTTTGGCAAACTATTTTTTGTATTTTGTATTTCATTACTTTAAATAATTCTTTCAAATTATGATTTACATTTTAAATGCTACATAGCTTATGGATAGTCTCTTAGCAGTTAAATATTTTTGTAAATCAACAACACCCATTGTTGGTTGCTTTAAAACGAAATGCCTCATTAAACTGTAAATTACTGAATGGTTCTACAATTAAATTAATTAAATATATCAGAAATATTCTCACTATTTGTCGCAAGCATGAACTCACAATTCTTTTATGTTTTATTATTGTTTTTTTTTTATAATTTTGTTAGTAGTTTTGTGGGACTATTGTTGTTAAGATTTATTTGTGCGCAATCTGTTAGATATTTAATTGATTGTCAGCATTTATCTCATGAGAATTTTTTTTTTTTTGATAATTTGTGCTAAACAAAATGAAAGACACCACAGCCCTGCTCTATGCATAAGATTTTATTTGTTACAAATATAATACATACTATAAAATATTAAAGAAAGTAAGTTGAAATATTAATTGATATCAAAAAACTTTGAAAATTTCCATATACCTACATATATATATTTAAAGTTTTGAAATATATTTAAAATTTCGAAAAAGATTCAAGAAGTCGAAAAATTTTACAGCAGACGATAAAGTATTGAAAAAGTTGAAATATATTATTATAGCTCTGATTTATTTCATGATGATCTGATCTGTACAGTCGATCTTCTAATTAAAAAAATATTGTACTGAGTAAAAACCTCTTTGCGAGTTGTTTCGACTGACATTTTGTTTATTAAAACAATTAAAGCAACTTAAATTAATTTAAGCAATTTGTCACTATTTAAATGCGACATGAACTAAAAATTTTTGATTTTAATATAAATTGCTATTCTACAAATGAAAGCAAAGAAAAACGAGACTTTGGCAATGATAATTAACTTTTAAATATTAACTTATACATTAAACAGAAGCTTTTAGTGTAAATGTCATCATCTTGATCATCTTTTTTAACGTGCAATTACCAAGAGCGCACTGATTTAAATCAGTGTGAACTTTTCATACATATAGTATGTTGATTTATTGTTCTAAACTATACGTTTTTGTGTTATCCTATAATATATCAATATACATACATATAATTTTGTAAGTGTTTGCAAATATAGCAATTACATATACTATATATGTCAGAAGGTGTGTTACAATAAATATTAAGATTAAATAAAGAAGTCGAAATTGTTATCACTACAAACATATTTATATATTTAAATAAAAAATATGTCTGTATTTAGAGCAAGGCAAGAAATGATAAGTCTGGCTTATCAAAAAACGCGTGGCGCCTGTAAACTAAAATACTAATTGAATTAATACTTACAATACTATGAGAGTTTCAATTTAAATATAATATATTGTTTTATAATTCAGTAAAAGACAATTTGCTATATGGGTCATGCATGGGTTATCAGATTGATTCCAAATCGATATGACAGTTGTAATTTTATATATGTGAACATGGCCGTTCACTTACCAAATCGATAAGCTCCACATTTCTAATTCCTTCCAGTTGACTAACTTTTGGATTTTTCACAAATTTCCCTTAACCTTTTGATGCATGAATTATTGATTAAGGTAGAGTGAATATATGTGTCATTAAAAATATTGCTCTACAAAAACCAAAAAAAAAAATGTTTCATATGGAAAAATCAGTCGCTCTGACTTAGATAATTTTTCTATAATTTACATATTTTTGTGTTCATAACGTAGTTGATAGGTTTCAAGATAATTGGTGGCACTATGGCACTTTTAACATTAGTAAACTTTATTTTTGGCTAGAATAACTTTTAATGCTTTAGGCACAATTTTCATAAGTTTTTTCTACAGTCCTCTGCGACAACTATGTTTTATGTATGTATGTTTTGATTTTTTTTTGGAAATTTTCGGAATCATTGGGTTAAAAAAACATGCTATAAAGTGAACTTAGAGCTCTACAACATTTTTTTTATAATGTAACTGATGAAAAAACATAAATAAAAAATTTCTTTCTAATGCGATTAAAAATCGAATTAAATTGTTGTGTCGCGCTTAATTACGCAGACGGATCAATACAAAAAAACCTGCTAATTGCATGAATTACAAAATAAAGCCGCAATTAATCAGTTTGGCCAATAAAGAATGTATGTATTTCGAAACGCATTGCGAACTATTACCGCTATCTTTCTATTATACCTATTATATAGTTTTCAGTGTCAGAAGTTTGCACATAATGAAAGAAGAAATATGCAAGAATAAAACAAATTTAAGAAGAAAACAAAAATTCCATTGCATACCTTTAGTTGTTAAAATAAGATAAAATTCGGTTAGTTGTTAAAGGAAGGTAGAATTAAGTTGCCAAATATTAGAAGAAATCAAAAATTCTGAGAAGCGCGCGCCAAAGCCAGCGAGCGAAGCAAAGTGTGCGGTTTCTAAATTAAATATACCCTCTATGTAAGTTAGCGCTCTGTGAGCCAACTAGAATAATATAACGGATAACAGTATCGATGACAATATACATAGATTGTTTGCGTAAATGTTAATAAATTATTAATTATCGTTAAAACAACTCTATAAAGCCATAGATCTAAATTGCTAACAACATGTCATAAAATTTGATTTTTATTTGCCGAAGTCTTTCCATTCCAACTACAGTAAAATAACGATCCATGAGAGAGAGCCAATAATGTTTATAAGCTCATTTCTTTTGTGTGAGAAATTTATCTTCATTACAATTGCAATATAAACAAGTTTTTCCTAATTTGTGGCAAGCTTTTATGTTAAATTAAAATTCCGACAACATAATTAAAATTTACATGAGTTGCTTGCTGCTTCACGCGACTTGAATACGACGCGAACAATAAAAAAAAGTATGCGGCTGAGTCGCCTACATGCGGGTAATAAAGGGTAATAAAGTGACCTTGATAATGAAAGTAAAACTGCTATACATACATAAGACATTCATGGCCGGATTAGGGGAAGAACAATAGGCGCTGAATGTCAAAAGCCCACACTGTACATATAATTTTTCATTTATCCATTTATAAGATTTTAGGATGCAATGGATCTTTTGTGGTCTGGTGTTGTGATGCCAAACTCGAATATTTTGGTTGACAAAATCATTTCAAAAATTGATTACTAATTCACCTAAGTCAAAAATACGAGCTAAATACATATATTTATAATAAGCATAAAAAAAGTAATTTGGGTAAAAGTTACAACGCGCTCTATTGATATAGTATATCCTGCTTTGTGTTTAGGCAATCTCTCTTACAACAGAGCTTTACATGCAGCTTAGAATTTAGTTCGCTGCTGCCTTTCATAGAGGTGATCGCAACCCAACTCTGCAAAGCCTTACTGCCACAAAAATGCATTTTCTATTTTGCATCGGGATGCAATATCCTTAGCAAATAGACTTTATTGAGCCATATGCTCTTTTCAAAAAGAAACTGAATAAAAATAGAAGTCATTTTTGTATGCAAAAATATTTTTCAATTCGCAAAATATTTGCGAAAATTTTTTTTTTTTTGCAAAAGTAGTATTTTTTTTTCAAAAAGTACACATAAAAACTTATAAGTGTTGGTATAACAATTATTAATTGATTAAGTTTGACGTAAGCTATGAATTTTCGAAAAAACACTTTTTCTGGAAAAGTACAAAATCGTGAACTTCAGACCACTTTATTTCAACAACAAATAATACTAGGGCAAAGTCCTTACGCTGTTTTATTGCTGGGCATTGATACTACAATAATGCAAAATTTCAGCCAAATTGGTAACATAAATTTTTTCACCTGGACTTTTCGTAGGTTCTACCCCATATGTAAGTAGGCAAACCTAGTTCCTGTGAACTGTTCTAACCTTAATAACATTAAAATTGTTATACAAAAAAACACCCGATATATTTGAAATTTTGCTTGATCTAAATATTAGGGCCCCATTTCTACATCGCCTCGAGACCTCTACAAAATTGAATCCGGCCGCTTAAAAAAAATATTTGATACACAAATTGATTGTAAAATGCTAAAAATCTTAAGGTTAATAGCCACATACATATATATTGAGAATTGTAGTTTTTATTTTAAATTGGCGTTTCTCTTTAAAACGCTCAACTGGCGCGTAAATAAATATTTTCTATAAGAAATTTTTATTTATTGATTTTATATTACAAATAATAAAAACTGATAAGTTTACAATATTTATATACAAAATAAAGGGGCGTCTGGAAATTACAATTTAAATTGGCATAATCATGTTATATATGGTGTCATTTAAAAAATGAAAACGTTTAATTACACATGATGATAGCTGCTTAATGCACTTTCCTATCAGTGTCTAGGGTTATCAAGTTAAGCCCACTTCAGCTTAACAGTTGTGATTTTGAATTCTATGAAAATCATAAAGAATAATTTGCAAGTCTGAATTCCACAATATACTATAATAGTTATGGCATTGAAATTCTTAATATTAATTTGCATATTTTGATAGCGCATATTTTCATAAATGGGTCAGCATAGGTACATATGTATAGTATATGCATTAATTAAGCCTACGGAATAGTTGCATGTTTATTAACAAATTTCCAATTGAATCAAAATTTTTCCAACTTTATATTAAAAATATTTAAGAAATCTAAACAAAAAACATAAAGTGTCATAAAGTTAAGATCAAAGTGAATTTCAGCTTAAATAATGGAGCGTGTTAAAAATGGCTATTTCAATTTTTTTTCGCGATTTTAAAAATAGTTTTCACACTGACATTATCGCGTTTTTACTGACATTAGCTTTTTTTTTGACATTACTTGATTCATTTCGGTTTGATATCAAGAGTGCAAAATGAATTCAATAACAAAGTTTTCAGTAAGAGTATTCCTGTAAACGCAAAAGCTCGAAGAGTTAAAAAATTTTCAAAAAATCAGTTCGATTTGGTGTGCAATGCTTCATATATTCCTTGTAGCAGCAATTAAAAACCTTCTCATTATATTCATTTCCTCTGAATTAGTGTAACCGTTTTACCATTTCCTGAAAAAGTTATTTTCCATGGGCATATTTTTAATATTTATCAAATCACATTTTGTGTTCCTTTAAAAAAATTCTTTATTGTAATTTGTCAAAATGATTTATTATAAAGTTTCACTATTTAACATTACAATGACAAATCTACGAATATTTACATATGTATGTACGCATTTAAATACTACAAAAATACAAATTAAAAAATAATTTTAATCTACTTACAAATTGTACTTAAATATAAATTAAAAATCTTCTGTAATACGAATATTTGCACATTTTAGCGAACCCGTTTGTACAATAGAACCAAAACTTTTAATTGCACAGTAATTTTTTTTTTAAAGTTCTGGTGCTAATGCACTGTGGCTGCAATATAATAAATAACAATAATTTCATTGAGTTGTACTTCTCTAACAAAAAAAAAAAACATATAAAACTACATACATCGAATTTCATTCAAGTTTATTTTTCCCATTAATAGTTACTGTCGTTCAACGACAGTCTATTAAGTATAAGTTAATTTTGAACTTAACTAATTACATCACCCACTACCTTAAAACTAAATTTCTACTTGTACAACTTTGGTCAACTCTATTTATTTACAATTTTACTATATTTTCAAAATTCTAATCTCTCTTACTTAGTACCACCCAGCCACATTTGAATCTGTGAAGGCGTTTTGCCTTTGGTTTCCAGTACTCTCATGGCTACATAAATCGTAGCAATAAATTGGCAAACAGCAAAGAACCAGAATGTATAGTCAGAACCCCAAGATGTTATCATTGAGCCAAAGCATTTGGTAACAACAAACACTGATAGCCAATTTACCATTACAGTAAGCGAAACTGCTGTGGCCTTAATATCGGGCAGAAATAGTTCGCCCATCATTAGCCAAGGGATTGGACCATAACCCACCGAAAAGGAAATTATAAACATGACAACACTCAGCAGTGGTAACCAACCAATCGAAGAAACGTCCTTACCACTATCTTTCATATCGAAATATGCACCCAATATGGCTAAGCATATGGTCATTGTTGTACTACTGAAAATCAATAGAACTTTGCGTCCAGCGCGTTCGATTAACATCGATGAGGTTAACGTCATCGCTACTTGTACTATGCCTACAATAATCGAACATACTGATGGGTCTAAGGTGCTGCCAGCAGATTGGAAAATTGGTACAGTGTAGAAGATAACGGCATTAATGCCGGAAAATTGTTGGAAGAACATAAGCAAAATTGAAATAATGAAACCATTTAGGGCTGCGCGATTAGTAAATAAATCCATGAAGGAGGCGTCACCACCAGCTGAGTCGATATCATTTTGTATCGCTTGAATGGCTGAACGTGAGTCACAATAGCGTCCCCAAAGCCATTTCAGTGAGAGTGCTGCATCTCCACGGCGACCCTGTTGAAAAATAAGAAATTTAATATTAATTAATAAATAAATTATAAAACAAAAACGAAAATTTATCACCCAGACTTTCCTTATAAAACCTTATGCAAAACTAAAATTTTAAAATTCGTATAATTTTCGTTCGCTTACCTGCTTGAGCAAATATGTTGGCGTCTCTGGTAGAAAAATCATTCCAATAAATAGCGCAATGGGTACAAGTAAACATACGGCGCTTAATGTAGTCCAATGTACAAATGAGCCAACCACATAAACCAAAAGAATTCCACAGGTCAATAGTAGCTGGAAAAGTGTACCCAATACACCACGTATGCTGGTCTCGGCAATTTCCGAAATGTACATAGGTGCTATAACGCAAAAACTACCCGTTGCAATGCCTAAAAAAACGAAGCACAATATAATAGGTAATTAATATAAATTAAATAAGAAATCTTCTCCAATCTTACCAATAAGAAAACGTGCAAAGTACAACATGCCAGCTGATTTAGCAAATATGGTTAAAATCCATGCTACAATAAAAGGTACATCAAAAAGAAGTGCAGTATAACGACGTCCAATGGCATCTGCTATATAGCCCGAGGGTAAAGCGCCGACAAAAGCTCCAATAGCCAATAAAGAACTGACCCAGGTTTCTGTAGAGGAGGAGAGAAAAAAAGTACTCATCAAATCAATTGCAAAGCCATTATGAAATGTATTGAATTTTAAACTTGAATCTAATCAATCGAGTTCTTAACATTGTCATACTACTTGGACGTTACTTAATTGTCAGTAAAACATGATAGACAACATTGTCTACATTAATATGAAAACTATTATCAAGGTTAGCTTGATTGATTTGCTTACCCTTCATACTGCGCATAGATAAGAATTCTGTTTGTCAACACTTGGTATATTTACAAGATTTATGTTATGTATGTTAGTGTAAAGACAATTCTACTTTTTGCAATTATCTAAGAGTTAAACATTGTATATCAATTTTATTTTAAAGGGAAAGATTTTTCTTTAAGATTCTTCTATTTAAGATAAATGTTATTCTTCTTTCCGAAAATGTACAGAAAGCTCTTCAAAAACTGTAGAATTCTTTGCTAATCGTAATTTTTTCGATAACGATTATTGCTAT
The DNA here is from genome assembly GCA_963662105.1 of Meiosimyza platycephala. Lineage (NCBI taxonomy): Eukaryota > Metazoa > Arthropoda > Insecta > Diptera > Lauxaniidae > Meiosimyza > Meiosimyza platycephala. The sequence continues at coordinate 78,165,150 of OY759209.1, forward strand.
AAAATTTTCTTCCTAATAAGTACTGTAATTTTCTGTACTTCCTCACTTAGAAGTGATTTCAAAATTTTATAAAGCTTTAAAAAAATCACTAACTTTCTTAAATAAATCGCAGTTATAATACCTGTAGAAATGAGCCCTTGATATAAAATCAAATAACTCTTTATATGACTTTATAATAAAACATTAAAATGCCATTCATATATAGCACTCTATTTATTCAATGAATATCTAAGGTTTGTTTACTATAAAACGTGATATTGTTTACAAAGCTTTAAAAATACACCATAGTAAACAAATACTTATGTTTCTCATTGCTTTGATGGTATACGCTTCATAGAGATGACACACAGCCCATCATAATAAATTGCGATATTTTCTTTGCTTTAGGAATTGTTTTTTAAATTGTACAAAATTGCGCGTTTGAGATAGCAAACACCTCTGAGATATATACCAGACGAGGCAATTCAGAACTATAAACATAATTTTGGTTTCAGCTGTGGGAGATTGATGTGTTCAGTAAGCGGAGCAAATGTGAGGTGCATTCGTTGGCAATACAATATGTAGTAGTAAGACCTCGAAGCCTCCGATTTTATTAATTTTTTTTTGCTTTGGGTCAGAATTTACTAACTGGGCCACTTTTAAAAAAAATTTGTATTTTTTAATAAAATTTTGTTATTTAGTTATGTTCTAGAAATTAAAATGTGAAATGATTTTAAAATTATTTTGGAAATCACCTCACCCCTAAAATGGCATAAAACCGCCACAAAATAGGGGAATCGCATGTTCTGCGTTTTCCATCGGTGAAATATTTGTCACCCCCCGTTTTCGAGGATGCTGAACACGATAGCAGTGCTTAACATTTTTTTGGAACTGGTCCCACCCCCCAAAGTGGCCAAAAACCGCACCCACCTCAACGGTGGGGTCAACTTCAAAAGAATTTTAAGCACCACCATCGTGTTCAGCATCCTCGAAAACGGGGGGAGGAGGTGGTCTGGTTGCTGCTTTAAATATTTGTATTTTTCAAGTTTTTTTCCGACTCAGAGAATCCACTATAAGCCCATTGTGCAGAGTTACAAATATGTAAATAAAAATTACATCAAGAGCGGTCCATTTTTTTTCTCAACGGAATATTGTACTCTAATATTTTTAACATTTATATAATTTTTTTTTTGTTTTTCGATCGGACAGGGAACGCTGTTTTTCATTAACATTAAATAAATACACATGTTTTAAACATTGAAAAATACATTATTTAAAATTGAAAACAATCTCACTTATAGTCTATTTCAATACGAATCGAACACCATTAAATTTAATTAAATTAAAAAGAAACACCTTAAATATTTAATATTATTACCATTAAATTTATAAAAGTCGTCACATAACGAAAGTTATAAAATTTTGAAAAAATATTGTCCCCGAATTTCAATTGTCTATAACAACAACAAAAAAAAAAAAATCATTTCACATTTTAATTTCTAGCACATGCCACTATCTAAATAACAAAATTTCATTAAAAAATAAATTTTTTTTTTTTGAAAGTGGCCCAGTTGGTAAATTCTGACCCAGCTTGTGCTTATATAGGAGGTGCATCGCTATCTTTTTGAAATGCATCAATGTTTTGTCTGTTCATAAACCGCACCAGTTCTTGTGGTTGTGTGAAATTTGATTTCATTACTTTAAATATGATAATTCTCTCAGTATAGCATTTTCTAGGTTCTTGTTCTTGTAAGGGAGGTTCCAAGCTCACTTTTCAACATTCGCTAACTTTTATTCCAGAGCTTGTTCAAGTTATTTGTATTGATTTATTCATTAGTAGTAGACGTGTCAGCGAACAGCCAGAAGACAGACCGTTACAGCTGAATTGACTCAGGGGTGACATTGATCTAGAATATATGTACATGTATGTACTTGTACTTTTCTATACATGCCACGCCCGCTGCTATGCGTTACAAATGAAATGACGTGAATATACACTGAGTGTAAGGTATGAATACCGAAATAATCATAAAAGATACCTAGAGTTTTTTTTTTTGATTTCTATCGATTTTTCGACATTATCAGGCTCGATAGAAATCGGGAAAAAAATTAAATTTTCCCACTAATTTGACGTCATTTCCTACTGGATTAAATGTAACATCGAAAAGGTTTTTTGTTAAAGACCACCCTAATATATTTACATTCACATTGGAATTAGCCCAACTTTACTAGTCATTCAAAACTTAACGATGCAACTAAATAAATAACGTAATAAGGTAGCATATCTAGATATTTTAGAATCTAAAATTTAAATCATTAAAGGCATTAGAAGTTTAAAAAATATTTCATTGCATAATTTTAGGTGTTCGCTATTACTACTGAAAACAATAATAGAAAGCTAAATTGCAAGATTTACTAAAGTCAATTTTATTATTTATTCGAATGATCTTGTTGACTGCAATACTTACGTTGTGCCATTGTTAATTTCAAGTCATCTGATGTTAAAGAAGCGATTGATACAGGTAGTTCCGTTGGAGGGCAAATTGTTGTTGAATTCGTTACAGTTGAACTGTCATTTGTTATATGAGTAATTGTTGAATTAGTAATTGTTGAATTATTAATTGTTATATGAGTTGCAGCTGGATGTATGCTCATTTGTGGTAACACTGGTGATGTCCATGCAAGTGCTGTACCGGCCGATACAGCACCGAGGCAAACTGCGCAAAAAAGGAAAATATATACAAAAATCAATATAATTTTCTATAATGAAAGTTTGTTGCTCTTTTACCCACTAGAGCTGCAACATATTGCATTTTCTTTGAATTCTTAACCACACCATCTTGAAGTGGATCGTAGAGCATCGGATTGCGTGCATTTGGATCATTGTCTTCCTGGCTGACAGTCTGAGAATGAAAGCAAAGAGAAAATTATTTTTTATCATCATTACGCTACTATATACGAGAACATATGAATGACATCACAAAAAACATTGATAATGATCAAGTTCAACAAAGATTTTGGTATCATTTGCCAAAATGCGTAGTAATACTAAAAATAAATTGGATATCTTTTTTTCCTGAGTCAATTTGTATTTTGTTTTTCATGTACTTTGAATATTTATCTCAATTTGCGTTTACAAAAATTTCTTTAACCTAGTAGATATTTTTAGAAGTTTTATGCACTTTGCACGTGTTATTGCATTCACGTAAGAGTCATGATGGCGCCCGCCCATAAACATTTGCCAAAATTCTTAACTTGTACCCGCAGTACTCGAACTCGTTGATGCTGTTGAAGATGCGCAGTACCTATTGACGGTCTCAGTGCAGAGCAATTTAAGTGTGTTTTATTTTATATTGATAAAATATATACATAAACAATGAGGTAGTTGCTTGCTTTTTAAATAAGAGAGAACCCCATTAGAAAAATTGTTGAGTTGAAAAATAGAAAATGGCATTATAAAAATAACTTAAGTTCGAAGAATTTGTTATGACTGAGAAAATTACTTTTATATAGTGCAAACTTGATTGTAATCATGCAATCCACCACATTGCATTAATTCAGCCATTCTAGGTGAATTCAATTCAGAATGATGAATTGTCTCAACAAAAAAAAATTCAAAGTCAGAGATGCAGGCCATAAGAGTACGCGTTTTATCTGTCACTCAAAAATAGCAAAGCAGCAGTCGCAGTCCGAAATATTAATAATTTCTGTAGAGTTTACCGCTGAGCTCATTAATACAATTTTTAGCCAAACTTTAGAAAAATAGTGCATGCCGGAAGACTGGATTAAGGGAATCTTCTTGAAAGTTCTAAGACAGAAGGACTTATCGCTTTGTCAGAATTACATTATCAATACCATTCATTGGGTCTCATAGACATCCTCAACAAGTGGGTATTCGTCTCAACAGAAGAAATAAATAACAGATAATCATCGTGCACACTAATATGGAGTAGATATGTAAATGGGTGAAAAATCTCTTACCGACTAAAACTTCACTTTTGGTAGCATCTAAAAAGAAGGGTTCAGATGCATACGCTTTAGTTTTGGCTATACGGTCATACCATGTCATTAAAAGCATCTTGAGTGAGCATCTGAAAAATTACGCTTATGCCGATGACATCTGTTGCCTCACCACTAAGCAGTTCAACATGCAAGCCAAACTTCGAGCTTAGATCTGATTTAGAAGAAACAGGACTCAAAATCAATATTAATAAGGCAAACAGCGGGGCTGATGGATAGCTTCTCTTATTCGAGTAGCATCATAACGCTGTGTTTATTCGGAGTTAATAAAGTCGAGATCTAAAACATTCTCCGAGTGGGACTGTGCTAATCGGGTCAATGCAATGTTGTCTACTGTCTAACAAACGAATAGATAATTCCCAAACGCCGTACACCATTTTGACGTAGACTTTTATAGCGTTGCAAAAACATACTTCACCCCTGTTGAACTTCGGACTGCTATTTTTACGTACATTAGACCTCAACTGGAGTAGAATTGTTTTTAAGGTCCTAGATGGATTTCACCGGCGTGCAATGAATCTAATAGGGGAAGCAAACTCATATACAACATTAACTCTCTTGAGCATCGACGCAAAATAGGGTGTGTAAACCTTTTTAGTACTATAGTATAATAATACACGAACCATCAAGTTATGGAAAGTCTCACTGCAAATGACTTTGCTGATAATTTTGATATCACTAGATGTAAGAAGAATGCTCATCAACAACTCCGCTTATTACCCTTCGCTATGACTTGTTGAGATTTATTAAAAACTTACATAATATCTGGAATTAATAGAAGTTTTTCTCTGAGTGTATCCTTAGTGTCAAAAAAAATATTTCAACTTATCTCTAAGACGTTCAGTAAACAGAATTTTAGCGCCTGCGTGAGACTATTTCAAGATGGTTCCCATTATAGGCAGACAGATCCAGAACAAATTTATCATCTAATAACTTATACTAGGCAGAAATCATTTATGAACTCTAACTGAAGCAAAAAATGTTCATTACAAGAAAGTGCTCTATAAAACTTGGCCTTTATGATTGCGGCGACCTATGTATGCAGATGCTGTAGTGATCCAGTTGCTGTTGAAACTGCTTGGCATTTTCGTCCCGTATGCTCTGTATTAGCACAGAGAAGCTTTACGGCATTTGGCAGTTATTCCCTCAGCTTTGAAACTGAATTATCATCAAAGGACTTTAAGCCCAACTTAGAGAATAATTATTATACTGATAAGAATGAACTTTAAGGCGTAAAGTATGCCGCCTTCCTTTGAAGTCAAATGTATGAAACAAATAGTTACTTTTTCTTTTAGGTAACTATAAAATTTTTTAACTGAAATTCTTCTCTGTTTGAATATTTTACGCATAGATATTTTCAGCCGTTTATCGTATAACATTAGCGGTTTGTTAAAAATTTGTGTTTATTATTTTCAAAAACTGTAAAATATTATAGCATTTTGGTATATACATATACCACTAAGACAATCTTCATTGATGTACTTAAAAATAAAAAAAAAATTTTCGATTATCAAACTCCACGCTCAATTTGGGGTATAGAAATAATTTATGTACGTAGGTCTTTAGTATATTTTCTAACAAAAATTTTTTTTAAAATTTAGGATGAGTTATTAGCAATAGTTTTATGTACAAAAATATACAATTTTCTCAGTATTTTCGAAACCTTGGGTTATGACATTCTTTTTGAAAATTTTTGTAGAATACGCAAAATGTAAAATATTGTCAAGATAAAAGCATCGCAACGTAAAAAAAAAAATTCGTATACGTTTGAATGCTCAAGTGCTAGTATTATTTTGAGCAACGCATTTGAAAAACAAATTAAAAGAAATTTAATTTTAAAAATAAAAATGATTGGGTGTGTATTAGAGGCGGACATTAGACGCTCCTCTGTAAATAAAACGTAAATAGAAAGTGCAACAAGGTGATAATGTTTTTGATTTCATAATGGTTGATATCAAGAAAAATAGCTTTTATACATAGTTTTTTTAGTTTTATATAGCTTTTCTACATAAGAATTACCTGCCACCAACGAGCCATTGCGCGTACAACTTTATCCGAATCCATAATTTAATTATGAAAACTCAAATAGCGTAGTTAAATATATAAGCTTTGCTGTTATATAACTCAAATACTATAGCTTTGTAAATGACAATTTTTTATTGAAAATTGAGTAAAGTTAAAGTTAATTTTTTTTAAAGCCGGTTTTTATTTATTTAAATAAACTAAGTTTGCGGAAGTCGGAAGTCTTCTGTTTTAGTTTTTGTAGCATAAAAGCTTGAATTAATTATATGCTATATATATATATATTTAAAAATTTCGATTGTAATGTATTGATTTATTCACATTAATTATTTTTTGAATTTTTTTTTTTTTTAGAATTTTCCAACCGTTTTCTTTGGTTTCTAAACCAAGACTGACATATCTCTTTGGCTCTTCAAGTGTCGTAAATAAAAATTTCGTAGTCTGTAAAAATCTTAGGAATTTTTTGTACAACGAGTTTTATGTGTGTTTTCTTTTCTTTTTTTATTTTATTTAAATGCATTTGATACAGAATCAGAGACGTATGCAGCCATATATATCAGGAGGGCTGCCGAAATGATTTTTTAATAATATTTAATAGATATTTTTCAAAATTTTTGTGTACGCTTCCTTTGATAAAATCGTGAAAGAGAGTTAGCCGAAAAATAGCAAACTTGGTTTATCAAAGAATTCGGTGACTACTTACTTTCTATTTGAAAGTCGTTAAGGCTAAGCCTTCGTTATTTTCAAAGGTCAAAAAAATTTCATTTTCGGGCATATTCGGAAGCTGCCAGAAGATCCTCAAAATGATATGGAGATATCACCAATGAATTTGTATTGAAAACAAAGGCAGACCACGCTTTTGTTCTAATCTAAAAATTATAAGGGGCGGTTTTTTCTATTTAAAATCCTTCGCCAGTTTTCTATGGAAGTAAGAGTATAATGAATTTGGTTGAAACTTTGCAAAAAAATAGTTTAGGGATTTTAGACCAAAATTTGTCACAGATCGCACCATCATAAATTGTCAATTGGCATGAAGCTGTAATTTTGAACTTGAACTTAAGAAGACTTGGCGTGCAAGAATTTTTTGAGAATAAAACAGCATGAATTAAAAACAAATTTGAATAAAAATTTAGCACCGCTAAGTGAATCAATCCAATAAAACTTCATCAAAGAAAATCAGAAAATTGAACTAAACTCTCTTTAAAATCAGTAACTTTTGATGTTTGTTTTTATTAGATTTCGGGGGGCGTTTGAACCGCCAAAAATCCAACCCTGCATCCGCCTGTGTTCATCAATGCTTTTAATTCATTTATTTTAGTATGCGTTGTAAGTTTTAATTGTTGCTGTGATTTTTCTTAAATTGTTTTGACGTTGATTGTATCTTTTTTTTGCTCTCATGAATGATCGAGCCGAATGTTTTACTTTCGAGCCCCTTTTTCGCTTTTGACATTTAGATTCTCTTTAATCGTTATTGCTCTGTAGTTGTTTCTGTATTTAGTATATGTACTCTTGAGAATTACTGTCATCACAGATAAAAAGTATGTTGTGATAAATAGAATAGTCTATTCAGTGCTATGTGCTCTAGTGATTATTTGCCAAATATTTCGTTTATTCTTGAAAAATATATCCACAAGCGTCACGTGAAATTTTTTGTGTTTAATTTTAATTCGCAGCGTGACGACAACGTTAAGGTTCTTAGAACCGTAGCTTAATGGGTCGAAAGATGGCGCCTTGTTGAAAATAGAATTTGTTTTATTTCAATAAGTTTTTTTTTATTTCACTTTCAACATGGGGCAGCTTTCTTCTCAATGTGTACGGCCAAACATGTCTTTCTATTTTTGTTGATTCATTGTGACATTTCCATAACAAATCGAAAGAAGCTGGAACTTTGAGTTCTCCGATTACCCAGTTACCCAGGCTCAAATACCTTAAAAAATTTTATTTAAAACAACCGATTAATATATTTTGAGGGTATGTTCACTTAGAGTGGCTTCCAATTGGAGTGAATATGAAAACAAAATTTTTCTTACAATTAATGAAAATCGCGAAAAATGGACTCCTGAATAATTTTCCATAGACTCTTTTATAAATTATGTTATCGCTTTCTCAAGTGATTTGTACTTAAATGTCTTTTTGGCTTGGGCCAACTATAATCATCCAAAGGTGAAAATAGTCTTTCGAGCTCAAACTTTTGCTTTTGTCATTACAAGAGAGTTGAACATTTCGTGGAGATCACATATAAAACACGAAATTTGCAATAAATATCGGTTAAGCATTTTACTCTGATAAAGCTTATTTATACAACGACGATATTAGTTTACCGCTAAAAGAAATATTCATTTGTCCTTTGGATTAAACATTAAGAACGTTATTTAAGCAAACAGTTGCCTTTTTTTTATTTAAAAAAAAAAACTTTACAAAAAAGAAAACATGTGGCTATAATCTACAAACTATCAATCGAACTGGTTCATTATCAAATCTTTTTGATTTAAAATACAATATACGTCGAGATTATCAGCTTCAGATAATATGATAGCATTTTGTTGATAATTGTATTTTTTGCAACTACTTAAAGTACTATTTAGAAATTTTTTAGTTGGCAACAGTGAAATCTAAGAAAAACAAAATTTTTTTTAAACTTTTGTTGATAAAAGTTTCTTTCGATAGAAAACTCTTCTGAACAATAAATGGTTAAAGAAAAACTTGGAAAATAACATACGGTCTACTGAACAAGCTACTTAATAACCAAGTTGCGGCTAAAATTGTTGAGTGTAACAGGACTAAGTTATTAAATTAACTTAAAATTGAATAGTCAATGCCCGAATCTATGTGGCATCGCTAGGATGACATTTGGGGTGGAATGATCTCCCCAACTAGTTATAAGCAGCTGTTTGAAATTTTAACGAATCTTTTCTTTTATAATTTGTAAACTAGTATTTTTAAAGAAATAAGAAGCAACTATGTTTTTTAATAGAGTTGTCGGTTAAATATAGCTAACTGGATGACAACATTACCATACAAAAACATTTGATATTCAACGTAAATGTCGCCAACTAATTTTAAAAATAATGCAACGACGAAAACAATTAAAATGCGAGTAAAAATAAAAGACGTCAAAGAATTAAAAGGAATTGTACGAAAACAATATCATTCTAAATAATTAAGTTTTCATTTTAAATATTTACCAAAACAAACGCGCTCGCTCTCAGTCTCATTTTATTTCTCGACTCTCAGTCAATACGTTTGTCGTAATGACACTTACGTCACGGTAAAGACTGCTAAATTTAGATCACAATAAAAACAAATACAATATTGCAAAATACACACCCACTTTTCTAAGTTCTTATAACGTCATTTGCATGCCCAACGGTCAAGTGAGTGCCCCTATGCTGTTGCTTATTGTTAGTAGGTACTGTGGTATGGAAACGGAAATATGTAGTCAAAAATCAATATCAATTACTTTGAAAGTAATTCCCCTTTTTTTTGGAAAAACTTTAATACATACTGTGATATGCGGCAGTTCACGATTGAATTCAAAAGAAAGTTTTTACTTCACACTGATTATTTTTTTCTATTATCAGACATTATTTCAGCGTTCTTTTCCAACTAAAATTAAACTAACTGACAGTAACTTTCGTTTCCTATGTATGTATATTAGAGCATCAGGTATATGCATCATTCACCAAGTCTCGATACTTTTATATTCATACTCACATATTTTTAACTTACGATCAAATACCATTGTAGCTACATAGATTTGTTAGCCAGTCACTATAGTCACTTAGGGAATACTAAAGCGATAAACTGTCGCTTATTGTGCACTATCCTTTATAGTATAGTCGTTGATGCGAAACCTTCACGTCAATCAAAATCATAAAGTATTTTAATTTATTGAAAAACAATATTCCATGAAGTAGACAATTCATTTGTTTTGCTTGAAGTTAAAAGTAGAATTAAGTACCATAAGAGACCAAGGAACTCAATGAACTTTGCATTGCATTGATTGTGGCCATCGTATGATAATAGTAAATATTTAATAAAACGATGGATATTATTATGCGCCCTTCCGCTTTATATTCTCAGAGTTTAAGTGCTAACTGTATGTATATTACTGTAAAAATTTAGATTCATATGACCTCCTAATTATTATTTTAAAAATTACACATTTTCCGCAAATTTAAGTCAATATTTTTAAAATGAAATCATATGTGCCTACATCAAATCATCAATAAATGTAAATTATTTTTGTCAACAATTACACGAGACATTTGTCGATGACTAAACAAAAAACATTGCTGTTGCTTGGGAATTATTTGTTACGATTGACACCCTTTTAGTAGTAACATCCGAAGCAAAAATATTAGACTAGAAAGACCAGAGTTTTAGTGCTCGCTGACGACACGGCTAGAAGTTTTATACAAGGCGTTCAAAAAAATTTAGTAATTCAGGGGTTCAGTTAATATCTACAATTTTTAAGCGTTGTTCTAGAGTAAGTTTATTCATAGTGAAATTGCTGAATATACTGAGCATATGTAATATTTTAGCTGTCAAATCACTAATATCACTTAAAACGGTGTTGCCCCAAATAAAAACACCCTATAAAACAACTCACATTATTATATCAACTTATAAAAAGTTGAGAGCCATTATATATATTAGAATATAAGCTAACTGAATTTCAATATATTCAAAAATATTATCAAATATTTGATACTTTGTGTGTTTATATTATTTGCTTTGTAAATATTTGGTCATGGCTTGTAACATCTCAACATTTTAACGTAATCATAAAAATTTTATTTATCTCTGTGCAAGTACGGTTATAAGATCTGTGGGTTTTTGGGTAGCAGCAGCCAAGATAAACAGCAAAATTTTTCATTTCAAAATGTTTATTTTTTTAAATGTCATTGGAAATCAAATGCTGAGCTTTTGACATACGAAATATTGAAATATCCTGTGTGTATGTTTGATTAAAATGTTAAGGCGCATGCAGCAAACAATCTGATTCGAAGTTTATACTTTTACTATATACATACATACATACATACATATTTTGCAATACCATTACAATCTTAAGAAGAATTTCCCTTAAACTGAAATTGCTTTATCAAAGATTGAGAGGTTATATGGCTGAAGAAAACATATGATTGTAGATATGCCTCTATATTTTAACTACGCCATGAGCTGAAATGATTTATGTATTTTATAACAGCACATTTTATTTTTTTTTTCTTAACAATTTCAAATAAAAATTTCAAGTCCGATAATGCTTTCAGATTTTTACTGAACATATTTTAAGTGCCCACTTAGAAGTTTCCAAATATTATCAACTACTACGCTTTAATCAAGTTTTCTACTTGAATTGAAATCTGTTCCAATTGAAGTACATATGCCATAAATTTATCACTTAATATACCAATCTATCAAATTAAATTATCAAAAATAAGTTTGAGAGCAACATGAACAGAAATCCAATACTTATCACAACAATAAATTTAACTCAAAGCAAATCAATCTTTTGGTAAAATGTTAGGTAATTATACCGTAAAACGCAATTTATTGAATAACTTATGCTAAGAAATCACATACAATTAGTGAGTGATTCAATAAAAATTTTTTCAGAAATTCTATTTAAATTATATTCAGAAATAGTAAAACTGTTCAATTTTAAAAAGATTTCACTGAAAATTTATACTGTAAGTTGCTCTTTGAAAATTCGGCTACGGAGAAACCATGTCGTATGAGTAACGTAAAGTTTCATAAGGAGTAAAAAGGGTCTTTTTAAACACAAAAATTGACACATTTTTCATTAGAGTAGAAAATATAAAAGTGAACAAAAAGTGTCGTTTATGAGGTATAGAATATTTAGTTAGAATCATTACCATAATTTTTATTATTTGAAAGATGTTTTGACGAGCAGTGTGAAGTCTCTTAAAAAGCTGCTCAATAGTTTTGGAGGGGTTTTTCACAATTTCTCAGCAGAAAAGGTCTTTCTTGCAAAAATATAATAGCGCCGTAAGCTTAAGGTTTCATATTTATCATTGATCTTTGATTTTGCTATGGTAATTCCAACTAGTAAAGCTATTCTCTTGTTTGCATTGGCGTTCAAATGAACAAGACACAGTTGTTCCATGTTATCAGACTACTCACATTCTGTTAGTTATTCCTTGCATTTTATGTAACATTTTGAATACATTTTTGTCATTTTTTATAAAAAAAAATCTTATTGAAGAATGTTATGAACTTGACCAACTAACATTAATTGCGGCCTAAAAACAAATCAATATCACTTTAACAAAACGCTTGAGTCGACCTATCAATCAATTCGTTATTTATCAACTGATAGTGCAAAAGAGTTGTAAATTAAATCTGGCCTTTTTACTGCTTTTTTATCTCGAAATTGAAATCTGGCCCAAAAAATATTCAATAACAAATATTTCACTAAAAGTGTCATGCTTCATTAAAACAATATATTCTTAATAAACCAATGCAATGCATAGAAAATAGTAGTTTGTTATCACCCTATAAACTTATGCTTCAAATAAATTTTAAATCAACCGCATTACAATAAGATAGTTCACATATGTACATATGTATATATGTATGTATTTATATATGAAGCTGCGACATTTATGTGCTTGAAAGATTTCTGTTTACAATGCTATGCTTGATATTATTTTCTTAAAGATTATTTAAATAGCATAATTACACGCATTTATTTTGTTGGCTTCGGAAAAGAACAAATCAAAATAATTTTAGGCTTGAATTAAAGTAACCTGAAAAATCGGATACAAATTGCCGTGCTTTGGAAACTCCGAATTCGTTTTCAACAAGCTTCAAAAAAAATTTTTATATAAAAACGTTTTCTTCGAATCATCTTTATGTATTTCATACCATTTCTGATTGCTAATATTTTGATATTCTGACCTTTCGCGAATTTCACTTACACGACAAAGACAAAATAGGGTGGAATTTGAAATATTTAAAAAAGTCGGCGACTTGCCGAACTTTTATTAGACGTTTTTGTTATGCATGGATTTCAATTCAAATAAAACTATCAAGGAAAAAACTTTGAATATTTTTCTTTTCGAAAATACTATTACTCTATAGAATTCTAAAGAAAAAATTGAAAATAATTACAAATCAAATAAATGCTCTCTGCTCAAAAAGTTTGTTCTCAGACAAAGCGAAAGTCTTCAAAGACCAATTGCTTCAAAAAGTTTTCGAAATGAAAACGTACTGATTTTTGCAACGACCAGTTTGATTGATTTTAGGAAAGTTAAAAAAAATACCTTTTAAAATTCTACACAGCGACTATTGATGAAGGCTCTATTATTGATTTTTGTTGTTGCTGAAGATTTGGTGGTAAATTTTTATGTAGAAAATCGTATATCAAAATAATATATCCTCTTACGAAATGGAATTCAATATAGTATATTCTCAATTTGAGTTGACCTTTTGTCGTAAAGCTTAGTTTTCATTTTTGAAATTGCCATATTTCACTTTTATTTAGATATTACTAATTAGCTTTGTGTTTGATGGGTTAATACTAAAATAGGTTTAAAGCTTACATTTTATAATTTATGTAAACTTTAATGCATATATTAGAAATAACCTCAGTAAATTCATAATTTAAGCGAAGAAAATCGAATTAGGGAATAGTACTTTAAACTAATGCCAACATTAGCGGATTATTTAGGTGAGTTCAGGAACAACGAAAAATTTTGGGTTATATGCTCTCAATATGTATGTATATAGTAAATTGAAAAATTGGTCGCTTTCTTTGATGTAAAGAAATGTTGTTTAATTAAGATAAAGAAGTTTCTTTAATCCTGTAATTTTAACTACTTAACGCATGGCTTTAAAGTAATGGAGACGTTAATTTATATCCAGCCAGTTTCACAGTTTCTTTTACGGTAAAAATTAATAAATCCTTTTACTTACCTTTATATTTTCAGTGGCGACCATTTTTAGTGCCTACCCAATATTTTCCCAATTTAGATTCCACAATTTCGCACACTCTGAGGTAAGAAATTCCGGAAATATTCAAAATATAATAGACAAAACTTTACGATATTTTTATTGACCGCTAAATTTAAACAAATGCACCGATGGAAAATTATGCTTTTTGTTGTCAAAGTTTAAATATTTAAATTGTTGCTGTAGTAGATGCTTCTTATTAACACATTGCTTAGACGATGAAAGTCACAATCCGACTAACTTTCTTAAGGAACGCGCTTAGCAATCGAACTGATGCTTCTGAATGAGCACCAGTAGTAGAAGCAGCGAAAGTGGAAGCAGCATATGCATACATATATCAACATTACTAGTAGCAGCAGCACCACCAGTATCAGTTACAGCAGCAGCGGCAGCAACAGTTAGCTATGTGTGTTTACATTCCTAAAGCTGAAGCGTTATCACATTGCTTTCGTTGCCTTTTAACAACATAAGAATATGCGTGTGTACCATATATTAGGGGTGGCCATCTCTGGTTTGTCAAAATCGAAATTTTTAATCCTTGAATGAATTCCGGGATTGGGAATCTTCCCAGTTGTAAAATAAAACTGCAAGTTAAGTGAGAAGATTTAATATCGTAACGGTAAATATGTTATAAATAAGACCCATAGCACTCTATTTAAGTAGGTTACACAGCTATTTGTATAAAGCAAGTTCAAGTCCTGGAACAGATGCTTAATTTTTTAATTTAAATTTATTAATATAGATATTAGCATTGCATAGATTTACCTGTTCAAAGATTTGAATTTATTTCCTTTCTGGAATAGACTGAATGCGGCCACGTTGCTTATCTAGCACGGCTATAGAATATTGATGTTATATAAGACAAAATTGAATAGGTAAAATGAAATCAAGATATTGATAAAAAAACAAAAATAATTCATAAACATAGCAAAAGCGCACAATACAAATACATTCCTTTTTTATTTCATTTATTTATTCAATCAGTTTTGACTTAATGCTAAAAGATAGTATATCTTATAAGTTAGCATCGAAAATATTGATATAAATGTAAGTATAGTACATACATAGATACTATTAGAAAATGCCGAAAATAAAAGAAATAATTTAAACTCAACCAAATATAAAATTCAATGGAACATTTAATTAAGCCTAAAACAGAAGCTGTCTTAATTGGTACACTGAGAAAACGATTTATTTAAATATGACAAACGTAAGTACATATATTTCATATATGTATGTAGATAATTAATTTTTACCTTTATTTCTACATTTTTCTCCCCGTACAATGGCTTTGTACATACTGAGTCTAAAAAATTGGAGAGGTCAAAAGTGCCTCTCCCCATAGTCGCCGCCTCTCAGAGAAACCATAACACACGGAACAGAAAACCTATGATGATTTTTGAAATGAAAACAATACACGACAAACTTCAACAGTCCGTCGTCGAATTTCAGCGCATAATGTTAGACTCCTAGAGGCTAAGTAAAAGTAGCTGACCGGTTACTGGGAAACAATTTGCCTCCACATATAAAAAATCTATGTACTTCAATTTAAATGCGTGGGATTTCCTCAATATAAAGCAGCATCGCAGTCGCTCATAAATAGGTAGTGCGATTCCACCAGAATTATCAAAGCTCGACTAAGCTCCGGAGTAAGAGAAATAAAAATAGCACTAGAATATGCCTCGACACAAGTCGAGTTCTATAGTAATTTAGTGTAGGTACTGTTTTCAATTTTTATATTCAGATTTTCAAAGTAATTCAGCCATATTAATGATTTTTCAAGATATGTCATGTGCAAGCGATTTTGTCATTAATAATATTCCACCTTACCGAAACTTATTCACGAAACCATTATATATATGTATGTACATTATTTAGTTAGAATTTTTATACTACATATGTATCTTTGGAATTTTTTAATAACTTTGCTTATGAAGTAAGATATGATATTATAACATCAGTTAGTTTTTTAAGTGCAGCGGTATTTGATGGTGAATTTATACTCTTAATGACATTTTCGAAATATTCTTGACATGCCTGCGCTTGTTTCTAAAAATATATATACCAAAGATTTGTACATATACAAATATCTGCAATGCTATTTATAATACAATACCATCACGACTTCTTGAGCTTCAGTCTTCATCATAAGGATATGATATGCAGCAACCTCCGTTAGTATAACATGAAACATTGCAAAATTGTCAAGACCTTCTTCGATCAAACGGCCATATATACGTAGTATCGCCTCCGGATGTGAATGCAATGAATGCATACTTATTTTTCGGTCACGTCTACGAAAGCGATCGATCATGTATTCATTTTCAGTATAAAATCTAAAAATGCACACAACTTTACTGTAAATATTTGCTTTGCAGTTCTTCCAAATTGATCTTACTCAAGGAAAAGATTCCGTGCATGTTTCCGTTGGTGTCGTTTAACAACACGCCAAATATTTCGTAATGTTGCTTTTTCTAATGCAGTAAATCCGGATTGGTCAGTTATATTTTCTTTAATTAATGGAGGCAGTGGTTTGGGAAATATGACTGACATTTTGTTTGCAATTTTTTTGTTAAAATATTTTCAACTGTCGCTTGTTTTTGCAAAAAACAATATAGAAAATTAATTCCGATTTATTTCGTGAACTGCTCCTCTGCAAAAAGTTAACGTCTGTTTTCGGCTCATAGAAATGTTGACATATATAAAATTGCTAATAATAAAAAATAACAACCAAAAAAAAAAAGATATACGAAAGCTACTGAAAAGTTTTTATCTTCTTATAAAATGTCATAAATTGTGTCAAGAATAATGATGCCCAGATATTTTTTATAAAAATTATCTGTAGGTATTATCCTAAATAGAACAGTTTTATACCGCGGTTATAAATTTCTTTATCTCCTCACGGAGCATAGGGCCTCCTCTTACTACATAATCGATTTGAAGTTAGTGCTTTAAATTCTCTGTTCTAGCGATTGTTTCCACAATAATTTAGAACAGCCACAACAAACGATTGTTATTGTATCGAGATCTAAAATAATGTTTATTCACAGAAATCAATTGATTTCTACAAGATATAGAATTGGCAGTAAAAAAAAGTTGAAACTGCAAACTTAGAATTATTAATGAGCACGTGCTTCCATGGTTATACGGAAAGTACTGTGATTCAGACACATGCACAGACCTCTCATAAATCGCCCATGAGTCAACTAATAATGTTCCTGCTAGCTGTATAAATCATCACTGAAAGTGAAATGTTTTTGGCCAACAAATATCCATATTTTGACATTTGATGGGTAATAAGTTTGTGTACTACATAAATCATTTGACATCGCATTAACCTTATAATTGAATTCGAAAAGCATTCATTCTGCAGAGGGTCAAGGGCATATTAGTACCGTACTTAGAGATAATCTCATGAGGATTTAGAGATATATCTCATATGAATAAGGGAATGAAAGATAGTGTTTGTTCTTAGGGCATAAAAATCCAGCAACTGCTTATTGCACAAGTTTGACCCGGCCTAACCCGGAGTTTCTTGTTAATGCTAGGTGCCAGGAAGGAATTCAAAAATCTCTGGAATAGCCAGGAATTGGACAATGGGATTTTTGTGACATGAACTTCAAAGTTTTGTTGAACGAATAGATAAAAAAGGTCATTAAGTTTTTCCCACGTTTTAGATATCAGGTGATCACCGAAACCATATTACTCGAGCTGAAAAATTGAAAAGAAATTAGCAGGGATCGCAGAAGATCCCTCATGGATTGTTAGTTAAGGTACTTTCTCAACGGAAAAGATTTAAAGTGTAGAGATTACAGACCTAGGTAAATTGATTGCAAGAAATTGATTTCATATAAACAATAGTATTCTTCGTATGTTAGCATTTCTGTTTATTATTTTGTTTTAAATATTCATATAATATATATAGATATTCATTATTAATGTTATTATTGTACATATCAAATAAGGTATGCTATTATTACGTCACTCAGTTTTTGGAGTGTAGCTATAGCTGTTGGTGAGCTGACGTCCTTAATCACTATTTCAAAATATTCTTGACATGCCTTTACTTGTTTCTTAAAAAAACTCAAAGGTAGTAAAAAAAGATTGTATATATACATACATTATGTTTCATCAAATACCTCTATAGCTGCTTCTGCTCTATCAGACAACATTTTAACATGCCTTGAAGATACATCGGATAATATAATGTGAAACATTGCATAATTATTGAGACCTTCTTCAATCAAACGACCATAAATTCGTAATATTCCTTTTGGATGCATATGCAATGAGTGCATGTTAAATTTATCTTGAGGTCCTCGAAAATGGTCCAACATTTCCTCACTTTCAGAGTAAAATCTAAGGATGCACACAATTTAGCTTTGGCCTATGTATATTGCGAACAAAAGAAGAACTATAAAAGGCTCGGCTTTATGTTAAAACAAAACGGATAGACAACCGACTGCTGCCAAAGTTGTAAAATACCGAAAATAGGTAAGTTTTCACAGAGATAAATAAATCACATTGCTTAATATGCACTGTTATTTACAACAAAATTGCGTATTTTATTGCAAACAGACTATATAAAGCGACAATAAATTCACGAAACTTTGCAATTTCAGTCTCTGGCTTAGACTCATTTTTTGCGAAATAAACGATTTTTCTCGCTCAGTAAAGTCACAAAAAGTTCACGAAGCTCTAGTATTTTAACACACACTGCGCTTATATTTCTTACTCAATAAATATATTTCTTGCATGTTTCTGTTCGTGCCGTTTAATGACACGCCAAATATTTCGCAACGTTACTTTTTCCGATTCCGTAAATCCAGTCTGATCCGGATGAGACTCTTTTGTAATATGTGGAAGAGGCTTTGGAAATATGATGGACATTAATTAAAGTTTTAATATATATTTTACAAATTAAAAAATATTTTCAAATTCCAGTAAGTAGTTGAGAGTCGTTTTGTGCTTTATCGTATTAAATAAAATTGAGTCGAATGAAAGTTTTTTCAAAAATTGACAATTTTATCTTAATAAGTAAATCTAAAAATACTAGTCTAGTTACTACCTTAAACAAAATATATTTGAGTATCCATAAGGCATTAACGACCTCGCCCAAAGAACTTAATAGAAAACTGTATATTTTTTGCAAGATTAGTATGTCCGCCTATTCCGGAAGTTTTTGCGGTTCAAATTACCCAGATGTCAAATGGAGAGTCTTTTTACTCACGGCTCTCCCTCTTGCAAGTTACTGGTAACGCTCTGAGAGTGCAATTTACCCTGATAAGCTAACTATCGTTGTTTGGAGACTATATAATACAAGTTCCCAACTCTCTTTAAGCAAGGCCAAGACTTTCTGTGCGCTGTTTTGCTTATCATAGGCTCGCCTATCAATCCTAAACTGAGCTCTGAAGATCGAAATACTTATTCAGGTCAAGATAACTGCATTTAACTTAATTTGACTTATAGAGCATTTCTAGTAAAGTTATAGGAAAATACTTAGGTGGAAGACTGTGATGGCATTTTCGTTACATCTTTAGTTCAGTTGAAGCCACTCGTCTATAGAGGCTGTAACCTGACCCAGAAAAAATAGTTCTCTTTCCTGTTATTTTCTGTGAGAGACAGCTGCTTCCTTGACGGTTAACTTATAAAGAAGAAAACAATTAATTTTCTTCATTTTTTTACTCAAATTCCAAAAAATTAAAATTTTGCAGCTCTGGTAGCAACTCTAGGAGCATTTTTATTTTTTTTTTGTGAGGATATAGCCGAATATGAATATTTTAAGAAATTTGTACATATGCATGTCTTAACTGTCTAAATTTCCTAGACTCTTACAATGTTTTAGTTTTTTTTAACTCAACTTATATAAAATGAAGCTAAAATATAAACATTTTATACTTTAAGTTTTTGTATTTAAATTTACTACAAGAAAATATAGCTAATTTTTTAAGTTCCATAGATTAGATTCGAGTTTTAAGGTGCCAAAGTTGAAAATTTTTTGAGAGATTGCAAAATATTGGATTTTTGTTAAACTGTTTTTAGCCATAGCGACCATACTAGTGGCGCTATTACGACTTATGTACTTTAATATTTTTGCCGTGATCTCTACTTTTAGGAAGCAAAAAGATTTGGTACAAGTACCATGTAAAATAACACTTTAAATGGAGCCTACATAGCGTTACCTCCCGGAACAGTGCTGCCCTGATCCAGAAAAACCACTATGATTTTCGGATTCAGTGGGAAATTTTACTAAAGGAATGACGGTTTTTATTTGCCGCCATTTTTTTTGTTGAGTAGTGTAATTAAAAAGGTTAAATTGATTAGTTTACTCTTAGGCGGAAATTGAGTTGAATTGTACCCATGGTACAATAATTGTACCATGAATTGTACCACAAATGAAACTTTCAATGTGCCACCTACTAATTTAAAAATCACAAATATTGTTGCTCATTTCGCCGAATCAGCGCACGAATCAAATACACGCAATCAATTAATTACTATTCATAACTTTTCTGGTATTTTATGTTTTTTACATAAGCCAACTTTAAATAAAAATCAAAAATAAATTATATATATAGAACAAAAAAGTTTGACGCCGATGTGAATGTAAATGATTGAATTGAATCGTCAGAGTATAAAACCGTTGAATCGATTGTGTGTACAGTAGAACATTCAGAGCTCGTTACTACAAAATCCAGCCCATGACAGCACTTTGTTTGTAAATATTTTGCACTGCCGGTAATTCCACCAATCAAAACACGCTTTACAATTTGACAACAAACAGCTGATTTCATTTGACAACACATCAGAATTAAAATCGACAAATTTATAGAAAAAATTTGTTTCCAAAATTTTGCTGTTAAATTCGGCGAATTTTTTCTTTTCTAAAATTTAAACAAAATCTTTTTTTCTATTTCGGTCACAAATAATTAAGTTTTACAATTGTTTATTACAAAAACTTAACACATATAAAATGAGATATAAATTGTGAAGAAAAAAAAAAAGAAAAAATCCCAACAAATTTTTGATTTCAAAACTAAAAAAAAATGTTTAAAATTGAATCGTACGTCACGCCAATTATTATGAACCATGTGGCCAAATACGTGAAAAATATTCGACCGCAAGATGCGCAACTTTCGCTTTGGGAAGGTGAAGCCTTATTCCAAAATCTTGACTTACGTCTAGATGTTTTGGAACAGGAACTGAATTTACCCTTTGAACTACTATCCGGACATATACATGAGCTGAATATACGTGTACCATGGACAAAAATAACTTCAGAACCTATTAGAGTTACTATTAATACAATAGAATTTGTGTTGAAACTACGAGATCCCAAATCGGAAGCTTCCGGTTCGTCGGCCTCATCATCACCACCTAATTTAAAATTGAAGAAGAAAAGCAGTTCAGAATTGCAGATAAAAAAAAAAAATATTGTAAAACAAGATGAAATACCTCAACAAACTGCTTATTCTGCTGTGATTAGTAAGATTATCAATAACATTGTTATAAATTGTCACAATATTATTTTGAAATATCTGGAAGAGGAAGTAGTTGTGTCATTAAATGTGCAATTGCTATCATTTGGGTCTGCCGACGAAAAATGGAAAATATCTATGGTTGATGTAAATCCTATTAAAGTGCTCACACGTAAGTTAGTTACAGTTTCGGATTTGACAATATGTTTGGATAAGCGAAATGCATCTGGTCAAATTGATGTGTGTCAAGAACCTTTGCTGTATAGGTAAGATTAAAAACTCTTTGATGGTTAGATTATGGGTTTTACTGTTAACGCGGTATAGAGTATTTAATAATTGGCGAAGCCAAAGATAACACCTTGACTAGCTAACTAGTAAAAATTAATTCATAAAATGGTATGGTGTGGAAAAAACATGGCCTTTTTTGTTTTTTGCTCATTAAATCGACCGATTCCCGACTATTTCAGAAAATTTTGAATTCCTACCAGGTCCCGGGTCCTGGCCGGGTCAATCCTGTTCAATTGGCAACCCTGATTGCGTTGCATGCGTGTTCATTGTCAAGTTATTAAATGAAATAGTGTTCCATAATTAACCGAAAATATTAAAAAAAATACATTGGAAAAAAATTGCTTTATTATTTACAAGAAGCCTGCAAAAGGCTATTAAACTCATCAGCACCAATATGGTCAAACTTCTACCTTTTAACAAAACTCTGAGTATCTTCATTATAGTTACTCTAAACATAAATAAAATGGAAAAGCCGGCTCACAATGTGTAACTTTCTTCCACAGAAATTTCTTGGGAAAAGAAAAAAAACCGATTATTATGAAACTTTAACGAAGTAAACGTTGAAAGATTTTCGTGAAAGGTTTAGATCACTTGTATGTCACTGTAATCTACAACTTTATTTTTCTCCACAGGCCCAAGCAGGTCTTACATATATACAATATATGTACCTACCGGTTATGATATGATCAATGAAACTAAGCTACTGGTCTTCATTTATTCTCGCACTGGACTTAAATATTCCCTTCGCTGACGTATTACAGTCGTGGCTGGAACTAGTGAACTAATTTTTGCACGGCCTCTTGACAGTATCCAGGCTGTTCACTATATCAAGGTTGACATTTTTGTTCAAAAACTCGTTTTATTTGCTCAAAACACGTATTTGTATATGTAAATGAGTTAATTAGAATAAATTTGTAAGAAAATAGAAATGTACATATGTTTATTGAAAAAATTCGCGAATAGATGTTTTCTTCTTGCGTTCAGAAATTGACTTTTGGACCGCTTTCCCGCGAATACTTCACAATGCTAGTATGCCAGCATAATCATTAGTGTTGGCATCAGCTTTTTTGTGTTATTTTTATTGCCTTCTGCTTGAAGTGTTTTTCAAAATCAGTACTCAATGTAAACATTTTGGTGTTCACTATTTAGAGTACTCAATGTAAAAATGTTGGTGTTCACTATATCAAGGTGTTTATTATATGGAGTGTTCACTATATCCAGACACGACTGTACTTTTCATTTTCATTTCAAGATTAGTAAAATTTTTTATTTTTATTTTTAGATG
This sequence comes from Meiosimyza platycephala, assembly GCA_963662105.1. NCBI lineage: Eukaryota > Metazoa > Arthropoda > Insecta > Diptera > Lauxaniidae > Meiosimyza > Meiosimyza platycephala. The sequence goes on from OY759209.1 coordinate 78,188,202, forward strand.
TACTTTAGAGTGTCGAATATTGCGAAAGTACAATGTCAATACTCTAGCCACTACAAGTATAACACGTATCGGCATTTTTACAAAATCATTGGGTGTGAACGTTTCATCGATGCAGTTTCCTTTATTAATGCGCTTAGCTACTATATTAGGTTCTATAAAAACTGAAGAAGTTCCAGTTAAGACTACGGACAGCACAACATCATCTGTTGAAGAATTAGAAGATCAAATTTACAGTCATGATACTGATGTCTCATATCTGACATGGGCTTGGAATCTTTTGCCCAGTTTTAACTTTGAGCCTTTTGAAAATGAAGAACCAATTGAGACTGAAAATCCAGGTCACACTATGGATATTGGTTTCTATATAGAACAATTAAATTTTACATTGAAAAATGCCGAATTTATAAACGACTCAATAATGGGTGCGACAAAACGTATACGATATTCGCCAGTAATGCGTATAATATTTGGAGGAGTTTACGTCGAACGCATTTCTTTGGAGGAACGTAATTGGTCAAACTTTAAGTCGGGTATAACAACCGTTTGTGTAGAACCTTTAGGACAGTGTCGTACAGATGATAAATGTCGTGACACGATAATTGAATCTTCTTCCGTGAGTTCATATGAGATTTTTGATTTCAATTATTTGTGCCACAAAAACCTTGCTTTTGATTGCTAGCCTGGGCGGCAGTGACAAGTTTACCTCCGTCATCGAAAGCCGATGTAACAAAAATCATATTTTTCCTGGAAAATCGCTTCCTATTGACAATTTTCAAATATTTTCATAATATTCAAATTGTTTGTTAAAATTGTCAATACATACATCGCTTTTAATTGTTCAAACACTTACTAATGTTATGCAAAAGTTCTAAATTATGAGACTTTCTACGAAGATGGTTATAATTAATAATTATTTACCTAGACTGACCGTTTTCAATACACACTTAGACCGAGTATTCTGAAATGTTTTAAAATATGTATGTACCTGATATAAGTTTTTAACTTTTTAAAAGTCGGCCTTATATATATCATATGAACGTTTAGTCAGATGTAAAAAATTTTTTGTAGAAAACTACAAAACCTGCAATTTTTGTCTACGTAACTTAGTGTCCGACCAATTAAAAGTAATATAATAACAAAAACTATTTTGAACTTTTGACCTGGAATATCATGAAAGTGGTTGAACGTATGTGGACAATGAAGAAGCTATCGAGTGTACATGTAACTTTTGTCTACGCTAAATTTTTTCCCAACCAACTACAAACTTTTGCATAAGACTGTTTTTTTAGCCTTTGACCGTGAATATCTCGCATAGAACCAGGATATTTTTTAGTAGACCAAAGTTTTATTGAAATATTAACTAGTAATGTAACATGTACCGGCACATGATGATGCTCGCTGTCGCCCGTTCTATGTTTATCTAGAAATTCAAACTACATACTCATTAATATCTGAACTTTAAAAATATTTGAAAATATGCTTTCATTTCAAAAAAACGCACATACATATGTATATCGATGTGTACGAGTTTTGTCCTACTTACTCTAATTTTTCTTTTTAGTTTGATATTGGTCGTATTTTTATGGACAAGAGTCTCTTTGACGATAGTTGTATAGTTGCTGAGAAAGGTTGGGGTGTCACCAGCTTTGAAGAATATTCAAATCGCATCACTGACGAATATTTGCTTTATCGAAGTCCTATACTTGCATTCGATATGATAAAATATAAGCCCGCAAATCAAAGCGAAGATACAACTATACCTCCATTCCGTCTACAGTATCGTATTCTCTCATCAGGTGTGACGTTTCGGTACACTGAAGCATTTCTACAGGTTACAAATATAATTAAAGATTACATTGACTCTTACGATTACCAAGCATATTATGCAGAAAGAAACGTAGAAATGGAGAAATTGCATCCACCACTTATGGAAGATTATGATGCACTTATGGTACAAATTCCATTGCAAAGCTACAGATTTAAATTTCTGAATGTTTCCTTTGAAGTTTATCCAAAGTTGGAGTCTGCCGATTCTAAAACACAGCAACGTATAGCAAAAGATCAGAAACATGTTGTACCGCATTTTCTGTTTTTCATCGATCAAATTTCTGGTCAACTTACAACTCCATTACAACCAGATATGGTAGTTCATACAACATGTCAATTGCCAGAAAAACCACCGGAGCTCTTAAATGCATGCTATAATATCTTCCAGTTAAACATAAAAGACTTTTACTTAACTTTAAGTAATAAATCGTCTTCATTTAACAAACTTCTATGCATTCCAAAAATGCAGATATACTATTGCAAATTGATTAAGCCAGACCTTTGGGATGAAGATGAAGTACCGGAACATAAATTTGATATCTCGTGTGAAGAAGTTGTTATTGAGTTTTCTAAACGAGAAATGGTTTTGATAAATAGATTGTTGCAGTGTGTCAAAGCATACGATGATTATTTGTTATGGAAAATAATAAGACAGGCGTGGCGACCAAAAACTTATGAGGATACAATAAAAATTAAAAATCAATGTACTGAATTTCGTAAATCTGTACGCGTCTTTACAAACTATTTTGTATTGAGTTTATCTCTTAAATCATTGCTTTCCGAAATAATTTGTAATCAAAATACATGTAAATTGGCAAAGTATGATATCCTTAGTACAACATCGGTAAAGAATTGGTTGGATTTTCAAGCACAATTTCCGATTCAAAAGTACGATCCAGAAATCGATGAGAATGGAGTAAATGCAATAGCATTATGGGTAGAAAAGTTCAACATCTCTTTTGATCCACATCTATTGGACTTTTTAAATTATCAAGAAGAATTCGATAAAGATTTACAAAAAGGTAAAAAATAAGTAACTTAATCCTAAAGAACTTAAGCATTTCATGTTATTTTATTTAGATAAAATCTTTGATTCTGAACGTACGCCTCAGCCTCTTCAAACGCCGGTAGCTGTTTTAGTTACACCAACGTTACCATCAAACTTAATAACAACACAACTACAACCGAATCAGCTTACACGTCGTTCATCGCGAAATAATTTGTCAACTGATCGTAATACACGCAAGATTTCACATCCAGAGGAGACAATACATTTTAGCTCAGAGCGTGATGAGAAAGTTGATTTAGGAATTGACTCATCTTTGCAATTAAACACTAAGGATCAATCGTACAAATATTGGTTGCAGTTTATACAAAATCTTATTTTAAATATTGACATAGGTCAGGGTAAAATAAAAATATGTAAAGTTGAGGAAAATTACGCACAAACAAAAGAAAAGTACCATGTGGAAATAAAATTACCAAAAATTTCTATGAAATCTCGACATGCAGATCTGATTGTTCGTTCCCATATGCAAGAAAAATTAGTTTTTCCAAAATCTGCTTTTTCTCATACTTGTAACTTCTCATTTTCTTTTAAAGAGTTAACGGTGCGAAGTGGTACTGAAAGCAATATGAATGACTTACTTATGCCAATTCATACTAACATAACCATAGCAATAATGCATAAAAAGGAGAAATATAAAGATTTACCAACGTCGGTATATAAAGACATGACCGATAAAATTGGAAAAAATAAAAGTCAAACTGGCAGCCAACTGCTGAAAAAAGGTGATAATCCAAAACCTGAGAAAAAAAAAGAAAGTATTAGTAATACTAGCCATTCTATCGATGGTAATATATCAGAAATACGCACCAACAGTTCTAAGAGTAGTAAGGAATCTGATGATTCAATTTCTAAAGTTTCTAAAAAAGATAAAAAGCAAGAGCTTCTTAATAGAAGAAAACTTAATTTAATTGACGCTGTTACTATTAATTTACATGCTGATACAACACCAATAGATGTTATTATTTCAAATGAAAAGGTACATACATAAATGCTTTTATTCAGACTTTTGGTAGTACACTAAATTTTATTTTTTACTAGATTTAGTGGTAGTGAATTCACAAACACAAGTTTATTTAGTGGTAGTGCAAACAATTTTATTATTATTGAATTGATTTAGTGATTGTAAAAAAATTTTAGTGGGGCTATCACTAAATTTAGTAGTAGTCAGAAAAGTTTGACTGTCACAAAATTTTTTTTAAGGTAGTAAAACAATTTCATTACCACTATTATAGTGAGCAAGTTTTTATTACGCCTAAATTTGGGAATAGTTTACATGTAAAAACAAATAAACTTAGCGATAATGAAACATTTTTATACTAGCACTAAATCTGTTGAAAACTTAATTTAATGGTAATGAAAAATGTAAATTTGGTACACTACCTGCATGTCTGTTTTTAAAATATATATGATTTTACTAATTAACTGACTTTATTTAGTACAAACTTATTAAAGAACCTATGAGCCTCTTAATGAACGTATGGTACTCAATGCAAATCGTTGCAGTTGATGTAGAAGACGATGTGCCCATCGAACCTTTGCAAATAGTAACTGCAAATGAAGAAAATGCAAGTATATACGATTTTTTCGAACTGGAGTCAAACTCTGCATCATCAAGGGTTTCAGATGCTTGTAAGCAAATAATAATTTTTACTTTCTAATCAATCCTTAGTTGCACATAGAAGTACATACAATAATACCGATGTAAAGCTCCGCTATTAACTTTTTTAAGCTTTCTTTATTGACCTTATTAGTAGCTGAATAAAATTTAGAAGTCTGAGATAGAGAATTTCAACACATTTAGAAAATGATAACTCCAAATGGCGTTTTCTAAATATAATTTTTCTTATTAATTTACCATTGTTTGTCGCGTAAAAAGTTTGTCAGGGTAGAAATTTGGAAAAAATTCGCAATTCGTAAAATCTAACAGAAGAAATAGTTGTTCTACAACATCACTTATTACCATAATAGAGGTAATAATAAACTTTTTTTTCTTTTCTTTTAAAAGCTACGCTAGCGAGTCCAACTTCTTTTCGTGGTGCATTTTGCATAGATAGTCATTCTTTAAATAACTACACACTTGGGTTTTTACCTTTTTAACCACTTTTTGAAACGAAATATCTCAAAAACTATACGAGATAGGATAAACAATTATTTAAACATTTTCAATTTGAATTTGATTATTTTTTTTATTTAAAAAAATGTTTCTCAAAATATCTTTAATTTTATCATCTTTTTTTATCAACCAATAAATAAGGATCAACTGATCCTCAGAATAGCTGCGTTCCCGTACAATAATGCATTACTACATTTTGCAGGTTTTTAGAGGATGTTACCCAAAAAGCGTTCCTGTACTCGAAAAGCCTGTAAATGAGAACGAAAATGAGAGAGTAATTTATGTTCTCTGTTACAGGTTTTTACCCGAAGAATTTTTGCGTGCAAACTCATTAAAAGTGTCATACTATCAAGTATTTTGCAAGCTGAATTGTAAATATTAAGTTTATTTTAGCTATTTTTATCATCCATTTTGCTCTAATTTTTGTTCCAAATACAGGAACAAAATTGTGACGTACTTTTTACATTTTTCCTCTCTCACAGAGCGCAATTTTCTTATTCTATCGTGTTTGACAGTTTTACAGGATTTTACCCAAAAAATTCTGGAACGCACCTAATGTATGAATTTTTACTGACGGCGCGCACTTTATTTCTCAAAATATGTATATTCGACACAGATTTTTTTAAAATTTTTATATTTTAATGTTATTTTTCAATTAATCCTAAGAATATATCTGCTTTTTAATCGAATTTCTCGACATAACTTTGGAAAATATCAAACAATTCACACAATTAGACTGTGGCACACTTTTGTATAATATTCATATTTTCCAAAATAATAGCGTGAATTTTGTTATGAAAGCAGATACATCCTAAAGATTGATTGAAAAATAACATATAAAAAACTGAAAAAAAAACAGAAGTTATATTAAAAATATTTTGAGAAACATTTTTATAAAAAAAACTCATGTTTAAACAATTATTTTAAAGTTTTTCATAAACCTTAAGCTTTTTTAAACAAAAAAGTCTTCATTATTTTTATTCTATCCCCCATAGTTTTTGAGATATTTCGTTTCAAAATACATATGTACATATGTTCAAGAAGTCAAAACAAAAAAAAACAAAGTGTGCAGTTATTAGAGCCACCGATATACATACGTCACCTAACATCCAAAAAGTCGTAACCTCAATAATTTTAAAATCGAAATTTTGATTGATTATGATGCATATGACTAAACTACATGTACATAAAGATATTATCGAAATGCAAAAGACCCGTAGCAAGTTTTTGTGTTTCAAAAAAAAAAAATTAAACACAGTATTTGAATTCTTAAGATAACTAAGTTAGCTTTATCTCTTTTGAATCTTTTACATAAGAAATTCATAACAATATATTTTTCCAGCATACGTTGTTTGCTTCTCCTGTATAAAACTAAATAGTGTGGTTACGGGCTTTTTGGATGTTAGGCGAAGATATATGTATGTATATACAATAGGGTGCTTTTTTCCAAATTTGTAGACGGATTTAATTTTTTTTTTCACCTATATTTCAGCTTGAGTTTTAAAAATAATTGTGCCAAAAAAATTTTACAAAAAACCGACTTTATAAAACGTTAAAAAAATCTACCTTAGGTGCCAAATTATAGCGTTTTAGGAATTTTTTTTTATGTGCTTAAATTTGCGGTCCCATATTGATTTTTTGATTGAGCCTGCGGTGTAACGTTTTTTATATTTCATATCTTTCGGAACATTTTCAAATTTATTAGTCAAACCTCACTATTTAGTTTAATGAAAATAATGTTTTGTTATTTAAATTTAATACACAGATGTATAAGTTTTTATTTAAAATGTTTTATTTGTACTCATAGCTTCAACAAAATACTTAACTTTCGCCGTTTTCTGTCAATGGACTATTACAAAAGCTATATTAGAGCTTGAGATCGTAGATCAACGACAAAAACACAAATGCGTACTGGAACTTGAGGATTTAATTTTTGCTGTTGACAAACATTCCGACTTTGTAAAGTTTACGTCTAAAATAGGAGACTTGAAATTTCGTTATTTAGAATTTCTCCAAAAAGATTGGGTTAAAAATGATTCCATACGGATTAAAATGCTTGCTGAGAGTTCTAGTGCGCCTCATTTTAATTTTATCTATACCATTGTAACACTTAAAAATTACTTCAAACGTATTGGCGCAAAACAACGCAGAGGCGACATAAATCGAAGTATTTCAGAAATTATCATTTCTTTGCAATTTACAGAAATCATTTTAAATTTGGACAAATTGGCAAGGTTTTTAGAGCCTTGGCAATTGATTTCAAATGATTGGGTTGATTATTCCACGAAAAGAAGGAAACTGAAAAAGGAAAATAGACAGAATTTATATACAGCAACGATGTTACCAATGGTACATGTGGATAGTAAAGGTTTTATTCTTTATTTGCCTATTGATACTGGTGCACCTTTGTGCTCGGCTGCTATTGCAAAGGTTGTATTCCATTTACATATATTAACAGATAAATAATTTAAATTTCTTTCAGATTGAAAACATCAAAGTAACAAATTACCTTGAAAATCCACTTCAACGCAATCCTATCAGAATGGATGTTTGGACTAAAGCATCCAATTTAGGTATGCTTGGAATGCCAGGTGCTTATATTGAAGATCGTCAGTACGAAATCACATTTAATAATATCTCTGCTGCTACTGGTAATTGGCATGATATAAGAATTGCCATGTATGAAATGGTAAATAGTTTGAATCGTTCAAATCCTGCATTTGAGTGGAATAATCCGGACCGTAAAACCTCATTGGAATTTTCAAATTTTTTTACTGATATCAAATTCGTAATAATATTTGCACCCTGCGTCGATTACAATAATGTTCTTATTTGTGGTCAAGCTGTGGAATTCAATTGCGCTTCAGATTTTGTTTCCTCATGTACTACTGCGCAAATACATTTATTGAGTTGCTTATTAGCAGATTTCGGGAATATATCAAGGTTTAATTAAATTATTCTATAAGTATTTTGTTGTTAATAATTTTTCTTTCTTTTTTTTCGTTAGGGTCGTTGATAAATTATTTTGCAAGCAACCACCAATTCCAACTCCAGCTATGTCCGTATCGGATTCTATAATAAGAACTTTAAATGAATCGAATAGTTATCTTCGTTCTTCAAAATCATGCAATTCTATACCAAATCAAAATCGCCAAGAAAAAAAGCGCCCCACGATCTATTACGACGCAAATGCATCAACATCAACTATTTTTGAATCTATTAAAGAAGACAATGAGAAGATTGTTAATACAGATTCTGGCTTTATGTCTTGCGAACAAAACAGCTATATGTCTTGTTTATCTCTAAGTCGTTGTAAAATTTCCTCTGCTGATCACTTTAGCTCACTCGCAAGCAACTCATCAATTCTACAAGAACGCATTGAGTATCCAGAAGCACCATTACGGTATATCCCGTATACAATATCGCTGGTTGCAGGAATATTCATTTTGAAATTATTCGAAACCAAACGGTCATTTGACAACCAAAAGGAGAATTCCAGGGAACCGCTGCTCTCATTTACATTTACGCATCCAAGCTTCATGGTATCGCAATCTATATTTGAACTAACAACGCAAATATATCTGTTTAATTTCAACGTGAATATGGTTAGCAGGGAAGTGTTCAAACCCGAAATGTCATCTGAGGAACTTGCAGAGGAAGAACTTCTTCAAGAGGAAGTGTCAAAAGGACCAGCAAATCTATTCCCATACGTTCTAGTGGAAACCAAACTTGGAAATGTTGGTCCCACTGGTATAAAACCACCGATTTTTCAACTTAAGTCGCTAGAATCCAAAAAGAAATTAAAAGAAGTTGAAATAGAATTTTGTAAACCAATAACAGTCAATTTAGCAGAAGATCATATTGAGGGCCTCTGCAAATGTATATTGCTTATCCACGATGCTTGTGTAGACAGTTGCTTTAAAGTGCCAATTGTAAAAAAAGTTGTACGTGACACAAAAATCAAACTAATGCGTAAACAATTTTTTGATGCTGATCGTATTTATTTAAAATTGGATAAAATCGAATTTAAGATTTTTAATGAAGTGGATTATAATGGTAAAATAATTTTGTCTGGAACCAAGGCTAATATTAAATTTTTAACACGTCCTGAAAAAGCTGTTGCTAAAGTTTTGCTTGGCGCATTTTATGTGCGAACAGACAACAAAATTTTTGTGCATCCTATAAATTTACGTTTTTCAATTGATTTTGTCACAGAGCCATGGTGCCGCTTACCACTTATTAAGTCAACGGCTAAATTCAATGTTATTCAGTTGGATCTCGGTGTATATTCACTAAGAAGTCTGCGTAGAGCTTATGAAGGTTACAATAGAGTACATAAATATTTGAATGCAGTGGGGGATAGATTCCTTAAGAATCATTCACATCCAATCCCTGAGGGCGACATGCGACGTGAAAATTGGCTTCCCATAAAATGTCCAACACTTGTAAATACTGAAACAAACAAAAACCAGCGAGAGGAATTCTATCAGGATGACTTAAGGTAGTACCTAACATGATAAAAAATGTATCGTAATCATGTTTTTATTTTAGAGCTGGCGCTTTTCAATTTGTAGAAATGACTATAGATTCATTTTTACCTCTTCCATATCAAATACAAATTATAAAAAAAAATTTTGGGATTATTTGTTGGCGTTATCCTCAACCAAGGAAAATGACTAAAATTCATTTATTTCCAGTGCCAATGGCTGTAAGTACTTAAGTTGTAATATGTGTTTGAAAAAAATACCCCATATACGTACATACATAATACATATGTTAGAGAAATACATAGCTTAATATCACCTTATTTTATTCACTCCACTTCACTTTTGCTTTGCGTTGTTTTTACATTAACGATACCGTGTAAGTGGATTTATGCAGTAAATAAGTTTTTGTTAACGTTAGAGAATACAAAGACTCATTAGATCATATTGGAAAATTGCTCTACGTTCAAGTGGTCGTATCTTGAAATAAAAGAGTTACTACAAGCAATGACTTTTTGCATAAAATATATTATACATTTTTTCTTTGGATATTTAACGAACGCTAATAGAAATTCAGCAAAGTCGAGTTATAATTTTTGTCGCCGCGTGAAACAATCACATACGTTTTATATTCCTTTCAGCATGTGATGATGAAATAACTTTTTTTGATATGTTGACATTTTTCCAAAATACACTCTGAAAAAAATCGATTTGTTGCATTAAATTTATTATTTCTGCATTTAAAAACAGAAACCCCAAAAAAAAAATATTTCTATTAACTTTTTCCGCTAAAAAAAACATATATGTTACGATTATGTACCGAATTCGTATGAATTTTTTGTTTTACAAGCAATAATTTCCAATTGGTAAATATTGATAAAAAAATAACTCACATTTTATTTATGTGCATAGACTCCCAATCCAGTAAATATAAGGTGTCGCATGGAATACTTCAGTGAAACACACGAACAATTCATAGAATATTTGAACTTTTGCCTATCAGAGACGGTATCAAAAGAACTTGAGTTGCCAGAACGTGAAATTTGTGCGAATATATGGCGCGTGGTCATAATGCAAGCAGTTGTGTCAGTAAATGCTGATTGTTTTGATGATAACATGGATGATGATGAAGTTCGATCTGTAAGATTTATAATTACGAAAAAAATTTAATAAATTTTTAAATGACTTTGCTTATCATTCATAGATCAATACAATTAAAAGCGAAGACGCTTTGAAGATAATAGCTGAAAACACAAGTAAAAAGAGCGGAGAATCTGAATTTATCCTGCACCCAAAAGCTTTAGTAGGTTGTATGCGCATCGATACAGTCTTTCAGTCGGAGTGTGTGCCAAAAGTTCAGTTACTGATCACCTTTAACAGCATCAGATTAATATTTCTAAATCAGCCAGATGAACATGTACTTTTACCTTCATTGCTAAAAAAATTTAAATTAGCAAAATCAACTCAGATTAGTCAAAGTTTTATGACGATCTTTGTAGAACGTATAAATCTGTTTTTGGTACTTAATTCGCTACAAAAATTTTCTATGAATAGCGATATGGAATTTTCTATTAAATGTATAGATTATGGTTTTCTTAATATGGTCTATTTACTCGAGGAATGTAGACTGCAAAATTATTTTAGCATGAATAAGAAAACCAATTCTCTAACCTGCAACATGATACTAAATAAGATTTCTGTTAATTTTGGTCCTGCAATTTTGCACACCTTACTGTCTTCAAGAAAGCATTGGTTAGAATTTTTAAAAATGAGCAAACATGGAAAATATGCCTTTATACCAAAGTGTATTGTTGTTAATCGTACACATTCGACTTTATCGTTTGGACAATCAGGCACTACTGAACGCATAGCGTTAAAACCAAGAGAATGCTGTATGTATTCGTTCCGCAGTGATTATTTTAACCAAGAGCTTACATTTTTCATTTCCGATAATTCGTCAAAAATTATTGAAGCTTCACAACCGGTGCCTATATGTTTTAAGTTGGAAAGCGATACACACTTGCAGTACATACGTCTGGGGAACAAATGTCTTGTAGTTAAAACGCGCAAACTATCTGCATCACAAATTTATATTCTGGTCAAGGGTCAAATGGAAATTATGTCGATGGTAGATTATGAGTTTAATCTTGAAATATGCGGCGATAACACAATGTATGGTGAAAAAAGTTCTCACGAGTATGCAGTAATAAAAAAAAGTCGAGCCACATTCTTCAGAAGTGTTCAACGAAATTCAAATATTGCTATGAGGTTAGTCTACTTGTTTCGATTTTAATAACTTCTTTATATGCATAATATGCACATACATATACATATGTATATATTAATATTACAGAATGAAATTTACGAACGTTAGGGGAAAACTACGTTCGGGCGATATACCATTAAGAAGTAACAGGCATTTGCCATGGTTAGTAAAGGGTAAGTATTTTGAATAATAAACGAACAGACACACAAAAATCAGTCAATAGTTTGAAACAGGTCCGATGTACCTAAATATTCCACAATAAAAATTCATAGTTAAGCGATATCTCTAAATAAAAAACCGAGAATAGACTCGTTGCTGTTAGTACTTTGGACCTCTCTGTTTTGGTATCTGTTTTTCGGATGAATAATAAATAAACAAATTAAAATTTTTTACAGTTCCTAAACAAAATAATGAATTTATAAGTTTCTGGGTGCGGGTTTTACGTGAAGACATAAACGAGCTAACGGCTGATAATTTCCAACCCCAAAGGTTGCTTATAACAATTTGGCCGGTTTTTGAAGTATCTTCATATTTAACATCCAAAATGATAGCAGAAGAAACAACTACTAGACAACAACTAAAGCTAGCAGCTAATGGTGGGCATGAAGTGCTAAATGTTCCCGCAACACATCTATCAGAACATAACTTATTATTTTTTTATAAGTAAGTTTTAAACATAGTTTAAGTTTATGCAATTTACGAACCGATTTAGACTTTTTTTTTAACATTTGATATTCATTAAAATTGAACATTATTTCAAGAATCTTCACAGTCATATGCAATCACCGATATTCATGTGAAGTTAAACAAATATGACAACAAGACAACAGTTGGTACAATTCAACCTGCCGATTTGTGTAAGTTCACATGAATATACATTTTTCGGTAATGATTGGGAAGTATGATGATTATAATTCAATTATAGTTAATAACAATCTTATCTTTAAGCACCTTGCAATCAAAGTTAAACTGCGTTTTATTCGCCAAGTCGCTATCTATGTGCGAAGAAAAATACAGGTTGCTTGCAATTGTTTATAAGTGGCTATAACTTTTGTAAAAACTATCACAAATTTAAGATTAAAGCACAGTTTCGAAAATAAAACGAAATTAAAAAATATATCTAAAAGCCAGAGCCTGCAGTCATACGTCAAAGTATAAAGGCTGAAATTTCGTGTGTGTACTCTCACTACTATAGCTAAGAACAATCGAGGGTTACAAATCTTGTGTAATGGTATCAGGTAATAGCAAAAACTGGGCTAAGTAACGTTAAAACAAAGAACAATTTTATGACAGTATTTAAAAAGCCAGACACATCCAAAGACAAATAAAGGACAGCTACAACTATACATTTTAATTCCCGCAGTCAAAGATGTCAAAAACTAAGTAAGATATTGATAAATATTTCAGGCAAAAATTATAGGATTTCCAAGGGGTCAAATAACAGTATTCTTGCATGTGACCTTGAAACCATATTTTCAATGTCTATTCGAGAGCAACTGTGATTTTTAAAATACGAAGCTATATTTTTTATTGCAGATATGCATTCTATGGGAAAAAATAGATGTTTTGTATGAAAAATTATTCTCTACGACTTTTAGTTTGGTCAAAATTTCACCCTTACTATTTTTTCTCCTAAACTATCAAATTTCAGTAAAATTTTCGGGTAAAATCTTGAAATATTGTGATTGAATAGTATTAGTAGCTCTACAGCATAACTATTCGTTGAGTATGATGTTTGGTAAACCATTTCAAAGTGCGCTTTCCCCACATACATATGTGATTTGATATCTGTCGTCCTACTTCGTTTCAATTAACTATACAGCTGCCCTTTATCATTGTTCAGATGCTGACTAGGAAGTTGTTCAGTCTTCTTAAGTTCACTGGGGTTCGCAAAGTCACGTCATCGTTGCCTCTACAGTGTTAAAATTTATTATATACATACATACATCTCCATAAATCGTTTGTATTAATATTCATATCTTTTGGTGTTTTTCAGCTTTCCAATCACTGATGATTCAAAATCTAAATTTGGCCTTTCACTCAAAAATCTTAATTGGAATAAATTCTTCTGGTATGATGACCAAAAATGGACCATAGAAAACGCGTTAAATGAATTGGCAAAAGTAGGTCGTCTCAAGTGGCCAGTTTCGGATGAAAATGAATGGCGTATACACCGAGTGTCACAATTAAGCGCTCCACCGACTGTATGCTATAAATGTTCACCGTCCCGTGTATTTGGTTGTGCGCTGAAATTAGAAGTATCTCCTTGGGGCTTATTTATAAATGGCAGCGGTATTTTAATAAGTGTGTTCGATCCTGAAAATCAAGAGCACTTACACGTAGACGCCAATTGCATTGAAATGATGTTTGCCATCAACGGTGCATTTTCAATTAAAATTCAAAATGGTGCAAACTGGTATGCTTCATTACTAGTTTACTTTGATGGCACGGTAAATAAAGACGATGAAAAGTATTATACTCTTCAAGAAAGTATTCCTATAGATATAAATATATCATGTGGCCTGGAGGTTGCTATATTTGTTCTTCAAATGAAAATTGAAAGTAACCGTAGGATATTTATATTGAGCTCAAAATATTGTATTACTAATTTTACTAAAATAAAACTCTGCCTAATGTCATTTGCAATGGGACAAAAGGAAACCACCACCAGGCAAGATATTAAACTTTTAGATAAGCAAGTAAGAAAGAAGTATATTTTGCCTGTTCAATCGTTGGAAAATTGGTATGAAGTACTGAAATTAATTTCGTATACGATATAAATTTTTATTTTCGTTTTAGTATCGGCATTTCACTTGATTGTTATACCGATATCAATTTTCGTAAGGCTGAACGCTCTGAAGATATAGTATTCAATTATTATGTATGCATTAAAATTTGTGAGGAATCTGACGTTTCTATGCCAATTTTGTTAAATGCACAATTTACACGCAGATGCTTGAGTATATCAAACGAAGGCGAATCAGTTCCATTGGTGACTACACTCATCGAAAAAAATGGTATTCTATACTTAAACATATTCGAAGACGTACGCCCAGCAATATTGTTGAACAATCAGACGGAAATAAAATTGTACGTTGCTCAAACTAAAGCTGCTGAAAATAGCAATGTGTCAAAAATATCATCAGAGCATTCTGGAAAACACTTCAAATGGTATCAGTTACTACCTGGTTATAGCAAGGTTTACTATACCCCACCAGATATGAGCGAAAATTTCCCGGAGGTAGAATCGACTATATGTAACTTGACGCTGGCTATGTATACAGGCAAGTTTACTGTTGAGAAAATTTTGAAAGACTTCCACAAACGATGATGTTTTATAAATCAGAGTTACCGGAGGGAGACTCTGCAAGATGTATGGTGGCCCCGAAAGTTTGTAATTTTATACGCTTACTGTAATTATTTAAAGCACAATATTTGCTATAATATTAACTCCATATATACAGCGCTGGATTAAAGTAGGGCTATAGCCCCGAGCCCAACCAGTGCTGGATTAAAGTATTCGCTAGGTTAATAGGTATAGGTAAGGCTAGGGCCCGGACTCCGATCTATATTTTTAAGAGCTGACGACTTATACCCATTTCACAGCAAATTTGACTTTAAAGTACTAAATTGGGAGTTGAGACCTTTCCAAATATATTTTGTATATGCCGATCTTACTTCGATGTTGTGATGAGAAATTTCTATGGTGGTTTTTGCAGGGTGAAAATTTTATAGCACTAAAACACTCTCGAGGTTAGTTCGCAAAACATATGGTACACTCCAACTTATTTTTTCTTAAGATTTAATGCTGTGGATTTAGTCCAAAAAGCGTTCCGTTACTCGAAAAATCTACACAAAAAACAAAGTTTTCTGAGTAAATTTGACAAAATCTTGTAAATTTGGATTAATGCATTATTGTATTGGAACAAGCATATTTATAATCTTAACACATTTCCACTTCATTTTTCGCAGATAACGTCGAAAAGAAAAGTCTCAAATGGTCAAAACCTATACGCACCGACAAAACATGGGAAAAGTTTTTGAACGTTCCAAATTATGGTGACGTTAGAGTTGTAGTTTGTGATAAACATAAAATTATACGTGTAACAATTTACTATATTGCAGAGGTAGGCAGATATTGTAATCGGTTATTTAAAAAAATAAAAAAATTACTGAATTTATGTATATTACAGCAATTAGAGTTCTCTGTTAAGGATCTGCGTTCACGTTTACTATCCGCTCCTTCACAAGAAGAGTTCAGAAAATCCCCAAATGATGATGATGGTGAATTTGATGACGCTAATTCAATCGGATGGAATGTGGACTCTCATTCAATACAAGAAGATCTCACAATTACACCAAGGTGCATACACTTCCGCGATGACTGTGGAGAAAAACTGAAAATCAAAATACGTTTCCTTGTCAAAGAAATAAATGTTAGTCTAAAAACTGATGATAAACATCAAGACTACAAAAAAATAGAAGTAATGGCGCTTAGTGTGGATGATTTTGTTGTAGCCTTTGATGAGGATGATGATCAACGCCAAATGAATTTACTATTTTCTAATTTGCAAATCGATAATCAGCTTTTCGCATCTGGAAGGTATGATTTTCCTGTAATATTGTGCGCACAAGAACTGTATGTACGCAATCCTGTACTGCCGCATATTCATCAATTGGATGCTTTTTATGAAGAATTACGAACAAAAATCAAACCAATGGCTGTAATTACTATAAATCTTTATGATGAGGAATTGGCAATCCATTCGTTTGTATGCAGCATAAGTCCGATACGCGCTTACATTGAGGATTCCTATCTGAATGATTTACTTAATGCATTATTAGAGTGTGAGCCGTCGAATTGTGTATATCATCCGAACACTGAGTGGGAACGCGTGGATCTAACGAATGACCACATCTTACTACCAAATGATGTTGCTGCACAAGCTCTTTACATATCAGAGCCTATGAAATTACAATCATTTCGCATTCAACCGCTTAGCGTGTTACTTTCGGTACATACTTCAGTAAGACTTTACATTGCGCTGGATCATTCGCCACTGTCTTTTTCCGCATATGAAAAAAATCAAATTTATACGGTGCCTTTACGTTTTGGTCAGTCGCTTGGCATGCATTACTTATCGGGTGCCATTTTTGGTGCCGGCTGGGTAGTGGGATCATTGGAGATATTAGGTAGCCCTAGCTGCTTGGCGCGCTCGTTTTCTATAGGACTACGTGACTTTGTTTCAATGCCGGTACAAGGCCTATTCCGTGGTCCTTGGGGTTTTGTTGTCGGCGTGACCCAAGGCTCGGCTTCGTTATTGCGCAATGTCACCACAGGAACGGTTAATTCTGTGACAAAATTAGCTGCTTCAGTGGCAAGAAACTTGGACCGTCTTACATTAGATGCGGATCACATTGAGCGCACAGAAGCTTTACGTCGTTCACGTCCACAAGGTTTTACTGAGGGATTTTCACAAGGTATCACTGGCTTAGGTATAAGTATATTGGGAGCTGTCGGCGGTCTAGCTCGACACACTTTAGAAGCACGTTCCACAGTAGAGGTTGTCACTGGCGTGGGTAAAGGTCTGGTGGGTGCTTTCACAAAGCCAATAAGTGGTGCAGTTGAACTTGTGGCACTCGCTGGGCAAGGTATGTTGCACACTGTTGGGTTCAATGCAATGCCGCTGCAACGAACACCGGCAGCGGACTCCAGCATTACCGTAAATCCATCGGCCAATCGTATATGGAAGTTACTGCCTGGAGCATTGACATCTGATCAGATATTATTCTATCACGAAGTTTTGCTTGTTGTAAAAGATCAGTTGAGAAAGGGTTATGCGTTTTTGACATCAGCCGTATTTGCAATCATGGAATCGCAATGGGATAAATTGTCATTTGTATATCCAGCTGACAAAGTGGAATTACATATAGATCACAATGATAAAGCATTGATTCATGTACGGAGGGTTATGGATGGAGATGATATTGATGAGGTTAATATGTCATGCAACTTAAGTAGTTTTGAAATATTAACATCTTTTTTTTTTACTTAAACAGCATCAAATTTACGTCAACCAGCGAATTATGAACTTTTTACAAACTTCTACTACATCTATTCACTTGAAGGGCCATTTGACAAATGACTCATTAAACGATATGCTGCTGGGTTCATCAAAAGATGAAGGTGTATATTTAGACTGGTCTTTCTACATAGCTGAACACATGGGGGAATATTTAGTTGAATATTTAAAACTTATAAATAATAGGACGGAATAGGTAATTATTTGTATATCATTTTTGTAAAAAAAAAACTGAATAATTTTACATATTAAATTTAATAAACATTTGAATATAAGAGAAGAAAAAATAAAATATAATTTTTTGCAAAATATAAATTCAATACATTTCATTGCAAATCATCTAGTTTTTAGCGGTATACTTCAATTTTGAAAATTGTTTTTTTTTAACACTGTTTCAAAAATTTTAGAGTTTTTAATAAAACTGAGAAAGAAAATTTAATTTTTAAACTTCCATCTAATTTGTATTAGTTAGTGTAGTAACTTTAGTCAAAATATTTGCAAAACTCGAGCGGTTTGTAGTCATTGTAAATCTTAAAATTTGACCTTGTAGGTAGTAAGTCAGCATTTTTGAAAGTAACTTTTCGTGATCTTACGACTCTTGGCTTAGCGATTTTCATTTTTTGCTTGTATGTGAGGTTTGGCCAAACTAACCCTTGCGTTGCACTTGGTTGCACGACATTAAATAAATCTCAGTATCTTGTATCGGAGGTGCCACACGCTCTTGTCATAATTCATCTAATGAGATACGTTTTTATACGTAATAAGTCGATATATTTGGGGACCCTATTTGAAAACATAGAATTAAGTCTTAAAAAAAGAAAGAATCTTTATTCTAAACACAATAGATACTATAACTATGCTACTACATTTTCATATTTTTTGCACAGCTCAAATCAAAATTTTTAACTGCTATATGTTCGAGTTTAAGATGTAATTTTAATTTGTTGTTGTTGCTGCTGAATTTGTTGCTTTTTTTCACGTTCACGACGACGCAACTTCTTACGGCGACGATCGATACTAGCAAGATCACCTTTGATCATATTGTATGTTTTACGCAAATCTTGTATTTGTTTTAATAAAATGGCAATTCTTTGATCCGGATTCATATTAGGATCTGCAAGCAAAACAAAAGAAAACTAATTACAAATAAAGAAACTCAAAAGTTTTGAACAAACTTACCCAATTGTACCAAGAAATTATATGGACACGGTCTACCTGTTGAAGTTTGCAGCTGCTGTTGCAATTGCTGTTGATGTCTCGCTGAGGTAGTGCTACGTTGGGATATAGTATCTGAGTTGTCGTCACTATCAGAGCCAGCTAAATAAAATGTACACAAATAAATTTACGTTTTTCAAGTATTCGGTGTAGGACTTACCTGTATTTTTCTTGGGACATACTAAAGGGCGTCTTCGTTTACTTTGCTGTTCACTTATTATGGACATCATTTCGGATTGTTTACGTGTGCGCCGTCGTTTTCTCGGTGATACTTCATTTTCAATATCAATGTTTTTCTTCAAATCTTCGCTACTTTCGTCTTGACTTGCGGAATCGTTAGGGGAACTGTTGGACGCCGGATTTGTGATTGTGTTTCCAACTGATTTTCCGCTCGTGTTTGAAGTCGTTGGCATATCTTTATTTGTTATTTCATAGTCCGTAGCTTTATCATCCGACGAGTGAGTACTACTGCGATGCATCGACTCTTCTTTGCCAAATACAGGTGCTGGACTTCCTGGTATTGTTTCTTCACAAAGTAATAAATTTATGGAATCATTGTGTGTATCAGCACAAGCAACGGCAAGAGTTGATAAAGAATCATCTGTTTTGTAATCAATATGTTTTTTATGCTTAAAATTTTGTGACAATTTTTCTTCATTACCGGAACCCACGATATTTGTAGGGAAATCTATAATTGGTTTTACACCATCATCTGGACGTAGTTCAGTGCGAGAATCAATGAAAAACACTGGAGCGGGTAATGGAGTAAAAACATTACTGCTGCTGATGGTGACCGACAATGCTGCTTGGGACACTGGTACCATAGTCGGACTAGGCTTTACTGGTAAATTTCTAACAGCCGCCGCATTTTCAAAAGTTTTAAGTGATGCTGAATTTGCAGAAAATGAAGAAGTAGCTTGCGTTGTTGTTTGTAAGTTTGTTGCTGATGATGCCACAGGAGTAACAGAAGCTTTACCGCACAACAATTGTTGTTTTGTTGGCATTGGCGTTTGTTGAGCCGCAGCTTGTGCACAAGCTGCTTGCGCTGCAGCTACAACTGATGGTACCGCACTGGAAGCTACGACAACCGATACAGGTATATCGGGGAGCACAATAGGTACAACGGTAGCAGCTCTAAGAGGCTGCGGTGAAATTACTTTGACGGGAGCGACAGAGCTGTGAACTTGATTCGGAGTGTTAGCAATGATCTCTTCTTTTTTCAATTCAATTATTGACATTGCAATGTTTTGTGTCATAATATGACTGGAAGTGCTTTGGGCATCTGTAGTTGGTGTTTGCAATTCAGCAGAGGATGTAAGTATTGGTGAGGTTTTTGATGTTAAGATAACACCGGTGTTTGTATGTAATTTTCCAACTAAATTTGTAGATATCGTAGACACTGATGAACTGCTTACTACAGCGGAGTGTGGTTTTCCAGCCGTAACAACCTTAAAGGGTAATGCAGTCGGTACAATAGCAATAGTAGCACTTGGTACGACAATTGAACCAATGGGCATTATCTTCGAAACTAAAGGAGGTTCAACTGTTTTAATGGAAGTTATTAATGTTTGAACATGTGGTAATTTCCCTTCAACTTGTTGTGTTGCTACGGTTGTATGTGGACTTTTTTGAGTTTCGCCTGGGTCATCAACGTCTTCAATGACAAGACGTTGCTCAGAATCAGTGCTATCCATGGAGTCATCAGAGAATGTGGTTGAAAGCGCAGCTGCAGCTGATGATGAAGATGGTGAAGGTATAATCAGAGCAGCAGTTGATGGTACTGGTGTTTTTTTCTGTATAGCACATTCTAGTTTCTGTATTGTTTCGCTGAGGTCGTTATTTTTAACAGTTATGGATTCGAGTATACCCAATTTTGGTTCAGGACTGGTCAGTATTTGACGTTTGACTGTAGATATTGTAATTTTATTTGTAGATGGCGTTAAAATATCCAAATTAACATCTTTTTTTACTGTCGGTAACGCAGACGAAGTTGTTGGAAGTTCGATAATAATATTAAGCGTTTCTGAGATTGTGGATGAGAGAGAAGACTTTGTATCTTGTAAAATTGAAGTGTTCACTTCTTTTGTTATATTGCCACTTATTTCCAAAAGGTTTGCTTGTTGATTGGTTGAGTTCTTCTCAGTTTCCTGTTGTTTTATCTCCTTATTTTTATTTTCGACTTCTTCCTTCTTCTGACTGATTGCCTTTAACACCTTGTCGGCAATTGAAGTAGGTTTGCTCTCGAGTTTCGTAGGCTCCAAGTCAAATCCAGAGGATGAGGCAGATAATAGAATTTTTACATTTTCCAATTCAAATTTATTATCTTTGATGTCGCTTGTGCCAGTAGCACCTTCACCCTCATTGGATGATAGCTCAAAAACATTACTGAGATCTTTTCGTGTTTCGATAAACGGGCTGCCTACGATATGTGCTTGAGGTTTAGCAAGTGTTGAATGGGTCGGTGTTACTACTTTGGGTGAAATAGTCATTGTATTAAAACTAATTTTAGCAGTTGATGGCGATGCTGATGATGCTACATTTTGCAGTTGTGGTTCACTTTTAACAGGTGTTGTCAATTCAGCTGATGGTGCTGGTGGTGGAGTCTGTAAAACATCAGTTAATGCACGTGTTGTTTCCTGAACAGTTTGTGCGAGTTCTTCATTTAATGCATTTATGTTCAAATTAAAACTGGGCGATTTACGCAACGCATCAAAATGCTCGTTCTTTACCGGAGTTAAAAGATTTGAAGGTGCCAACATAGAGCTTTTATTACCCACATTACTAATAGTTGCTGTATGTGTCACAGTTGTGGCAACAGCTGTATGCATTATTTTATTTTGTGGAGAAGTTCTTGTTATAGTTTGTGTCCCATGAGCAGCATTGACTACTGAGCTTCGGAGCGATAACTTAGCTTCCAGCACAATTGGAGTAGTGATTGCTGTTTGCTTTTCTTCAATTTTCAGCTGTTTGGACTTTTCCGCTGCAGCTTCCTTCATAGGAGAGCCTCGTTTCTTTCGATTTACAAGCGTTGCCATAGGATTTGGTATGTGGGGAGATATGGTTGGCGTGCAGGCATCAGACGCAATACTCAATGCGACATTTACCTTCTGTGCCTGTTTACGTTTACTTTCAAATTGTGGTGTCACATGTAAATTACTTGTTGCATTGCCGGCTGTAGTTACCGAAAGTGTTGCTATTGCATTGGCTATACTAGTAGCTGCGCTCAAACTTGACTTGCGTATTTCATACTCAAATGGTTCGGGATCTTTGAACTCATATATGTCCGGTGATATTGGTTTGGCAATAGCAGTAGGTGGCTTTATATCATTGTTGGTCGTTGTAGATGACGTGGAGGATGAACCACTTATATCAAGTTTACTCATATCTGGTAATGAGCGTGAAGAAGCAGATGAAGTACAGGACGATGACGACGAGGAAGATGAAGAGGATGACGATGGCGAGCAAGCTGCAGGAGGTTCAATTTTTATAATTTCTTTGTGTATTGTGGATTCTATTACTTTCTTAGGTGTAGGTATATTGACATCAGTTGACGTTGCTTGCTTTTTGGATGTTTCAAACTTTTTAAGATGGGCTTGTTCTAACTTTTTTGTAGCCCCCAGAGGTTTTTCAACAATTACGGATGTATATTTTCCAACACCAGCACTAGTGCCAAAACGTGCTGGTGCAATAATACCAGCAGATTTTGATTCCACACTTTGAAGAACTGTTGGTGTTAACTTCTTATCTTCATCCTTTAGTAATAAACTTGTAGAAGATGATCCCACATCGACGGCGCTACCAGCTTTATGCATAACGCTAGTCATCACATCTCGTTCTATTTTAATCATTTTTGTCTCTTCCTTAAGCATTGGCTTTGATTTTAGACCTTCCTGTCGTTTTTCCGCTAGTGAGTCTTTAATGATTTTTTCGACAATATGAGTTTTGGTGGGCAGCGGCACTTTCTCCGTTATCGTTTTGCCACTAGGTAACTTTTCCAATGCACGTTGTTTGTCTGCATTAATTTTTTGTTGGAATTTTTTTGTCATATTTTCAAGAGTGGTTGTTTTATCTGACGATTGTGAATCATCATCACCAAATGAATCGGATTCAGACGATACATCTGTTGTTGATGATTTTGTCGGCTCTTCCTTTGGCTCTAATTTAGCATCATCTTTGAGCAAAGTATCATTGCTAGTTGTAGCTTTAAAGTCATCTTTGCTTTCTGTTTTAATGATGCAACTAACAATTTTGGATCCATCTGTATCTTCAGGTGATGGTGATTTTAATTTTTGAAAACCTTTGAGTTCCGATCGTATTTGATTTAGATCATAGTCCCGTCCTTTAGCACTCGAGCAAGTACTTCCCAAAGTACGACCAAGTTCAGGATTATCTTCATCTTCATCATCATCATCATCAGTTTCCGTTTGACTGTTGGCTGCTGAGGCGCTCATTTTATTTTTATCTAATGATTTGTCAGAAGGACCACCACCTATCTTATAAGGTATTTCCTTGGCGGCACGTGTTGGTCTACGTACAGGTTCATCGGAATCTGTATCCGATTCGGTTTGCATCGAAACATCAGACACATTTGCTGAAGTGCGTCGTGTATTGCTGGGAATAGTGCGTGTCAGTTTACGCTTTAAAGCCGACGCCGCAGGAGATTTTGTGCGACTTGAGTTGGATGCCACTGACGATGGGGTGGTCGAACGCGGTGGCAACGAATCGCTGCGTCCGCGTCCTCGCCGCGCAGATGTTGTTGATATTTTTGAGGATGGAATATTGCCAGGAATAAGTTGTACGGCTGGCGGCAAATTGCATCCAATCAGTGATGACGACGACGATGTCGGTGGTGTTGATAGTTGTGCCGCTGTTGGTGGTTTTGGTGGATTTTCCTTTGATTTTTCATGTTGTAGTATACCACCACTAATGCTTGACGTACGTCCTTTTTGTTTTGAGCCTTTTGAAAGATTTTCTGCAATACGCTCTCGCGGCACCCATTCATCGTAACGGTTGTTCCAGCCTGTGTAATGCACCAAATACATTGGTGTGCCACGTTGAACTGTGATTTCAATGACCTTGGCCTCGTAAGTGACTTTCTTTTCATGATAATAGACTTTAAGCTTATCACCGATTTCTACAATAAAATCTCCAGCGTCGATTTTTTCCAATAAACTGGTTTCTTCCTTTTTACGTTTACCACGCTTTTCATCACTTTGTGGTGTTTGCTTCTTCAGGAGCTTGTTTTCTTTTTTGGTCGAGCCTGGTGTGCCTAAAAGTATGCAAATTGTGAATGGATTAAAATAAGATAAGCTTTTTCATCGTACATGCGTATAAATTAAGCTCCGAGACAAATTCGTACTAACACCCTGTTGCACATAAGAGCTTTAAAGTGGATTTATGACAGAGCGAAATAAAGCTTTCGTGCTAATTGTGGTTTCATTTCTTTGACAGTTGGACGTCATTCCATCAATTGTTAAGCAAACAAACAATTTATACAATATTGTTTTTGATTTAAGTTAGTTTCCTTTTATAACCACAAGAATAATCAAAGTAAAAAATAACATTAATAAACAATAAATAAATAAAATATTTAAAAGGTGGACAAAGCTCAAAGTAATAAAACTCAACAGAATACAGTGGCTGACACAGACACACAAATATCTGAATTAACAACCCAAGCAAGTACAAGTAGTGAGCCGTTGTTGTACATAATCAGCGCCGTTATCGCAGGTTCAACATTAAACCGGAAAAAAACTACGATATGGAAAGACATGCATCATTAAAAATACAGGGCGCACAAATTTGTGTTATAACTCAACATGACAACCGAAACATAAAATTCTGCAGATTATTTAGTTAATCAACATTTGTTACGCCACAGCACGTTTAAATATTGATTCGTATTTTTAGTGTTGTTTACTTTCTCTAAAAAGTTTAAAGAAATAAGTCAGACAAAAACTTCGTGTAGACCAGAACTTAAACTTAATCTTCAAGTGGAACGAGCACTTCAAAGCTTCCCTTAACTTTAACGCGGAACAGATTTCTCTAGCTCTCATTCGCCAAGTTGTCTTTTTTTTTCAGTGTTTTTAGTGGGAAAAAAAAACAAACCCAAACAAAAGGTCGCATCGGAGATACAGACGTAAGAAGTTTCTGATATAGAAGTCTCTAAAAGACGGTATATGTTGAAAACCCCTGAAACAGTTTCTAAAATATGGGTACAAGCTGAAATAAAATTTAATAAGCTACAATATTTGTACACAAGTCTTTCATTTTCGAGATATGATTTGAAATTGACCTGTATTGAATTGAACGTATGCAGGTTTTGTAAAAATACGTGCATGAGAAAAACATAAGTAACGATATTGTCCTTTTAAGGATAAATGTTGAACATACATATCAAACATATGGAATATGGTAGCTGTGCGGAAATGTCATTATTTTACTAATTGCAAATCTACAGTAGTTTATAAAAAGATTTTTAGCCACGTTTCTTCGAAGAGAAAACGTAACCTAGTGGGATGGAATGGGAGATATCCCTGGCAGCTTTTGTTCAGGCAAAAACTTAATATTCTAAATCAATAAAGCTATTGAATAAATTGTTACAAAAAAATCGCTAAGACGTTTGGTAATACAAAGTCGCATTAGCAAAATTGGGCGGGCAAGGAATTGTTGAAATAGCACTTTTTTATGCAAGCAACATATATTATTCAAATAATTAAGAGATCAATTAAAAGAAGTTTGTTAAGCATTTCACAAATTCAGAAATTCTTTTTGATGGCACAAGGTTTGAGACAAGGTTAAGCTTGGTACAAAAACGGCATTTTTTATCATTTTGAAAGTATAATTCGTGCTCTTTACATTTTTTTAGCCATTATAATTACAATGTGTACAAAGATGAGAACTTAATGCTGGAGATCGCGCCGAAATACTACGGGGGTTTTTCAAATGAACAATCCCCGTAATTTAACCCTGATATTTGACTCAGATAAAATAGGCCTAGATTTGCCTAGATGTTCAGCCATTATATTTCAAGATTGTTTTTCCACACATTAACTGCAAAAACTTTTTGTCCACATTTCGTGTGCATTCTATTAAAATAAATATTTGATGCAATATTCAATAGACAGTTTATTATATAAAAATGTATACTTTTATAAATGTATCATTTTGGGTACCTTTCATACAAGATTCACATCATCATGGTCTTTTCGGCACTCATTATTGATAGTAATAACGTATATACGATTTTAAACCTATTATTATGTAATAATTTCTACAATTTTTTCAGAAATAAATAATGGGACTCTTGCTAAAAACTACACGACTCTCTACAACAAGCAAACATCAATATGTTTTGTTCGCAGCACAAAATTTAATATATCGAAGAGATAAAAAAAGATTACCACAATATAGAGAATTTTCCAGTTCAGAATCAAGTAATGATAAAACGTCATCGTCTGCAGTGCTTTACACCGCTATTAGTGCTTTTGGTGTTGCAGCGGGATATGTATTCTTTGAGTATAAAGATCAAATTTTAAATTGTATTAAAGGAGCAATATCACTATCGGCCAAAGTAGAAAAAGTAAATACATCAATAACAAAACTAACTGATGATGAAGTTTGTCGGCAGTGGCACAAATCTGAACGTAAGGATTTGCCTACATACAAGCAAGATGATGTGCATCCCCACAATACGCTTGAAAAAGGTATTTGGGTCACTTATGGCATAGGAGTTTATGATATAACTGATTTTATTCCAAAACATCCTGGAAGTGATAAAATTATGCTGGGCGCTGGGAGTGCTATTGATCCCTTTTGGGCTATTTATCAACAGCATAATACAACAGAAATTTTAACTTTGCTAGAGCGATATCGTATTGGAAATATTTCAAAAGAAGATCAGATAAGTACAGATGACATGGGATCGCCTTGGGCAAATGAACCGAAACGACATCCTATACTGAAGAGTACATCGGAACGTCCTTTTAATGCTGAACCACCAATGGCAATTTTAGCAGAGCAATTTTTCACCCCCAATGAATTTTTTTATGTGCGTAATCATTTGCCGGTGCCCGTTATAGATGTAGCAACATACGAATTAGAAGTTGAAGTGGAAACAACTGCATCGGGAACCGCAGAGCAAAGTAAAGTTTTAACTTTCGAAGATATTAAAGCGCTGCCAAAATATACAGTCACAGCGGCAATTATGTGTGGTGGTAATAGGCGTTCAGAAATGACAGCTGTCAAAGGTGTAAAAGGTCTGATAAATTTCATGTGTTTAAATTGAATTTTGTTTTATCAAGTCTTATTCGTTACAGGGCTCTCTTGGGGTGTTGCTGCAGTAGGAAATGCAACATGGAGTGGTGCTCGCTTGCGTGATATTTTACTAGAAATGGGTGTGAAACCTAATGAAGATCTCCACGTGATATTTGAAGGTGCAGATCTTGATCCAACTTCAAGTCCGTATGGTGCTTCAATACCACTCTTCAAGGCATTGGATGAACGAGGTGACGTTATACTTGCGTATGAAATGAATGGTGAACCATTAAACCGTGATCATGGTTATCCCATTAGAGTTGTAGTGCCTGGTACCGTTGGAGCAAGAAATGTGAAATGGCTAACCCGAATAGCAGTATCAACAAATGAGTCTTCTTCACACTGGCAGCAAAATGATTATAAAGGTTTTAGCCCTAGCACAGATTGGGATACAGTCGATTTTACTAAATCGCCCGCAATACAATCGATGCCTGTAACTTCAGCCATATGTACTCCAGCAGCAGGGGAATGTGTGCCTGTCTCGAAAGATGGTTGCATTACTGTACGTGGATATGCTTGGTCTGGCGGTGGTCGCCGGATAGTTCGAGTAGATTTAACGGCTGATAAAGGAAAAAGTTGGCATGTAGCTGATTTGGAACAAGAAGACCAACTTGACGGCAGACATTATGGGTGGTCACTGTGGACTGCACGTATACCCGTTCAAAAGACTGACGATACAAATATCGAAATTTGGTCAAAAGCTGTAGACTCTTCGTACAATGTTCAGCCTGAATCATTTGAAAATATTTGGAATTTACGTGGTGTTCTTTCAAATGCATACCACCGAGTTAAGGTTCAGTTGAAATTTTGATTCGACGAATTAAATGAAAGAAAAATGTAAATATGCAAGTTTAAACTTTACAATTGTAAATTTTTTTTTAAAATTAAGATAGAATGTTTGAATATATGTTATATTAACGAAAAAGTGGCTTTTTGATTCGATGAGGTAGGTTTGTTTTCTGTTTAGTGGCCGTTAAAACAAGTCGAAAAAAGTTTTCAGTAATTTGTTAAAAAACTATGGATTACAAACGAAATATGTATGTTTTATATATACATATTAGACATACAGCTGTAGAAGGGAGAATACATCGATTTCTTGGTCTTGCTGCCTTTGACGGAGTTATGTCGTCATTAAATATCTTCAAAATCGCATTTTAAACCGAATTCGCTTTTTTAGATTTTGTTAAAAACAATTACAGCTCAAAAAATAAAAATCTCCACAAATTTTACACACTTAAAATCAAATTCGATTGTACCATTAGAATTACGATTTAGGTGACGCCGCAATATGGCGATAGTCAAGATCTAATTGGATCCCTTGGTTTTCGATATAGATTTTTTAAAATTTTAACTTTTATTGTGCCAATATAATTACGTATTCAGAATTTACTTGCTATCTGGCTTCACTAGAAGTTCTATATAAAAGTTAGGGTAAGTTGGGGGCCTTTGGCTGCGGTTCGTATAGTATATCCAACTATTCTCTAGTCACTGTGCTTTTGCATTAAAATTTCATACAAAACGTAAATTTTTAGGTATCGATATCTCGAAAACTAACCGAGATATCGATTTATTCGATTTAGCATTTTCGATTTATTTTAACGTGTTTTATCGAAGACCATCGTTTAATAGGGGTAATAGATTCACTCACCAGTTGGAGAACTATCCCTCAATGTTGGTACAGCTTGCACTACCAAAGGAGTCTCTTTAACTATTGGCGGAGTAGGCGTTACCGGCTCCTTTTCCTCACTACGTGTTGCAGTAGTAGCAGCTTTTATTTTCGATAAAGGCACATCACCATCATCTTTTGCAACTAATTTTTCCTCATATTTCTCGATTAATCCTTTAACTTTACCACTGCCAACAGAACCCTTTCGTTTGTTTTTCGTTGTTTCGATACTTGATTCGCTAGTGTTTTCTGATTCCTCAGTAGCTGACTGTACGACAGAAGCACTGGACTGAACAACCTGGGATGCTACAATGGCTGCTGCCGAAGTGCTTGGTTGAATTATTACTGCTAACGCTGCCGTTGCTATTGCTGGTACTGTTGCTGCTGTCACTTTTGGTATTGTTACAGGAATCGTTGCTGCACTATTGTCTTTACTAACAGTTTCTGCTGGTTTTGGAGAAGCAACTGAATTCGCACGCACCAAACTGCGACCCTTGCTTCGATTTGAGTTGCGTGGTGTCATTAACATAGAGCAGCCCAATTTTCTATGAAATTCTCCATATGGTTGAAGAAACTTTTTAAATGCTTGCTTTACAAGATTTGCAATACTAACAGTGACAGGAGTAAATCCCAAACGAATTGCAATCGATTTCCATTGATTTTGAGAAGTGACGCGGTTATAGCCACCACGTTTTTGAACAGCTCTAAATAGGCGATATAAATCTACATCGCGACTTTGAATTGACGGTACCTTATTCAAAGGAGTGCCACGATCATCCATATATTTATATAACTGTGCTACAAAACGATCTTTTTCCTCGCGGGGTTCATCATCTGATGAATCTGAGTCCATTTCACCATCATCTTCACTAGACGAATTGCTGAGACCGAAAAGAGCATCACGATCCCAATGCGCTGGCAATACAGCTCCATCTAAATATTCAAGTGCAGCCTGTACGGCAGGACCATCTTGTTTGGCAGCAGCTTCACGTGTAAAATGTGTGGCTTCTTTTTTTGGTACTGTATAATAGCGTCCATCTTTAAAAGATCGCACAAGATATTCGTCTTTTACACGTATCCGTACTGTAGCCTAATAAAATAAATTAAAGAAATATATTAAAATGTTTCCAAATTAGATGTATGT
This sequence comes from Meiosimyza platycephala, assembly GCA_963662105.1. NCBI lineage: Eukaryota > Metazoa > Arthropoda > Insecta > Diptera > Lauxaniidae > Meiosimyza > Meiosimyza platycephala. The sequence goes on from OY759209.1 coordinate 78,218,385, forward strand.
ATGTAACTAAATCAACCTGTGCATTTGGTGATACCACCAATCCAGGGAACCATTTCTCTTTGTCTTTCTTTTTTGATTCTGTCTCTACGCAAACAACCTTTCCGATATTTTCTTCTTTTTCATTCACAACCTCTTTTGTATCGCTTTCATCTTCGTCATCAGAACTATCGTCATGTTGACGACGCCTCCCACGTCGTCCACCAACAACTGGATTACCGAAATGTTCTGGATGTGTTAGCGGTAGCTGATCAAGTGTTTCACTCTCATTAAAGTGACGACCGCTTTTTAAACACAATGCTGTACGCCTAAGCGTTGTTATATCACCGTCATCAAAGACGACCGTGTATTGAGAACAATCTTGTATTTTTGTAACTGTCGCTTCGACAGTGTCCTTACGATCGGGATGCTTTACTTCAACAACAGAGCCAACACGAAGCAAACCCGATTTAATAGCATCATTGGACACAATTCCTGAGCCGAGACCATGCTTATAAGCAATTTTAACTTTAATATTTCGTACAACCTTACTGACTTTTGCCTCGCAGAAGGCACCTTTATATTTTGCGCTGACCTCCGTACCGACAGATAGCGACGGCGGATCATCCACTTGCTAAAGTAGAAAAAAACATAGATTAGTATATGTATGTTAAACCTTTTTTTTTTAAATATTTTATAAGCACGACTTTATAGATGTCAAAGTTTTGTGCACTACCCTTTTGGCATTACAAACAAAATATCTCTACTTTTTCAGAAAAAGAAATGTATGTATTAATAAACGTAGATATAGCGCCAAAAACAAAAGGTACATCCAGTACCGTCGTGAGGTAGGCTGCGGTTAATCCGTTTAAGAGATGATAATCTCCTGTGTACTTTTTATAAAATCAAGCTACCTAGTACTACATAAACGCGGACAGCGAGCTCTGCATATGTTAGGAAGAGAGCCTTTTCCCATGAATTAATACGGAGAACAGACTACTTATATGCACGAGGGTCAGCGAATTTGACGTACTTTACACAACAGACAGGTGTTTCTCATCAACATAAGCACTCTAAAACCATTTGGAGTTGCTCTCGCCAAATAGGACAATGAAGCGATAGTTCTACCCAACTTCATAAAATATCAAATCAAACTGAATTTTAGCCCTCGATAGCTTCCGAGATCCTAATGTCCTGCACATGCGCATCCGCTTTTCTTGGGTTATCAAATCAATATATGTACATAGTTACATCATAAGATAATCTAAAGCCATGCTGCCCAATCAATTTTGTGACTTTCAATAGGCGCCGTTGCTATCTTTATTTTCAAAGGCAAACCCATGATTTTGCGAGTTTTTGATTTAAATCTAAAAACTTTAAGCAAACAATGCAATGGTATCCAGTAAAGCACAATTAAATCAAAAGTCGGAAATTTCTTGCAAAATTTTCCAGAGCACAGGCATTAAGGCAGGGAAGTGTCACACGAATGCTATGGAGTCTAACTTTGCCAACGGGGCATTGAGATGTAATCACTATAACTTACCTGCATTTTTTGGAGGAAATATCGCTCAAAACTCAGATTATCGCTTACAAACGCCACTTTTGCGGAAATTTATTGAACATTTCCTCCAGGAAAAGATGCAATGGGGCTTTCTAATATATATGCAGCAAAGAAACGATGCAACAGAAAAAAATGCCAATAAGCTCAGTTTAGTAGGCGTGGTATTTTTGCGCATACAATTATTTTATTTAATGGCTTAACTTTTACTTTATTTATTCGATTTAATATTTCTTTTCAATTCTTTTTTAGATAATAACTATAAAATTGGCGCTTTATGCAAAAAATTTCACTTTTCTGTGGAACTTTATTATTTTTTGCTCCCTTTTCCTTCTCTCTTCTTTCTTGTTATTTTTTTGCGTTCTATTTATTAGCCCACGGTTGCACATTTCAGTATATTTAGTTTACAAGAGTGTTGCCATTAACAACAAACAGTGATGTGTAAAAAATGAGATGTTTTATATATTTGAAAAAAATGTATATCAATATCAAGCGTTTCTTGTTAACATTCAATGGTAATCTATTGAAGGTATTTTGGCATGTTCTATGGAGAGGTAAAATTGGCACGGAGTTGCACAACTGTTTTGTCAAATTTATGCACAGGCTCGTACACTGAAAGTTACCAAGTGGAGCTCAACCGCACAACTATATAGTCGCGTGTATGTGAAGTGACTATTCAATACTATACATAAATAGATAAGTTTTTAGCATGATTCTAAATATTTAAAATTAAATATTGATTTAAGCTCTTCTACTATTAGTTATTATTAGTTCGATATATGAATTCATATAAGAAATAATTGTTTTTTACTCCCAAAAGGAATACGATTGTTTAGGTTAGGTATAATAAACATTATCATGGAAGCGATATGTCACGATAAAAATCTGTTTTGTGTTGCTAATTTTCTCAGTGGCAAATAAGTACAAAATGATTTTTTGAAAAAAGCACTTTAGAAGAAAAAAACGGTTATTGTGATATTTAACTAACCTAGCAGCAGTTGTGTTGATAAGGAACATTTTTTTTTGAGAGCATCAATACGAATGTCTGTGAAAAAATTTAGCGTGTTTTAAAATTGTTTAAACTTATAATACTTTGCATATTATATAAGGGCCGTGTTTTTTTTTTTTTTGACGCGAAAAAAAACATGGCTAATATATACATTTTGAAATTTCATAAAGGTAGCAAAGCCAAATGCCACACTCGCAAAATAGTGGAATTAAAGTTTACTTTCCACGCGATTACATGCGGCACTTTCATTTACACTGCCCTTTGAACCATATGAATTCTATTTTAATGAGCTGTCTCGTCGCATTCATTATAAATTACGTTACCCCGCTTCGCACGATAATTTGATACAAAAACAAAACGTACGAGAACTTACATTTTTTAAATGTAGCAAATTGTTTTCGTGATGTACATATGTACGTAATTAACGGTTTTTGATCTTGGAACTGAATTTTATGATAACGGTCTGTTTCACGTAAAAATTTGTAACGCACTTTCTTGTCTATAATTTTTATCTGATGAAAATTAGTTTCTGACCAATGGGAGAGCAATTTTTTTTGTTTTTAACAAATGCTACATGCCAAATGAGTTCTAAGTCTCTGCGTTACAGTTTTTTCCCATTTTTCCTGATATTCAAATTTACATAACTTACGAATGACCTGCATGCACTTACATATATGATGCCATTTCTTTTAACGAAACCATATAAATCCTTTGGTCTGCCTTGTAGTTAGATGGAACGTTTTTATTTATTTAAGAGAAGTAGCATTATAGTGTCATATCAAGTATGTAGCATGCTACTTGCACTTGCTGTCAGTGTTCAATTGTTAACATTTGAACGCAGCTTAGTTTGAACAACTGTTGCTGTTGTTATTTTAAATTTTCTTGGTGTAGTTTTTCGCTGAAGGTGAATATTTTGAGTTTGAAGAACCCGGTTTCAAAATTTTAGATAAATTGAACCCTCTTCTGTAATGAGAAACCAAGCTGTATTTCATGAAAATGAGATGCAGTCGTGTCTGGATATGGTTATTCACTATATCAAGGTTGAAATTTTTTGTTCAAAAACTTGTTTTATTTGCTCAAAATACACATTTGTATATGATATGTTAATGAGTTAATTAGAATAAATTTGTAGGAAAATAGAAATGTACATACATATGATTATTGAAAGAATTCTTGCGTTCAGAAATTGACTTTTGGACCGCCTTTCGCGTAAAAGTAAAATTTTAATATTTTATCAGTATCACAAAACAAAACTAACAATAAGTTAAAATATTGAGACCAAATAAATATGAATGCTAAATCAAACTTTTTTTTTAGATGAGATTGCAAAAGCAAACCGATATACTTAATCAGTAAAAATTTAATTAAAACTCAAGAATAAGTTAAAAACCCATGTTTGCATGTGTTTTATTGGCACAATTCCCTCAAGTCGATATTCTATGAAATACATAAATAAAAATAACCGAATTCGCTTTAATTTAAGATTGGTTACTTACGCTCGCTCCTCATTATTCTATGTATAAACTGCAATGGTTATTGGCTGGCTGCTGCTCATTAACCGCAGCAAATCTTCTGAAACTGAAGCGTGGTTTTACACTTTGCTTGCTTCTTGCTTCCTCTTATCGAATTTATTCCTTTACTGTACAATGAACAGAAACAAATAGACAAACAGAATACAATTGAATATACACAATGATTTCAATTAAATTGTGGCAATTGACAGTTCCTTGCAACACGCAGCTTGCCACTTGCACTCGATTTATGTAAGAAACAACAACAGTTAAGGAATGCAAGCACGAAACTTCAAGGAAGGCAAATGATGAAAGTGCGAAGGATGTGGCAATTGCAGTATGTGTGTCTGTTGATACGAGTATCATTGTAGAATTCGCAAAGGCTGTGGCGCTCAGCATCCGTTTCCGCTTTGGCTGAAATTGTGTACGTGTGCGTGGTGCGTTATTTCCATTTGAGTATTGATATTTTTGTGGCGCGTAGAGCAAGCGGTTGTAGTGCTTAAAAACTCGGCTTTAATTTTTTTATTTTGTGCGGAAGAGATATTTTTATAGAATTTGCTATAGTTATAGTTGTGGGATAAAGTTCTCGCAGGGCGATTATGCCATAAATTAACAGTCCAGCTAAAAGGCAACCAATCTATAGTGTACGTTGTTCTATTGAGTACCGATGCAACTTATAAGGAATGAGTTCAATTGGACGGACGCTCAAGTGATGCGTGAAAATTGTATGAATTGATGAACTGAACGTTTTACCACAGCTCAAAAGAAGTCTAGACCGAAGGCGATTCTAAATTGCTTACAATTCTAAAACGGTTAGAAATAATCGCTTACAGAGTTTAGCAATGTTTCTGATCTTGGCGAGATCCACGATAGCTACAAAGAAGTTAAGGATCTTCGAGTGACATCTGACATCTTTATTAAAAAAACCTCTCCAAATCAAAGTCTTCTTAATTTAAAATCAACTTGGAAACTATCGAAAATCACAGAGCAACGAGAATGATGATTGGGTAAGTCTTTAATTTTCTTGAAACATTCTGTATACTTTGTGGAACAAAATTATTTTTAATTTTGTCACAATTGCAGTGCATGCGTTTTTTTTTCTTACAATTTCTTTTTATTTAAACATAATGTATACAAATTTATTACTTCTCTAATTGCGCTCGAAACGCGCGTGCTTTTTTCCTCTGATTAATGTTTATTTTGCTTTTGGCAACGGACAAGAATAGCAACGTATTGGAAATTAGAAATATATGAGTAGCCGGAAACTGTTAAGAAGAAAAATAAAAAAAAAGAAATTATTTCTTTGTAATGGCTTTACCTCATTTCAAAGAAGGAAATTCGTATTCAGTAGTTGTTTAAGGACAAAAAAATGATAAAAGCTAGAGGCTTTATTTGCAACAATCATTGAACTTTGTATATGCACACTTCGAGGGGAACGGGTGTGACAGTTTAAGACTTATTTGCATTCATATCTTTTCAGACAAAAGTGAGAATGAAATTTCATCTCTAGCAACAAGTACTATGCTTCCGATATTTATAGAAAATATAAAATTGAAAATTGTATTAAAGTGAGTAACGGGTGAGACGTTGAAAAAAGCTCTTTCTTCAATATTTTGAATTTGAATTCAAATTTCCTAGAATTTTGTAGGAATGATATAATTTTAGAAATTCTTCACATGTTCTTTATTGGAATCATGAGTAGCTTTTATTATAAACTTATAAATAATAGATACAAAGTAACTCCTAAAATGTAACGGTCGTGACATTATAATAATCGTATAGTAAAATATAAAGCATAATAAACTTTTATTGAAAAAAAATAAATAAATAAAAAAACAGACATTCAATATGTGATGAAAATTTTTTATCTATTACTATTTTTAAAGCTGCATAGATAGCTACATAAATGAAATGCATCGTTTAATTTACAAAATTTTTTATATGCCTCCAAATTTTTCCTTCGAAAAGTGGTCAGTTGCTGGAAGTGTCGATATGCTACGGTTAAGTAATTAAGGTACATATCGCATGTTTCCATGAATATTAACGGACGGACAATCATGTTACATTCGATATAGGGTTGCCAAGATGAAAATGAGGAATTAACACCCTCCCAAAAAAACCAAAACATACCTTAGGTTAGGTTAAGTTAAAAGAGTTGCTTGCTGCATAGCAAGATGCACTTGGAGACAGTTTGCCCTACATATATGTAAAAATATTCCCCTGCTTCTCCTTTAATAGTCCTATTAGATGGGGGCCAAGCACTCAGAAGCCCTGGCGCAGTCTAGGATACTGGTGACTTCAACTTTTTCCCAGATTCAGTTTAGGCCACATGATTCGAGACGTTCTGCATCCGGGTCCCACCTTCTGTTCGTTTGTTTCTTAAATATGCCCTCTATCCGATAGCCAATAGTATCTTAAAGTCAAAAAAAAAGTAAACATACCACTGGTCCAATTTATTTTGATGATCTGTTTTTATTTTTTTGGTTAGCAATATTAAATAATATGTAGTACCTTATTTTTGTGGGGAAAATGTTTGACTTTTCTTCGTTTTGCTTGTCTAAAAATATTTTACCTGCAATTAATGCGTTTTATTTGGAATTAACGGCTTTTGCGATATTTTCCAAATCCTATGCTGCCTACGGCTTTGGCATGCAATTAACGGCCTGGCCACGTCAAAAGCGGCCCCTTGGCAACCCTGATTCGATACAACGTTACTTTTGAGTGCTGCCTTCATTGCAATGATATCCAGTCAATAGAGCGTAAAGTTTTAATTAACATCAATCATGTATGAATTGCGTTTTAAAACGGAAATTGCAGAACCTTAAGCATCGAGGTTTTGATTTTTTTTTTTGCCAAATATACAAAAAAGTATAAATTCACGTTTTTATTTCTGAACAACTTCAAAGAACACTCTGGGTAATTAAGTTTTATATGAGATTCTATGGTAGCATGGTATTATAGCTTATAGATACATACTAAGTAAGATAATTTCAGAAGGGAATTTAAAAATTTATTATTTCTTATATTTATTATTGGTAGGTAAAAAACAAAGGGAATATTGAGAAATTCTTTTTACTTTGCTTAAAATTGAATATGATCCAATTTGAGTTTCGAATTTGACCTTAAAACCAAATTTTTATTTGAACCTTGTCATTATGTTTGAAATACAATATCGTTCAAATGTCTGCCATCAGACCTCAATCCTTTTGAGGTTGTTTTTTAACTGCTTTAAAGTTAAAGTACTTTTTACGTTTACACCATCTTTCGCGTAGCTCTTAAACAAAAGTCCAATAGAATCAAATCGCATGCTCCTAGAGGTGTTGTATGACAAGTGGCGTCTTGTTGAAACCACATATCGTCCGGTTAGCACTTAGCTATAGCGTTCAACATTGGCGGCAACAGTCGTTCCTTCTTCGTTCTCAAAGAAATATGCGTTAATGACGCCACAATATAACGCACACCAGGCAGTTACGGTGGATGAAATATAATCTTCATAATTACTTTTGAATTTCCAAAATTCCATATACGACAAATTTGCATACATATTTACGTATCCTCTGAGCTTTATCATTGAAGAAAAATTGGTTCGAAAACTTATTACTTACTACCTAATATTCCAGTAACGAATTCGCGTAACTACTGCGCATCCAAAGCTCGCACAAACTTCAGCGTTCCAATGCTTACGTTATTGCCTGATTTTTAAAATATCTTTCTTCCAAAAAATCATCTAATGCAATTATGTATGTGCTTTTATGTAATTTGATTTTGCAAAGGGTGTTTTTGTATAGGGTGTTTTTCTAAAGTATTAAATTCAAATAAATCAAAAAAAGTTTTTCTATAAAATGTGCCTGTGTTGTTGATGCGTTCTTATGAGGAACTGTTTAATTGTTGGATATACAAAAAAAAAAAAAAAAATGCATACTCTACCATTGATTTAAATCTGTCATATTGTGAAACAGCAATTTGGGTATACTTTTTCTCATATCACGTCTTTAGATGTCAAAATATATTTGCTATAACAAATTCCGAACGTAAGCTGACTCTTACAAAAATTATGAAAGCACACAGAAAAATATACATATGAAGTAACTCAAAACTTTTTACGATTACATATGTATGCATGTTTGTATCTATAGAGTTTACTCAAATAACCCAGTTGGACCGGAAAGCGTGCTAAGACTAATGATAGCGTTGTTGCCTGGGTAAATAGTGATTGTTGTTTTTTCTCATTGCTATCCTACCTAAATTTACTTAACTTGTACTGATCATCTGCCTTACGGCGTAAGCATTTTGATATGAAATAAAATGAATGAGGTCATAATCTCCATTTCTTCTGGCTTACAAAATGGCCACACTTAGAACAGGTTCTGCCAAGTTCCAACTGGGAATGTGCGCAGTTACTATGTGTCAGAGCAACTACTTATTTGTATTGCTTTTGAATTTATCTCGCACAATTGGCATACAATGAAACAAACTCAGCATAAATTGTGTGATTGTATGACGTGACAACAGGATTTGTAAAACAGCATGCATACAGGTTGAGCCATCAGGTGAGTTCTTTTTTTTAAGAAATTTGAAGTCGTTGAACTGAAAATTTTACTGTTAGGATGAACTCTCGTAAAGTCAGTCGAGGCATGTTATATTACAAAAATAATCAAAATAATAGATCCAATTCTTTTGTTTATAAGCAAAGGTGCTGCCTTAGGAAATCGAATTAAGACTTGGCCGACATCTTGTAGTTAATCAAATGCTTGTTGCCTTTTTTAATTTTTCCGCACCTTCGGAGGACCCAACCCAGAGAGATACATACTTTCCATTGACATACAATGTAAACATTTATTTGGAGGTAGATCATGATAAAATCTTCCGTTGGGGTATTTCGGGCAGGATATGTATGTATGTTTGTTGTACGCTTAAAGTTTGTATGGTACGTAGAAAGTCTACCGCCAACTGTGTTCAATCAGAACTTAAACTTGACATTCCCATAGTGGGCATTAATTCGGTTTGAAAATATCTTGTGATCAAAAAAATCAACAGAAAAAAATTGCAAAAAATCGATATAAGCTCGTAGTTGGACACATAATAAACTTGGAATTTATTGAAATTGTTGGAATGTATTTATGTATGTATGTTCTCACTTTGATATGATAAAAAATTATTCTGTCAATAATCATAATTTTAAAAGATTATATTTATCTTTCTTTCTTAGAAATTAAAGATTCTGCGGATTGCCTCACATATCGCATGCCCTAACAAGTATCTGTTCATTTCAGCAACTCTTCGCCTATTAATTCCTTATTTTTTTATATTTTACTTTGTTCTCTTAACTGCCAAATACAATAACCACACGTGATCCTAATTGGATTTTTTAAAGTTTATGAAATATCCATCGTACGCATTCACCTCAACGAAGCAAAGCCAGTGAAAATTGACTTTTATTCCAAGCTCTCTAAGGTAGTACAAATATAGTAGTATTCATGTATTTACCTTTCGAGAGCCATAAAGAAAAATAAATCCTTAGAAAATTAGGTCTGCATCTAATAACCAATAAAAATAAAAACAAAGCAACATTACAACACCAACACCAGTAAGATATAAGAAAAAAAAAAAACTGTTGAATTTAATTTTAAAATGTTTAATATGTTGTTGCTGGTGCCCTCATCAGCAGCAACACCTTCTGGCACCTACGGTGATAGTGTTCATATATATTAGAGTGGTTCTTATTATGCAAATTTCGTATAACAAAGAGTGTGCTCCCTATTTTGTGCAGATTGATCAATATTACTATACAACATACAAAATATTTGAAATATATCTCATTTTGCTAGGGTTTTTGAAAGTCAAAAGTGACCATCTTTTTCTTTTTCCCGTTTGGTAAGGTAAATAAAATTTTTGCATAAATGTCCAAACTTTCTTTTAGTAGAGGGCATGAAATAGCTTCTTTGCTCCGGGCGCCCGACGTGCACGGTACGCAACTGTATATATACACAAAAGAGTGTATACATTTCTGTTAAATAACAGATATTTTTTTTATGTGATTCGATTAAATAGAGATAGTACTGCGACCGTTCTTTTGTAGCTAAGAACCAGTCTAGTACGTACATTGTACCAATTTGGAAGTGGGTTCTTTGGTTCTTTCTTTGCTTTTGTTAACTGTGGTGTAACGAGCTGGCAGCACTGCTATTAGTGAATCCAGACATTATAATGTGTTGCTGCTGCCTGAAAACGTGTAACAGTTTAATAAAAAGTTAAGGCTAAGAGGGCTTAATGTATGACGGTATGGCACGAATATTTGTATGTAACACACACATACACATATTGAGTTCAAAGTTGTTTTACAACGTCGTGTTGGAAAATGTTATGAAAATGAATGTACGTTGAGTACTTTGGTTTACATGTGGTTTTCGTAAAATGTTAATTATGTAATTGTAATTGCTTTTCTATGATATCAAAGTGCGAGTAATTAAGTTAGTTTTAAATTATAAAGGGTGGCGCTTTAACCTTCCCCAAAATTTCTGATAATTTCGTTATGAATATTGGTTTTCAGAATGGAATAGCCGCTGGCTTATTAAAATAAACCCTTGGGTCTGGTCCTTTCTACTAAGATCAAAGGAAGCAGTTAACAAAATTATTAACAAAAATAACAAAATTGTTAACAAAATTATTCTGTCATGACCAAAATGCTACATATTTTGCTTCATTATATAAAGATCATAGATGTGTATGGTTTTGCATATGTATCATTTTTAAAGTAAATATCGTTAAGGACTATAGTCTTTAACAAAAAATTGCAGTTCAGAAGGTGAAATTGTCGCTGTTCTTGTGCGTTAGTTTTAGAAATAAAATTCGATGATTTTTGTGCAAAATTCTGAATAAACCCTTTTCGCAAACAACTGCAACTGTTGACATAAAATCAATATAGTTGCATGTAGGTAAGTTCGTAACATTGCTTGCAACATTGGTTTCTTGTGTACAGGATGTTTCAGAAAAATCTGAGAAATATGATGCGATTTGCCGAACTATTTTGAGCAAAAGTCCATTAAAAAAAGACCTAACTACATATATCCAAGAAAATAACTTCCATAGTTTTCAATTCGGCTTTACTTTTAATTTTCGTTTACTTTATTTTTACCTTTGCGTTACATCGTTTACTTAACATTTGCTTTATATTTTCTTTACCATTACATTACCTTTACTTTACTTTTACTTTGTCTCTACTTAACTTTTATTTTATTTTTAATTTCATGTACTTGATAAATTTACTATGCCAAAAAAAAAAATTTGAAAAGAAACACCGAACTTATGTTTGAAATAGGAAGCAATTTTCGTTATGTGCTTCGGATGTATTTCTACATATTGTTGCAAATCATCACTTAATTTAAAATAAAATAAATTTTTCATTTTGCTCCAACTATATCAGGCTGATGTATCTTGCTTCGGCAAATTTCGCTGTGTCGACATTTCTTAAAAAAAAAAATAAAAAAATTTACAAAAAATTCATCGAAAATAAAGATTACTTACAGTTTTTCTAAGCTTTTTTGGTGGTCCACTAGCTTCACATAGCGTTGAAATTATAAAGAAAATAATAAATATTATATAAAATTTAAAGAATTTCATTTTTCACACCGAAAATTCTAACAATGAAATACTTTGATTTGTAAGGTTGAGAAATCACTAAATTTATATTATGGAAAGTAACTTATAAGTAGGTATGATTTCTCATGATTTTGATAAGTCGATATTTAAATATTAGTTAAATAAATAAATCGATAACTGTTAAAGAAAAAAATATAAGTCTACACTAGAAACGCAAAGCGTTATCTTTTGTTTACACAAACTCAGCTTTGAATATTTAAGAAATGAAAAATGCTTCTTATCAAAAACATTAAGTTAAACTAGTATGGGCGTTATCTTTGACCTGCCAAAAAATATGTAGGTACCCTTGGTATAGTCCAGATTGCTCTTTTCAACTGTGATCAGTTCAAATAAAAATTTACTGTTTGCTTTGTTTCTATATAATAAATTCTTTTTTTGTGTCTTAAATAATATTTGCTTAAACAACAACTAATTTTGCATACAATTCAATTTGTTAATTCAACTAAAACTTATGGAGACATCATAATCTCTACATACTTTCATACAAAGTTACATTTTAAATAAATTTAGCTCAACTAAAACAACTCAACTGTAATCATGATAATACATTGTTGACAATTTATAACAATAGCTTTAGTTTGATTTGGGATGAAAGTCTACTTATTTTCGCATTAAAGAACTTCAAACGAAATATGATACATGAGGGTTATACTCGTACCTATGTATGTAACTAAACTTATTAAAAAGTTTCTTTAACCATATAATCAGAAACCTGAAAATTAGTGCGTATTATATGATTTCATGTCTCAAATTAAGAATCCTTTATTATTTGTAATATAAGTTTGTGACCTAAAACGACCAGCATTTTTAAGCTATAGGCGATAAAATAACAATTATTTTTAAACTTAAATGACATTAATTTATCAACAACAATGGTCCTCTCTGATGTGATTTCCCATATTTTGGAGCCTTATCAAGACATCAAAATAATTGCGGTTGAAAATCTCAATGTTCATATTTGCAATAAAATATTTGCATGAAAAACTTGATTAGTCCTTTCAAGCAGCTTTTGGTAATTCGGTTCAATAGACAGATTCCACTAATTTTCCGTCTATTAACAAACGTGTTGTCTGTTCTAAAACCCAAAATTTTTTGTCATCGAAGATATCGAGAGATTTCGAGTTGTAAAATTTGAGCGTTTTAAGTTTTATGGTCATATTTAAATTGTGTCTGATATATTTTAACGAAAAAATAATTTTTTTATATCGTCTCAAAGCTTCAAAGATCAGCGTTCTTGTTAAATTTTTTGTTCATGGCATTACAGTAGACGTCCAATATAACGAACTAATTAATGCACGGGTCAGTCGGAATATCGAAAAATTCGTTGTATCGAAGAGTTTTTTTACTAAAGAAATTGGCTTTTATTTACGACATATATACTTGCGATCACTTTTACTGGCATTCCTATCTTACCATCTTCAATTATTTTAATTTTGTCACTCAACGTAAGGTGTTTGCATTGAGACGGCATGATTTCAACACAACGATCAATTTTATAATGCTGACAAAAAGTACAAAAACGATTCCAAAAAAGTGTCGAAGGACTGACGTTAGAAAAAAATTATTTCAAGAAAAAAAAACAAGATAACTTGTTGAATATAATATAGTGTTCGCTATTTAGAATAGAGAGCATTTTTAGAATTCGCAATTTAGAGACATCAATGTAAAAATTCTAATTTGAAAAACTGTTCATTAAAATGGAAATTCGTTACATCGTAATACGTTATATTGGACGTCTACTGTATATGCAAAAATTAATATTTTTTATAACAAATCAATCGGTTAAAGTTGACATATATATAGAGTCAATGCCATTCGAGACGAAGTTAAAAAAAATATCATTAAATTTTTCGTCAAATTTCCTTTAAAAACCTATTTTTCCCGAATGGTTGCAAAATACTTACTTTCCCAAATATAGTAATTTTTCCGCGTCCCTCTAAAAGTACTGCGCGCTGCTGCACAGTGGTCCCAAATCGTGTTTATTGTCGGAGACAAAATTTGTTAAAGGTCTTTTAAAACGTACCTTAACGATAAGATTTGACGCTGGCATAGTAGCATTATTTGGAAGAAGGCGTAGAAGATTTTCTTATGCACGTCAGGATTTTGAAATATCGTTCCTCATAATAATTAAAAATTCGAAAAAAAACCGAAAAGTTTAAAGAAACTTATCGAAAAAATGGAAGCGTCTAAGAAACATTACATACTAATTCACGACAGTATAAACTTTCACTATTAAAAATTTCTTTAAAGGGGGATCCTGAATAATGACGTCCGAAAAATCGATTTTTTTTATTGCTTACATTAATACTTAAAACATTCAAGTATATGTTCATAAAGTTATAGCGACCAATTCAAAGAAGCGCGTTTTCTTTAGTTTTAGTTTTTAAGATTTTTCGAATATTTGATCTCTCTTCTATTTGAGCTAAAACGATTGTAAACCATTTTTATATTTGAAGTGATTTTTTTTCCAATTTTTTCGATTCTTAATTTTTTTTTTTCTGGGTTTTTAGTTCACCCAAAAAAAATTATATGAAAATTTCAAACCTTCGATTCTCTTGATTCAGTATCCCCCTTAATTATTTAATGTCTTAATGCACCATTGCAAAGTTACAGAATTTAGAAGTTGTGAATTTCCTTTATAATCACTATATACAATTTCTTATTATCCTTTTCCTTTCAAATATCACTTTCTGATGTTAGCTTAAGGCAAAGGCCAAGTTCACTTCAACCATTTCATCGTCTATATCTGTATCCATTTCGAGAGGTTCTTAAATTTCTTTTGTTATCCTAACTTGGCATATAAATGGCAAACAAATATTTTTGAATAAATTTCATTATGTATAGTATATACTTATTATTTTTTGCTGTATTAAATTTCTTTTTATTGTATTATAATTCAAAATCTACCATAAGTTGAAAAGCACAAACCACATTGCACTACCTCCGGACGTTAGGTACATGGAAAGGTGCTTAGTAAGAACTTGCTATAAAAGCAAACTTCCACCTGAATTCCTTTTTCATTTTAGTACGATATTTGATAAGTCACACATTCACGCACATTTTCGCACATAATAAACATCGTACGCCCATTTTGCATTTTTTTTTTTTTTTTGTTTAAGTCAATTGTTATCTGGATACAATTTATTGCGGCAAATATAAGACACTGGGGCTTGAAAAATTCATGCAACAACTTGCCAATAAATGAAAATTTTCCCCGAAATTTCTGCTTATAAAAAATTGATTTCATATCATTTGCACTGCAGTGTCGAAAAATGCCAGAGGGTTCAATTCGACTCCTCTAGCTTTGTTCGTTGTTGTTATTTCTGCCTTTGTAGTGGTAGCAATTTCTTTTTTTTTTAGGGATTTATCTTACCGAACTGACGAGTAGCGAAATAAGTCTGTCAACGTAAAGCTTTTCACATTTTGCTCTCATTCCATTTTGTACGAAATCTGCTTGTGAGCAGATTTTGTCAATGTTTTCTGTAAAAAAAAAAAGAATATAAATGCAAATCTTTGACGCAAAAAGGTTTAGTTTTTTAGAAGGGTGCTGAGAAAAATTATTTTAAAGTATAGAACTTTTTTTTTTATTTTTCAATTAACAGAAGAGAATAAAAATCATGCATTGTGTACATTATTTTTATATTGACATATTGTTTTTAACATTTTTGCTCATAGGTTTTCGATTAAATCTCCTTCTTTATATACCGACTTAAAAATTCCTAGGATCTGTTTCGCTAATTTGTTCAAAACTTGGCTTCATGCAGAAAAATGGTTTAAGTTAATGAGTGGTCTTTCAAGGAAAATAAATTACGAGCGCAACAATTGCTATAATCCAGAACCCTTCTTCCACAATTCAATTAAAATTTATTTTCGTAACACCCTTCAGATATTTTTTACCAATACCAGTACATAAATTCTGAATTATTGGTTGATACAAAATATTACGAGTCACTGTATCGAATGAATCTTGTCTCTGGGTTTTCATGAAAGATGAATCTTTGTATATTTGTTGTTGTTGTTGCTGCTGCTACTGTTGTTGTTATTATTATTGTCAAAATATGCTGTCAATATTGTCAATAAACAAAGATTGAAACTTAATATTGTAGGGATATTTCGATGTCACTAGAATGAAGTGATTTTAACTTTATGTTTGCTATGCTGAAGGCTTGTTTATCTCTGAATGAAATGTAAACTTAAGATACTCGCTCTGGGCACATTTCAATTTTCATACGAAATGTAGAAGGACTTAGAAAAAATTTAAATTTATTTTGAACGTCAATTAAAAAGCAAATTTTTGAAATCCGATTATTGAATTAAATGCTTAAAATCGATTTCATCATATTAAATGTATAACTTAGATGCTGTCTGCCTACACTACGCTAGCGTTTTATATCAATGCCTTACATTCTCGGCATTCCGATCAAATTTCATTTAATTATTTCGCCGCTTTTACTCGTAATTAACTCGTTGTCGTCGTTTGTTGGTGTTGTGCTTTCTGTTTGCTCATCTCTTCAAATTACGCATTCTATTTTAGTCGACGAGTAAGCTTTCTTGTAATTACCGCCCTCTGCCATGGTAATGTACTTACTAGGGAGTGCAATGCTCGAGAATTTTTTCAATTCTGTTATAATCGGATTACCGGATTGCTTACAATTATTATTTTAAATAAAACGTTAATGCCGTAGGTTGTATCGAAAGTATGAAATGGATCTTAAAAACTTTAACTATGGAAGAAATTAATCAGGCCTGTTCTGATTCAAAATCAGTCTGGAAGCGCAAATGAAGTTCAAAGTTGTATGTCTTTAGCTCTTCTAAATCTAATGGTCGAAATTTGCTTTGGGATTTTTTTGAACTTCTAACTTGAGCTGTTATAGTTTCGATAATTTGACAAGTTTCACTTTTATGTGTGATCCTGAAATTACTGTAAATTTCAATTCCATTTCCGAAAATGGGTCCAGTTTCTAAAATATCTTTATGAAATCCCAAAATTGATCAGGATTGAAATTTTTGAAAATTCCGATATGTCGTTTTTCACCAACATGGAATTGAACTCCCTAGTAGGAGTGTGCGTGTGTGTGGGGTTAATCAATTGCTGCATATGCAATGAATGCTAAGCAAATGGATAGTTGAATGGAATGGACTAAAGCCGTAGACAATTTATGCGGCGTTAAATTGTGCTTGAGCCATTTTCATTTAAAATTTGAATTAATTATAGATAGCTGCTTTAATTAGATAATTGGCCATTAAAATTAACTTTAAGTTGCTCTTTTATGTTAAAGAAAATTCTTGGGGTAATTTTTCAATTATAAAGTAATGTTCGAAAGAACTCACTAGAAACATACTGTGCGTTTGTAATACTACGACGTCATAGATATATATATATTCGCATTCCCAGGAAAATTATAGCATTCCACTCATTGTGGGAGAGAGTCTAAGTGGGCTTGAATTCGTTCTCAAAAACTGGTACAGCAAAACTTTTGCGTTAACTCGTCTTAAACAACCATTTAGAGAAGATGTAGAGTCCAACGTGCTGTACAAAATTTAATTCTAAAATTATACAATAAATTTGTGCAGCACACCTTTTTCCAAAAAATTTTCCTCAGAATAAATATATTTTTCCAAATATTTTTCCGAGCTTTATCCATCGATTGGTGAATTACAATTTTTTTTTTTTTTTCAACATAAGGATCATAAGTTTGATGAAGCATAAAGGAGCGGTGGCAAGGTTTTCTTACATAAACCAATATTCTAGTACATTTGCAGTAATATTTTGCGTTAGAAACTTTGCAACATTGGTTTTATTTTAAAATATTTTCTTAAGAACTTCAAATATAAAGGAGCGCCAAAAATTATACAATATATACCATACATGTTTGAAGGAATGAGTGCACTTTTTGTAAACTTGATATCATAAATCAAAAAGTTGGATAACTTAATAAATGTGGTCGAAAGTATCACGGTATGTCCCATTGAAGTTTAGTTTTTCTTTTTTATTTTGATTGGTTTAGCAACCACAAAACGAAATGAAACTTTAGAGAATTGAAAAGTTTCAAAAAAGTCAAAACGAAAGAAAAAAAAAATAAAATAAAACAACCACATTTCGAAAAGTTCTTAATTAACACGTTTAACTGAGCACTGAACTTAGCTGTTTCAAAGCAGCTAAGTGATAATTAGGCAAGAATGGGAAAAACTTTTCAAATGCATTTGGGGCATAAAAAAGAAAGAAAAAAAAAATGACCCAAACAAAAAACATGAAACAATGCTAACAAATAATTATTGAAAAACTTTTTTAATTTTCAGCGCTTTGAAATTACAGTTTACATATACCAAACATAAAACGAAACAATAGAAATTCGCACAGATTTATAAAGAGAAATAGCGTGAGTAGATTTCAAGGTAACGGATATTCGCCATAAGGACCATACGGTGGAGTCTTTGGTATTTTTGTGAACAAAAAAGAAAAATAATGTTTTATGAGTATGTACTTAAAAATATGGTATAGCGACGACAGAAATTTTGTTGTAATTGTGCAGTTGGTGCGGGAGGCATGCTGCAATTTCTAATAGAGTATTTACCTGAGCAAGCAGGTATGGTTGATTTCCTCATTACCAACGACTCTTTATTTTCTTAAAAAATAGCATTGGGCAGTATGTTTGGCAGTCCCTTCTGCTTCTGCTAAAGTGAAATCGGAAACCGCACGCCTTCCGCTATAAGCCACAAAAGCAATGGCGCTGAAAAAAAAAATTTAATTTTCACTGCCAAGCCAACACAAAATATATATACATAGCATATTTCGTTGGCGTTTTCGTTTCCATGTTAATTTTTTTTCTTTCCTATTGTTTATGTCCCTTACAGCGTAAGGGACAAAAATATGCTGCCACATAAAGTTTAAGATATTTTAGATACAGAGCGATGGTTTGAAGTTCCTTAATCCTTTTAATTATAAGCAAAATAAAACAATTTTTTAAACATAAATCTGGCCATTTATTTTAACAAGAAATATATAGCATTTTAAATTTTACAAATAACAAAACTTCAAAGCAGTACATATAAAGGGTATTCGAACAATGCCGTATATGCGCCGTTATTGGTGTATAAGCCATATAATTACATATGCGTATTAAACGAAATCATAGTATCATTGAAAGGGATAAACAATTTAAAAATTAATTAAATAAATAATTTTTTTACAAAAAAAAAATTCCAATTAAATGTTGATTCCTCTAAAGTTTTCATTGTTGCCTATGTGACTTTGTTGAGTTGTAGTTAATTTATACGCTAACAAAACCATGGAAAGTTTATTCATGCGGTAATTGATTAATTTTACAGTGCCGTAAACATATTGCATTCTTCGAATACCATTATTATTTTGAATGTATACTAAATTTAGTAAAATTTTTATATTACAATAAAATTTAATAGAAACAGTATAAAAATATACTAATACATAGCTCTTAAATTCCAAAAAATACGTAAATAAATTTTACTGAATATTGAATAAACAACAGTGTCTTAGCAGTTAGTTGATTCTACAATATATCATGAAAACATCGCATATTTTTAAAAATTTTCCCTATTTTATTTTTGAAGAAAAACAATAAATATTTTGATACAGTAATTACAGTATTGTTAGAAATAATTTTAATGCAATTAAGACTTTGAACACTGAAAAATATAAATAACAGTCATTTTTTTGTATTTCCATGCAAAATATTAACTCAAGTTACTGAAGACTTTTATTTGTCTGTTTTTTTTTTTAAATGTTGGAAAAATGGATCTTGCAAACAACGAGAAGGCAGAGAAAGTAGAACAAAACCCTTCCCAAAATATGTACATCTTTGGCCATTGCCTAATGGAGCTATTTCAAATTGATGTGTGCTTATGCAGATTATATGTTTTGTAGATCGTAAAAATTTGAACTGATTCTAGGTGACATATGTTTTGAAATATTAACCCGATAGTACTAGAATTGTCTTGTCTTAAAAGATAGTGCAAGGTTCCTTGACTTTATTTTAGATTGGAGGCTACATTATATGCAGAATTTTTAGAATAAAACACGGCAAATATATCTGACAATGTGATCGGAGTCTTGTCATTTCTTATTGTGATACCTGGCCCAGAGATGAAATGAAATGTATAAAACTGTTTTATCACAAATTTGCTATATTTTCTGTTTAGTAAAATAAATCATTCATTATTTAGAAAAAGGGTAATAATTTTACTTTCAAATTTCACTGTAAATTAAATAAACTGTCCTTAGTTGATAGTATATATTCACAGCAATAGGGCATGAAACCTAATAAAATTATATCTACCAAATAGTTTTTTTGTACTAATTAAGCCCCAGAAAAATGTTTTTCTATTTTTAGGGTGATCCATTTTACAATAAACCAAGCTCTTTTAATATTTTGCATTAGTATTTGAGAGCCAGTTCTCTATTTTTCATGCTTACTTCTGTCGAGAAGAGTAAATGATGGCACTAGTTGAGAATAACACTTATAATGTGTTCGGCCACCCTAATGTCGAAAAACTTTTTGATGCAAATTTTGAAGCCAATATCTGAATCGTTTATGTTCCACCTCTTACGGGATGTTTTGTATAATACCATTTAAATTAAAAACATGAAGGTTTTATTTACAAATTGTATAATTGATTTAGTTTTTTTTTTGTAAATAAATTTTTGTAAATGAATGAATCACATATTTCTAAAACTACAGACTGAACTTATTTAAATTTTTAACAAATATTTTCAATCATATTATCTATGCTGTAAAGTGTAGATTTTTGCTGATTTCCATAATTATTTTAAATTTTTTTTTTTTCAATTATAAATTCGACAGTCGAAATCTCAAAAATAGTTATTTTCAAAATGATAAATTTAATTATGATTCCATATAAGTAAATAAACTTAGTCCAAAAATGTTTTTAGCCTTTGAGTCCAACAATTATATATATTTTACATTTATAGCTACAATTAATTTTTATAAGTTACATAACAATTTTTTAACACTATTAACTAAGAGTTCATACAATTTAATCTTTGGCTTAGAATTAAACAATTAACTTTAAAGAGACTCACAGATATTCGTTATTATAACTTAATTTAAGTATCAATCTTTCGGTGGAACAATGATATAATTGCATGGAATCTTTTTATAATTACTTCTATAGCTTGTGGCGCATACGAAAGCAGCAGC
The DNA here is from genome assembly GCA_963662105.1 of Meiosimyza platycephala. NCBI lineage: Eukaryota > Metazoa > Arthropoda > Insecta > Diptera > Lauxaniidae > Meiosimyza > Meiosimyza platycephala. Next base: position 78,239,292 of record OY759209.1, read on the forward strand.
GACTTCTTACTGTCTCCCATCATTGGGTTCAATATATTCAAATCAAATAAGTTTAGTGATTGAAACTACTAAGAATGAATGAATTGTCAAATTAACTACACATAAAATATACTAAAATAACCACGAAAAAAAAAACACATTTATCAATCAGTACATTATTCCACCAGTGGTTTGATATACGAGTACTTAAATTCAAACTTTTATTTACACTTACAATTTTTCGTCTCGGAACGCCTTTAACTATACTACATATATATTTATATTTTTTTTTTAATTTACTACTAAATTCTTTTGTCAACTTTACAACCAAGTTTTGTCAACAGAACTGAATACGTCATGTGTCAACTGAAATGTTGTTGTCTTTGGTGCATATTTGCCATTACAGCTATGGCTACTACTCACATGTGTTGCGGATATTCCATTTTGGTTACCCTTCACAAGTATACTTCCATTTCCGTATTTTTTAATGCCGTTGTTGTTGTTGCTGTTGCTGTTGTTACCACTATTCTTGCAGTTGCTGCTGTGACAATGTCAAGATAGTGCTGTCACTTGCTGTGTCATGAGTGGTGTAATCGCTTCTGCTGCCGTTGCTGTGTTGTCTATCACCGTTGCTGCCGCTGCCGCCGCCGTAGTCGTCGGCGTTGTTGTTACTTCCGTTATACTGTCATAAGAGGGCGGGGAAACATTTACTTCCATTGCTATTGGCCATTTTTGTCTCAGCTGCACAGAGTTATTGCATGTAGCTGCCTTTGTGTAGTCCTTACTTCTGCTTAGATGACTCATCGACGACAACTCATGATTGTTGACATTCTGTCGCTGATGATAACTGGTGACAGAATTCGTGGAGTTATGTGTTCCGGTGTTACAAAAACCAACAGCGTTGCCAGCAAGTGCACCAACTGGTGTTGAGTGACGTGTGATGTCACGATTAGAAACGATAGTTGTGGAATTTCGCACAACACCTGTCATATGACAAAGATAAGAAATCAAATATTAATAGATAAATATATTAATATAACTCTTGTTTCATTTGGTATATATCGTTGGGGTCGATAATATTAGAATTTCATAATGAGTGTTTTACTCAAAGTGATTTATGCATTTTTTAAGGAAAAAATAAAAATTTAAATAACTTTAAAAATTCAAATATGTATACTGCAAATAAATATGCATGTATATGTGAAAAGTTAAGGGTCCACTAATTAATTTATCCCAGATCATTGAGCATATTGACGATGTTTATAATGTAATTGAATGGTTTCTATAAATTTGAATAAAACTAAGATAAAATCTTTGATGTTTTTTCGATTTTCTTTAAGTTTTAAAGTAGCGTTGTTAGCACATAAACATATGGTGGTATGTATCTTGAATTCAATTCCTTAAATTTGGTTAAAAACCCTCATTTTCTCTCAAAATATATAAGAATTTGTTTGAAAGTTACCGCTGTAATTTATTCCGGATGGATTAGGAGTTGTGCTACTTTTAGCGATATATTTCGATTATTGTACAGAAAACGCCATAACTGAATGAAACACTTTCGAGTTCCCTACCTTTCTTTAAAAATAGCCAACGAGTCAATAGAAAACGTTTTCCAATGCTCATAGCAACGATATATTACTCTGCATACAGAAAAACTCTTAAATACATTGCTGAACATCCCTCTTCACTTTATGATAGATTTATTTATTTAAGGCAATTGCCAATAAAATCATTTAAAGTCATCAATAAACTTTAAAAAAAAAATCCAGCATCAAATATTACAAAAATAAAGTTTTTGGCTTATTTAATGCCAAGTAGCTAAAATTCTTAAGGGCTCTCAATGATTTGAAAAATAAAGCAAAGTTGATATATACATATTAAATCATTCGAAAAAAAGAAGAAAGAGAAAAATACTAACTAATCTCTTTTTATGCAAACCAAAAAAAGAAGCAACAAGAAACAATGTAATAAATGTGGGTTATCACATCAAACCTCAGCAGAAACACACGCACACATAAGCAACTCGTATCTATAGAATGCCAAATATTGTGCTTTTTTGCGGTTTATCAATAAAATCATTATATTCGAATGTTAGCAAAATAGTCAGACAGATATTGAACAAATTTTAGTATATGAAATTTGCACTTTAGACTGAGCCAAAAATTTATTTATAACACAAACATCATTTATTTTGCAAAACATAACAGCTTCATTATCTTAAGCTTAAGGCTCGAATCTCTATATAAAATTTAAATTTTAAATAATTATTTGATAATAATTGTATGTATACCTACTCGTAATTTAATACATTTTGTGATTTTATATGAATTCTACAAATATGTAGTAAGTCCGCCTGGAAGACTTACTATTTGTTTAATTTTAAATTTTGATTAAATAAAAGAGAATGGTTCTAAAGTTTATAAATGCTTTGATAAATTGGCATTCTCAGCTCGTCTTGTACTTAGTACGTTATGTAGTCATTTCATTTGGAGCCTTTTCAATATTAAAAATTCAAAACAAATCTCTTTTTGCAGTATAAATATAAGTTAGTATTTATGCGATGAAATGTTTCCACTTCATATGGGATTAAATAAAGTTATTATAAAGAAAATGAATGAAATGAAAAATAAATGTTTTTTGCACAGTCTATTATATTTGTACAAACATATACGAGTGTGCAGCAGTAATCCCCTTCAACATTTTGGTTTCCATGCTAAATATTGTTGTGGTTAAGAATACAAAATGAAATATCAATTTTAACACATTCTACAATACAGATGCATAAGTATGTATACATTCGCTTTGCTTGTTAGCTCTGGCCCAGCCTAAACCCTTGCGCTTAACGTGTTCCTTTTGTATAAAAAACCGACAAAAAAGAATTCATTGATTTCACTTTAGTTTTTATTATAGTGCTTCTTTAAACCCAATATTTTGAAATTTCTTTTCTTCTAACTTACACCGATTTTTATTCCTTCTCATACTGAAAGAGTAATATAGAAATAGTTGACCATGTGTAAAAATTTTATATTTAAATAAATTGAATGTTCTCAGAATGTTTGTTTCATTTCTTTTATTTGATTTGTTTATTCTAACCACTTTTAACTAAAAGTATGCAATGGAATTTTTGTTTATATCTTATATGCTTTGTTTTATCTTTTATCTTTCTTCTTTCATTAAATGCGAATTTTTCTGACACCGAAAATTATTTTATATAATAGAAAGCCTTTGGAACATACTGTAATCCAAAAATTTTTGTTTTGTTGCTCATTTGTGAGCACTTTGCGAAACGCCCTAAAAAAAATAAAACTCGCACAGTTGCTTGTTGTCCCCACTGTTCTTTCTAATTGTGCCGAAGAATGTGTTAAACCGCTTCCTACTGAAAATCAAATAACTCGATGGAAACTCGATATAACTGTAGAAATATGTATTGCCGCAATTATGAGAGATAGCAGTGGTAAAAATTTTATTGAATTTTTTTTTTAATATTATAAGGACAAAAAAATTTTTTGAGAAAACGGATTGAAATACAAGAATTTCATCGCCGAAATTATTTATTGTTCAGCAACAAAAAATAAAAAATGTTTTTAAAAACAATACCTACCACAATGAGACACCCGTCTACTCTTAGGAGAACCAGGGCACGTATATAAAATGGAACGTTCTGTATCTGCAATTATACAAAGAAATTAAATTGTTAATTATATAAGCGAAGAGATAAAGTTTAAGAAAATTAACTCAAAATCGAACATGCTTCGAAAAGAAAACATTTTATAATATAAATCGTATAAAATCTTTAATTTTTCGGTACATTACATTTACCATTTCGAATGATTCGATGATGATCTGGTGAACCCGAGCACGAATACCGTGATGTCATATTATCGCGACGATTTAATGTTTCAGCACCCAATTGCACAAATGGACACCAACGGAAAAAGAGCTTAAAGCCACGTCGAAATCTATAAATATATAAAATGTAAATTGCTAATTTAATATGAGTGCCATCTTCATTTTGAAACAAAAAGTCGATAAAATTTCGTATAACATTGATGGACTTATAAAACTAATGATGATGAGAGTGCTAATTTCGAGCAATAATTTTTAAAAGCAAGATGTTTATTTGCTTCTATGCACATAAGGAATAATTTTTTGCAATAAATAAAATCAATTTAATATGACGCAAGTCCTTTTACTCATAAATTATTCATGTCACAGGATATGTAGACACGTAGGTAAAAAAATAAACACAACGAAATTCACACAAATACTTGCACACTTATTATTTTCTTATGACAAAAGTGTCTGCCAGTTGGAAATATTATACTTTATTAGTGGTATGAATGACTAAAACTCAACAGAAAATTTGATTATGTTGACATGGGACTTTAAAAAATTTCACGAAAAATATTGCATAATTTTAGGCACGGAAAATGGCACTCAAATGGCATTAACAAAAGAGATACCAATTTTTACATAGAAAAAAATTATTTCGAAAATTTGAAACCAACTTTTTTTAAGGAAAATTATTCAGGCATTTTTTGTCTTTTTAATAGGAAATGTTTGAAAAAAAAAACACTTAATTTCAACACATAATTTTGAACATTTTTAAGGTCAAGTTTGGCTTTATTTATAGAATTATATACTCCATAGTTAGTGTTAGTCTCCAAGCGAGTTGGTTCAATAAATAAATAATTGGTTTAAAAAAAAAAGTTTGGCCCAAATTTTCCAACAATTTCTGGCCTGCATGAGTAAGTAAAAATACCTTTCATCATTTTTGATACTTTTCGCCCTTTCCGATATGAGCAGTCGCTTTCAACTTGGTTCATTGAACATACACCGTAGTTAGCATAACCTCTGTTAAAATGAGCTGCATTGAAATCTGCTGATGGACACATACATATGAGCTGTAAGTATGCGTATGTCAATATTTACATACATACACATGTATGTTTGTGTTAATGAAAGCAAATTACAAACAAGGCTACCAAAGATCAGCATCGTGTGGTTGTTAATGACGACAAAAAGCTTCCTTTCCTGGCATGTGTTTTGATGTAGTAAAAATCTTCCGTTGTTCGGTCACTGCTGCAGTGGTCATTAATGTGAAAGCGAAGTTATTGTCGGGGATTATAGTGGTGCTAATGAATGATTCTGTTAAGGATTACACAGTAGCATGTGTTGTGTGATAGTTGCGGCACTTAAATACGTGGGTGGGTGGATGTGAGCATAAAGAATTGGGATACAGTTAGTTAAACTTCAGAATGACTTCTACGAAAAGGAAATTAAAAGCGTTTGCTTTATCATTTGGCGATTAAATTGTAATTTTATTACCATTTGCTTTAAAGCGATTATATTGTGGATGGAATTGTTAGTTCTTAGAGCTCTGAGTTAAGTATTTGCAATATATGTATAAAAACATATGGTAAGTACATTAGTAGAAATAAAGATTTTGAGGTACATAGAATGCCCTTGAAGATCAATGTTTCGCTAGATGTGAAAAGCGATATCCACAATGCGACAATTTCGCACCCATACATTATATCTTCCGCTTGAAGACAAACGCTATTTGCTAACATTATATATGTATTGTTGAAGTTAAATCAGACCTACGTCCCACAAAATTGTACGAATTATTGCAAAAAGTTTGCGCCCAGTAGAGTCGAGCAACAATCTTGGACTGGCATAAAATTGTTTGTGAAAATCACAAATCAGTTGAAGACGTTGACCGAAAACTCTGAAAAAACGTCTAATACCATTAAAAATCAAAGCAGTCCTGATAGTTTCTTCGATAGCAAGAATGTTTTGTACATCATGAGTTCTTTCTGTCCCCGAAACTGAAGATGGTATTCAAAGGGTGTTTTTCGAAAGACATAAATACCATCAAATCACTCGATTGAATCAGATCTAAGTCGCTGTCAACAGTGTGCAGATGCCGAAGGAAAGTACTTTGAAAAATAAGGAAAAGTTTTGAAAAGTATTGAATTTTTTGGGCTTAACAAGGAAAGTCTGGGTGAAAAATTGTCGCACTGTACACTGTACTGTAACCCAAAATTAATTTTACTGAATTCTAAAAATATCATGCCCAAGCACAATGTTCAATGCCGACTTGCTTACCAGATGTCATAAAATCACCAGGTGAAGTCTTCAGTCAAGCTTTTTAAAGAAACCCCCTAAGTGTAGCAGAAGATGCGCTCACTTAGGGTGGAAACGATCGCTAAAAGAAGAAATACGTAAATCGAAGGAATATTTAAGAAAATTGAACACACTCGCAATTGATCGTGCACATTAGAAGAGTTTTGTGGTTGTGACTCTAAACTTCTTGAGGTGAAAAAGTATACAAGAGAGAATTTGCTGAAATGTCACTCGGATCAAAACTGAACTACACAATTTAAAATCTCAAAAAAAAAGTTCAAATAAATTCCAAAACTTAAATAAAATTTTGCTTAAATATTATTTAAATCCAAATGAAATTGAATTTGTGGAAAATTTTCAGTTCAGCTGTTTATAAAATGTGACGTTTAAATAAAATAAATAAATAAAAATGCGATGTATAAATAAAATGTATGAATTAATTGGTACAAATGAAAATCATTAATAGCACGACGCAGATTTTTTTTTTTTGTTTTTTGCTTTTTCTACCAACCTTGAATTCATCCAACAATAAATAATTGGATTATACATGGAGTTGCTCATTGCCAGCCAGTAGATGGCCAAATAAACCTCTTGTATGAATGGCATCTCAGTGATCGACGGGTAGCACGAAGTCACAATAAAATAAATCTGGAATGGCAGCCAACAGACGGCAAATATGAGCACCACGACCATCATCATTTTAACAACCTGAAAATGGGTAAAGTCGTAAATAGCATAATATGCAGCTGAAAAAATATGAGAATGCCAAGGCAACAGCGAAGTACAAAAAAGTTGAAAATGTGGAAAAATTCTATAAATTGGTATGTATGTAGGTATGTAAATAAAGCGTGCGTTCTAATATGAAAAATCTTTTAATTTTTAATGCTTCACGCTGCTGTTGTGGTAACGCCAGAAAATTGCACAAATTTTCACATTTGCGAAAATTTTTAAGCAGGGATATTAAGAAAAAAAAACGCCAACGCTCACTTTTAACGATTATACTTTAATCTATTCAAACTTGGTTGCTGTGGATTTATTCTGTTTGGCGTTTTCTCTTTCTCTTTTTTTTATATCCCTCTTCATTCGAGATTCATATTTTCGCTCGTAAATCAAATGTCCTTATAAAAATGAATTCATAAAATGCTTTCAAATTACGAGAGCAAAAAAAAAATCGTTCGCTTTGTATTTCAATTTAACAAATTTGACGCGATTCTGTAACAAATTACGAGCGAAGCCACATTAAGAAAGGAAAAATTCACGCATCAAATACTTTAATATTGCGAATCGACAACTTACCCTTCGTTTGCTCTTCACATTCTCCACTTGACGCGGTGTATACTCTCCAATTGCTTTTGAGCCCCAAAGTTCAATGCCAACCCTTGAGTAGGTTACCGTCATTGATATAATCGGTAGGAAATATGTTAGTATCATAAAAAGAATGTTGTAGCTGTAATGAAGGACATAGTAAAAGGATGTAAAAAATGAAATTTTTTTTTTGGCAAAATATGCCAATAAGATGTTTGTTTTTATGTTACACATGAGATATTCATGCCTATACATTTGGGGGATTAAAAAAAACGCTAATTGATGCGGGCATATTTTTACTTTAATCATGCGTACGTATTATGATTTAAATTTCTGCTCAAGCTAGTTGAAGCGAATTTTCTATTAACTCTTATTGAAATTTGCTTTTAATTTTTGGACATTATAAAGATCTACTAACAAATTACCTAAGAACGAATGAGATATATCACCCATATCTATTAGAAAATTTACCTAGTCTCCATTTTTTATATGTCGACTTATGCTGTTTTTTCTTTCTGCCATAAAATTTATCAATGATTTTAAATATAATTTGTGGAAATAAATTTATGTTGAGCCCATAGAGCTCAATTGAAAATCAAGAGATAATTTATTTCTTTCTTTTTTAATCCTAACAGCATGTGGAGAGAGGAGCGGTGGACTGAACACCATTATTTGGTGTGCCACTTGAAGGATATTTGTTGTTATCATTTTAAGTGATGGTAGCAATTATTTATTTTAGGTCATTTGGTGAGCACAAAAAAATGTCACCACGGTTGATTGAATGCGGAAGGGAATAGCCCATATATCATTATATAAGTGAAGTTTGATGAGGCGAGAAAAGGGTCAACATCAATATTTCGTTTCTGTAAAAGAACAAGGATTAGTAAAATTTAAAATCCTAACCTTGGTAGATAAAAAAAGCAGCTGAGTGCAGGCACTCTTGCCGTGATATGCAAACTTAATGCTGTTGAACAAAAAATGTTGAAAACATTGAAAAATCTTGACTCGGCGTTTACACACACAAATTCTTGCCGAAAAGTTTTCTTGTTTGTGAGCAAGAGGGGAAAAACCAAAGAGACGAGGTACAAAATTTGTCGTATGTTGCAAATGCCAAACAAAAACCACGAAAGAGAATAGACAAGAATTTGTTTCACCGAATTTACCTGTGTTAACGCCGAGTGACAAATGTAGAGAAGTGGAAATATGTTGAAAATAATTAAAAAAATTTTATGAAGGGCTATGACGAAAACACTTTATCGTACCATAGGTCCTCACACCAAAGTGTGTCACTTTTCGTCCAGCCGAGTTCATTATAGGCGGTGCTGCCCAGAGAGTGAGCAGGCGGCAGCAACCTTATCTTGACCGCTCAATATATATTTTTAGCGTTTTGCCAATCGCTTGATGGGACGAGAACATGGGCTTTGAAAAAAATCACGAAAAAAGTTTGAGTGAAGTCTTTTGTGCCACTTTGTACACTTTGGACTTATTTTCAAGCGATTTATATCACAGTAAAGTAAATTACTTTAAAGACTCGATGTTTCTCTTACTTATAAAAAAAGTTTTTTTTAGATAACCAGTAACATTTACTATGGAAATTTCTAATCCAAAATATTATTGACTTAAATTACATTAAAATAAAACCGTTTTGATAATAAAACATTTTTATGCTCGCTTGAATAGTACGAATAAAAATACAAAATCTGAGATATTTTGTGAGTACTTAATACTCTCTTTGTATTCATGCACATACATCTGATGCCTTTTTCCGACTCATCAAGAACATCACCATTGAAATGCAGGGTATTTACGTATGTATTTATGCTCCACCACTTACACGAATATTAAATCACAGTAGCATTTTTATGGCATTTTTATTTTTACTGCACTCGATGTGAAACAGCATTAAATATTTACTACATTTTCACAGTTTATCCGTATAAACTGAGCTAAATTCCTTTTGGCAATTCATGTCCTCTACTGTTAGGACATTGTCAATTTTACTAGCAGCTTTTACACAAAACATATTTTTTTAGAAAACTTTTAGCGCCTCTAGTCAAATATGCATCATGGTAAAGGATAGTTCAATTTTAACATTACAAGTGAAAGTTACTTTTGAAAATATTTCATGGTAAGGACACAATGTAAATTAACTTACACATATTCCTGATCGGAATGATTTGTTGAACCATCTGGCCATTCGGTGTAGCATACCGTACGTATACCATCCTTTGAGGAAATTTGATCAGTTGTGAAAAACAGCAACATAGGACAGGATAATATGATGGAACATATCCATATGGCAGCAGCAACAGTCAATGTGCTACGTTTTCCCATACGTGGCTGTAGCGGCTTAATTATGGCAACATATCTGTTAATGAATTTAAAAGTAAAAACATTTATTGTTAAATGTAAAGTGCAATAAAGGTAATTAATTGAGAAAAGCAAATATTTTTTTAAGTAAATGCCTCAGTCATTTGGAAAATAAAAAGCTTTACAAAGTTAATAAAAATTATTTACATTGTTATTCTTTGCAATCTCTTTAAAATTGAAACTGAATGCATGTGTGTGCAATCAATCTGGCTGCATGTATGTATGTATGTATGTATGATATCATCACTTACATGCATGTCAAAAGATAATTAACTTTTTTTGCTGCTGTTTATTTACAACCTATAAATAAATTTAAGTGACTCACCGATCTATCGATATGGCCATAAGTGTAAACACCGATGCACAAATGCTGAGTGTGGCTATAAATTGTGATATTTTGCAGTAAATTTCACCAAATGGCCAGTCGTTGTCCAACATGTAGATGTAATTAAAGGTAACATTCAGACTGGATACCATGGCGTCAGCAATTGAAAGATTAACTGCAAATGAAAAATGTTGGAAAAATTTATTGCACTTTAAGTTGACTGTTGTTTACAATTTAATGATATTAATAACATTTTAAATATTGAAAATTGTCTCAAATAAAATTTTGTTATTATACAGCCAACGGGAATTTTCTGCTTCACACATATTGGATAAACATAAGACAGATGTTAGCCATATGATAAAAGCGATATTGTCATGAATCTTATTTGGGAGCGTGGAACGCAGGGGAAAGTGTTGCTCAACTGGAATTCATCGGAAACACGCTGGTTCGTTGTCGTGCCACACATTCACTTCGTTATAATAGTTTGGATCCGAAGAATAAAAAGTTGTAAAAGTTTAAAAAATTCAATATTGGACACAAATAAAAAGCATGATGACATTTCCACCAGATTTCTAAATAAATTCACCCTGGCGTTACTTTTAGTGGGGAGCATAGTTGCTACTACGAATGACAAGCTAATTCGTCATATCATTAGCGCTCGCAATATGTCACTCACAGAGTGCTTTAACTTTTTTTTTCTCCGAAATATCGTAAATTGAAACTTACAACACAGGTCTATATAAAGATCTATACACTATGTACATTAGTTCCAATACGGCTGGATAACTAAAAAGTTTAAATTAATGATATTTCAAAGAACAAAAAAAAGTCCATATAAGTACGTACATAATTCTAAGTGGATTTTAAAAGAAAAAAGTTAAGTATTTCAACTTGACAAACTGGCAAGGGAAGGCCCAATTATGAGCAGTGGAACTGTTGATCAGTCCATAAAACGACCAATAAACACAGTTAAATTTAAAATAAATTTGCAGTGTGTTCCAAAGTTAATCCTAGATGGTCTCAATTGTCAAGATCAAATTGGCCATTTTATGATGCTAAACGAACCTATATTGAAACTTCACTAGACAGAACTCATCTGAGAGTCCTGGCTAGTGTTATAATTGGACATTATTTTATTGGCAAACACTCCGCCAAGCTCGGTCTGCTCAACATCGGAGACCTTTGCATATGCTGCAGAGATCCAGATGTTGAAGAAACTTTTTTCCATTGTCTCTGCGAATGCGCTTCTTTATCGCAACGACGCTTTAAATCTTTCGGCAGTTACTTCTTCGACTCTATAGATGAACCAGCATCAAAAGATCTCAAATTCATTGTGAAATTTATAAAAATATCGGAATGGTTCAATTAATTTGAGGCCCATCCGTGGCCTAAGTTATGATGACATGTCATCTCCCGGAAATAACCTATGTAACCTAACCTAACTAGATATTTAAATATATTCGAAAAATTTGGTATTCCTATAACTATTTCCGTTTTCCACCTATGCTACGCCCTTAACACAATAGTTATATCAGAGGTAGATGCGATAAAATAGTTTAATATAATTTTTTTTAACTACAAAGTTAATTTTAAAAAAAAGCGGCTCTATCTTCACTTAGCTCTCTTCACTTCGCTTGATTATAAACTACATTTCATATCAATACTGACGACGATGAAATCATACATCTAAAATGTTTACCGGCTGCCTAGCAAGTGTTCGTTCAACTTTTAGTTTTATTTCTGTCCAGTCTAAGGAAATTTTGCCTCATTTTGTTTTTGATTACTATGTTTAATTTATTATGTTATTTAATATGTATTTTACAGAGCTATTTGTTATTTACCGTATAGTACGGGAGGCAGCGTTGCATTTTGTGAAGCAATTTCCTACCGCTTAATTTTTTTTGTCAATGATAGTTTATGTATAGCTGATGATCGAAATAAGCGTCAGCCGGCAGACCTGTCACAACCAGGCCGACAAAAAAAATTTTGCGCAATAACTCGAAAAGTAAGCCACAAGTAGAAAAAATTATTAAGACCAATGTTGTAGAGAAGAACAAAGCACATCGATTTCATGCCAGAAAAGTTCCCAAACGACAATATTTGGCCCACTTTTCACCGTTTTAAAGTTTCCGGTAAATTCTGTAATTTTGAGCAAAAATAGTTATTTTGGGCGAAAAATGCGGTTCTCAGATTCAAACAAGTATTGTTTATTTAAGACTTTCAATAAAAACCGTATTTTTTCGAAAATGGCGATGATCATTCATAATTTTAAAACTATGAAAAGTGGGTCAAATTTTGTCATACGAAAATATTTCGGGCATGAAATCGATGTGTTTTCATCTCTTCTACAACATTGATCTTAATATATTTTTCTTCTTGTGGGTTACTTTTCCAGTTATAGCGCAAAACTTTTTTTGTCGGTCTCTCAAAACTAGACCCACCACGAGCCTGCCGGCTGACGCTTATTTCGATCATCAGCTATACATAAACTATCATTTGCAAAAAACGTTAAGCGGGAGGAAATTGCTTCGCAAAATGCAACGCTGCCTCCCGTACTAGTAGTCAATTCCAATGGTTTTGTGTGAAATCCTAGGATCGCATCTTTTTCCACGTTCATACGCATTAAGTTTAATTTATGAAATATTCACATTTATTATTTTTCATGCATATTATTTTTGTTTGTAGTTCGTGTCCGCCGCAGGAACAGTAAGCACACCCAAATCAAAAGCAGTAGAAAATTTAACATTTTCAATCTCTTAATATATTTTTCTGCTAAATTACCTCACAATTACATATATGGGGTTTCTACTTGCAAACTTTTAAAAATAAATTTAAACAGAAGCGATTAAAGCTCAGTGGTTGGTTAGAGTCTGTGGAAGTAAGTTTTGGTGTGGCTTTATTTCCACGCATATTGTAATAATCAGAAGCAACAGCTGGCTATACAATAATTGCTGAATGTCAGTATTATTTGTTATGTGTTTATTTTTATTTACTTAATACCGCTATTTTATGCACAATATCATATGTAGGGAAAATTGTAGTATTTATTTATTTTATTTTGTATTGTTTTCAATTTTAATTGAAATTAATCTGACATTTTGAGTAATACATTATTGGTTTCATTACATTACAAATTGTGAAATTATCGAATAATTATAACCATAAGTTGAAATATTTAAAAAAACAAAGTGAAGTTGGTATGATTTCTCAAACAACTAATGCCACTTAACCGCTGTGAAGACTTGCAGGGTTAAGTAACTTGACAAAATGTATAAGCAGGAGCGTTTTTCCCCTCATTTCATTAGAGCAAAAGATCAACCGAAAAAATTCCCTTATGTTGCGATTTTTTTTTAAATTTCCCACATTGAAAAATGACTTGTTTGATTAAGGCAAACATATTGTATTTGGATCAAATAGTGGTAATTGTTGGCTGAAACATTTTAAATTTGACTCAATGAAATATTTATTTGCTCTATATCAAATATAATTTATTATATTTAAAAAAACAGTTTTCTCATGGAAGTAACAAAAATTGCGAAAATGCGAAAATCGTTGACATAATGATAAGACTTGTGTAGCATTTTAATGGAACATTATATGACACCGATTTTAGTACTTAACGATGTGATAAATCTCAACTAATTATTTGGCAAAAGTCGAATTATGGTTGCGCTACAACTTTTCAAAATTGATGGAAACTTAAAAAATAAATTTTCCCAATTCGTTGTATTGCTCAAAATATTAACTCTAAGAAAAACTTATCTATAGCATAAAATATTTGGAATTAGTTAATCCTTTTAATTTTTAATTGGTTCTTATAGGATGAATAATATTTAAAGTTAAAATTGTAAATTCGCCGAAACTCAAATTTTAGTATTTTTGTTTTCTTTATTTTTCTTTTTTTTAAATTTGAACAAAATACAGTGAAATATTTCTCAGCACCTTTCATGATTTTTTAAAAAAAAATTTTTCTTTTGAAAATTGTTCAAATATTCAGACAATTTGATATTGCGATTCAATTTTGGCTCTTACATTATTTTTCATCATTTAAATGCATATTAAAATAAAAAAAGTTTAATATTCAAAATTTGAGTTTTGATTACTTTGCAAGTTTAACTCAAAATATCATTTTCCATTATATGATAAAAAATTATTACCTATGTTTGATTTTTTAAGACCAACTTATACCAAACATATTATATTCTAATAAATATTTTTCTTGAGTTAATTACAAAGATAAAAAAATATTTAAAGAATTGATACATTTAGTTAATATAAATTTTGAAATATCGTAGCGCAACTATTGTTTGACTTATGCCGAATGAATTTGTGGTAAAAAGGCAAATACTACTCACAAAAAAAAAATCAGTAAAATCTAATAAAAATTTAGCTCAGGCAAAATTAACTAATGATTACAATTGTTGTAAGCCATCCTCAAAAAAGTCTCTCTGGGCTTAAGATGTTCAAAAGTCAATGATAAATTAGTCATTAGTATATTGAATCCTTGATGTATTTAAGAAATTCCCACAACTCATACTTTTTATAAGACTTATAAGACTCGAAAATTCCGCCAATTAACTGATTTTTCATGACATTACAGTAGAGTTCCATCTCCGGCTCTTAAGACTTTTATGTGTAGATATGTATGTTCTTGCAATTTTAAATTGTCAAACAGATATTTAAGAAACTTTTGTTAAATTAAATTTGTATTTAGTACAAAATATCTTTGTTACACCATAAGCTTGCGAATCTTTATCAAAGTTGAAAAAAAATTTTGAGGTCATTGCATGAAAGACGTACACTTATGCATATGTAAGTGTACCTACATAACCAATACACACATACGTACAATATTTGCAGCAACTCAAATGACCTTGACCCACACCTCGTTAAAGTAAGCTGACGTTTTCAAGGCCAGTGGCAGTATGTTCACTTTCAATGGTTTTTGTACAAAGCGAAAAGAATAAGGATTTCCATTTTAATGATGAGTCATTTAATTTAATGTGCCAAACTGAGATTCCAACCAAGCATATTATAATCCTATATTTTCTTCTTTGTTTCGGAAGGAATGCATAAAACTAAATTTTATGCTTCAAAGAGAACTCGAGAACTTTTTTAATTTCGAGATGGCCGTTAGTTCACCAGATATGGCTGCCAAAAAAGTTGAAAAGTCATAAAAAGTTGAAAAATTCGAAATAGTTTGAAAAATGACGAAAAAAATTGAAATGTTGAAAAATAAAATGAAAGAGTCGAAAATTTTTCACAAAAATTGAGAATAAACGAAAAAAGTTGTAGTCAAAAGAGTTTGAAAAATGTTGGAGAAAAGCGAAAGAATATATTTATTAAAAAACTTGAATAATTGCTTTAGCCAGGTTAGATGTTCTTCGTATCCATCAGTATAGATATTCACACATCAAAATATATTTATTAAGTTCATAGTTGAAGATGAAACAGAAAAATTTCTTATTCAAAAGTCTACTGAAAAAATTGCTTTCAAAATTTTTAATCCGTTAAGATAAAAATAGCATGTAACCAAAATTTTCACTTTGATGAAAGTGCCTCCCTAAACACCTACACGAGCTATCACTTATTTAACCACACTTGTGCAATTGTTGTTGTGTTTGCAGTTATATTATTTTAGAGTTTTAACATTGGCAAATCCAATTTACACATTACATAGCAAGTCCACATGGTCACATTTGCTTTTAATATGCGAGCGCTTGTGAACATTTTGAGAAAATAAAATTTATTTTCTTTCAATTAATGCAACACAAATGCTGTTGTTTGCAA
Organism: Meiosimyza platycephala; assembly: GCA_963662105.1. NCBI lineage: Eukaryota > Metazoa > Arthropoda > Insecta > Diptera > Lauxaniidae > Meiosimyza > Meiosimyza platycephala. The sequence continues at coordinate 78,255,193 of OY759209.1, forward strand.
TAAAAGGATATTGTTTTGCCACTAAATGGTTAGCGTTTCTAAAAAGTTTGTTAACAATTATTTTTGAGTTTTGCCTGATGTTATTGCAATTTAGAATTTCTGTTTTATGTTATTGTATTTAAGTGCAATGGCGATATGAAATATAAAAACAACCAACCAACCAACAGTTGGTGGGTGAATAAACGTATGCAGGCAGTTATTGCCTACAGTTGCATTTGAGTTTAGGATGAAAATTATTTTAATGTATACTTAGGTAGTTAGTACCGTACTTTTTAGAAAGTATACTAACAAAGGTTAGAAACAGAACCTTATTATCCGTGTGTAAAAAAAAAAGTTTGAAAAATTGTTAAAACTGGGAGACAGCGTTTTCTATCAGAATAAAAACGATATTGTCCTAAAAGAAGAAGTTGTCCTAATTCATTTCGCGGAATCAAAATGTAACTCGCTATGTCAGGTTTTCGATAGATTCTAACTTAAAAATGCTCTGTTTTGTGTGATATATGTATGTACTTCCGAGGAAAGAGAAGCTGAAGTGTTGAATAGGAAGTGATACTTTTAATGGGTACCCTTCAAAGAGTATCTTTATTTTTGCTGCTTTCAAGGCTACGGTGGTCAGGCATCCAGAAAAGACATGTTTCAAATTTTTTGCTAATGTCTTGTAGCAGATTGTAGCATCGACTGTTCGATTTGGAGTTATTTGAACAGCTGACAAAAGGTTTGCCTACCCCAGATATCACATGCTCTACTGTCATGCTTACCGTCTCCAACTCAGTCTGAAAAATTCACGCTATTGGTTGGCATATAAGCACCAGCTTTCACGCTTATGTTCTGTTTGGGGGCGACTGGGTAGATGTTAATTGAGTTTAAAGGATCTGAACCTCTGTTTTTCCAGAATTCCCTTGACAGTTAAGCTACTGAAAATTTTCTATCAAGATGGAATGTTTTGCCTTACAGTATTCAATTGATATATTGCAGATATCTTATGTGTTATTATGGCTGAATCCCCTATAAATAAAGCTTTCAGTCTCTTATAGTCTGAGCATTGATGTATATAATAAAGTTTAATTTTCTAAATTAATGTCAATCATACGTTCTGTTGTTCTTAAGCAAATAAATACTACGTGGTGTAATTAACTACAGAACTTTTGTAATAATTATGCCAACTGATTAACTTATACAAAGCTTTAAAGCTATCGATACAAAATTTTGAAATCAAAATCAAATTATATTGGGGCGGCTATGTAATAAAACTACAAGGAATAAATTGCGTTAAGTGTTTAGTTTTTAAATTTTCATTCCACGTTGTATACACATTTTGATATATCTTTCAATGCTAGATTTTTCAATGATATCATTCATGAATTATCTAAATAAAGGCTTATGTCAATACAATTTACATAGCCAACTTGCGAAAATATTTACTTGAATTAAGTGTGAAGTACCTTTTTTGTACAATACTACAGAAAAATGGTATTCTTAAAAGTGAGAAAATCATTTGCGTTTGCTCTTTATTCGTAATAATGAAGCTTAGTACGGTCCAAAAAGCAAATTCCGTTAATAGCTCTTACATCAAAATCGTTAGAGAGCTGTGCTTTTCATATTATGAATAAATCAGCGTAAGCAGTTTACTAATGGCCTTGTTAAACTTTTAATTTTTTTATTATAATTGAAAATGGCTATGATTTTTGCAAAATTTCTGTTTAAATTTACTTAACTTTTTGTTTACTTTGATAGAGAAACTTTGATATTTAGTTTTTTTTTGTTGAATCCTAAACAAAATAATAGCTTGCTGCAAAGTTTTTCTTCCTTAAATCAAAAATGCATAAAAACTCAAGAGCTACAAAACATTTTACAGAAAAAAAGGCAGGAGAAAGTTTAAGCTTTGAAAAATTTATATGCACTTAACAAATAAGTATAATATAATATCTAAAATATTACATTGCTGTAGACTTAATATGTTTTGTGAAATTAATTTTCATTTTAAACTTGTAATAAATTTAGAAAAAAATTAAAGTCTCAAGCAAAAAATATACGGGCTTTATGAAAAAAGCTTAATAGTTACTATAAAACTTTTTCATATCCTTAATGTAATAAAAGTGGTATAATTATCCAAAACTCAACGACTCATTTGAGTAAATCCACATTACTTACCAAGCACTATATGTTATTTTGTCAAATTCAAGTTAAAATTGGAAATGATTCATTTGTATTTTTATTTTGAGTGTACTATATCAGCTTAATCATAATATGCATGTTGCTCATCTAAGTATATTCGCAGTTTGTGCAAAGCTTAAATTTTTCTATATATTAAAGGTTTAGTATAGTCTGCTTTGTTCAGAGTTTAAGCTTACAAAATCACATAAAATTAAAACGTTTATATTATGTGATGTCCACATTTGTTTACTAAGTACGAGCACAAATTTATAACTTTTTATACAACTTGTAAAAAGGTTCAATTCAAACATTGTACAATTTAATTTAGAACTCACCGATAAAATAATTTGTAACAGTACGCATACGTTTGTGTGCCAGCACAATCCATACAACAATTAAGTTTCCACCCGTTGCAACGATTACCATGCCAGCAAAAAGGATGCTCCACAACACTTGGCGCCACCAGGGCAAAATAAACGAAATGTCGACGCTGAAATGTAAATAAAACAAAATGAGTTGGGAAAAATGTTAAAAAAGAGAGAATACATAAAGCTATTTTGTTTGCGAAAATCTTTGTTGTACAATAGAACAAAATGTGCTAAATTCAAGCATAAAATAAATGTGTTTAACACGGCGTATGAGTAACATTAATTTGCAACATTCTGTTCTTCTAATTGCAAATTTTGATATTTTGGTTACAATGTATGTAAAAGAGTTATAAGCACAATAAGACCAAAAAATAGGTACTTAAGACAACTTCAAAAAACCTATCATGATGGAATACGAATTGTTAACAGTTGTTGTATTATGTTAAGTGGATTTGCTGAATTGTCCGCAATAGCTGAATTGGCAAAATTTCCCACCATTACAGTCTCAAATATAATCGTTTGCACCATTTAAAGTTGCCTTTGTTGTAGCTAATATAAAAATTAAATGACGGTATAGTTCTCCTCATAAAATATTTTGTTTTATTTCGTGCCTATAAATAACTTCTACAAAAATAAAAATTAATACATAGTTCCTTACATTAATCATTATGTGGCATTTTTCATATTATTTGAGATCCAAAACGGAGGAACGCTGAAAATATTTTGAGTCAATATGATGTATGAGTAATCTTTAATTCAACAAATACCCAGCTTTGCACGTTACTTACGCTTATAGCCTATAGTTTGTCTAATGATGTCTATTTCCAAACCTATACATACTTCAGGGTGTACGAAAAATCGAGAAGAAAATTCATGAAATTAGAAATTGAAAAAGGAAAATTTTTTTCTAATTGAGTCTTACTTTATGTGTGAATCGGTCTTTGGAACCAAGATTTTATCAGCTTGTAAATTTCAGATATTTGTCTATTCTTTTTCTTCTTACGAGGCATAGCTCCCTAAAAATTTCCATACCACTAAACATAAAAGTGCGTAATTCAATTTCAGTTGATTTATTAAATTATAAGCGCGATTTTTGTTCAAAGCTTTTTGCTCATTCTTTGACTGACTAAGGAAAAAATTTCCATATATTGAGCGTTTTTATATTTTGGGCAATTTTCAGAGACAATTTGTAATTTTTTTGTCTTTTACTTTACTAATTATATCTTATGGTTCAACATGTCGTATGAGTAACATTTAAAGAACGAGAAAACTATTTTTGCTCCATTGTAAATAATAAAACTCTAAAATTAAACCTGCACCAGTATTTATATAGTTAGTGAAATTGTGCGCTGCTTTGTTGGATTGTTTGTTCAATTTTGTGTCTGTTTAAATGCGAATATGCATGTATGCATATGTATGTATGCGAGTATACTTGCTTTGTTTGCGTTAGAGTACTCTAAAATCGTTGTTGTGTTTTGTTTTCTATGTGAGTGCGTATGCATGCAGATTCATTGTAAATGTGGCGCATAAAGAACGTACAACAAATTAGTGTTCTTGTTATTTTCAACTTGTAGGCTTACAATGACAACAACTATAAAGAATGAAAAAGCAAAAAAAAAAACAACAAACAAACCAACAAAAGAAACAACAATAATGGAGTCAGCATTTCTTCTTTTTATCACATGTTGCAGCGATTGTTTTTCTTGGCAAATACAAAAATGTATTGTTGTGTTTGTGTGAGCGCATTAGTGCTATAAGTGTGTGCGTGTGTGTGTGTGTGTGTTTGTATTATCGCAAAGTTTCATTAACAAAAGTCACAGCCAACAGCAGAAATCGCATGCATAATTAAATTTTAATAAATTTGTCTGAGGTATGTCGGGAGTTTGAACTTTTGTCTGTGCAAATTGTTTATTTTTGTTGAGAAATTTTGAAATCAGTTGTGCCAAATTGGTTACCTTAAGTGGGGGATGAAAAGCAGGGCGAAATATTTTATGACTTTTTTGCTGTTGCTGGAGTTTTTTGTAACTTTAAGTGAAGTGACGTTTTTAATTAATTTAACAGTTTCAAAATTATGGTTGGTGAACTTTCATGAATGTGTACCCTTACATTTCAATCTCAATGTATAAATTACTAAGATTTATGAGCACTGAAGTCATGAATGAATATAAAATCTTAAAAGCAGGCATTTTAATGGGATTTAATTTTGCTTGATATTGTATATTATTTAAAGACATGGGATACTCCAATGATTTACGAGCAAGAATTTAAATTTTAAAAAAACGTGAACTTCTTCCAGCTATTTCATATTAATATAAAGAATATTTAATATATTTCCTTATACGAAACTAAAAACAAACGGAATCGCTTTCATAAAAGTCTTTGATTTAAAATACTTTGTATGTTAATGTCATGATTTTGATACTAAAAAGACAAAATGTTTGTGCTCATCAAATTTAAAATCAATGGAGAAAGAATAGTCACCATCAAGAGCTCTTTAGTCAATTGAGAACTTAAGTTAAAATTTTTCTAAACTTCCTCGACTTGTCTATAATTCACCTGGTAACCCTACATTTGCACTATAAACACTAAGCTCTACTACTGCTACATACATAAATGAATTTAATCACTCACACGCCATCATGGCTGGCAGCTCTTTTCAGTGTTAATTTAATGTGCAAACTTAAACTGCAATCATATGCAGCGTTAATGGTTGACGCTTCCAATTAGTCAGCAAATCGCATGACAACTTGTCACTTTACGTTTATTGCATATTTTTATAGAAATAGAAATGTGTGCGTTTTTTATGTTAAAATTGCTGCAATCTTCAATACAGGCATAGTATACTGTAGATATACATACATACATATGTACATAGTTGTCATGCAGTGTAGTCTCAAGAGTAATCAAATCTTTTCATCATTTGTCAAGAGTAGTTGATGTTAAAACTGAATTTGATTTAATAAATTTATGGCCCAGTGTACATTGTAAATCAGTGAAAGCTTTTATTGACTGTCGACAATTTGGTTTTAAGAGGTAATAAAATTTTATAGGGAAAATAGTTCTTTGGTGAGTGGTTGCAAATGATATGGAAAAGTTTTAAGAAATCATAAAATAGAGGTAATAAGAACGAAGAAATAAACCATTATTTTATTAAAACTCAATTTCCAATTATTTGGTTAGCTGTTAACAATGGTCAGTACTTGCAATGCCTGAAACAATTTCAATTGGAAAACTTTTGAAATAACAATGTTTTATTTATTACTTGAAAAAAAAAACTCATTTATTTCATAACTTAATAAAGTATGCGAAAAGTAATGGCAAGTGAAATTGAAGTGTAAACTTCATGAAATTGAAAAATAACAACAGCAAGGGAGGCTATTTAGATAATGCAACATTTTTTGAATTTTTTAGAATTTATTTTTCCTACTTTATTTTTCAGCTCGTTTATGGAAATTTATGCAGGTGTTGCTTGAAATGCAAATTCAAATTTTTATGAAATGCACGCAAAGAATGTTGCAATAACAAAGATTGTATGATTAAGAATGACAGATTTAGTTTCCTTTAACTAAGCTTACAGTTTGTTTTTTCCAAGTGGAATACTAATATATTTAGTTAAAGAGCACAAATGTTGCGATTAAATTAAAAACAAAATAACAAAGAATTCTACAAAAATTTGCATTGTACTCCCGCGTAATTTTGTATATCTACTAACCGCAATCTTAATAGGTGTTTTATTGGAAAAAAATATCTTTATATTTTCTTTCATAGTTTTTTAGTGACATGTTTCTTTTAAAAATACAAATTCGATTCTGAAAATCTAATAAATACATTACAAATGACTTCCAAAGTTGGAAAGAATAACGTATTTTTGAAGGCTCTATGTATATCTGAAGGTTCTATGTATATTTGTAAAAATATCAAAATATATATATAATATCGTTAAGGTAACAATATATTTCTATCAATTTCATCACCAGCTACTTTTATTATGAAAATTTTCAATAGTAGCTGGGATTCATTGAACAGACTTAGTGCAACACCTAAGATCATTAAGCACATCAACGCTCAATTTGCAGGTTTCAAATCTATACTATTTATATGTAATATTACTTAAATGAAAACGGTTTATAACGCTTTGGCGCAATATATACTGAACAGATTTTAATAAATTTTTTTTTTAAATAACAAATTTGTGCTACAAAGGATTACTGCATACCTATTTTTTTATTTATTTTATTTATTTATCACTTGTGCATCTTAGCCATTAAGCAGCTCAACATACAAAGATACAAAGATCAGATCTCTTCGGAAGAAGTAGTTCTAAAAAACCAACAATATTAAACAATATATATGTTCTTCAACTCAACCAGTATCATGACATGCAAGTTTAGCATAAAAAAGTTGGATATTTTTGCACAATTAGGCCACTCTAACCTAACCTAACCAACACCCGCCGTGTGTTTCGCTCTTACTTTGACTAACTTACTTCCTTTTCAACTTACATATTTGTACTGTTTCGACTACTGCTGTTGTTGCCACTGATGGTTGTGGTGGTGCAGTTATCCAACGTCATTTGTTGCCACGCTGATTGATTACATAGGACGTCCAACGATAAGGATGTTGTTGTGTAAAATAGTGAACTGTTTCCGGCGCCACTATATATGCTGTTACTATCATAGAGTGCGCTGTTGTCAAACGCTTGAAGTGTTGTTGTTATAGCTGATATTGCTGCTACTGCGGATGTTGTTGCTGTTGTTGGAATGTTGACTTCTATCATTCTTAAGCGATTTTTAAACCCTGCTTTGGTCTTTTATTTTTTATTTCTTGTATTTAGATGCTTTAACATGTGTTGTGATAGTTGCTCTTTTTGTTTTTTACTGGTTGTTTTTCAACATTTTACTTTAATGTGTTTTATTTTTTACTTCCGTTTGTTGTCACTTTTTAATTCTTGTTGTTCTAGCTAAGAGCAGAGAGAAAAGCAAAATGAAAAAAAAGTAAATAATTCAATTGCAATTTTATCAGTTTTGTAAGATAAATTTAATAATATCACAATTTAATGTATTTTTTCAACATGAGCGTTTGATTTTCAGTTTTGCCACAAGCAAAGTGGAGCATTAAAATTGTATAAAAAGCAGCCAACTATGTCTGGGAAATTGTTTTCTCATTTAGTATATTGTTTTCAAAGCAAAGAGGCTAGAGATTTGATATATTACAAAAGGGGGTTAATAGAATCAATTACGGAGTGTTATAGTCGAAAAAAACTCTGAACATTATGCGCTATTTCTTTACTAAAGTGAGGAGTACAAAGCTAGTTTATTTCAGACGCATTTATATGTCTGGTTTCTTATGAAAAATAAACAAAAATATCCATTGAAATTCCTTCAATTCAAGTGAAATTTTTGCAAATTTTCTGGGGTTAAATTTACAAGATGTAATGTACTCCTAAGTTAAATTTTTTTCAAGCATGTAATATTTTAAGTATATATTCTTATGCTCTATACAGGCAAACACAAAAAGATTACATGCATCATTTTCTACTCACTTCAGTGTCACGTAGCAACAAGTAGAAAGGATTTAAGTAGTTGAACATTATATCAAATGTGTAACATCTGTGACAAAATTTAAAGTAATGTTACAAAATGTCTCAGTGCTTATATTCTATTGGATTTATTTACATTCACATAGACATAAAATGGAAATAAATGTATATTTAATAAAAAAATAAAATGATATTTGTACAACATACAGTAGTTCAACTTTAAATCACTCGATTTAGGAAATAAATATTTATTTTTTGCTTTAAATTATTATATCGGCAATATACAGCACATTAACTTCATACATTCCACGTAATTTTTTATAGGTTGACACTCTCTCAGGAGTTAGAGTCACTATATGAAAATAACTTATGTAACTATATAAATTCTATTAAATTTGCTTGTTGAAGTTATTCAAAATGTGATAGCAAATAGCAAGAATAATATTATTTGTTAAAAATTTTATAAAAGTTGCTGTTTTCGCTGGCTCATATGCACCGAATTTCCTTTCCACATTTGTGGAGTTTCAGTGGTACAAACTACCGTAATGATACTCTTCCCCTAAATGGCTATAGTTATTCATCGATTGTCAAACTATCGTCAGGTATAAACTAAGTTTTTATATATCAGACTCCCAAGGTGACTAATAAAAGCAAATTTGTCTTACGTTCAATTTACTGATCTCGTGATCCTGACATATAATTCCTTATAGTGTGATAAAACAGCAACTTAATGTGGACATACCATCCTAGAATAAGAAGATATCATATAAATAATCTTAAGACTCTAAGTAATCGATGTTGTCTTGCTCTCTTGCACTATCCAGAAAGCAATATATGCAGGAACACCAACTTTTTAGAGTGCATTCCAATTTTACAAACTCCACATTAAGTTGTACTACATCACTATGGCGGAATTAAAAAAAAAATTATTTTGATATTTTTTCCTTGATGAAGCAAAACCTTGTTGAGGCTCCAGTAGTGTCAATTCACCAAAACCTTGAGGGGGGGGGAGCGAAAAGTATAATTCCACCACTATTAGATGGTTTTATTGAATTGATATATTGAATAAAAACTAATATCAGATCCTTGGGGAGGCCAATGCCCTCCCCAGTCTAACCGAATTGACGCCACTGTGAGGCTCCTATTTATTGTATTGTGAGCTGGAGTTTTTTTTTTGCGAACGCGACTGTGGAGTCCATATTGCACCGTCCTTACTAACAAATTTAATACCTTCACTTAACGCTATTTCATCAGCTACGAAAATGCATAACTTTTTCAAATTTTGCTTTCCATATCAATTTTATTATCTGATAAAAATCCACAGCAGTTTCAACATCTTCAGTCTTTCCGTTTCGTTAAGCAATTTTCTTATAAAACAATTCTTATGCTTTCATCAATTAAAAAAAGACTTCAATGTATGAAGTTCAATAAATAATGACAATAAGCAACAACAATAAGCTCAAATTTTTAGCAATAAATATAATAATTCGAAAAAGCTATAGCCAGCCATTGTTTTGCATAGGTATTCTGGTTAGATTACTACACATACGATGTGTAGTGACTCAAAGTCACTACGTGGACCTTGAAGCTATTTTGTGTTTAGTAAGTTAATGATTTTTAAATTATAAATAAAAACAAAATAAAAATTCCGTTTCTACGAAGATAATCGATAAATAACCAAATGCGTCGGAGTTTTTTGTGAACTAAATTGATATCTGCAATAAATTGCAATTTTATTTTCAGTTGTGATTCAAAGTCACTGCGTGGGATAGGATTATGGACTAAAAAATTTACGATAAATGGAATAGTACCACAAAGAGATGAGAAAGTCGATAGAAGTAGATAAAAATAAGTAGCAAAGATTAAGTTGAAGTATAACCATGTATATCAAATGGTATCGAAAATGTTAAGTTGAACTATATTAGATAATATTTAAAAATGTCGAAAAAAATTGAATATATTGAAAAATGTTAAAAATTGTAGAAAAAAAATATTTGAAAAGTGGAAAAAATTGTGAAAAATTTGGCTATATTAAGATATTTTTAAAAAGTGTTGCAAACGTCGAGGAAGCTTAAAATGTAGCAATAGCTCGAGCGATATGGCCTGATTATGTGCACGTCATGTATCGTTTTAGATAGCTATATATCGTAACAAATTTCGCAACATTTACTCAGCATATACATATCTAACATTACAAATCATTTGCGAAAGCTCACATTTTATGAGGCGTTCTACGAGCTCTTTTTGTATTTTTCACTCCAAAAATAAAATTTCTTTCATTCCGTCCATTGTACCGATTATACTAAAAATGAGCCCAATGCACGGACGCACCTACATAAATATATTTCGCAAAAAGTGCAAATGCACTAAAAGTGATACATATATACTGAAAATGCCATCATTATTGTGCAATTTTTCTTCAATTTTGAGTATGTTCTGTCAGGGATATTTTAGGTAAATATTAAACATAGCCCTTATAAGTAGCTGACATACTTTCGATTAATATCAATTGTATTTCGAAGTCTCTTGGAGTATTTAAGAAAATTGTGTAAAAACTGGATACAAAGGAAATATTTTTTTTTTTTTGCCTTCTTAAGTTGTCCCCATGATATGTAACATTTATAAGTAAAATGAAAATATTAAGAAAACTCTTACAGCTTGCTTATTGATATAAAAGGATCAAAACTGATTTGAAAGAGCAATAAGCATCCTTATGTTAGATTGAAAATGTAACCACTCATGTGAAAAACTCTATTGTATAACTGTGAAATTGAAAGATGCTCCACAACACATTGGCACATACGTACATACATATATTGCTTGACAAGCGAAAGAAGCTTGGCCACAGAGCGTAAGGAAATGTATGTTGAAATTGGATAGCTGACTTAAAATTTTTTTGAGATGCGTAAAGTGTCTAATTTGATAGACAGCCAAATTTATGGGAAGAAATTTTTCATTGCATTCAAACAAAATTCAATAACTTTATGCATAGAGGCACTTTTCAGAAAATTTGTAAATTTCTAAAAGAAAAATGCCAAATTATTCTTGTATTAAATTCCAAGCAACAACTTATAGAATATACAGAATATTTATGTAACAATTGTTGTGTAAATCAAATGTTATGTAAAGAAGACTCAATTTATCAGAAATTTGGCATTGAAGTAAGATGCTTCGTGAATGAATACTGAACTCTTATCTTACCGGTAGCATGTGGTGGGATTGTAAGCAATTGAGCATCTTGCATTTGCTACTGCATTGATGACCAATACGACTTATTAACTTTTATAACACAGTACTGAAAGTTTTTAAGAAATTAACTCACACACTCATTCATAGCTCCTGCAGCTTTTTTCATACTGGGAATTAAATAATTTAATTAAAATTTTCTGTAAAATTCATTCGTTGAATTTTTTCCAACGTCATTTTACAATTCTTTTAACATATAACCTTTAATTTCATTCGCTGCCCACCTGGCAATATTGTGGCTTACTAACGAGTGTAATGTTTTTTCTTTCCACAGAAAAACCATGAAAGTGGCAAAGGTATTTTTGAATTATGAAACAACACAATTTAATTCATGTGCTGCCTAAATGCCATAAGTTTCATCGATTAATTTTCACTTAAAAATACATATTTTCAGAATACGGAAGCCGATCTATACACTTACGTGAACATAAATACATATATGCCTATATCAATAAGTTAATAGCTCCTAGTAGCATTTATGTTTTTTCAATGCCTTTGGCCAAGTGTGTGTGTGTGTGTGTGTGTGTAGGTGTGTGCTAGTATTTTTTGTATGATATGCGTTTTGTTTACAAGCAATTAGCTAAGTGGTGAAGTAAACACAAGTTCTATTTTATTGTTTTGTTTATGAGAATTTATATTAAAAAATGAAGAATTCTTTAAATGCCAAAACAAAAATAAAAAACAAATAATTTAGTTTAATTTTTGTGTCGAAAAAAAAAATTATTATTTAATAACTGCAGCAATATTCGTTAATGAAATAAGTGGGAAAATAAGCAGAGCTTAAATAAAATTTCAGAAACTTCCAAGGAGTCTGTTAGTCTTTTGATCCTGGTATTTTTTGTGAAACAAAGTTTACAAAGCATAAATTCTTTTGTTTTTCTGGTAGACAGTTGTGTATCATAACATTATACTCATGAAAAATTAATATTTTTCAAGGCAAAAACTAAACACCCTACACTATATTCACAGTAATGGTGCGCGTAAGCGTCAACTTAACCTACCATTTCACAATAGAAAATTTTGCCCAATTTTTTGTCCAGAATTCAGAAAATGGAAGTATCGATATGAAACTTTCCTTAAATGTTTGTTAGATTGGAAGAATTCTCTTATATAAAAATGGTTTTGCCACGCCCTACCACGTCTATTATAGTGCACGCAGGGTGAGTATCTATGTATTTACATGTGTATATGAACAAAAACTTAAGCGATGTAGAGCTTCTCATTCCCTCCTACCACGCTCACTATAAAGTATACAAGGTAGAAAACTCTGCAATATACAATTGCTCTCTTTGTGCTTAAGTTTTGATTTTCGTTTTTACCGTATTCCCTAAAGAGTTGCAATTTTCTGATATCTCAATATTTTTAGAGTTTTGGAAAAAATCTTACTTCATCTTACTTAATTCCATTTTTAAGTTTCGGGCGGCATGTGAAAAAAATTTTTCTATTCATATTGATTAGGAGTAGGAACTCTTTGGTTCAATGTATCATACAGTTTTTCCTTTTTTTTTATATTGATTTTGTATCATATACACATACTGAAAAATACTATTAAATACTAAATGAATGTACCCATGAACCGGCTGTGCGCAAGGTTCACAATCCTTTCTCGATTCATGTATTGTGGGCATAATAAGTAGAAATGGCAAGCCATTAGCTTAGGTTTGGTCGCATAAAATAAATAATTTTGCAAAAATATATGAAGATAAATTTGTAAATATGCAGCACAATGTAGTTTTTGAGCTTTTTTGTTGCGAAAAATCACACATTCCCTCACGAAAGGCACTTTAGAGGATGATTGAAATGACATATAACAACTGAAGTTGGGAAAATAAAATAATCCCATTATAATGTCACTATCATTTGACCTAAAAATTAAAGGTCAACGCTTAATTTATTTGAACTTTTCTGCGGTATTTTGCCACTACGAAATAGTACAATTGTTTTTTCTAATAAATCAAATATTCTATATATAACAAATCAAAGGACAATATTTGTGGTAAAATTGTTCTTGAGGAAAATGCTGTACAAGTTGTAGACTCTGTGATTTTAAAAATACCATTAGCTTTTTTTTCTCAAGCTATCGACTTTCAGCAAAAACTGCACAGATTAAAAAGTTCCTAAAATTGATCAAAATATCTATTTAGAAAAAATTTTTTTTTATTGTAACAATTTCTATTCTATGTAAATTTTTTCATATAAAATTGCTCAAAGTAAAAAATTCTTAAAATTGGTCAAAATATTCAGAAAAAATATTTTGTTTTTATTTTGTAACATTTTTTTCGAAATTATTGTTCCGTATATAAATAAAAAACCTTCATTCAAAATTTTGTATTATTTATCACATAAGATTAGGCTCACAGTTTGAAATGTTTTGAGCAGGGTTGCAAAGTTAATTGCTTGACAAAGCCGTAGGCTACGTACGAAAATTTCGTAAAATGCCGTTAATTGGAGGTAAAATTCGTTAATTTGAAGCACAATTTTTTGTTACGAGGGAAAAAAAAAAGGTGATCCATAAAAAAATGTTTTTGCTTAAAAAAAATAGGTACCCATTATAATAACGAAAACAGGTCATCTCGTTCTGAAAAAATTTTACCACTTTAAAAAAAGTTTTTATATATAGAAGGTCGTTAATTCGTCCATTTCAGCTTGGCAACACCATTTTGAGCAATCCTTTTTAAGGCGAATATTTGTGAGGTTATTTGTCTACAAGCATTTATCAACCTTATAAATTAATGTTTCATTTGAATTACCCTAGATTTCAAAGCTTAACTTAAAACATTGCAGCAATTAGTGTCATTTTATTTTGAATTTTATAATATTTCTAACAATGTTTTCAAACTAATTAGCCTTATGATATCAGAACTTCGTAAAAATAAATTTTATTATTTGACAAATACTTTGTTGCGCTTGTAATTCACTACTTTAAAAATTTACATTGGTCAAATTAAAGATGAGAGAAAAACTTTTACTAATAGCGTTAGTAAAGTGAGGCACAAAAACTTTTTGAAGCGCCTAGAATTATGCAACAAAAATATCAAAGAAATGCTCATTTTCAAACAAAAATTAATGCCAAGAAACTTTGAAAAAACTTATGCAAACTAAAGTTTATTTTACATTATTTTCTATAGCGTAAATCACACTTATTGCCAGCACATCAACCCAAAACTACAAAACTTTTACATTTCCGTCGCAGCAAGACGGATACGAACGACTCAACTGTTTGCACAATTTCCGTATGCCAACTGACTGCTGCAGTTACGTGGGAACAATTTACTCGTCAAGAAAGTTCTATTTTTTTCTTTATCTTTTCTATTATTAATGTTTTACTTGGAATTTTTCCTTATTGTCAGCCACTTGTCGAAACCTGAAAATATTTAATGCTAAAGAATTTATATATGCAAGTGGAACGGATGCACAAGAAAGTTGGCTGATTCCAATGCGTTGTATCTATGAATGTATGTAGCTATGTGCAACATCCAAGTGGTTGCTGTCACTCAGTGCATACTCTGCTTGAGAGTTAAGTGCAAGCGGTATGTAGTTGATTGCAGTCACTCTTCAAGACTTAAGTTATTATTTATTCAAGTATTCAGACTTGAGTGGTGAATGCTGGGACCTATGCGACAGTGTGTTGAATATGGTGGCTTTATTTGCAAAGAAGGGATTTACTTAAAACAATGACAACAGTTTATTAAAATTTTGAAAACTTTTTTATTATATTCATATTTTAGCAATTGATTTTTGTGCAAAAATGCTGTAGAAAAATTTAAAAATATCATTAAAGAAATCATTTCTCACACTTCTCAAAGAATTTCAATGGAATTTTCATTCCACTTGAGTATTTTTTGTGGCAAATTCATTAATTTTTTTTCTATAATATGTACTTTTAGTGACTTTTCTCATTTCGCTTTTCATTTCAATATAATCATATTCAATTTGTAACTTGCGATACAAGTCTGTTAATTTAAGATAATATTAAAATTTAATTGGCTGTACGTCTCTAATAAAAATATTTTTTTTTAATACATTATGCCACTAATTTGCTTTCTAAAAATGGAAAATGTTTGTGATTTAAAAGTGCTATTAATTTAAAATCTAAGTATGTACCTCCAAACAGATGAAGAAACTACACAAAAGCAACTTAATTAATTTAAGTTTTGTTGAACCACAGTTGCTCAATTAAGATGCAACATTAAAAACACTCACCAGTTGGAGCACAGATTTTTTCCTCAAAGACCAATGAGTTCAGTGGCTTTATAACGATTGTAAATTGCATTCGGTTCTAAAAAACGCTGTCATTTCTGTCGACATTTACATCCAATTTATCATTCCCGTTTTCGTAAGTTTATCCATTGTTATTAGCAGCGCCTCGTTATTATAATGCCATGATGATTTTCTGTTTGTCTGCTCTACATTTGACTGGCATGCTGCTTTTTGCAATAACGAGACAGATGAATAAATTTATCACCACGACCGTAAGTCCAACTTCCAACAAATTGACTTAATCTAATAGACAAAGGTTGATAGCAGACGAAGAAATTGCAAAAATGAAGAGAATATTCAATTTAATTGATTTGATTTGCTGAATTAATTCAAGTGGATTTTATGTGAAAAAATTCTACTTTTGTTTATGTTCCATTCATGCAATGAAAACTAAATTTACCTTTTTAAAAATTCACCCATTGCGCTGCAATTAGTTCAAGTAAAATTTGAAGTGACTGCTAGCCTTCAACAAAACTAAGAAATCCTTTAGTAAGATTTTGCAACAAAAAGTAGAAAATGTTTTACATGATTATGTAGTTGAAATGCTGCAAAAAAGTCTTTGAGACTAAAAAGTTTGCTGTTTTATTGAATTAAAGTGAAATTTATAATGCCACTACTGAGAAGTTGTTTGTCATTTATTTCAAGTTCTTTGTCGTTCATTTTAGAAGAATAGAAGACTTTTTTTACAGTTTTTATATGGCATTTCTTATATTTATTTTTGTATTCATTTTAATGATTTTTTTTTTCAACTGAAAACACTTGGTTTAGTTCTTTATTACTTTCTTTTATAAAAAAAGAAAAATAAACTGCGTAATCTGACGCGACAAAATGAGAGGTTTTGTTTTTGCATTTCGCATAATAAAATCATCTATCACTTTTGTTCCTTAACAACAGTTTTATGCGAATGACTTTCATTTTTATTTATAGTAAAAGTAGTGACTCACGATTTTCGTTTTAAAGAGTTTCCTTAAATTCCCAGTTGAAATATTTTATATACCATGGAAAAACTTTTAAACTAAAATTAAGAAAAAAAGGATAAGCTTGAGAAAGTGTTTGAGTTGCGAGTGTTATAGAACTTTATGTAGAGAAGTAAAGTAACTGAGCAGTACATACATATATATAAAAATGGGTTGCTCAGAGCAGTTAGACGTGGTACGTTGTATTTATACAAAAATCGTAACAAGCTATTTCCTGATATATAGGATATTTATAAAGCGACATAGTGTGACTCAACAATATAATGATCAAAATGAGGGAACTAGTTCAAACATGCGAGACACCTCCTTTGCAAACTATGCAAATAATTAAATTTGCCACAAAGATATAAGAATCTACAATATAATACTCAAAAAATTGGATGAGCTTGTATTCGAGCGTCGCTTTACCAAGTTATATATTTAAATTGTAAACCTAAAGGATGATATGAATTGATTTTTGCAAATATGGAAGGCCCGGAACGAAGAGGTAATTTGACGGCCTCTATCTAAATAAAGTGTTTTTCATCGTACAAAATTTATATTTATACTACGACGACCATTTTGCCGCATCCAAGCCGTTGCGCTGTCCCCATCCCCCCTAGATACGGATATGAAAATGCTGACGAATGTGCCAAAATAAGATGAGAATAACAGGAGAATCAACAAGTGGAACTAAATTATCGGATAAGGGACACAATCAAGAAATAAATGAACACAAAGTGGTACCTATCCGCCAGATGCAGAACGTCTCAAAACTTGTGTCCTAAACTGAGCCTAAAAGGAACACAAACTCTCTAAAGCTTCAGCAGAGGAGCGATAAAAGCTATTTTAGGATTGCTCTTTTGTCTCCGAGTGAAATTTGCTATATACAAGCGAAACTTTTAACCTAACCTAACATTTATTTTGATATCATTTCTCGAAATCATAAGATAAGTATATGGTATAAGTACTACATTTTGTTTTTTGTTTTATTGTGTGACGGGTCTTTACTGACAGATATGGAAGAAAAACTCAGGCAACGCTAGTGCTACATTATAGACTTTAATTGACATTTTTTGACGTCTTCCAACATTGTGAAAATTTTCGACTTTATCAATATATTTGAGCTTTAAAGCATTCCTCATTATTTTTCGAACTTTTCAATATTATTCGACTTCTTCGACTTTCTCAAAAAATTTCATCCTTTTTTAAAAATCTTTTCGAACTTAACAATATTTTGTCTACTTTATTGACATTTTTTGACATTATCAACAGTTTCAACAGGTCTCAATTTTTTATCATCTCTAAATTTGATTGACATTTTCAAAATTATTTAATATTTTTTGATTTATTCAACATTTCCTAGTTTTTTACCATTTCCTTTTCTAATATAATAATATAAAAGATTGTAATTAGTTTATATATCACGGCACGAGTGCCTTCACTGACGTACTGCTATCTGAACTTCACCAATTTTTCTTTAAACATGTCGTATTACTTTTGACCTTCTTCTGAATTTTCTATACAAAACTTATACATATGTTGTGGGGGTCTTCAGAATTGATCTGTTATAGATGTCCTTGAACAGAGCAAAATTGAAGAACGTAATTCCTAAATGGCGATATGTCATGAATCTATATACTGATATACTATATATATACATACATTGTATATTGACGCAGATATTTTTATTTATTTATTTCAATGATATCTCTTTAATGGGCTATTTTTAGACCTAATCTTCCAAAAATACTTCAGATATTTTGCTTCACTTTTAAATTTCACAAAAAATTGTCTTTGCCAATGATATTGAAACTAACAACTTCCAACTATCTAAATCTAAGCCATATGTTGATGCCTTAACTATTTCAGTTAAAAATGATTTTCAACAGGGACTACGCCATGTTATTCTCTCTTAAATCATTAAACATTCATTGATCACTCGTGTGGACGGCATAAGCCTTATTAAATTAAGCACAGTAATGAAAAATAAACTTGGCAATTATCACAGCTAAGTTGACATGATATAATCAAATTTGTGTAAACACTTTTTCTTGAATAATAAATAGCCATTGTGTGGATGTTTTTAAAGACATTTTTTTGCGATTGTTATATTGTTTTGAAAAATTTTTTTTACAAACAAAAGTAGAAGGTACATATATACATACAAAAAAGGCCTTTACCTAGAAACGGAAAATTTACCAACTTCGGTCAATTTTTTTTTTTAATTTGTACACTTATCATAAAGCTTCAGATGTTCAATGTTTGAGACTCGAATCTTATCAGTCATATCTCAACATTTTCTATATTTGCTTCACTTCCTTTCTATTCAGTTATATCCTTTTAAATCTCGTATGCGAGTGTGTTTATCGTGGCTCGTAACTTTTCTCAATGGATTTGTAATATTGGCTTAAGGTGAAATTTTTTTAAGATTTTTATTTATATTAATTGGATAAGTTCATATCCTCAACATTGGTTTTAGACGAGTAATGCAGTTAATATTAGCAAAAGAATCAATACAAAGGCAAAATGTATACAGCAAATAAAATTCATTCTCATTTGCATTGCATTTTCCAGCAACTAAAATGCTATTTTTCAGTATAAAAATATTGAGTTTAATTAAATCCTTTAGTAGCCAGCACAAGTGAAAAAAAAGCCAACAATTTATCAAAAGGAAAAAATTATTAAAAATTCCAATTTGTGTCTGTGCAATATGAACTGAAAGAACTTTGTTTTAGGAATTATATTGTTCATTTCGCATATCTGCACTTTGAGTCAGCCAAACCAAAAAGAAAATTCTTGTCTTTTTTTCAGCATCAAAGTAAAGTGATTGCAGCACACAAATAAATAAACAAATCTATATGCTCAAAAGAAACATATTTATTTAAGTCGATTTAAAATATTCACAATTGTTGTCAATATGACAATCAAAACGTATTTATTATGTAAAATAATTTTTAGAAAAATTACTCAGCGGAAAATTTACAACACTTAATATTTTGATTGTAGACATTTCTTAAAGTGCACGTAATCTTTTAATATGCTTTTCAATTACATAGAACTGTATTATCATGAGATAATTCTGAAAATCTTAGAAATTTTCTTACAAGAATATAAATGTGCCATGATATTTGTGTTTTACTTCATCGAATAAAGTGATTGCTGTTGATTTATTATGAGCTAAGGTGAGTTCTTACGTCAAAAGTAAATCATTGGCTAATATTTAAATATACTGGCAGTATGGAAAATCAGATATATATGCATATTGTGCAATATTGATAATCTCTCTTTGGCTTGATACAGCTTGTTCCAACGATATTTCATATACGAGCATGGGTTTGAAAGGTAATTGGCCTAGGCAAGATATTATATTATATTATAAAATCAATGTTGTTCTATATGAAGATAAATAAAATACTTTTTGAATGCACAAAAAAAAAAACATGAAAAAGTTTAAGTCTGTGCAATTTTCTAAATGCCACTTAAGATTAAATTCATACAACTATTATTTAAAGTATTTAAGTTGACAACTTGTTTTCATTAAATTACATATAAATTGTTTTTGTTTATTTACTGAGGTTTTCGAATATTTGTTACACTACTTGAAGCACTTAAATGATAATTCAATAATTTATCATTATCATCAAAGAAAAACACTTTATTAAAATTCTACGTAGCAACAACGTTGATATTAACAATTTTATTAAATTTTCTATTTCAAATGTTTTACTTCGTATACAAACTTCAATCTATGCGACGACTTTATTGAACAAGTTCAGAACCTGATTGAATTAAATTGGTTACAAGCAAGCAGTATTTTTTATTCCACAAATACAATTTCAATTAACTTGTGCTGAAGAATTTTACTCAATTTTTTTCGAATTTCTTATAAGGAATTTTGTGCACGATTGATAGTAATCAGGATGACAAGGAAGCGAACGATGAAATTGTTAAAATGAAATTAAGTTTAAACGGAAAAGGACAACGTTGCTTGACAAGGTTGCGTAGATTGGGTGCGCCACCTAGATGCTCTGCTGTCAATCAATGTTGGACTTGTAATCATTCATTAAAGGTATTACCAAATTATTGTTTAAAATAAAGAAAATGTTAAGCAATCAGACATAAGCATGACAATTATTTTAAGCATAAGATACGGAAGTACAAAAAAGTCTTAAAATGTAGATGTATAATAAAAATTCTGTTGCGAAATACTTTTTAATGCCAAAAATTTTGTTTACTTACTACGCCAATTGCCTGAGCAAATATATAACAACAACAAAAAAAAATAGAATACATACTTTCGAGCATCTACAGTTTATTTGGTTGCAGAAAAAATAAACTGAATTTGCTTACAGTTAAATTTTACCCGGTTTTTTTGCATGTCGATTGTATACATTGGCGATTAGAATTGCGTTGAACACGTTTATTTACTAAACAGTGTGGGCAATAAAATTGTCTTTGTTTTCACAAGAAATACCATTAAATTTGGAAACTATTTTCTATGCGGTAAGTCAAAGACATTTAGTCATTTATGCTACCGGGAATACCTTTATTTATTTTTATACTCCTAACAAAAAAAAAAAAAACTAATTTTGTTGAGTAAAATTTTCATTTGTTTTGAATTTGCTAGAGTTATGTGAATTCTTTAAGGTTACAAAGAAGAAAATGATGTTGTTGTGTTTTATTTTTATATTTGTGTAAAACAAAATGCTAAACAATTATTATGGCGTTAAAAAAATCAAAACTTTGATAGAGCGTGAACTGACAAAAATCATAAATTCTTTAAAATACACGCGCAATGAATCGTTCTTATGCTTTACCAAATTTTGATTTTGGGTGGATACTCATAAAATTCGAAAAAAAACAATATATGTCGGGACTAGATGCCAAGTGGCATCAGCTACTTTTTTTGGAATCAAACTGTGTAAGGTACAGTAAAGGGTATCTTAGGTATGTAAAATTTTTATGGGAAAGCAATACAAATGTACAACTGATGGGTATGTGAAAATTAGTAGGCTATCGTAATATGCTGAGTATTTAACCCTCTGACGGGCGTATGGGTCTGGCCAGGCCCAATCGGTTTTCAAATTGGTATATCTTTTTATCTAGGCACTTCTGAGTGATCCCCGTCCATCACTTCCTCAAATAAGTTAAGGCGAACGCAATAGAAAAGTAAACGATACGTTTGCGATATATTTGTAATAAAAAATTTAATTTCAAACTTTTTTCCCAGTCAAGTGCACATGGGTCTGAGCAGACCCATCAAATTTTATCATACGATATTGAAAAAAAATATTGAGTTAGAGTTTGTTTTGGATTATTACGATGATAACGATGTGGAGAAACTTTACGCAGAAGATTTGTTTTCTTTGGATTGAATACAGAATTTCTCAATAATCATCCATTCTTCATGGGAATCTGATGATGATTTCAAAAATATACTCTCTTTTTGTAAAGGTTTAGCTTTTGTAAATAACACCGCTGAAAGAGGTGTTGCGTTTTTATGAAAGACTACAACCAAATTTTGTCAATATGATAGAGAACAAAATCAGCTAATGCTACAAATCGTAAAAAGTATCCTTTTTGTGAAAAAAGCACAATGAACATAATAAAAATGAATTTTATACAACCTAGTGATATGAATTATTTTTTTCAATATTTTCTTCATTTTTGCAAGTGATCCCCCCAAAAGGGTAGGGGGTAAGTATGTCTGGAAAAAATGTAGGGAAGACCTGGTTATACATTTGACCCCTCAACGGGTCACTTCTTGGTAAAGCTATGAATTGTTTTCGAAATTTTGTCCATTTTTTGTGTTTTTTTGTAGGGGGACCCTCAAAAGGGTGGCAGATAGAGGGTAGGTATGTTTGAAAAATGTATTAGAGAAGAAAATATAATAAGACCTGCTGATACATATGAACACTCTGCGGGTCACTCCGGGGGAGCTATGAATTAATTTTTCCAAATTTTCGAAATTTTTTGTGTTTTTTGTATGGGGACCCCCATAAAGCATCTTTCTTCAATAAATAGTCAAATAAAAGGGTGACAGATAGGGGATAGGTGTGTCAAGATAAAATTTTGAGAGGGTAAAAATAATAGAAGTTTATCCAACATTTTACCCCTCCAGAGGCGTCAAAGAACTATCAAAAAAAATGTTTTTTCCAAGTCTGCATTATTTTCTCTCCACTCAATTTGCATGTTTTGATAAAGAAATTCCAAGAGACAACAATGTTAGGTATAAATTTCGATATATTATTTATGAAAATATTATTTCGTATTAACAGGAAAATCTGTTTATAAGCAAATGTTTATTGAAAATTTATTTCAAATAAACATTGGAACTTTTTTTTTGTTTTGTTTAATTAAACAAAATCAAAATACATGCCACCGAAATCATTGTTGTTCTGCAGCTACATACTTCGTAATTTTAATTTTATTAATGCATTTCAATATCTTTTAGATAGAAGTGTATCCAAGATAAAAATTCACTTGAGTTATTGTAATTTTATTTTCAATTGTTTGCACATTTTTTACTACTCTTCAGATAAAAAGACGATAAGATACCACAAGCCACAAATTGCCTTTATGTCTCACATGTTATATGAAGAATGACCAATAAAAAACTGCAGAATTAGCATCATTATTTAAGAAAAGTGATTTTTTAGTATTGCAAGTACTAAAAAAGTTGATCGTAAAAAAATAAAAATTTGCAATAAAAATTAAATTTTTACGCTCTCGAATAATGCAATTATGCTGCTATAAAAATTTTTTATATCATTTTTCATTGCAATTTTAGCATCAATTTTAAAAAGTAGACTATAAAAGAAAAAGCTCCTGTTTCAATTAATTAAACATTATATTTAGGGAATTTATTCATTTTTGATAGGAGTATGTACGAAAGTATTTTAATTCAAATGATTTAGCGCTAATAAAAAAAAATCAGGAGTTACTGATGTACAACAAAATTTTATATGAAAGGAAATTTCTAATGATGAAAGGAAAGGAATTTGATCTTTAATATTGTAAAAAAAAGAGTATGAAAATAAGACTTTTAGATAAAATTGAGTTTAAAATTAGTCACTCATATTAAAAATCTACTTTTTAATGTCGTTACTGTTCATGAAAGGAACAACTATTTATACTGAAAAAAAAAATAATTATAGAACGGCCTACGTCAAGTGAACAGAGAATAATATCAGATATAATATGGTTCAAAAAACAAAAAGACAAAGCTCAAGGGAGACTACCTCAAGATTTTTCTTATTTGACTTTGTAACAATTATAATAATGTATGCCTTTTTTTTGAAAGATTATAATATGATTACAAAAACTTGAATACAGTGTGAATCGGAACCCTAAAACTTATTATTTGCTGCTCTATGTTTTTTCCCCACTGTAAAACATTTTATAAATTTCAATTTACGTATCAACTTTTTCATCAAAACAGTGATAATTTAATGTTACGTATACGACATGTGACGACGGTATATGTTCTTTAGCTGATTATTTTTAAAATGCTATAAATTCTTTAAGACTTCACATTTTAAAGGTTAAGTCTTATTATTTCAGAAAATATACTTTAATCTAGCAAACGTTTTATTCATGTTTTTTTTCTTAGTTGACACTGCTTTCAAATTGTGGCAACTATTTTGATGCCATATATTTTAAAAACTTAAGTTTTTTTAAAAAAAAAAAAGTTTTCTTGAAGGAGTCTTTCTTTATTTTGCATCTTTTTTCTACATTACGTCAAATTTTGTTCAATACAGTGATGTGGTTAACGTGGAATATCTCACATATGACACGTAAGTAAGTGAAAAATTCGTATATTTGGAAAATTAACACCATATTTATATTTGCCGATTTATTTCATTCATTTCGCTGTCCGCAGTAGTCAGTTGCAGGACACAAATCAGTAAATATCATATGTACGTAATATATAAAGCTCTGGTCGCCCAGAGACATTCGATACCACTTATTTTTACACCATCAAACTATTGGTATATTCAACGTGCCTAAAGTATACATTCAGCAACGGCAAAGTATGAGTGTGCAGCTTTGTAGGCAGCGATTGAAAAAATAAGTAACATTTTATCTATGATTTTTTTTTTTGTCAAAAAAGCACATCAAATTCCCAGAACACGTAATTTCGAAACTTAACACCGTTGGCAATTAATATGGAAAAAAAGAAAAAGCAGAAAAACGTATCGCTGATTTTTTCTACGTTTTAATAATAACGTTGTTTTTTCCATATGAATTGTAATAGGAAACAAACTGTTGGAGAAGCTGAAATTTTGGGAAAATTTTCTTGAATTTAAATTTTATAATATAGGCCCATGGGACCGCGAAAAAGAAAACCTCTTCAAGGTATATTGCTCGAATTTTCAGCCACACCAAAAATGTGTGCGTGGTTTGATAACAGGAGATGACACCTCCCATACAAAACAAATATTTGAAACACTATTTCTTGGCACCTAAGGCAGCTTATGTTTTAGTAAGCCGGTTTTCTCGTAAAACTTCAACGTAATCGCACACAAACTCTGTCAGCACTGCTTACAAGTTTGAGATAGAAAGCTGCCATTTTGTGTGAATTATTTTTAAACTATTTGATAAAACATAGAAAAAAAATCAAATAAAATTAATCAAAAAATTTTTCAAAATAAGCGAGTATATACATATTATCAAATAATTTCCTGAGTCTGCTGCAGTGATTTTCCATTAAAATCGATCATAATTTTTTTAAATGATTTTAAATCTCTCAGACAGCTTTTTTAGTTTTTTGTTATTATATTGTGAAAAGATGGCTATTTTTATTTAAAAAAATTTCTATAAATTCTATATTAATATATATATAAAAAGATTTTTCCTCAATGAATAAGCTCAGATTTATGAATATCTATAAAAAAAGTCCACATTTTAATATACTATATTAAAGTCTTGAAAAGTATTCCATAAATCTTAAATATTTACAATTCTCCTACCAAATGCTTCATGATAAAAAGCGCACTTAGTTAAGTACACTTTTAAATGCCTAATATAGGCAAAAAAACAATTGTAGTGATTAAGTAGACTGTAAAACTTATGTCTCACCAAGCGCGCCATAAAATCACAGCTTAGAGCTGCAATAACTCTCAGCTTGAAAAAATGTAAGCGAAACAGTAGAGCAAAATAGAGTCGCAGCATCGTTATATTAGTATATAAATATATTGCACATCAATCGAAATGATAATATTAACTAATTAAAAAAATATATATTATTATTATATTATATAATAAATTATAAAATATACACGTACATTTTTCACTTAATTTTTTCAAAATTAGAAATCTTTATTGATTCCATAGGAATCAAAATTTGTAATAGAAAAATTTGAAATTCAATCCAAGGAGCTGTAATAAGTGTTAACGAAAAATAGAAACCTTTGTACCAAACAATCCGAAAACTTAAAAAAATACGTCGCGGTCATTTTTAAAGATGCTTCGGTACTCCGAAATTCTGGACTTTCCACATTTATTTGTTCAAAAAAAAAGTTATATAGAAAAACCAAATTTTACCCTGAAAATATCCAAATCAGCTGCGGATGCTTAAAATGGCATGTTACAATATCCACACCGCCTCTTGTTATGTCTGTCCGCATCGAAAAATAACCAATGGAAATTGAGTTCTTAAGGAATTGAATTCCTTATTATTCAAGGAATGGAATCCAAAACCTTTGATGTGATATTTTAATTTCAGTAATGAAGTTAACAAAACAAAAAAAAAACATTTTTCTTGCAATTAAATTGAAAAAGTAAGTAGATGTAATATTTTAATTCCCTGGAACTAAAATTGAAAAATATTCATTGCTATATAGCAGTGTTTTTTTTGGAATGGTAACGTAGTAAGAGTAAAATATTGAAATTTAAAGCTATGTATATGCATGAGTTTAGTACATCTCCTTTTATTAATTGACGAGCGAATATCGACATATTCAAACAGCTAAATCAACTCTTTTGATCAATTCACCAAGACAATTAATTCTTTTTGTGTCGATTTTATTTTTATTTTTTTTCATAAATAAAAAGTAATATTTTTCTTGGAAGTTGAATCCAAAGTACCTTTACAAATTCTTTGATTATGAATGAGTTTTTTTCTCAAATTGACAAGTTGTCACCACCAAGTGGGGCAAAAATAATTGATGATCATTATGTTTTAGTCAGATAATTAATAAGTAATTCGTCTTAATTATCATGTTTTGTACTTGTATCCCTTGCCTACAAGCTCTTCATAAAAAATTACATTAATTGAACATTAGCAAACAAAGACATCAATATAATCTACTTATTAGCGATATTTTTTTCGGCTTTTAATTAGATTTTAATATGAGACATTTCACGCTAAATCGGACACTACTTTTGTTTCGCATCTTTTTTTTTTTTTTTTTTTGATTATTTTTAAATACTAGGTGAGAGTATTCTCAAAGCTGACGTTTTCTAAAAGTTTTCTTTACGAAATACTCAGAACTCTGCAAATTTTCATTATTAAATATACTTTTCATAAAAATTTTGTCATTTCTTTTTAAACGATATAACTTTTAAAAGTTTCATAAATGATAGGAGCGATATTTATTGCGAATTTTCAAAGTTCATGTTCATTACATCAATCAATTACTAAAAAAAATAGAGTTTATTTGGCGTGGAATGCCCCATATATAATACAAGTTAGCAGTTATGAGCTGAAAACAAAAAATTCTTTTATAATTCATAAATCAGGATATCTTACATAAAAATAAAAAAATTTCGATAAATCAAAAACAATTTTTTATCTTAGAAACTGCAAATGTTTTTAAAGCAAATTGTAAACATTTTAACTTACACTTCAAATATTTTTCCTTCTCATTTTATTTTCCAAAAATTTTTCAGTTTGAAAAAGCCACACTCCCACTCAGTTTGTTTATTAATTTTGATGTTTTTAATACAAATACGTAAATTAATTTTTTTGTATATTTTAATGCAACACTGAAAGTTTTCATTATAAACAAATTCTCTTTGAATTTTTATTGAATTTTATTTTTTTTTAGTATTTGACATTTAGCACTAATATTGATTTATGTTTTTTTTCCACCTCTTTGTGAAACTTTAGTGCAAACACTCATTTAATAAATTGCAAAAAATAAACATCGATAGAATAATTTTATGCATTTTGTTTGCTTCCATTTTTTACTGCACCTCACTTTTCCTTGAGTATTTGATTTTAAGTATATTTTTTGTTTAAATACTTTGTTATAGTACTTTTCGTATATATCTTTTCATTATATATCGCATACTTCACTCAGTTTGTTGATAAACAATTTTTAATAGCCGCAAAAAAAAGCCAAAGAAAAAACCGTCGATAAACAAAGCATTTTGTATCTTTCAATTATTTTATGTTTAATTTTCTGCCGCTGCCACCGATACCGCCGCCGACGCGCTAGGGTGCGAAGTACTCATAAATTAAACGAAAAACAACAAATTTTATTTGTTTTAACACTTGGCTCTATATTGAAAGTTCTTGGCCTAAAGTGGCTTTTATTTATTTATCTTCTTCAGATGTTGAACGATACGAGCAGGCAACTAAGCGTTATATCGCTACGTTTCTGGAGGAGCTGCTCTGTTCGCATTCAACCGTAGCGTTGAAAGATTCCCGACGTACTGATTCTGTGATAAGTTGGAAAATCATGTTTTCACTTCAATTTACTGCATTGAACTAAATGCGAAACATCTGCTTTGTGCTGTATGTGTGATGGAAAATAGTAGTAGATTCAAATTGCTGCTTGCGATAGGTTCGTAGGTTGGCAGTAGGAAGTTGTTGCATTACCGACAGGTGAAAATTCAATGAGTTGGCTGTACTTCATACCATTAATTGAATATGCTGTATGAGTTATTGTTGTAGTATTAATTAATTAAAATATTTTTGAAATTTTTTTTCATGCAACAATTAAAAAAATGTATTTTTTTTTTTGGATTTCTTGCCTGTTGACAATTTCGTTTATTTTTTTGCAGTTATCTTTTTAGATAAGAAAACTCTTAAGACAATTAATCTTTCATAATATATGATTGTACAATAATATTTTTGCTTAGGAGTTATCCTAATTTCAGAAAAATTAATAATTTTGGGGTTAAATAGTAGGGGAAGTGCATGTACCTTGGAATATTTTTAAGAAAATTATTTACTGTCGCCAAATAATGGCTGATTTTTTTTTCTCAGACTTCTTTACTTTTTAAACTGGTATCACTGCTGGATGGTTCCCCACAACTGATAGTTCAAGGCGCGATCGCGTTAAGTAAAAGTTCCGAAAATAGGCAAAATATTCAGAAAAATATTTTTTTTTCTAGATCATTATACACAAATAATTTTGTGTTATTCTATTGTGACTTTTTATTAAATTCATGACCTCATAGAAAAAAAAAATTTCAATTAAAAAAAACTAATTTTTTTCTTTCATCAATTTTAAGAATTTTTTGTTCCGTGCGATTTTTACTGGAAATCAATAGCTTAGGAGAAAAAAGTGGCTTAAAGCAAAATTTTGCTCTGGCAATAATTTAGAGTGGCGAAAAGCACTGGCAATAATAATAATAAAAACTATAGAAAATTTTACTTTATTCTTTAACCTCTTTGTAACTTTAGGGCAATACACTCCGCAACTGGTAGCTGCTTTTATTGTTCAGCAGGTATAAATGAGTAGTATGTGACTTTTCATGAATTTTAAAATGACAACTCAAAATATGTTGCTGGCGCTCCGTCTATATAATCGCTTACTGCGCCAGTCTCTGCATTAAAATGTTTCAAGAATTTATCTTTTCGTTGGTAGCGCTTTCACTTCTAGACAACAAGGGTTGAAACTGCAGCACTTTTGAACTTACTATTTATCTCTTAGGCTAAGCTAAGTACACTAGCATATCTAGCGCCGTGGTATTAGCACTATAATCTTTCACACACAAGAACTGAGATGAAGATTTCAAGATAAGAATTTGTTTTTAGAAAAAGTTGAATTTATTTTTTGCTGTGCCTTGAAATAAAATAATCTGGTATTTCAAAAAAAAAAAAAAAACAAATCCATAGCGCTTTATTTACTGGTATTAAAAAATTCAGTGTTGTCAGTGTTGCGCTTTCAAAAATTAGTATTTTTCTGCTTACAACTTCAAGACATGCGCAAATGCAATCCAACGTTTCATTCAATAAAACTCTCAGAATTTGCAGATTTTTCTTCACTTTCATCACTTCGCCGGCATATTCGTAAACAAAACAGACAAAAAGCACGTGTTCAGCTGAAAACTTTCTGTTATGTTAATCTCAAAGATTCTCGTTATCTTAGCGTAAGCGTATTGTACTCTAACAATAAGTTTTTTTGTGGTTTTATTGTGTTGGCTTTTGTTTTTTTTTTTTTTTGTAGTAAATCATAAACTAATTGGTACAAAAAAATTTTGAAAGCAAAAAAACACCAAATTTGTGTAATTTCATAAAAAAACTTGATAAGGCAAAAGTTTTATTTTTGTTTTCTAACTACAATAGCAGCATGTTGCGCGTATCTCAATACGGTCGGATATAATCTACTTAATCCTGCAGGCAATAAAAAAAATGTTAAAGCTCACGTTGAATAAATTAAATGTAAATATTTGAAATTCTGCTAAATTTAATTTGTTTGTTTTTCACCATTTTAAAAATTATTTGCATAAAAGAAAACTTCCCCGTTTGACAGAGTGAGTTAAGATAGGCCTATTTATATATTTTTCGATAGCTGAATTCATTCGAAATACTTAATTATTTCTTAAAATAATGTTTATTCATAAGTAATAAGATTTTAGTAAATAAAAATGTTTCAAAATCTTTGGAATAATTAACAAGTCATATCATAAAAATTAATTTCTTAGAAACATTAATTGAGGAGTGCCTTTTGCAAAAACGAATTATTCTTTTCTGGTAAAAAGCAAAGTTACTTTTTCTCAAAATTTTAAAATTCGTGAATATAATACATTACATCGAACAAGTTTGTTTGCGGAAACATTAAATATTCTTAGTAAACAGAAGAAAGCAAACATGACAGTAATTCGAGCTGAAAAAAATATTTAACTTCATAATTTTATTTATCAGGAACTTGTATGAAAGCGCAAAGAAAATAAATTTTTCTTAATATTTTGAGAGTTTAGCTACCTGCAGCCATAAGACTTTACTTCTTTTCGACTTTTTCCATTAATGGCTCATATTACCATCAACAAATTTTTGTAAGAAAGACATCAACATATGCACACACACACACACATACAGACACACAATCGTTAAGTACACGCCAAGCTTTTGGGGGAAACTTGAAAAATTTCCAAATTATTAGCAAAGAAAAGTACAACAACAAAAGAAATTCTTTTTGACACACGTGATGAAAATTCCAAAGTTTTTTATTTGCCCCGGTTTTCTAGGTACATACCATCAAACAACATCATTATCATTATGCGTTGCAACACGAATAGGTGAAGTATACTCTTGGGGTATTTATTTAGGGGTTGGCTGAAACTTGAGTAGCCTACAATGCAACAGTCATGCTGTTAGAAATAATTAAACTAATGTTGGGTCTTTTTTAAGTACAAGAAAAACTTTGTAGAACTAAAAATTTAAGAAATGTATTTTGTTAAAATATTGCAGCATAAGCTAACTTCAAGCCACATCCATTTAATTTGTTAAAAACTCTCGTATATCTCCGTATTAAGCCCTGATAGATTTTTTTTCTCAACAAAGGCGATACTTTCTTAGGGTTCAATCTATGTCTAAACCAAATTTCATCAAAATCATTTTTACTGTGTAAACGTATTTTCCTGTTAAAGGCGTGACACCGCCTACTAATTAAAAAAAAAGTTGCATTCTGCACTGCTCTTCTTCACAACCTTTAGTAACAAAACAAAAACTAAGCGATTATGTTGTGATGGCAGTTAAAAAGGGAATGAAACCGTTTTGCACTGGCCTATTTATAGTTGAAACAGCTGTTAATGAACTCAATACCAGACTAACGTCAATCATACATCACTCTACCAAAGAGTATTACAAATACAAAAAAAAAGTGTCATATTAAATTTTCAACCTCATCAATCGAAAAGAACAAAAAAACAGTATCAAAAACAGCTCACCGGATTCAAAGCAATGCTGTCCTAAGGTCAGCATTTCGAAAAGCATATGGCCTTGAAATTTTTTTCCTCCGAAACATTATATAAACTAAGCATTATGGAAAGCGTCAAAAAAATTAAATTCTCAAACGATCTGAGCCAGCTATATTAGACTCTAGAAAGGGAATATATTTACATGGTAATTTAAGTCAAATGCACCCAAAAACCACTACCAACTTCCATCATTTAATACTAGGCTGACTGAAAAGTCACAGAGAGGGCACAACAAATATCGAATCCTTATTATTTTTGACAGCACCTATCCTTCAAAAGGCTACATGTGAAATTTCATTAAAGTGGGTCGTACGAGCACCACGTTCGGGCCGGCCAAATGAGGCTACCACTTCAGAAAAGATCAAGAAAATCTATTTGATCCTTTTGAAAGACCACAAAGTGAAAGGGAGAGAGCTAGCAGACATAATGAAGTTGTCGATAGATAGTATTTTCAATATTTTGCATGAGCATTTCGAAATGAAAAAGATGTGCGCGCGATGGGTGCTGCGTTTGCTGACCATTGGTCAAAAGCAACACCGTGCCGGTGTTTCAAAGCAATGGCCACCACCACCCACCGTATTCTCCAGTCTTGGCCTCCAGCGAATATTATCTTTTTCCAAACTTGAAAAGATGGCTCGCTGGTAAGCGCTTTCACTCGAATGAAGAGATCATTGCCGAGACGGACGCTTATTTTAAGGAACTTGATGGCGACTACTACAAGAAAGGCATCAAAATGCACGAGGCCCGCTATCCTCGTTGTATTGAGCTGAAAGGAGATTATATTGAAGAATAAAATCAAATTTTCCGAAAAAAATGTGTTTTCTTTGTTAGGCCCGGAACTTTTCAATCAGCCTAGTATTACAAATATCTAATCACCCATTCCAGCTACAAATTAATGACATTATTATAGGAAAAATTTCAGTTCAACGAAGTCTCCGGATCATCGTCTCACAACAACAGTAAGTTCAATCTCCTAAATCCTCAATTCAATAAATCATGAGGGATTATCCAGACTAACATTGTTCCTAAGTCAGACTTTCACAAATAAGAACCAGCAACATGAATCCTTCATCTCAATTTGGCTTTAGAGCAATACATTGTACGATATCACAATTACACAGAATAGTCACTAGCAAAAATTCTGCACTCAACAATAAGCAGCATAGCAGAGTAGTTTCTTTGATGTATTTCAAGCATTTGATAAAGTTGACCACGAAGGACTAACATATGAAATTGAAAAATATTTTACGTTAACCTACATCGAATTTTTGGATCTTATCAAACAGTTATTGCATGAAACATACCATGTTCTAGGTCAATTCAAACTTTATTCAATAAACTTTGTCAACATATTTTTATAAATATAATACGTGAAACATCAATCATTAAATGAAATTCAGGGAGAGCTACTATCAATGTCAATTACAGTCTTTTGAGCAAATTGAAGAAAAAATGCTATCAAAATATTTTTTTAAACTTTTTTGTTACTTCCGGCATCCTTTTGGCATTATAATTTTTCTTTTGCAATATCCAAATGTTATATATTATTTCAAGGATTCTAATTTCTTCTTGCACAAGGGAAAATACTTTTATGAGGCATTACGCTGTATGTAAGACTGAACATAAGATATCAATTCCAACATAATTTATAGTGTAATATTAATTGTGAGAGGTGACGCCAAACTGTTTACTTTAATATAACAAAAACTTTGCCGTGACATGAACAGAGTCGGTATAGCACATCCTTAATGTGATATTCAGAGCGACTTGTTGTTTTACCAGCAGCTTAGTCACTGTGATGCAAAGTTTTGTCAACTGAACTGATCAAAGCGTAGTTGCCAGTTAATTACGAGTTTGAGCAAAAAGTTTCAAAATTCGACTTTTATACTTTAATCTTCTCCAAAGATATTGTCGTTAAATTTCTCCATCTCATCGATAAGGTTCATATCGAATATCATTATGAGCTTGATTGTTTGATAGTTTTGATCTAACCAAATATTTCAATTCAATTATCTCGATCCCTAAAGTAATATTTTCATTTTGTTTCTTCTAAAAATGGTCTTAACAGAACAGCGTACTTATGTAGGTCCTTTAAAGTTCATGCTTTCAACAAACTTAACATAGTCTATAAATTAATATTGTAGAGTATTAAAATAATAGAATATTAAATTTTTAATGCGTAACACAAAAAACATTAAAATGTTCAAAAGTAACAATGTAAAATAGCCTAACAACTCCGCAAAGTATGCAAACAACTTTGCCGAAAATGATGGCACATTTCAAGAACAATCTCTAAGAGGCTTAACAATATGTACAATTTAGTATGTTGATAGAAATAAAAATAAAAAATGCTAGTAAGAGAAAGAAAAATTATACTTAATTTTAATACCTCGATAAAGTATCAAAGTATTAATTGCAAAGAAAGAAACAAAAACATTTTTAATTAGGTAACATAGGACAAACTTGTTAATTAACGTTCGAAAATAAATATATTATTATTATTATGTTTAGCGAGAATATAGATAAATCGTCGCTACTGAATATAAAGACATTTGTATACTTCAGTTTCATTTATCCTTGAATTCTTTGAATCATCTTAATGTAAGTGTCAATACAGTACAGTATGCAGTATGTCAAAAATAAATAAAACCAAATTTAAGTGAAAGTGACAATAGGAAAACAGGGCGTAAAACAAAAACAAAAACAAAAACATAATAACAATAACAAAAATAATAAGTTAGAGAGTAAAACATTAATAATTGAGTTACGCGCACATATTTACTTTCATATTTACATAAATAAACAAACAAATTTAGTAAGAGACTGTTGAGCTAAAAGCCCCAAGAGGAATAGGCTTTTAAGCATAAGAGGAGCATTCAACAGCAATAGCAATTTCCAGCCATACTCTGGTATGCAACTTCGGCGTGTTGCAGAAGAAAGTTAGTTAAGAAAGCTTTTACTCCATTTGTATATACTTTATATATAAATAATTAAACTGAAAACACCGTTTTAAAAAAATGGTTTTATTTTAAAATGAAATTGCACTAAAAAATATGAAACTAGTTTGCTTTTTTATCAGTGACTATAAGCTGATTAGAATATTTTTCAGCTTTTGTAAACAGAAAAACATAGGGCGCTCAGTTAATACAAGGGAATTTCGATGAAAAGATTAAGACGGCAACTTGTAGGAACTTGTAAGCGTATGGTATTTCAACGTTTTCAGAAAAAAAATTGTTTCTCTTTTTTACATTAGCTATGAAATTTAACTGAGTTGTAGTATTATTCTCAGAAGTGAGATAAATAAAAAATTTAAAGAAAAATTGCTTATCCTTATATGAATTTTATTTTCTGTAGTCACTCATAAAATCTTCTCAAATTTTATTTTAGCAGAAAAATCTCTTTTAGAAAGTTTATAAATTGCGAAGGCCCCACAACTTGCATTGTCCAGTGAACTCTACATAGCTTAATCAGTAACTCTTATAACAACAAAAAAGTAATTTTTTAATGAACCTTATTAAAAGATTTTATTCAAATCATTGTGCTTTCTCGCTGGGCTATCTTGCATAAGTCATCGTCAGATAAATCCCAAAGGACACTCCATGGACATACGTTGCTGAATATTAGACATCTTAAGACTATTCAACTCAACACTTCGTTACGCCACGTAAAACATTTCTTAGAACTTGAACTCCAAACGTTGGCGTTAGGAACGTGATGATGTGTAAAAATGTTGCTACTGGATGCAAAGGAAAAAAAAAGGTAAGCAAGAAAGTTTTATGCGGCTACACAACATAAGTCGTAATTCGATTGACAAATGCCATGAGCTTTTTGAAGGGGGTAAGAAATATGATGTTCAGTCTAGCATGAATTTGCTTGTTTGTTATTTGAAACAAAATTAATAAAAAAACTGTAATACTTATTAAAGCAAAAAAAAATTGTTTTCCTTAAAATAAGTATATTGAAAATATTGTATTGAAGCTTTTACTTATATTTAAAGCTCACCAATACATACCAAAAATTTCGTGCGTGTTCTATTCACGTTGATCTAATGAACAGCACGTTTCTCGTAACTAATGTCCATTTAAGTCTCCCATAAGCGTTGACATTGAAAATCTTAAAATATTTCCCATAAGTCCCAATGTTGTTGCGTTCGTTTTATAGGAACGTGACAAAATTGGTTTCAGTTTCAATACTTGAAGTCATGCACAAAAGTTTCACATTATGTTGCAGATTTTATTACATTGTTTTATAGCTTTAAGTTTTGGGATTTTATTATTTCTTCTATGACATATTTAGACCAATAAATTTTATGGTACAAAGAAGCATATGCGCTTTTTATCGCACCGAAAAAATTTTCAACTGTAAGTTAATTTTTTATGTTTTATTATGGAAATTGGAGTGGACTTTAGATCATAATGATACCTTTTACTAATAGGCTCTTTATTTTTACGCACTATTCATTGCTCAGGAGTTGAGTATTCTTTAAGTCACGAACAATTTTATATGTCATATGCAGTTAGGTTCAAATATATATTAACTTTTCTAAAATATTTCACAAATATTAATCGCTGAAATGTGTGTTTATTCCTTACAAAGAGTTACTTGTTTTATATAATAAAATATATCATTTTATGTACTTAAAATAAAAATTGTTAAGAGGAGAAAAAATAAAAAATTTTTGGACAACACATTTTGGTGTGTGTTAGTTTGAGCATTTTCTACTATCTCGACTAAAACTATAATATATTAATTAAAAACTGCTGTAGTTTTTTATTTTTTGCTGTAGAAATATTTTCTCATTTGAACGCCTTTATATTTCTAGCACCTCTCCCTCTGTCTCTCAGTCTACATATGTATATCTCACATACTTTGCTAATAAAATAATTTAATTTCCATACACCTACATTATCTCCTTTAACGCAATTAACGTAAATTGAATAATTATGAAGGAAGCACTCAACTCTTTAGAGTTTGCCAAGTTCATGCATAACCTGAACGCGTATGAGCGTGGCTGTGTGTGTGTGTGTGTGTAATGTCGGTGGTTAAATATTTTAGTAAATATCACAACACACTTAGACATACTGAACGCGCGGATAGAATACGTGACGCTTGAAAATGTATTAACATGATAATGAATATTGTAACTGTATTTTGACAGAAATCGGGTTAAAAGCTCTAACTTAATCAGCAGCACTTTAAATTAATCTGATAGATGATAATTTAACATTAAATTATATAATTTTGGAGAACGAAAATTGTGTGTCACGAATATTAGAATTGGTTTTTTTAAAAATGTTATTTAAGTGCAGAATTCACTTAACGATATAAATATCTAAAATTTTAGTTTAAGCTTCATTACCAGCAGAACTTCATCATATTGGCTGACATACTGTTTGAACCTTGAAATTAATCAATTAATTTCGCTGACTTTATAAAATCTACTTTTTCATTAAATGCTTCGAAACGCATATTTTGAATGCACTAATATACTAAATGCTTAGTTACGAAGACAATTTTATTATGACTGTTTTTTTTTAAAGCTTTTTTCCCCTTCAAAACTATGCATTCATTTATAACTTTACTATACTCTTTTGCTACTGTATCTTCCTCTTGCATTTATTAAAAATTTTTAAAATACAACACATACTTCATAAATTCAGAAATTTATAGCATTTGCCAAAATGTTTCATGTGTAAATTTTCATTAAAATTTTTGCTACCAGCAACGTATTTGCACTCGAAAAATTTGATGTTGAGGTAGTGAAAAACCCATACAGACCACATACATACATAACTTATATATGTAGTGGCATCAACGCATATGAATAATTTTTTGAATGAGTGACTTGATCAACTATTTTACTAACCAAGAAAATGTTGTCCAACATTTTGCTTTGATTTACAGCTGAGCGTTAAATTTTTCGATACTTAAAATTCGATACATTTAAAGTAAATTTGGAAAATTAAAGCCTTTTTAGCTCGGTCCTGCAACTTTTTCAACATTTTAGATTTTTTCAAAATTTTTGACCATTTTTTTAAAAAAACTTTCAACTACTTTCAACTTGTTCAACCTATTTTTAAGGTTTGTTTAAACATTTTTCTACTTCTATTCGAGCTCTTCTATTTCTTCGATATCTTCAACTTTTTTTAACTTTAGCAACTTTTCCACTTTTCTAATCATTTCAAACATTTTTTGGTTCATTTGCTTTTTTATGATATTTTATAGAAAATTTTGAAAAAAACTGTTCTGTTATCATATATCAGGCCCGGATTTAGAAATTTGCCGCCCCTAGGCCGTTGCAAAAATTGCCGCCCCCTGCCCTTTAATTCTTGCCGCCCTAGGTACGTGTATACTCTGCCTGTAGGGTAAATCCGGGCCTGGCAGCAATCAAAGTATAGTCCCGTGATAGATTTATTGACTAGTGACTGATTTTTAAGATAATCACCGGCTTGACATTTTCTTACCAGATTTTGCTTTTATCAACAACCTATGCTGATATGATGGGATTTTCCAGATCTTGCCATCTTAGGGCCTCTTTATGTATCACGATTTGTCTCGTTTCGTCTCTAATTTTTAAGCCGAAAAATGTGCTAGCACAATTTTTATATTTCTTAATCCATTAAACGCAGGTTAGATATTTTTGTTTTCATTTGAAATATAATAGCATATTTTCAGGCTTGAAAATTACAGACGAAACGAGACGAATCGTGATACATAAAGAGGCGTTTAAGCGTTTTGAGTACGACTACCCTTTCACCGAAGCTATAATTCTGCGAGACAATTACGGTTTCGGATCAGTTAAATAGTCGCTAACTTGACGATTTTGGTTGGTCACGTTTGCTCTTTGTTGCATTATCTTATAATTTTGAACTTATGATGATGAT
This sequence comes from Meiosimyza platycephala, assembly GCA_963662105.1. NCBI lineage: Eukaryota > Metazoa > Arthropoda > Insecta > Diptera > Lauxaniidae > Meiosimyza > Meiosimyza platycephala. The sequence goes on from OY759209.1 coordinate 78,293,759, forward strand.
TTCTCAGCTTTGTTTACGACATTAATGCGATCAATTCTTGAATCATCTCGTTGATCAAGCAAATGCTTCCGACAAATTTTAGATTAATTTCATTCGAATGATATTTAGTAAAATAAAAAGTATTGAAAAATCGAAAAATATTTTAGCAAAACATGCAAAGTAATTCACCCGATGCAAATTATTATCACTAACTTACATGTGCAACTTACATACTGTCAGCGAGTTTTATCATATTTGTGTAAATATGATTCCGCAGTAAACTCAACAGTGAGCAGCAAGACTTTGTTTCAAGCAAAACTTATTTGAAATCAGAAAACACAAAGCCACAAACATTAATATCTAGCGAATGCTTTTAAAGCAGAACTACACTGTTGCATCATGAAGGACAACAATATCGCACTTGCAAAATAAAGTAGAAATATAGTGAAATTCGTTAGAACATTTTATTACACTGATCCCAAAATTTCTTCATACCATATGCTCTATTAGATTTGGTTTTGTCATGTCGGGCATTTACATGATGTCTGAAATTCACTTGGGTGGTAAGGAGATTGAGAATCAAAAAGGACTTGGCTTTCTTTCTGTTTGTCTTCCTTATTTCGAGAAAACTCATGCATAAATCATGGTTTTTATTGCGGTTAAAAAATTTTATAATTTTATTACCGTCGCCGTGCACGAAACAAACAACAGGCAAACCGACCCCCCAACCAAACTCACATGCATAAATGAGCTATTAAATGGTACCCAAGGTTTTTGGTTCAACAAATTGTTTTTACATGGTTCTGATATAAAATATAATGCTTTGTTTATGTTTAATAAAATTTTCAACCATAAGAAATTGTTAAGTTATGAACTTGTGTGCTTGTTTTTATGTGAAAGCTCATAGGAAATTCCTAGGAAGTACTTTACATAAACAAATAACATTTCAGTTTACTTAACTATGTATGTAGTTTTTAAAGAAGAATATTACATAGAGAAATGAGACCAAAGTTTATTTAAAGATAAAATATTTTGCAAATATGTAAATATGTATGTTTTTGATATGTGTACATCCTTGTTGACTATGGCCATGCGAGGAAATCTATACTGCGGTGAATTGGCTGCAAAGTAACAGCAACGCACACACTCGCGCAAGGCTAACAACATTTGTGTGATATTTAAGTGTTTTGTTTTTGCAACTTTTTCAACTCTTCTCGACTTTATTACCATAATTTTTGACTTTTTGAATTTTCTTTTTTTACTTATTTAACTTTTTTACCATATTTCGTCTTTTTTTATTATATCAACATTTGCAAAATTTTTTAACTTTTTCCCAAATTTCGACTCATACAACATTTATCAGCTCTCTCAACAATATGCAACACTTTAAACATACAAAATTTTTTTGACTCCTTTGACATTCTCAACTTTTGCAACATTTTTAATCTCATTCAATATTTAATCAAACAATTAAAGCAATTTCTTTGAGTTATATCTGATTACAATTCTATTCTCAATTTTTTCCAAAATAAAAAAAAATATATTTATTACATATCATCATTTCTAAAAAAAAATCAAAATCAATTCAAGCGCACTAATAATAAAATTGAGCTTTAATGACAGTCAATCATTTTATGCTGCAAATGACATTTTAAGCATTTATTGATGCAAAAAGGAGATTGCACTAAAATAATTATTTTCAAATTAAATTTTTCATTTTTTAATAAAATGTATGCTTCAATTATTTTTGCAGGTATTCATTCAAAATGTAGATTACTCGTATTTAATACAAAGAATTTAAAGCAGCGCTGACATTCTCATGCAACTTGTTAACCCATATCAAAATATAAAAAAATAAAAACCAAATTATTAAATGATAAAATAGGGTCATAATATTTTTCAATTTACTTCCTTCCTTTGTAAAAGGACACAATCTTATTATCAAAAAAGGATTTTGTTTTTATTGTTTACACTTTCCGTTTTCACACAAAGAATGCAAAAAAGTGCGGTTACTTTAAATGCGATGGGCATTTTCTTGAAGGTCTTCTTCTTAACGCCGGAGCATCCCCTTCAAAAACGTGCTTAATCAAATCAATTTGGTTGAAAGCGTAAATTTTTTATTTACAATTTCATGGCGTACATCAAAAGGATTATAATACATTAACATTTTCTATTGCGAAATTTACTTAAAATATTGACTTTTAGGGGCAGCCCGTATTAATATAAAAATAGTTTAAATTTTTTCGTTAAAGGTACTTCTTTTATTTCAGTGCTAATGTCATGTGCTGAAATATTTTTCAGAACAATGTTTCATTTGACAATGTATGTTATGTATGAGCTCAAGAATTTATAAACATTTTATTAGTTTTTGTATGTCTGCTTTATATTCCTTTTTGCTAAAAACGGATTTTATTACTTGAAATTCTATAAAATTCAACACTAGACAAAAGCTTTTACTTTAATACTATTTTAATCTTAAAGGATTATCGTCGCACAAACTTTTTCTTATTACGTTTTTGTTGAAACATACCTACATACTTATCTCATTCATTGAGCTTGAAATAAGACATTATTGAATTTTATACAAAAACAATTAGGGTATTCATGAAATTTCTTATTTGTCCTAAATCATAAACAAATTACATGTTTTGTGAATAGGATATAAGAATATAACACTGCACTTTTTTTAGAGAATTCACAAGGTATCATAAAATCATGTCTCTTAACTCCAATTTGGAAAAAATCACCGTCCTAGCGTAACGACTTTTTCTCTGCAAAAATTTAATTTTTGCAAAACTTACTTGTCACTCTCTTCCTCTATACGATACTCTCAGTAAATTACAAAAATGAATACAACACTCAGATAACATAAAGTATGTACAGGTTGTATTGCCTTATTCTATTTTACAATTATTGTAAAATTACATTACATGCGACTTAAATAACATTTTGCGAGACTTTATGAGTTTCCTACAAATTTTTTTGGGGTTTGCTGCTCAGTTTTATAGTTTACAGAGCGAATCGTATGACAGAAAAAGAATGCCAATAAAAAAATCTTATAAGCAACAAATTTTTACTGAGAGAAACATATTAAAAAAAAAGCGAATGAAAAAATCAGCTTCCAGCGGCAATTGAACAGTAAAAATATGCTCACACATATAATATTTTTCTTCAAATAGGACTTATAACTTTATGAAACTTTGTGAATAACCTTAATGTTTTACGGACAGGAAGCCATTTAGATTAAAAAATAAAGTTCAAACAAATGGCAATATTGCAAATAGCAAAATATTGAATTCGGATTAAGGATAAGATCTATAGCAAATATTAATTTTGAAGAAAAAAAAGGTAACAAAAGGAAACGCATACCGCTGGGTAGTTTGTTTGTATAGGCCGTTTATGTCCTTATCATAGTTGCTATGACTTGTAGAGCACTGTTTGATTGTTCCAAATCAGTTTGACATGTGAATTTCTCAAAAAAAAAAACTTACTTGGGTCAAATATTTCCACATAAGAAGGATGCTTGAAGAAAGTTTAAAGAAATATTTATTGGAAAAAAAACTTAATCGACACATGAAGAATGAATGAAAATTAAAATTTAAGTATTTAATAACCAGAAAGAATTTTTGCCAAAAATTTAAAGATAAGCTAACAAAAATTGCCACAAATAAATTTTTCATTTCTTCAGTATGGCTACAAATGTTAACATTTGCAGTACGATATTAAAATAATTGACAAGAGATTGGTGAAGATGATTGCATGGATTTGTTAAAAAATATTATTAAAAATAATTGAGTCACCAACAAGAATTGCTTGAAATTAGAAGAAGGTGGGAATGATATTCTCCTTTTTCCTATTTAAGTATTATTCGAACTTAAAGGACAGGGGTCAGATTTCGCACTGTAGTTGCATTTTAAACAAAAAGGTGCAATGAAATAGAAGGCATCAGCGAACAAGAGTTATTTATGTATACACAATATCTGGGTTTAAAAGTGCATTCAGTGTACTAAATTTCATTATCTCGCTTGAATTTTCCTGTGTTTAGCACTGGACCTAAAAAAAGTTTTCCAAAACTTCAGCTTCCTTGATGAAATTCTCTTAAAGCTTCAAGTTTAATAGGTAAGAAAGCTAATAATTGCAGTAGCTCAACTCTATCTTCAACGAATTTTAATTTTTTTTTTTTTTGTTTGTTTCGAAATCAAAATATTCTAAATTTTTTAACTATCATAACTTTGTTAATAATAATATTTATGATTTTTTTTTTACATGTTGCCATAACCTCTGCAAATGAAATAAAAATTTTAAAAAACAAAATCAAAAACTACAATCTAAAAAGTGTACTTTTACTTGCGATATGAACACTTGCAACGCATTTTCATTTTTAACAACTTGCACGAACTCACATTGAGAATTTATTGCCCCCAACTGGCAACCAATCAACAAATTTCAAACTGAAATTTATAGCTCTGTTGTGCGGTTTATTTTCAACTCGCCATTCAAGAGGAAAATCGTTTTTCCAATTGTTGCCACAATATAAGTTCAAGTTTCCATAGAAAGTGATATTTTTACTTCATCGACTAACAACAACGGTGAAGATAGTTGTACAACTACTTAAATTTCATTCACATTTCAAGCAAAGGGAACGTAGGATTTGCAAGAGATATGTACAGATTATAGAAAGAGTTCAAAGAAAATGAAAAAAAAAACTTCCATCTTAGAATTACTCTCAAGAGAAGTGAGGAGGCACAAAACGTACGCTAACAAATTCCATTTAAGCTATTTTTATTGTTGGCAATTTCTATCAGCAGTTTATTTAAAGAATGTTTCCTTACTTCTTCTCTATTGTTTGTTTGCTTCAAATACAATACTCGTCGCATCAATGAGATTTGATGGTGTCTTATTCCTTAAGCGTTTTCTTTATATATTTTTGAAAATTTCTGCTCTGTTTTTGTTTTATCACGTTTTGATGATTCCAATTGATTCCAATGATTTTTACCAATTATTGGTTGAGTACAAATCGTTTTAATATATATTTTTTTTCCGGTAAAAAAATTGAACAAAAAATGAAGAGTGGAGCAGTAAATATTCATTGAACACAGTAATTCATTAGTACACAGCAAATGCTTTTATGAAAAATAGTTCATCATAGGCCATTCAGCATGACCTGGTGCATGAGAATATTATTAACATTTAACTAAGCAACTTACAAAATCACAACAAGAAAAACACAATATCTCAAGAGGATTAACTTGGCTTTCATCAATTCTCAAAGTACTCTACCAAATAGCAGTTGACAAAACAAAATCGTTACGCCGCTTGGTCCCATGTGTTTATTTATGTTGCCACAAAATGCCATCAGACTTAAAATTTTATTATGTGCGATACGTACGAGCACCCGTTCATGTGACAGAGTCAGCAGTTTCTTGATTTGCTCCAGCAAAGTTCATCTGAGTGTTCGCATATGTTTTTGACTTTTAAAGTTTATTTAAAGCAAATAAAACATTTTAAATTTTCAAGGTCTTGAACCCATTCAATTCAGTTCAGTTTTTCTCATTTTTGTTTTTCCAATATTAATATTATTTTGATGCTGACTATATTGTAGCATTCGCTTGTAACTTTAAACGTTTGTTAGATTTTATCTTATGCATATTTATGACAAACTATTTGGAATGTACCAGTACCTGTGTAACATTTTGCTCCCATGAAAAATTTGTTGTTTGCACACTTTGGCAGCTGTTGGTAACAAGTTGTTCTTAGAAAAGTTTGTACACAAAATATTGTTTATAAATTACATGGCAAATGTATCACCTGTGGCATGTATTTTCATCCTTCTTTTCCATAATCGATTTTCTTTGAGTTGCCTTACCAAGTTAAATTGAATTTAATGGTAATGTTATTACGAGCAGCAGATGGGAAGTGCAAAATCAATGTAATATGCTTAAATGAATGCAGCGCTCAACTTTCTTAAAAGCGAACCATTTTTGAAAAAAAAAAAATGTAAATTCAAAGGGAATATCGCAACAATCAAAATGATTTCTATACCTTACCTGAGCTTACTTTTCAATCACAAAAACAAAAATATACAACAGAAAAAGGAGTGGTTTCACTTTTTGTTTGGGTTTGTTAGAAATTTATGCAAAAATAAAAACATAACAGGCTAAGAAATTCTCACTCAACGGCTTAAAGGTAACTGATGATTCCATATTGCAATGAATGAAACTACATTAGTATGAATAGCTTCAGCGATTTTTTTTTTTTGTTTTGTTGCATTGTTTTAATTAGGTATTAAGTTAAGTAAGGTAAGAGTGGTGGCTTAGCACAGCAGGCTTTAAGCCAAAAGTAGCACTAAAAGTGTAGTTTTAATACCACATTACGTGACCCGGTGAATTGGTTGCTGTTAAGACAGCTATATCCAGTTAGCAAAGAACCGATTTCAACTTCGGGAAATTCGCTGAGTTCTTTGAAGAAAGGTTTTCCAAGGCACCTGACCCTGTAGATTCCTATTGGGAATAACTGCAGTACCTCATATACAAATGGAAACTGCATAAAATCTTACGTACACTCGAATCTGAGTCTTAAGATAGGAAGTGGCTCAGAACCATTAGTTTCGAGCTTCATTTATTATTCATCGTTTAGATGAAGTTTTATTTTATTTTGTACAATTTCTTTCTTAGAGGGACTTTTTTTCCTGAATAGAAGAGAAAATGTAGTTTTTGGACGATTAGACATTATCAGAAAATTTTTTTAAATTATTTTCAAATTTTTACATGTTAAAGCTAAAAGTAACGACCTTTTGGCTCGAGTTCTTGGGCACAGTTTTATTACTTTTTTTTAGATGTATAGATTTTATGGTTTTACTGTTTTATTAGGAGACGTCCATTTATTACGTGAGTCAAAATAAGGGGGGCGGGGGTGCGGCAAAATCTGACTAAATCTTACCAAGGGGGAGGAGGGGGTCAAGGAAAACCTCCCGTCAACTTTTTAATGGAGAGAACTTATATTATTATAGCAGATAACAGATTGTATCATATCAATTACTTAAAAATTATAATTTAAGTCTCACGGGAGGGGAAGGTGTCCCGCCAGATCTCACCAAATCTCACCAAGGGGACATAGAGGGGGGTCCAAATTTCCAAAAAAAAAAACACTCACGTAATTAATGTAATGTATTTAAGTTAACTTAAATATATATTAAAATTTTTCTTAAGTCACTAACAGCATAAAATGATTTTCTGATATGCATTCAGGAAAGTTAAGTCAATGACAATATATAGGTCGCCAATCAAAAATGATTTATTATCAAATATGCTGCAAAACCTATCCAAACTTAAGGTAAATTGTTAAGCAATCAACAAACATTTTGCTATTCTAATATTGTCACACTGACAATAAGCTATTAGCCTTCGGAATGCACTCTTTTAACTAAATATGAATATTGAACTCTATTTAACTTGCTATTATCCTTCATTTATCATTATGTTCATTCATCAATGTCTCAGTAAAGTCATACGTTATCGTTTCCAGTCACGATGTGCATTATTTTAATGAACTTCTAATAGCTCTATACATATATGCACTTTATTGTGGTGACAATAAGCCTCACTAAATGGTGTTCATTTGGTCATGTCAAATAACAATTTTCGAAATACATTCATTTGTATAGTTAGTACTAACAGAAAGTTATTTATTTGTCTTGACCGAATAAAATGTGTCTGCATTTTGTTGAATACTCTCTAGTGAGACATTTTAAATATATTACCAAAGTATATACCCAAAGAGATAATTTCTAATAGTATCTACATGTAGTTACATGTTTGTCAAAATCTGAAACTACATATAAATTGCATGAAAAATATACACAAGCTCACTATCAAATACAATAGCCACAAATTGTGTCGCTTTGTTTTTTTCTTCCCTTTATTCCTTGGTAGTAGTAAATAACGTACAACAAGTTGATTATTTACTGGCTACCATAAATTGCCTTATCATAATCTGAAATACCCTACAAAAAGTAGAGCAAATTTGAGTTGGCTATACTAACGTTTTGATTAAGTAAACATGATGATTTTTGAAAGCATAAAACGAACTATCTTAAAATAAAAACCCTGCTGAAAGTTTGATCTTCACTACCAAAACTTTTGAGTTGACTCTTAGTCCTCCTAGCTTCATGACTACGCTTTTAAGGAAGTGCCATTAGAAATTAACCAAATCTGAAAGACAGGCAAAATACTTACGATATCATCTTAACACGGTTGGCTGGAATAATTTTTGAATTATTCTTTGCTTATAAAGAATTTTAAAAAAAATTTCATCTATGACTTTAAAAAATAAAAGACAAATAAAATTTTAATTTTTCCAATTTTTTTTGAGTATTTTTTTAATAAAATATCAAAAATTCAAAATTTTTCGTAAAAACTCTTTACTAGCAAAAAAAAAAAATTTTTAAAAGCCTTAATTTTCAAGACTTTTTGCATAAAAGTTTCAAGGTCTGCCTGTGCACAAGAACATTGTAAATGCATTGTCTAACATGTTGAGACAACGCCGTAGCGTGTTAAGATTTTGCCTTTCGTAATGGACTCGTACAATGTTTATCGTTGACACTTAAAAGAAGGTAACAAAAATATAAAAATATAATGAAGCCAAATTTCTATCATCATAATTTATGGCAGTGACCTTGGACGACACATTTAGTTGCTTAAAAAGGTTATAAAAGAAAATAATGCATGAAATAAAAGCTGAAAAAAAAGTAACTGTCCGCTTCTGTTGGTCGCATTTTAGGCGAAGATAAACGATATTTTTTATTTTCTTAAATTTTTCACTTTTTCTTTCCATAACAAAAGAAGTCAATTTCGTTCTTTTCACCATCAAGATTTTCACAACATTGCGTCGGGTTAAATAGTAGAGCCTTCTAAGTCCAGTTGAAAATCCTTTATAGTGCTAACACATAAAAAGCAGCAGCAGGAAAAAAAGGGTCAACATAAACATTGGAATTTTCATATTTTCGCTTCTTTCAATCACAATAAAGAATGAAATTCCATCCATCCATTGGAACCTTTTCGCAACGTTCGAACGCGTCAAACAATTTTCGCTTTGTCTTAATAGCTGAAAATAATTTTACGTTTATTTCCGGTGGCAAAAGTGACGCGGCTTTTTGTTCCAACTTACTTATAGCAATTTGTATGCGACTTATGCAAACGTATTATGCTGCCGTAACGCCATGCCATGCGACTCAATAAAGCGTTGAAAATTCATGGCTGCGAAATTCCCCCGAGATGTAATCAAAAATTTAACATTTTGTTAGTAACTAAAGAGCTTTAAGGCGGAACATGAAAAAGTTCCAAGCTTATGGGCTGCGTTTGGGCGGTAGTAAAGAACAAAGACGATGGCTTATGGGCACATAATTGAAACCCGTTATCTGTTTTGGTGGGATATTGGCAATTTGAGTTTTATGTTTTAATAACGTGGACTATCAAATATTTGAAATCTTTTTATGAGAAATAACAATGTGATAAAAGAGTAAGTTATTGGATTTTGCTTGACCGTGGAAATGTTTTTATATTGAAATTAACTTTAAAAGCTGTAAATTTGAAATTTTTCACATTTTTTCTATTAATTTTCAATACATTTTCAATACATAAAATGGAATATTTTATTGTGCCATTCACTGACAACACAATGCAGTTGCATGTCAATTGCTTATTTGTACACTTTCCACACCTGATGTCCTCTGGTAAAGATAACAATTTTGATGTGCATTGACGCACCGGTTTCATTAGTGTCTGTCATATGTCAGCGTATTGTGTTCCAGTGTCATCATAGTCGAATGTTATTCTTTTTCTAAAATAATTGCATCAAACTATTGCTGTTAACACAAACAAAAAAAAATTTAAAATACGGAATTAATCATATGACGTGACAATTTATTATGTCAATTATATATCCGTGTCATAGCCATGTAATATTAAACTAAAAGCAACTGATTGCTTTCTCTGATGTCATTTCATAACAATGTGTTAGCACGTTAGTGAAACGGTTTACCCAAAAAACTTTTTCTGGGAAATATTATTAAGAACAGGGCTCGAAAATAATGTGAAGTCCGTTCCAAGTTCGAAACGGATCAGACAAAGCGGACGATCCTTCCCGCTGTTTGGATGTGAATTACCCACGATAACGGATTCGAATCGGATCCGAAACGGATCCGTTTTATTTACAAAAAAAGAATCCGGAACGGATCTATTTCGTTCACCAAAAAGGAGTCCGGAACCGATCCGTATAAGAAGTCTGTTCCGAGTCCGTAACGGATCCGTTTTAGTTAAAAAACCGATTCCGTAACAGATCTGTTTATGAAGTCCGTTCCGGATCCATAAAAGATCCGTTTAAGTTAAGAAAAACGAGTCCGGTTCGCATCCGTTTTATTTAAAAAACGAGTTCGTAACGGATCCGTTTGGCACACTGGGAAGAAACAAAATGTCAGTACAGTTAAAACTTTCTACCCCCCATATATGTAATTTTCCACCATAGGCTTTATCTGCTTCTCTTAATATATCTGTTATATTCTTTCAGATATTTTTCTGCGATAATATTACAATGGAGCATAAGTTCTATTGCTCCATGACCACTACTGTAAAGAAATGTCATAGCAAAAAACGCATTTTCTAATCACCGACCAAGCATTACATCATAGAAACATAATAATTAGAATACTTACTAGTTTAACACGGGAGGCAGCAACTAAAAATCGTTTTATAAGAAAGCTCTAAAATTCAATCCTAAGGTTCAGGGCCATTCTTAGACTTAACAGTGCACGGGCCAAAAACTGGAAGGGACCCCTTCTAAAAAAATTATGCTCAAAATAAAAAAAATCGTGCCTACAAATGATTTGTTTATGAAAAAAATGTCCTTCTACTCCCATGTTTGAGACCCTGTAGGCTAACCTTATATTAGTGTTTTCAATTAACGCTGGTTGGGGCCCCCTTATAGATACAGAGCCGGAGCTCCGTTGGCCCCTGCCTAAAGACGGCACTCCTAAGGCGAATGGCACCGCAAACACTCTTTTCACTTTTTCAAAACCAAAGAAACTATTTTTGTTGACTTATGGTTGTCCCAAATCAAAAACAAATCCCCTGATATAAGATATAATAAATGATCTTCGTGCTCCAAAGGGTATGGTACCTTCTTGTTATTAAACCTTAATTTTTCCAGAAGAGATCGCTTTTTTCAAGAAAAATTAATTTTGTGTGATCACCTAAAGAAAACTAAAAATTTATTTGGAATAACTATAAGGTTCCCCAACGGAATATAATGAATTTTATTTAAGAAAACAAGATAATATGGGCATCACCCAAATATAAAGTTGACAAAATCAGAGCAATCGGTGTGGCTGTTAATAAAACATCAAACCGTAGTTGAAGATTTTTCCAGCGTAATGTTATGAAATTTTGCGCAAAAATAAGAAGCGACAAAGTTATTATCCAGAAAGATGTCACAGCAATTAGATAAATGGGCGTGATGCCTCCCATTGAAGCAAAAATTCAAGTCATTACATACAAAGGTTATTCAAACTAAAGAGACTGCCACTTTGCACAAAGTGGGCGTAGCGAACAAGTGACAGCACAAAATGACCATGGAATTTCACAACAAAAAAAAAGTGGCCAAAATTAGAAAAGTGATCCTGGCACCTTTATTCGACATGTAGCCGACGAATCCTCATAGATATAAAAACTGAGTTAAGTTATCTGGAGAGAGAGTAATGAAACCATATCCCAACCATCATCCATACTAAAGGTGGCCATATAAATTTTCATCCCAGATAAAACAAATATTTTCTAATAACATAGCAGTTATGTTTCCAAATGTCATGCAACTTGATGAGACTAACGAACTAAAGCAATAAGAAGTAAAATGCTTAGAGTGAGAGAAATATAAAGATGATAGAAAACTAAGGAATATAAATAGAATTTATTTTTCAGAAATCTTAGAGCTAAAATACAGGCTCCGCATACAAAGCATCAGTCAATTGCAAGTAAGCAATTAACACCACTGGCTGTCCATTCATGAATAATCATTTATTATATTGACAGTCTCACTAAGAGGATAAAAGCAGAATTTTCAAAATTCAATCAAATAACGCACGATAGCACACAAACAGCTGATGAGTTTCTTTGATTTTCAAATGTTAATAAACTTCTGGCGACAGTGTCAAAGAACTATTTTCCATTCAGCTGCTCTTAAGCGCCTACGTCAAAAAAAAAAAAGCAAACAACTTAAGTCGCACCTTTTGCACCTGTTGACCTGTCTACAACGTCTGTCTAATCCAAGTTTTCCTCAAAACTTTAATAAAATTATGAAAACAAAACGTGTTTACGTTTCGTGGGCACCGGAGCACATTAACGCTTAAACCAGGCATTCATCAAAGGAATATTACAGCAACAATGTTGTCAGCGCTGGTTGTTTATTGGCGTTGTTGCTATTATTAAACTTTAGTATTATTTAAAGGTATCACGGTGGTGACGACTTCATTAATTTTGATTTGAATAAACTGCATGCAGCATGAATAATTTAACCCTTTTCAGCGATCCATATGGGGTTTTTTGCAAAAGTCCTCCTATTCCTTTTATTTGGTTTTTTTTTACTTTATTACTTTGTTGTTGCGGCTGGTCTCTCTGCATCGCATAAAATTTATTGCAGCCAATTAATAAAACTTTATTGCTTCATTATAAAGTTTAGCGGCAAGTGTAAATTTGAATACACTGCGGGAAATTAATGAGAAAGAATTTTTTATTACTCTTTTTTTTGCGAGTAAATGGAAAAAAAGAATTTGAATTTCAGCTTGATTCGTTTTAAGTTGATTGTTTTGTTTCAGTGTAACATCACTACTTTGTATTTTAATGTAGACGTAAATAGTTGGCATAAATAATCGCTTTCTGGTTTAATTAAAAAACATAAGCAAACTTTATGAAATATGTTGCACGACCAAGGCATTTTCTTCATTTAGCTTTGTGTTTGTTTTTTGATTACTTCAAAGAATTTTTTACAGCGCATTAAGCCAATAAACCACATCATTACAGAAAAGTAGCCACAACAACTGCTCTCGGTTGATGGCAGAAATTCTGTTATTAAATACTGGGTTGGATTTATTAAAGTCCTATGGGAATTGCTGCGATTTTATTAATTTATTCGTGGCATAAATACAAATTTGTCAGTTTCAAAAACCAACAAATTAATGCATACACTCAAAGGAATAAATTAGTTGAAATAATTTTGTTTAAATATTTGTAGTGAACATTTTTGTTTTAATGTACTAATAAAATTTATTTCTTAATATCATTTATGAATTGAAATTTTGCAAGAATAACGCTATCAGTGAATTTTTGAAACAAAATTTAATAAACATCCAAAACTTGTATTAGCATAGGAAACCACCCTTCAACTCTATTTGTCGTCAAAAATGTATTATGAGAAATTGAGATGTCAGACCTTATTATTATATTGTTTTATTATTTTAGATTTGAGCAAAATTCATGAGCCTGGAAAAATAATTATATAATAAGTATACGGCATATTCTAGCGTTTTCCATCACATTACGTAGCGCCTTGAGCAATACCACTGAGCTCTTCTATGGTCCTTGACTTGTTGACATAAACTTAACTCTTCAAAAAACTCCACAAAAAAGAGGCGGCGAAGTCATATCCGCAGATCTTAGTAACCAAACAGAATCGCCACATCATGTCTTGGTGACTTCCGACAAAGATGATTCATTGTTGAGTGTGCAATGTGTCATCTTGTTGGAACCAGAAGCCTTCCAGGACTTCTTCACGTATTTTCGGTATCACAAGGTGTGCCGATATCAAATAAAAGGTTACTTTCTCATGAAGTTTATTGAATTATATGAGGATTATTAGTGCCCCAAAAGTAACGATTTTGTATTTGTATTTTTTGTGTTATCCTATTTAGGTTGTCATGTTAGGTCCCTCATTTTGATTTTTCCAAATGGCCTCGCCGCTATAAATATTACTTACGCATGACTAAAAAATAATTTGAAGGACGCAGTTGGTTTGGTTTTGAATAGAGTAGGTAGTCCTTTTTGCCAAGACTATGAAAAGGGACTGAAGTAATAAAATAAATCAACAAATTCTATACATGTTTCATATACATATAAAAGGGAGAAAACTGTACAACATTTTTACTATGGAAAAATATCAAATATATAAAAAAGAGTTCAAAAGAATCTTCTTACCTTACTGATTTTTTTTCAGAAAGTATTTCCAAATTTCTAATATTTTTTTAAGTGTAGGCATAGTCGCTCAAAGTATGCAATACGCTCAAAATGGCAATTCAATCATAATTTCTCATTCATTGAACTGTTTTTAATACTCTGAAAATCTTTTCCATTTTGCAACAGTCCGCAAATGTTAAACTGGTTATTTTTCTTCATAAAATACTAATTTGTTGACTTTATCTTTTGCATAAGAAATGACTGATGAATTTATTCTTAATCTCTTAAATAAATTAGGATTAGTTTAAAAGCGAGTTAATTGAAAATTTAAGAAAAAACAATGTCCTGCAATAGTGTCGTATATGTATGCCCAATCTTGTGTAAATTGTGCAGCTTTTGAGTCCTATTCAATTTTTTGAAATTTATGGGACTTTCTAGACTTAGAGACAGCAAGTACTGTGTAAATGAAAAGCAAATATAGACGGCGGCATTTAATTTATGTAAGTATTAGTACTCTGCACGTGCAAGTTTTCACAAAGTGACGAGCATTAAGGAGTGTATTTAGTACTAATGCTTACATAAATTAGATGCCGCCGACTATATTTGCTTGTCATTTATTTATGCAATTCTTGCTATCCTACTCTGAAAGATAACACAAAAATGTAGCATAAGATCAAAAAATTGCATAGGACTCAAAAGTTGCGCAAAACTTAAAATCTGCACAAGACTTAATACATGACATTAAAGCAGGATATTTTCTAAAAACTTTTATTTAGCTCACTTTTATAACGAAGCCCTAATTTTTTAGTAAGATTACGGTTTAATTATCCATAATTTTTATGCTGAAGTACATTTAGTTCTTTTACATTCTTACTTTCTTACATTTTAGTCTTATGGTAACTTTTTGTCTTATATGAAATTTTTGTCTCACGAAAACATTTGGTCTTATGGTTCATTGTGTTATGTGACTTTTTTTCTGTATCATGTGACTTTTAATATAACGTGACTTTTAAGTATTTCGAGTAGGTATGCAATCTCAAGAGAAAAGTTTAAACTAAATGTTATTCATACGCTCTGTTAACCTTAATATTCGGTGTTGTAGTATTTGAGTGAACGCACATAAATATCAGCGAGCTGCAACCTGATGTTTGTATTTTTCAAACACTATTTTTATTAGATTGAAAAATAAATAGATAAATTGATTTAACAGTTTCTGTTGCTTAAATCAATTGTATTCTATATGTAAAGTATAATTAAGTTCTAAAAACAACATTACTGATGAGCAATTCATGCAGTTTATACTGCCGACAATGCGACATTTAAAAACAAATGCAACTGATAACTTTTAACTATACTTTAATTGTTATTAATCAAATGGTAGTTCGAGAATTATTTTAGAAATTATAAAAAACTTTAAAGTTTAACTTTTATAAACTAAAAAGTTTAATATTCGAATTTCAAAACTTATCAAAATAATTATATTCTAAATATAACGCGGTTATGGAAATTTATTAAAGTTCTTAAAACTCAAATATTATAAGCAACTTAGTTTTACAAATCATTCACGTAATTTCCAAAAGTGACAAAATAATTTGTTAACTTTGTAACTTAAATTAAAATAAAATGAAAATATCTCTCATTTTTGCCATGTCATCCCAAAAGGTTTTTGTCATTTACAATCATGGTAACCTATTTATGTCGTATTTCTACATCCGTTTCTTCTTGGCCACTGTCAATAAAACTAAGATTAAACATAAATTTGTATGCACATAACAAAAATGTGTAAAATTCAAATGACATTACCAAGAAAAGGTAGTCAGGTTAGTCAACCTGATGTAAACATAGAAAGTCACTTTACATTTGCCAACTCATGTTAACACAAAAAGTGGTATGTGGTAAGGGCATTACAATGCCTCTATCTCTAACACAATACACAATGGGATCCTATTCAAATATCACCACAACATGTGTTGAGGCTTCTTAACCACTTGTCCCTTTTTTGTACCACAAAATGTGATTGATTTGTTTTCAGTTCATTGTTGAATACAAAATACCTAAATGGTTGCATGGACGCAAAGAAGAGAATTATTTTTCCAGACTTAAGCAGTTTAACTTGAATAATTGGGTATATATTGAAAGTTTTGAGCACAATTGTTGCTTTAAGTTCTTCTAATGATTTATTTATGAAATACAAACATTTGTGTTAGCTTTGAATATACTTATGAGCAATTACGTTAACAAAAATTGTATCAACTTTTGTCTAATTATGAAACTAAAAGCTACTTACTTTGATTTCTACATTTCTTATTTAGACCCGACGGAGAATAAGAACCATTTTTTAATGTTCAAAAAACAGCATAAGTTTCTTTTTTTTGAAAATGAAAACTGCAATCAATTGATTTTTTAAGTACATACATATAACATATTAAATGCTGATTCGATTGAAATCACACATCAAGATTTTTTACAAATAGAGGCACATTTCAATTTTATTCAGAGCATGTCGCCGAATTTAACTTTTTCGCGAAAAAAAATCCCAGTGTTGCAATTATATTGCGGGAATAAAGAAATATTTCTGCTAAATACCATTTTTTTATTTAAAATATATATGCTTCTATTTGAATGCATTTCCAACGACTTAATAGTGATCCAAATGCCCTCTCGAGCTCATTTTGTGGTATTGCTACCAGGGTGCATATTGAAGCTGTTTGAAAGGTCTCAAAGCCATGATATACGGTGAATGATTCGGAGCACAGACTTGATATCGTATCAAACATTTCAACATTTTTTTGCAAATAAAACAAATTTTATATTAAGTATTTTTATGTGAAAAGCTTTTATTGTGTCTTAGTTCGATATCGCTGTATATACGTAGAGTGTAAGATGTTTTTCTTGTAGGTAGGGAATGGCAATTACGCATAAACAAAAGTCAAGGTATTTAATTACAGGGAATTCAATGAATAATTTTTTCTTTAATTTCTTGTGCCAACAACAGATATGTAGGTATGCTAAATTTAATTACAACGGCAACAAAATTCTTGGCAATTACAAAGTTAAATTGACTGGAATAAAAATCTTACTTATTCCTTTGAAGGAAAAAAAAAAAAAGTTAAAAATTTAGAAAGTTTTCTCAATAAAAATAGACCGCAACCGAAAAAGGTGATCAACAAAGCTGCTTTACTTAAAAATTCTTAGAAAAATCAATAAATGTTGGCTATGTAAACATTTTCTTTTTATTTCATTTTACTAGCTTTCAGTATTTCTATTTTATTTGCTTTCCACTTGTATTTATTGGCTTTTTATGAGTAACATTTTAAATTCGTAGAACATGGCGTATGCGTAACGTTTATTTAATGTGTGCGTAATTTTACTTGGAAATAACATTTTAGCTACCTTTTATTTTTACTATAGGAGTTTTTTCTACTTTCCTTGGCATATACCAGCATAATTTTAAAGTTGTAAAAAAGTTTCTTTTACTTTTTGTACAGCTGAGTCAACTTTATATGTTTTTAATTTTGCCTGCTTTTTAAGTGTTTTTATTATATAAAAATAAAAGAGATTTAATTTAGTACAAGCAAATTTTGCATTTAACATTTATGAGAAAAAAAATTGTAGACTGTGATTATGTTACTTATAATAATCACATATGTATGCAGTATGGTCCAATTCGAATTACAAATTAGACCGTTTTCAAATTTTTTTTTATAAATGCCAAGAACTACCTACCCACTGTACGTATCGATTCAAATGTTAATTTTACATTTACCCGAAAGTCTAATTTTTGCTTTTATGTGAAAACTCAATATGTTGGAATTTTATGGTTGTTAAGCTGTTCGCTGACCTGCCTGTTTATTTTCATGTAATCTAATCAAATGCATGGCTTTGCATTCAATAATTCAAAGTAGATTATATTTTGAATGGAATTTTCAGTGACTCGAGCATCAACACAATAATGCAATAGCAATGTGCTAAGACCCACTTGCCACAAAATTTCATAAAAATCAAAGGATCACTTTTTACGATAGCTCTTCTAGCTGTGAGACGAATCAGTTTTGCGAAAATTTTCATTTAAATTTTTTCAAATGCACCAACTTTAGACATTATAAATTAAAAAAACGAACTTATAATTATTATTATTTAGCTCAAAAACTAAATTCTTTTCGAATGTCGTTATAAACAGGAATGCCAAGTTAAAAAGAAGCAAGTCCCGGACTTTTAAAAATAAAAAAATTTGGTAAATAGTCAAATTTGTTTGTGGGAAAAAGTTGTTTTTTTGGACAGTAATATTAAAGTAGTAATTTATAAAATGGTTAAAACATAAATTTTGAACATGAAATTCCAGGCTTGGGCAGGTCAATACCGGCAATACTAGGCAACCCTGGTTATGCATGAAATAATAATAAGATATTAAATGTTTTCTTTACGGTGTTGCTTTCTATAGTTGTTAGCGATACTTTCATATGTTTAGTTTGTACATTAAATTATCGAGCCCAAAAAAAAAAACTTAATTGAATGTTCGTTAAGAACAAAAATTATGAAATGCAAAAATGTTCCATTTTATCGTTTAATTAGTCGTTCAATTGCCAAACTATCGCGTAGTTTATCATTGTCGATATTAAAAACGAACTTTGTGCCAGTTGAGTAACTATCATTTTCGAACTCTGTGTAGCAAAATTATTCATATGTTCGCTACAGTAAAAATTTAGAAACGCTAAAATGTTCTTTTGGTTTTTAACAATCGTTCACGATATTTTTATTCCCTACTCACTCATCAGTTTTAGCATTTCAATATAAAAAATGAACTTTATGCCCGCTGGGAGGCAATAAGTTGCTAATTATAACAAAGTTATGAGTACTTAAATAAAACTTAATAGCAATACGTAGCTTTCGATTTTGGTTTTACTGCTTGCAGCATTGGCAGCAATAGCATTGCTAATGACAACATATCCGATTATTATTGGAAAAATCTTATTACATTGACTTATGCAAGTGGAGCTCATGGCAATCAGTGTGAATTTATGAATATTGCAATAATGCAAAATTTAAGTGGCTGATGTTGCAATTTTAATAGTTTCATGCAAATTCACAAAAATTTCATAACGTAGTATTTGTTTGGTACAAAACTTTGCGGTTATTTAAAAATTAATTTTGAGATTTTAATTTTGATATTTCAAAAATTAAATTTACTTATGGGTATGGGCTGGAAGTACTTATATCTAGTGATGACCAAACTCAGGCTTGGTCACAAGACTAGAACTAGAGAAAGCAGGCCCGGATTTAGAAATTTGCCGCCCCTAGGCAGTTGAAAAATTGCCCCCCCCCCCATCTCTCAAAATTTCTTCAATGGTGAAATAATTTTGTACTAAAAGTTTTTTAATCAATAAAATTCACCTTTTATTGATTTCGTACTTATGTTTCTAGAGCACAATACAATATATTTGGTATTTTTGAGATTTCCTTGATGATTTCTGCGTGAGAGTTAGATTTATATTTCAATGCAATATATATTTTCTATTATTAATTTATGATCATTTTGATAAGACGCCAATCTATACGAATAAAAAAATTTTTCAAAGTTTCCACCAATATTTGCCGCCCTAGGCACGTGCCTACTCTGCCTGTATGGTAAATCCGGGCCTGGAGAAATGCCATAACTGTAAGACCAAGACTTAGTGCGCAAAGCCATGACCTAATAGGAAGACTGAAGTAAATTAATATCTGTTCACATAACTTTAATAATATTCGCTAGTCTTTTTGTGAATTCATTTATTTGCTGAAAAGGTTTTTTTTATTTTATTTTTAAATGCAACTGATGTGCCAATATGCAGTGAGTAAATGAATTGTTTTAAGCAAACAAAATTGCACATTATTACACTTTTTGGCGCAAAGCTATGTACACATGGCTTGGAGTCATATTGGTTAGTCAGTCAATCTATTTGCTTAGAAAAATGTAATCGCTCATTAAGGTGGGGCATAAAAATACTTTTTCTAATATCGACTTAGTTAAGTGATAAAATGCTGTCAAAAAGGCTTAAAAATATTCATGTAAAACACGTTATCAGGCCTAAGGACCAAGCATCGACATTTTTTAATTTGCTCCGATTTTGCTTTAGGTACTGCTTTACTTTTTTCTTAAACACATTTTAGTTGCAGTGATTTTTCCAACTTTGCTGACATATTTTTCTGGAGCATCATAAGTTATTCGTTAATATCGTAATCGATAAAATAATAAAGTCGCTCAATCTTACTGTATGTTTATGTTAACTTTTTTAGTAAAATTTTAAGTAAAATCCTTCGATAAGCAATTTGATTATGGTGAATTGCTCTCGGAAATAGATTCAACTACAAAAAAGTAAGTATGTAACATTTAGCTAAAATTTGGGTTGGTATTAACCAAGTTTCATAATGGGTAAATATTTTTTATTACTATCGTCAAACTTAAGTTTGGCAAAATAAATTCCAACAACAATTTAATTTTTTGTTTTAATTGATTAACTTTTTAATAACGATAACGATTCAATCTTTCATTCTCTCTACGTACTTTGCTCAGCATATCGAAGATATGCGAAATAACTTGGTTGTACAGCGCCATTTGTTACATAGCAGCATATACCTTCTGTACATTTTAAAACATTTCTGCATTGCAATATTATATATTTTGGTACATATGTATGTAATCGGAAATATTATAAATATGTAAATAGAAACACGAACCTCAATTAGATTCAAAAGTGCTTTGTCATGATCTACACAACTAACTCTTGAAATATCCACGGAATTTTCGAAGATAGAATGAAACTGTAATTTCTAAATTTTGGATTTCTTTATACTGTACAAATATCACTTCGGCGAATCGGTACAGCCGAATAGTTTGTCACAAACAAATAATCGTTGGTCCATTAGAATATTATAATCTCATGCGAGAATAATATTAGTGTAACTTAACATACATAGAATTCTTTGGCGAGTAAAAATATTTGCTGGGATATATTAAATAAAAAAGTTCTCAAAAGAACTTTCGTTTATACATGCAAGCCAGTCTATGCATGTACGCGCACAACGCGGAGGCACATGAAAAAAGCTAAGCACGTGCAGGCATGAGAAAATCATGCACACATGACATGACATACATTAGGGTGTATCTTAATTACCAAGCTGCTTTGAGCGAGCATATCGCTGTTTTTGTTACAAAAAGAAAAAAACTTTTTACCAAAAAAAATGTGCGGCCGGTAAAAAGTATTTTCTTAATCATTTTTTTTTTTTAATCGAAAACTGGAACTCTTACGGTCGAGATTTTTCAATTTTTTTTTTTATTTTTTTTAATACTTTCCACTAAGTTGTTTACTTCAAGTTTATCTAAAAATTTCAAAAATTATAATTTTTGGAAATAACGGACACTCAAATATGTACATAAACACATGTGTATACAAAGTATACATACTCCTAGAAAGTTTTTACATTTGATAAGAAATCCTTGTGGTAGGCAAAAATCCTTCTATGAAATTTAAGCTACTTTAACAACATTTTAAGCTTTTGAGCCCCTTGTAACTAAATTTATTGCAAAAAAAACTTTAACAGCCTACATGGTACAGTAGTTTATTCGCAAGTAGGTAAGTACTTTATAAATTAGTTGAATACAAAATATTCATAAATGCCAGCTTTTAGAGCTTACCGCCTGCTGTATATATTAATTAAATTGTAATTGACTCAACTATGCAGTAAACTTTACACTAATTGATTTATGAAATTACAAAATTTCATGTGGCAGTATTTTAAATGGACACATATTGATTGACCACAACATATGTCGCAATTGAGTTAACTCAGCGTGACCTGCATGACATCATATCTGTTATTTATCCATAACACTTTACAGCGTGCTGGCAGAACTCATAAATTGGATTTAGTAAAATTCGTAATCCCTTCCAGTGGCTTATCTACCCTACTAAAAATAATACGATTTAGTCAAATGTTAAATAAAGGTTATTTTTAATATACAATTTTTTTTTTCTTTACGCAAATTGACCTTTTCGTGTATTTCAGCGACTAATGAAGCGTTCTTATTGACTTCTGTTGCAGCTACTGTGCGGTGAACTGGAAGACTATGCGCGTTTGATTTGGCTAAAAATTTAAAAGTCAACATATGATGGTTGATTTTGATGGTTGTTTTAACATGAATGTATGTATGTGCATTTTTTGAAATATCTTTGTTGATTTCATAGCTATTTTGATAACAAGTTGAAAAAGGTCAGATCAACCTTTGAATATTTTAGGGTAAAATGCTGATATGAAATGATATAGTGATTATTTCTTTGAACCGCGCATTGAACTTACGAATTTTAAGTCATCATTAGGAGTTAAGAGCCCCTATATTTATATGATAATTTCATATACTTGTGCATAGAAATCAGTCCTATAAATTTCGAGATATTAGGAGTCTTCTAAATATTGACAGATTTTTCCAAAAAAAAAAAAAAATTTTTTCAGAAACCATATCTATAAGCTTTTTATGTGGGCATTAACTCGTTAATCTGTTAATAGTTAATTAACGAAGTTAACATTTCAACTAACGGATTAACTTTTAAGAAAACTTTAAAAAACGTTAATGGACTCATTAACTTCCGTTAAATTTTCCCAAGTCCGTTAATCGTTAACCCAGTTAAGAAAGTAGAAACATTCTCATAATAATATTAAGCAAAATGATGAACAAACTAACCATTCCAGTTGTATTTCTACCAATGACTCTCACTAAAGTAGTTGCAAAGGACTTGATAGCAAGATGTTTTCTTGGCATTGGTGATTGAAAAATTGATTTGAATGGCATCTCTATACTTATGAATCAAAAACATGAGATGTAATTAAAGGCAGAGCACACGACTTTTGTATGGAATTAACTGAAGTGGTTGAACGTGAATGAATTTTCTTGTGAAAAGAAAGTGAGAGATGTTTCATGCAGGCATTGCCTTAGTACACTTTTCTATAAAAATATTGTTCATGCTCTTTTGACTCCCATAGTTTGCTTAATTACTTCATGTTTCACTATATATAACACTTGTTTTCTTCTTTTGCTTGTCAATATCTTTGTTTTTTACCTTTGTTTAGGTTGATCCATATATCTAGATTTTTCTTTATAAATTATTTTCTACAAATAAATTAAGTATTTGTTCATAGAAATCATCCAATGTTTTATGACTAATCTATGTTTATCATTGATTGTTTTAAAATCATATAACATACATACGTGGCAAATATTGCTGTGAAAACTGTTGGAATAAAAAATTGTTTATCACCAATACTTTTTTATAACATTTTTTGTGTGAACATTCATACTGTAATCTGTGCAATGGCACATGCTTTTTAAAAAATGTATGAGCCAATATCCACGCTGCATCGTACAAGCAAGCTTTTGTTGTTGTTGTTGTTGTTGAAGAGGTACACGCTAGTGTAGGCAATACTGCATGAAAGTCATACAAAAACTTTTATAATAAAAAAGTGTTAGTGATAAACAATTTTTTTGAGAATTTGCGCCACGTAATTTGTATGAATTAAAAATTAGCAACAATATTGAGAGTTGAAAAATTTTAAATTCGTTTATAATAAATTTTGATTTAAATAAACAACTAAATTTTTTATGAGAATGAAATATTTTTCATACAAACATGATTAATTTTTAAGATTTTTATCAATAAAAACATTTATTTCAGTTAAACATAAAACATTGTCAGAAACATCAATTCCTTTAAACTTTTTTTGTATATGTGCCCAGTACTTGAAGATATATTATTAATTTGATTTTGAAGTCCGTGTCACTGCCCATTTTTCTAAACTAAACTTTTCAAAAACCTTCCATAGACTATTAGAAACTTTTAAAAAACAATTATGAAATCTTCGTAAAAATTCTATTTAAAAATACTTTTGAATTAGGGCCACCTTGAGTATGTGCCTCTAAATATAACAGCATTTTGACATCAAGACTTATTTATCCTTTAAAACTATGCTTAATTCTCTAAAGTTATACAAAAAGTAGTAACTTCTCATAAAAATTTTTCTTCCAGTTGCAGATCATGAAGAATTTTCTCTTCCCACAATATTTTTAAATTTTACGTTTAAGCAAGTAAATAACAATACTACAAAGTTTTAGAAAATTTTTGTTTTCTTCCAGCTTTCAATTGAAACTCATAGCAGATTAAGCCAACGAAAACTTCAGCAAACAAAAGAAAACAAAGCCATAAAATCCAGAATATCAACTAAGCATAATATCTTAGTTACATTATCATTTTTGACTGCATAATATTTTCATTATATTTAAATCAAATTAGTAATTTTTCTGCAGTTGTACTGTTGAATGTTCATTGCAACTCTGGAATGAGATATTGGAAGTAACGCAGCAAATGTTTACAAAAACAATTTTCCACTCAATTACCTTCGATATGGCAAAATAAAATGAAATCAACAAAGGACACAACGCAACAGAATGTGACATCATCAGTAAAATGGAATTGTTTATTTCAAAAAAACAAAGCCAAACTGTGACAACATTGTGAAGATAAGAAGGAAAACTTAAAATTCGCGAAAGCAAAAACAAAAACATATAGCCCCTTACTACACTCTCAGGACCATTTTGAGGTAGATGAAGTAAGAAAAAGTTTCTTCACAAAACAATTTATGTGGAATCGAAAAGTTTTGTCACTTTTGACATTTTTTTTTTTTTATACAACGCGTAAGTGCTGTCATCTAAGGAAGTTGATAGAACAATACAAAAGAAAATAAAAAAATATTATTTCAATATATGTTTATCAGCAGTGGCATAGCAAGAGGGGGTAAAGTAGTTTAGTTTAGTTTGGCACTTGCGTTAAGCGTTAGTGGCAAAAGTTCATGTTAAACATAAGAAATATATGTATGTTAATGCTGTGTAGGCTATTTAATTTTTGCGAGACCAAATAATGACACTCTCTGAAATTTATTTTTTCTTTTTCTTCTGTCATGCTATCACTCAAAATAATCTCTATTTTTGGATTTCTAATTTTTTATTTATTTGTTGCTATTTTTTGTATTGAAGCGAAACCAACCTAAATTTAGCTGACACTATATTTGGAAATACATTTATCACAAGTGATATACGTATGTACTTATGTTTTTATGTATGACATAAAATGTATTTTTGATGTCCTGTCTTAGTTTAATTTAGCAAACGAATTCGTTGAATAAAATAATGTTAAATAATTTTATTTTACTTAGTAAAATTTCTTCAAAATCTGCATTGATGAAAGGTTCTTTGATAGACATTACAATCAAAATCACTTTGGAAATAATTTGAATACATGTTGCTCATTAGCTATGATGATTTTACTCTAATGGCTCATTTGGCTTGGAATTTGTGAATATATTTTTTTTTTTCGGCAGGATATTAGACGAACCCCTCAAAAAAGCAAGTCTGCTAGGAATTTACAAGTAGTGAATGTGAATCATGTCATGTTAATGTGCGAAAGGCCAAACATAAGTAATATGATGTTCAAAAATCGTAACAGACAAAATATCTAACAAGATATTAATGGGTACTTTTAGTTGTTTTCTAAAAAAACTTTAGATACTTTTTTTTACTCAAAAACTTTACAAGAAACTGAGCAACAACAATGATACTTTACAAAAAATGTACTATCGTTTATTTGAAACAAACATTAATGCACTTAAAAATATTTTTAAGATAAAAAAAAGGCCGCCAAAGCAACTTTTTCCCAAATTGTTGTAATATTCTTTTTTCACTCAAAGGACTTTTACGCAGTTATGTAAAATCTATATAAAGGACGTTAATAAATGAGTTATGAGTTAATGCAACCTTGCATATTGAGTTGCACTACCATGTCTAATAACCACATAATCGTTTATGTATGTTAGCTCTGACGATTTCGAAGAATTTGAATAGTTTCCATCTGACTAAGTACCGTAGATTCCCTCAGAAGCTCGCAGTACTTTTCTTGTATTATTTCATCTGTCTGTCACAGAGATTATAAAAATTAGCAAAGCCGCCTCTTTATCTAGCCTGTGCTTAATGACTAGTTAATTACAAATATAAGAATTATACTAGCATACTTTTAGGCTTAGAAATTAGAGACGAAACGAGACGAATTGTGATACAAAAAGATGTCCTAAATGTCTAAAATATTTATCGACTACGAAGCTTTTGTTTATAAAGGATAACTATGTGTAACCTATTTTAAATAGGTGATTATATTCGATTGTGGCTTTTAACAGAAGCAAGCTATATTTTCAATCCCAATGACATAATAGTAAACATTTATTTTAAATTAATTTCGGAGCAGCGCTTATAGGTATCATACAGTGGTCGGCATATATATTTTGACAAATATGTACATTTTAGTGTTCTTTCTGCAATGGCTAATTGTCAATGCCAGCGGTACTTTATACTTATGTAAAAGAAATAACACATGCTAGGTGTCAAAAAGAACAAAAAAGCTGCGTATTTTCTCTGCTGATTTAAGTGCTGCAGTATATTTAAAAGATAAAAAACCATTTTGTGGGTGGCATAAGTATTTTGACAATTTTTATGGCATAACTTTACTTTGGGAGTACAGCCCATATTTTAATAAAATCCTACTTTCTTACGAGGCTTTCAATACCGAACACGAACATGGAATCAAAAGTTGTGTGACGCATCTATTTTCGGAGATATAGCCATCAGATGTCGGGGATATAGCTTTTAATGAAATCATTGTCATAATTTGGGAACCCCTGGATCAACTTTCAAAATATGGATGTCATATGAAAGATAATTTAATGAACTATAATATAAACTCATAAAAATTTTAAATTTCAGCTATAGTTTTTGAAAATTTTCGAGATATTACAATTTATTTAAGTTTATGGTCAATTTATTTTGTTAAAAAGCGTTATTTTTTTGGAAAAGTTTTTATTCAGTAAAAATTTGAATTAATACATAAGAAAGCGCATTTTATGTCCTTTCAAATGGTGTGCTATTCCAAGCTAATTTTCTTGGATTTCCGAATTTTTTAAGGAAGGAAAGTGAACGAGCTCTAGAAATTTACTTGAAATATTGGATCGCTTAATTTTTTATTAAAATTTTTAGTTTTTTTTTGAAAAATAACACCGCAAACAAATGTGTTATTGTTTTTATTGTTGTTATTGTTGATACTGTTGCTGAAGTTGCACTTTTATTGTTGTTGGTGTTCTTGCTTTTGTTTTTTCAACAAATCCCAAAATTTCAAGTAAATTTCTAGAGCTCGTTCATTTTCCATCCTTCAAAAATCTGGTTGCCCAAGAAAACCAACTTAGAATAGCACACCATTTCTTTTACATAAGTATATAGTACCGCTGGCATTGACAATTAACCATTGCAGAAAGAACACTAAAACGTACATATTTGTCAAAATATATAAGCCGACCACTGTAAGTAATATATGTACAGATATTTCCACGTATACTACGCTCCTGTCTAATGAAGTATTTCCCCTCAAAGAACAACAAACAAACAAAACAAATATATAATTATTGTTGTGCTTATGTATATAAACAATCTTTCAGAATTTATACATATTTTCATAAATCTACAATAAAAAACAATTTTTTTACTATTTTCGATTCCATAAAGTTAATATTTATTTACTATTTACATAATTTAAATTATTAAGTTAACATTAAAATCATTTTTTATTTTCTCTTAAGAAATGCGAACGCATTCAATATAATCGAGATATGGAGAGGTATCAAATACCAATCAATTCAGTGTGTATTTTTCAAACCATTTCATATATAAAAATTTCTAATAAAATTAAAAAATCAAGCCTGCTTCAGGATTTGAACCCGTGTATGCAAAGTACCAGGCAAAAAAATTAAACAGTCAACCTAAGGATACATTTTTTTTTTTTACTATCGTCAGAATGAAACATAATTTCATTTCGACAATTTTTTTTTAATAATTTTTCTTTGGTTTCCTGATAAAGTTTTATGAAATTTATTCAATATTCATTACTATTATTTGTAGAATTTTCAATTCTATATATGCAGTCTGCCTACTGGCTATTTATTTTGTATATGAAGATGTAGGCTACTTGTCAAACTACATAGTAGACGCTTCGAAGTTTCTTTTTATTTTTCTTTTACTCTGTATATTAATGTTTTTACTAAATAAGAAGAAAGTTTTTGACGTTAAAAAATTTTTAATTTTTTTCTGGTTTAGCGTACCTAACACCGAAGATTTAATGTTTATATTTTATTTATTTAGTACTCAAAGTCATATGAACTGAAAATCTTAGTACTATTTTTTGTAAGCCTATTAGCTATGAGTAAAGAAATTAATGTAAACAAGCATTTAATGCTATGCAGCAAAAATAAAAGTTTTTTAAAATCAAAGACTTTATTTTTTTTAAGCAAAAACATAGATATATCGAGCTACTCGATACGAGAAACACGATATATAACGTATAAACTTGTTAAGAAATCTTGGAAGAAATTTTTCTCCAATTTATTTTAATGTTTTTTTTAACGCTTATAAATAAACAAATTTGCTCAAAATCTCTTTTTTGAATTCGCTACTTTTCACTTGAATGACGTAAAAAATTAAGTGCTCGATGACAGGCCATACTGCGCTAACATAAATTCAAAAAACTTTACGACGCTATACCAAGTTCTGCGATTAAGGTACATACATGAGCTATGTACCTTAATATAAAAGACAGTCCAATAGCCCGTCTCTTTGTTTGTCACACATTGTGGAGTTTAGTATTAGGAAACTGTCTATTAAGCGACCATTGCTTCCTAAAAAAGCTAAGATGTTGGTGTTACTGTATGTTGCTGTTGTTTATAACATATTTGCCGCTGGGTTACTTGTTAAAAAGTTAAAAAAGAATTCATAGACAAAAGTTTCTTGTGAAACTTTTTTTGTTTTTGAAAAATCAATATCCATTAAGTTCAAAATGCTGCTTTTATTAAAGTTAGATTGCTTGCTTATCATATATTTAAAGTATGCTGGGCAATAAAAATCCATATAACTACATTCATAACATTTCATTTTTGCAACTATTTAAGAAAATTCCTAAAATAGCAAAAACTTTTTTCGGACTTAAATTAATAAAATATCATGTTTTCTTGATATTTTTTCCATGGAGGCAAATTATTTGAATAAAGAAAAGAACATTGTTTTATTTTAGCTTATGATAAAAGTTTTCATATTCAACATTCTCATGGCATTAGCTTAAGTAATAAGTTATAAATGAAGAAGTTCAAAGCAAAATGATGCATTGAATGAATTTTAAGTCACTGCTTCGTTCCAAACAATTTAGGATTTTAATAAAAAATTCAGCTTACATGTATTTAAATAACAGAGGTTTTTGAAGAGCAAAAAATAAAGTTGGAAATAAAAGTAATTTTTGAGAGGAACACTTTTTGAGCGAAAAGAGAGTGCGCAAATAAAAAATAAAAACTTAAAGTAATCATATCCAGTGAATGAAACAAACAAGCCAAGAAAGGCATTACCAATATGAAATGTGGGTACGATTAAATAAATAGGCGTGACAGCCTGACATCATTCCCAATCAGTCTTTGATGTATGATGACACTTTGTACAAAGCTCTAAAGCAGGCATCGGCACGCTGCTACTCATGAGTAGCAGAGCTAATTTTCTTGTATTAGTATACAACAAGAGAGAAAGAGAAAGTAGTATTGCTTTGCCGACCCCTGCTCTAAAGTAATAGAATCATTTACCATAAGAAAAGTTAGTGGTATTCGACAAGTGCGTATGGGACGTCAAACTATCCGACCAATATTTATCATAGCTAGCGAAGTTTCTAATTCACTGTAATGTAACATTCTACGTCGATATCGAATAACAGAGTCAAAAAATTAGTTAATATTGAACAAGTAAATGTGGCGCCTCACATACCATAGAAGCAAAAACTTTAAGCTACATATCGCAACCAATGAGTTTTTCAACTGAACGCAATAGAACATTGTAAGCAAAACTCAGGACAAGTGCATTAGATAAAAAAATACTTTCTCGATAAAAAAAAAACAGGGTGTGGCACCATACAAAGTAGCAAAAGCTGAAATTTTCATTTCGAAAAGTTTTTTAAGAGAATGTAATGAAACGCATTATACATATATGTAGATCTTATATAACACAAAAACTGTCAATTCAATAACTTCGGGAAGGATGAAGGATGAGCGATTAAGGCATAAGAATAGAGACGCCAGCTGATAAAGAGATACTCAAAAATATGAAAAGAAATATAGAGGAAAAAGATAAGAAAGATTTTCATAGTAAAATTTGGAATGAATTTTCAATGTCGTAAGCTTTTTCTTCTGTCTTCCTAAGATTTCGCCAGCGTTACTAAATGATTTGTACAACTTAAAAATTAAATTTTTTATCAATGGACTTAAGGGTCTTTGATCATGCAAATTTCATTATTTACCAGATTGAAAAATTTTTAAAAAAATTTTATTTAAAGCGAAAAACATATTTTCCTTCTAAACTAGGAACTGCGTTGAGTTCATCGAATATTATGAAATAAATGAAACATGTGAGTTATAACTAATTTAGCCAAAGTTCAAAGTATTGATAATTATTTAGAATTTAATTTTATTTAATTTAATTAAATTTAAATTTAAGTCTCATTATATAGAGTAATTCCAAGAATTATATTCAAATCTGACGATTGAACGGTAAAGCGCTGGATTGCTATTATTTACTCTTACTTAATATTTTACTTAACGGTAGATAAACACAAAAAGTGTCTGTATGTGAAAATATTTATGCAAACGTTGTTAGAAATAATCAGGGCAGCTACAGCTGAAATTAGAACAAGCGATGTTAACAACAGCTAAAAATTACGTGCTTTTGCTACATATGTATATTCACTTTGCATAGATTTACAATTTGATTAGTTTAAATAATCAACCACAACAAGCATTAAATATTTTATTGATTTCACACCTACGAAAACACAAACGCACAAAATTGCGGTATTACGATGAAGTAGGTCCTTTAGAAAATTTTTATTGCATATTTATTGAAATATAATGATTTTTGTTTTATGTGTCAAAACGACAATAAAGTAAAGCTATAAAAAATGTTTGCATATACTGGAAATAAGACAACAAAATTTTCTAAAAATATTTTAGAATAAAGTACAGGTATGATTTCTTATAAGTTTTTGTAATTCTATTATACAAAATTAGAGCTACGTGGAAGATAAGTATTAAGGAAGAAACTTATATTCTGAATACATACACACATTCGAGCTTGTTGTGATAGTACAGACTTAAGTCAAAATTGATTGTCTGCGTACCAGTATCCAAGTAATGATAAGTGATATAAATTTAGTCCCGTGACTTATGAATTATTTCTAACGCGAGCAGAGTATTTTGCGTATTTTTTCCCCAATGTGCGATGTAGTGATGTAGTCTGTAGTGCTAAGCAAACATAAATAAATTCAACTTTTACACAGTAACCTCTATTTACGGTATGTTCGTATAGAGTACTGATAATTTACGATTATTTGAGTAGGATTCTTTTGCGTTAAATAGACTATCAATTTATACATCAACACGAATTTCTCATTGAATGTGTGAAACATAAAATTAATTTTATGGCTGAAACATACAAATACATTTATGCACTACACTCACATGAGCATTTATTGTGTTAGTATTTATACAAATCTATGCATATGGTATGTGTGTTTAATTTTACGAGCAATAAAGTTACCTAATGAAATGAATATTTTGATATATCGTCGTTCGCAAGTTATTGTGTTATAGATGACAAAAATTTGTGTGTTTGGTAAATCGCTGTTTAAATTAAGTTGTTAATTACAAAAAAACTGAAACAAAAAAATTGTCGCGATCTTCTTACCAATTAAAGTTCTAGATTTTGTGGCTCTTTATTTCTAAGAGTCAGAAACGTTTTTAAAAAAAATACTTTGTTCTACATATATGCCCTTATATATGCAACTTTTCTTGGTTTACAGCATATAGAACAAAATGTAATAGCCCAAGAGCTCGCTGTAGAAAACTCGAGTGCATAAGATTACAGGATTTGATGAAACTAACCAACAAGGGTTGCATTGCCAAAGTCCGTCCCAATGACCGAAAATGCTCGAATTTTGACCAATTTCGTTGTTTTAATTAAAAGTGTAGTATGCCAAATGATAGTACTCAAAGAGGCTGAAATATAATATACAGGGTTGCATTGTTGAATCCTGTCCTAAACATGCGTTTTCACTGGTTTTTTTTGGGTCAGTATTCATTAATGGAATTATGTCCTAAACATGGGTTGCCACCCACTTAAGAAAATTTGGCCCATAAAGGGGGAAACTAATGTTTCGACAAGACAATCCTATATATTATATTTAGGCTCTTCAAGATCTATCATTTGGCAAACATTTCAAGCAGTAATCTTTATTAAGAGAGCAGGGGCAGTCATAATTTTTGAGAAATCGATTTTTTTGTTGCATTTTCTTAAATCATAGTACGTTATAAATATATCCTGAAAATTTGAAGTCAATTCGACAATTACTTTTGGAGTTATTCGGAGTATAAAACTTTAAATGCGTTTTTCTCAAAACTATGTTTTCGGAACTGGTGACCACTGTAACTCGAAAACCGCTCGACAGATTTCAATGAAATTTACACAGATTTGAAAAACATAAAAAGCTAGTGCCTGATCGAAGGAGTTTTTTTTTAAATCGATTTTTTATGAACAATTAATTGTTTGTTTTTTACCGAAAATCTGGAGGTAAATATACCTGAGGTCGCAATTTTGTTGTTTTAAAAAAAATTCTATATTATTTATTTAACTAACTAATTTTTCCTATCCGATTGATGATTAGATGATTTTCCAATGATATGTGATGGTCTCAGCAAGACACTCTGTATGGGACATTGTCCAACACAGCCAGCTATAACTTTTTTTATTTTTAATATTTTTTTTTTAAACTTTCGTCAAGTCAAAATGAAACATAATGAATACCAAAAAAAAATTATTGAAAATGCTCTAATTTGCACGGCTATGACTGTCCATGTCCCTTCACCAAAATGTATTACTATCATTTGAATAAATTTTATCCTGTAATCTTATACACTCGACTTTTATACATCGGGCTGTTGGACTAGTGCTTATTTGTCAATCGAACACGGTTTTGTATTGGAAAAAAAAAAAAAATAGAAAAGCAATTAAATTTTTGATTAAAATAATGGAATTAAGTACTAATTGGGTAAAAGGCTACCGTTGCGCGCTGCTGCATAAATATATACTAATAAATTATCAACTTAGAATATTTGATTTGAATATTTAAGTTTACTCAAAAAAATGCAATAATTTCAAATCGAAATTTGTAACATTATTTTGAAATTGAATTTTTTTCCGCAGTGCACGTCCAAAATGCTAAAATACTCATACACATATAAATCAAAACGATACCTCGGCTCACTTGACTAGCAAATAACTTTATTAAATATCCTAACAGCACGTACTCAAAGCAGCGATAAAGTCGTGTTACCTTGATTTGTTGCAATCAGTTAACAGTGGCAAGTTCTGAACTTTAACTGAACTCGGATTAGGACAACTAATAGCTGGCGCGTGGCATGGCTAAGAATTGAAATCCGTGTAGACTGATATATAAATGCATATTCAAATGATTACTGTTGAAGATTCTCACATTCGAAAAGTCTTCGTCAGAGTGGAGAAAGTAACGATGGTGCATGTTATTGAGCAGTGCTTGATGTGGCCAACCGATTATCAATCAGACGCAGTGCACACAGCATCAGACTTGAAATGGCCTTAAGATGATTGCCCTTGTTGATAAATTGTTATTTTGTAGATTTAATATGAAGGATTTTACATTGTGTGATTGATAAATTTCACACATATGCCAAATTAAGTCTGGTATTTCCAATAATTTTATTGATTTTTAAACTGGCATATATCTGAAATACTTAGTAATAAGCAACGCATACATTTTCTGTCGCTGTTGAACATTTGTCTACAAAACAAAAAGTATATAAATTAATGTTTTTCGAAAACTATCAAATTTAATGGTCAGATCTAATGTATGCAAAAGAAAAGCATAAGTTTAAAGTTCAAAAGACTCCAAGAAATAAATCAAAATCAGCACAACAAAATTTCAGACCTTTTGAAGATAATGAAAATTCTTCACATGTAAAAACCGAAAAATTTAATAAAAGTCGAAAAGTCGAGACGAGACCGTCTTTATTATCAAAAATTCAAATCGTGCAGATTTTTCATATTTAGTCTTAATTTTGTGCTGCAAAATATGTCATGAAAATCAATTAAACTCAAAAGAAATTCATTGTCTTATTATAGACATTTCTCTAAAAATTAATACGAATGAAATACTAGAAACGTTTCAGAGAATACGATATTCAGACGAAAAAGTATTTTTCAGTCACTCACACAATTCGAGTTAAAGAATTTATTAATTTGGTTTTTCTCTATCATAATGCTCATCCTTAAATTGACCTTGTTGTCCTCGTATTACCACTTTCGTATTTATTTTCTTCATTAACTTGAAAGAATACCACAATCTACTGATATTGACATCAGAAAGTCTTCTGATGAAAAATTGACGAACATCAATTACGTAATTACATTGATAATTACGTGGTAATTATAGCATCTTTCTTAGACGTTGTTGTTTTTGTTTTCCTTATTGCTGTCTTTCTTTGTTGCCTTGTCATTGTTGCTACAGTTGTTATATTGATGTTGCTTGAGGTGGCATTCATTGTTGTGATAATCGAAAGCATTACAGAACGTTAATTTTTCAAATAAATATAGTACGTATACATACATACATACGTATGTATGATTTTACAGATACCAAAGTGTTATAGCACTTCAATTTAATTAATTTAATGAGTAATGAGGAACATTTGAACTTTATTTTTAAAGTATTCATTTTGTGAATGTATGTATAGAGTGTGGTAGAAATGAAACAATGCCTGTCATTTATTATAATAATGGAAAGTTTGTAATTCTAGTCAAATCAATGTCAATCACAGAGTAAACAGGGTTTTCAATCTGATGAATGCGTGACGCGCCTAAAAGTTTACGATGATTAATTAAGCAAAGCATTCACCTAACATTGTACAGAGGTATTGTACGTATTTACATTAGGGTATTTCGTTGCTTTGAAAATAAATATTTTCTTAAGCTAACTAAGAAGATATTTTTTTGTAGTATTTAGAGGAAATCTATTTCCGTTGAAGTTTTCAAATTCCAAATTTTAGACGACGTTGAGGATTTTTTATATTACATAAAGACATGAGTTTGAAGTCCTGCAGCTTTGAAAATATTTTAATTAGAGGAAATTAGTTTGCAATACTTTTCAAGAACATTAAATTATCTAAGAAATTCATACTAACCGCAGCATTATATCTGAAAACTTAGCTATATTTAATCATATTAAGCAAAAACCATTCATTTTTATATTCAAAATTTCCGACATCTAAGTATTTCAATACAAAAATTTCCTGGCACGTTAATTTCCTTTTAAATATTCTTTAAAAACTATTATGCTAAGTTGAGAACAAATTATGTATATAGAAAACAACACCCTAATGCACACACATACATACATACATATGTACACGCACGCACACAATTTAGATAAAAAGTTTTAATTGCAACATCCTTGAGTTTAACAACTGATTGTTTCAGAAGTTTATATGAATTATATAGAAATATTAAAGGCAAAAAACTGTTAAGGTTTAAAGGCTTTTAGCAAAGAAAATTGTTATAGGCAGCAGGTTGTAGATTATTACATATATTTCAAGTTAAATTTATTAGTCATTATATGGTATCTGCGTATCTGCTTTAAGTGTACTTAAACGTAAGCGTAAACCTTTGCTATCATTCCTTTCAAATGAAACTCACATAAAATCTGTAGTTTCAAAAATATTTTGGTAGAATGACATTTATTGTAGCTGATGCAGCGAATGCATCTGAACCATAATTGTTGAAATCTCGCTTTGATATTAATTGAGATAAGTTTGTACCTGTTAAATGTATGACCCAGGTTCAAAAATTTTTCCAAAAACTATCTCCCTAAAGCTTTATTCCTCTACCTCTTTCAAAAATTGCTGCTTATATGCAAAAATCCAACAATTTTAAATATTTTTTTTTTTTTTGTCTTCTGCTAAGTTTTCTATTTTTTCATTAGAAAACATTACCACAATTTTATATTTAAGTTTTTGTTTCTATGAAGGTTCAGAGTTCAGGAATGAGCAATATCAAACTGATTTCTCCGCTCCCATTGACATGTCTAATTTAACCTACTTTTCGGTTAGGTGGTGTCCTTGTTACTTTGCAACTTTCTACAAAATATCATTAGTTTGATATGTTAATTTAAAGTTTCTACATCAATGGGACGTGCCACACCCATTTTTGTAATTTGATTCACTTGTTGTTCGCATAAAGGTCTTTTTGCTTAGTAGCTTTGTAAAAAGCTGTATTACGTTCCGCTGGCAAACTCTTTAAGTATGAGAACTTATAAGCTTTAACAGCTATGGGATGTGCCACGCCCACTTTCCTAATATTATCTTATTATCATCTTGAATACGTCTTTATCAATATATTCATTATATTTCCTTTGCAGTCCTATTAAAACTTACTTAACATTATAATTTAAGGGCTTAGCTTCAATGGGAGATAAGATTTTCAGTTTTGACTAACTTCCTGTCTTTCTTGATATGAAGGGATGCATTTAAATTTATTTAGTTTACAAAAAAAGATTTTAATTTCTTTAATTAGATTAATCAGGATTCAAAATCTAAATGAAAAGCAGCCAGCTACTTATGTACAAAACCACCCCTTAGATTTTTAAGGCGTGGCTTCCGAGTAATAGAATTGAATTTCTTAGTTGGCCTGCCCTGACTTGAATCCTATTGAGAACTTGTGGGAGATTGTTAACATGAAAATCAAGAGTGAAAATTGCAAAACCACGGCGGATTTGTTTCAATCCTTGAAAGCATCCTGGGAAGGAATATCGCAGGATATCATTAATAATGTAGTTTCCTCTATACCAAAAAGATATGCGTGTGTTGTCCAGAATAAAGGATTTGTAGTTAAGTACTAATTTTAAAAATTTTTTAATTTTTAAAAAAGGGGGTGCTTTAGTTTTGTCCGTTAAGGTTTCTGGCTTAAAATGTTCCTTTGATAATAACTTTTTATTTATGACGCTGAATTTTTAAAATTCTTGTCTGTCAATAATAAACATTATAATTTAAGGGCTTAGCTTCAATGGGAGATAAGATTTCCTGTCTTTCTTGATATGAAGGGATGCATTTAAACTTATTTATTTATAATAAATTCACATAAGTATGTGCGTAATTGTGAAAGTTGACATCTTACAATTTTATTTCTATTATTTTTTTAAATCAAATGACTTACGTGTGAATTTTAAAATGCAATCAATTACAGTGTACAACATTCAATTCAGCTTCAAATCCTTCAAAAGACTTTTATATTTTAAAAGTAAAATTGCATGACAAATTGCCTTATGAAATAAAAACCTGCAGTTATAATGAGGCATAAGGTGTGATAAATTCACACATGAACGAAGTACCGTCTATCATTTGCTGTACGGTAATAACATAGTCCCACGATGATAACTGTAATCAGTAACAGTATGACATTTTGAATTCTGCACAATAAATAAGATTTTATGACCAGTTTGATAAATCGCAGTCTGATGCTCAACATAATGATGATTATTTTCAATTTAAAAATATATTAGCGAAAGATTTATCATTATTTTAAGATTTATAATACTCACAATGAAAGAAATTACAGCAGAATTATAAAGGTAAACTATTTTTTTTTTTATCCACAAACGAAAGCAATATTTTTTCCAACATTAAAATGTACCATGTTGTATTAAGTGAAATTTGTAGAAACTTTTAAGTTCACACTGCAGAGGTGAGTAACAATGGCGAACAGTTTAATAGCGCATGTAGCATAGCATATAGCTTAAATAACTTTTTCATTGCTTCAATTCTGCATTATGTCAGTTGAAGATCTCTATTTTTATGCTGTGTTGATTTCTACTTTACCAAAAAATAATTTCATATCCTTTTACCAAAGACAAATTTTGCCGCACCTTCGTCGAGGAATGGACAGGATATATAAATTTATAAATTCAATCAAGATTAATGAATAATTTGACTTTAATAAGTTTTAAGTTAAAATTGATTTGCTTTGACAAACTCAATATTGTAATTTATTAATATCATACATAAAACGAGAATAATTAATTATTATTAGTGAGCGTATCGTGTCCGGAAAAAAGTATACTTTAACAGGAAAAAAAAAATAAACTTCATCAGTGAAAAAGAAAAGAAAATTTATTGTAATTTTTATAATATTTTGAATTTTCTTAAATAAATATTATTACAAGCAAACCTAGCAAACAGGAAAAGCAGGACATGTATCATAAGGACATTAATCATAAAATAATATGAGGTTAAAGAAATGATTCGAGGAAGAGTGGATCCGTTTATTGCCACATGAAATTTGTCTGCAATCAATGTCTCTAATTCAATTTTCTAGATTTCTATTCTAAATTTTCTTCCCTCTTGTTTTTATTTTTTTTGTATTTCAACGCATAATTTATATAAAGTTTTTCTGTGGCGCAAAGTTTTAAGGGTAATGAACTTCATCCTGGTAGCCAACAAAATGTCAGAGCCGACACTAAGTACGTGCTGCTATTCTTGAGTTAATATGCATTCAAGAAAATGGCGTTATGCTACAAGATAAAGGTTGATTCATGCGCCAGAATTCGTATGTTGGGAAGTAGAATTGAAAACACCAAAAAATAAATTTTCAAAATTCGAATCGAGAGCGAATTTAGAATGGAAAAATTGATTAGCAGTAATGCACATAACTAGATATTATCACCAGTATGCCATCAATGAACTCCTATGGTTCCTTAAGCATCAATTTCCTTATTACTTTCTGGAACACAAAACCCATTTTTCAATTCCAAATCTTGATTCCTGTAATGGAATCAACGAAATCATCATTCCTTTTACTAGGATTTAAAGATTTAATTTTTTGAAAATAAATCCAAATTTTTCAATTGCAATCTTTTTTCCTTGTAAGGAAGTGACAATGGAATAATTTCTTTTGCCGTTGGATTGTCAATTGTCCAAAAGAATGATTTCTACACAGCTCTTGTATTTATGTATGAGACTAAACTTGGAATGGTTAAGCTGAGCCAAAACATATAATCAGTTGGCTTAACACTTATTAGAGGAGCAAATGTGGAATAAAGTCCAACGAACTTACAGGTTCAACGTTCAAAGTTCAAAATCGAGCCACTTGTAATCAAATACATTTTATGGCAAACATACTCGTATTCAGATTACCAAAAAAAAAAAAAAATTCTGAATACAACAAAAAAAAAATAATGCAGAAGGTAGCAAAAATAAAATAACATCAGGCATGCGAGTTAATAAACAACGACATTGTAACCACCATAGCTAAGATATCCCAGTTACAAATTGAATCGAAACGAAATTTATCTTGGCTATAAATCCGTTGACACATGCCAGTTTAAAGAAAGATAAGTGATTTGATTCTGATATGTCAAAGCCAGGAAATGAATTATTTTTCCATTTTAAGACAAAAGTTTTTGCCAATAAAATCTCAAATCAGTTGAGTGAAAAAGTGTTTATCTCTAGCTCTGCTAATTTCGACGAATTGGCAAAATGCTTAATATGAGAAGAAGGCGTAGAATTTCCTAAAACAGCTATAACATTTAGTCTTTAGAATTTTTTATTTAAATATAAAAAAAAGCAAAGGTTCCACGAAAAACGGTGGAATTAGGCAATTGGGCATGGCTTTTCCACTTAATATACTTTCTCTCTAAATTACAATATTTTCGTAACTTTTTTTGGGTTTATTTTCCAACTGGGATGTACCAATATGCGTCAGCGTATTTATCTAAATGCATGAAAGTCTACGTATGTAGTCAAGAAAAGCCGTTGGAAGCTCATTGCCTTAGGGAATATTTACAACTTGCACCTGTGTTTATTGTGGTTTATAGTGATGCCACCATAAGTGAAATTTTTTCAAAAATTAATTTCATAAGTGTTAAGATAGTATTTAACATTTAAGGTAATGGAAATCTATAATAATGTTGCTTCTCATTTACAGCACTCACAATACATATTTAAATTTAAAAAAAAAATATTTAATTTAAGCAACTACAATCTGGCAACATCAAAAACAACAATAACAAATCAACACCGTGTCGAGACACAAGTGCTAAAATACATCGTTGAGCACAGTTTGAAGTAATCAAGTTCAATGTTTTCGACAAATTTATGATGGGTGCTTATGTTGTGTATCAACAGGATGTGCCAAAGCTCTGCAGGATATTAGCGACAAACTGTTATTTTGTGTAGAAGATTAATTTTCTATTAATTTGCCATTTTAGTGGTAGAGTATAGCGGTAGAGTGGAAAAAGTATA
The DNA here is from genome assembly GCA_963662105.1 of Meiosimyza platycephala. NCBI lineage: Eukaryota > Metazoa > Arthropoda > Insecta > Diptera > Lauxaniidae > Meiosimyza > Meiosimyza platycephala. The sequence goes on from OY759209.1 coordinate 78,334,477, forward strand.
CAAAACTCTTTAAGTCTATTTTGCTTTAGGTTATAAATTAATAAATTTATACTTAAATTAATTTGATTTAATCAATTTATAAGAAATGCACTGTGCTATTGTCTATTGTATTAATAAGTTAGCTATGACAAGGCAGTTCTTTTGTATTGGAATATGGCTATTACTTTTAAAGGTCAGAAACCATTTTGTCTGTAAAGTTTTTGGTTTGTGCATGTCGGGTTGCGTGGGAGTGTACTATATGAACAAACAAATGCAAATACTAATGAGTACATTACGCCAACGCTTAGTGGTAGATAATGGCAAACTTATGGACAAAAATAATTCATGAAATTCAATTTTTTATTTACTTAATTTTCATTGTAAATCTGTCCTCGCCCATGATTTTGTTCACAAATTCTTCAGAATCTAACACTGTGTAATGATGTAGTACTTAATAAGAAGAAGAAACTTATCTATGGCTGCTAAGCTAATGAACCGACTTTGACCTATGAAATGTAATTCTTATTGTATTGTGAGGATTATACACGCACACAGACGACGCATCTACTTGCAAGTGTAGTAAAACAGTGACTTAAATTAATGCAAATGCTTTTATAGTACTAAGAGTGAGCTTAGATTAAGCGTAGGTGTGAAATAACAACCATCGAATGCTAATGAGAGAGAACAATAGCTTTGCCATGTCAAATGAAACCAGAACAGCATTGTCAAATCGAAGCATCAGTAAATTTCACGACTGTCAGAGAATATTCGATGAATTACAAATTCAGCACTGACTGATATTAAATCAAATCTGCTTTTTGTTGTTGTTTGTTGTTTGTGTCGTATCTTGAGCGAAAGCGCACTTATATAAAAGTTTACAACTGTGTATAATATTTCTTTTACGATTGTTTTTGTAATAATCAGCTTAGAAGAAGAACTCATAATATATACAGACATTAATAAAAATTTTAAAATACCATAAGTGAATTTTGAAAAAATTTGTTCCTTAAAGGCACTTTCTTCTAAAAAGATAGTTATTCCTTTTTCAATTTATAATAAACTAGTCAGTTTATTTCAACAATTTACTCAATTGGATAATTTTTTTTATGAAAAAGTTTCAAACTTCACCTATAGAGCACGCTAAAGTATTTTGATTTTATTATTTTACATTAATCACTATAACTGAAAGTTCGATTCTTTTTGATTCAATAATATTTTTCGATTTTTTGATAATTTTTACATAAGACCAATTGTTTTGATAACTTTTAAATTCTTCAGTTCTATTTAATGTGATACTTTTTTATATCAATTTACACTATTCGGCTTATGAATATTGACTTTTTATTTTATATCATTAATTTTTAATCTGTTATTGATCTTTTAATACTTTTCGATATTTGTTCTAAATCATTATTGGCTGAAAATTATAAGAAATGTCGATACGTGCTAACTAACATATTTCGATGCAATTTCAACTTCTTCGATATACATATCAATCTTTTATTTCTTGTAGATATTTTTCAGCTTTTACTAACAATTTCAATACTTTTCCAAATTAATTGGCATATTGCAAGTTTTATCGACTTTTTTTTAACCTTTTAATACTATTAGCTACCTTCGATTTCTGTCGACTTTTGGATATTCTAATGCTATTTCAATTTGATATTGTTAAGCGTATACCGTTCTACGATTTTAATCGATTATTATCGACTTTTTAATTTATTCATTTTTGGAACTTTTGAGGACTTTTATTATTCTTTAGTAACTTCCCCAACCTTTTCGATTCTAATTGACTCTTTTGGCTTATGGCTTTTCTGGGCACTTAAGGACTTCTTAAATACTCGTTTGTGTTCTATTTGGCTTATACGATTTTTCGTTAATCGACTCTTTTGATAATTTTTGGCAGCATCGCCAAAACCATTCGATACTTTTAACTTTTCGCTACAATTCGCCCCTTATCGACTTTCAGCAACTTTTTCAACGCTTCGCAGCTACTATCGATATTTTCGAAAAATTTAAGCTTTTGCAGACTTTTTTGATATTTTTCTGTACTAATATTAATCGGTAGAGATTTATCGTCTCAGATATTATTAAATTGTTAGCAACTGTGCATCGTTACTTTTCAGCACTGATCGACTTTTAGCAATTTCAGAGAAGTTGTACTTTATCAGTTAAACTTTACAGCTTTCACTGACCGTTTTGATAATTTATAGTTATACTGAAACTCTTTCAACTTTTATCAACATTTTCATTATTTTAAGTAAAATTTGGTACTTCCTGGCTACTATCTATGTATAAGTGTTCAACACTTTTCGATTTTCTCGAATTTTTAGTTTTCAATAAAATTTGATTTTTCCTTAACTTTTCGGCACTGTTAGAACTATTTAAACTTCTATCAACATTTTCGTGAATACACTTGGTCTTCTGTCAAACTTTTCGTATGTTATGAAATTTTTCAATAGAATTCGAATATGTTCCCCTCTAAACAAATTCTCAATGCTTCTGAACTAATTTTTAAAGAATATTACCATAATTCTTTGAGTGTTCGAAATTTATAACACAACGAAACACCATTTCAACCATTTTCAATTTTACTTCCAATTAAAAGTTCACTGCTCACCCAACATAGATTTCACTGTTCCCTACAATCTCACACCTATAAATGCCACAGTTTTGTTTCATGTAGATTAACTTGTAATAACATAAGCACAGCAAAACGGTTAATCATTGGATTATATCAAACGTTAGTTTAAAAGATCCCAAAATGTTTAAATGACCTTGTCTGTTAATTTACAACTAATCCAAATGATAATGCGAAAATAAAATAAATTTCTCGCAAGACCATTTACATACCGACAGTATGTGTAAGAATGTTTGTATATGCAAAAACAGCTGTTTTAATCTACGAATTTTATGAAGGTTACAAAATATACCTTTTTTAGGACTATGCTTACTGACAATTCAACTTGTGTGTTTCAAATTACATGAAAATGGAAATGAGATGAACTGGTCTTAAATAGATTGCATGTTAATTATTAAAGGGTTGCAGATATAAAATATTAAAATCAGGAAATTCTTTACATACCTACAAAACTTTTTAATTTGAAAATGAGAATATTTGTGTGCTGCCATTATGTACCGGTGCTAAGGTACGTGAGTAAATTAGGCATTTTATTAAAAAAAAGCTTAGTATTTTCAAAGTAATTAAAAGAGAGGAAATCAAAAATCATCCGGCTCTTTTCGCATTGTTAATGATGTTGATTTTGTGTTTTTTCGTGTTGTCAAACATCAAAGACGTGATGCAGCGCGTTAGCACGTAGCGCTACGTAGTAAATGAGAAATTAATCAATATTTGAAATTCTATGGAGAGTAAAACCAAACAAAAAAAAAATAATTTAGCTGACACCAAATTTAAAGCATCAATTTGTTTTTCAGCATCAAAATGTTGCCGGAACTTTATGGGTTTTCAATTTTAATATTTAAGTTACGTGCTCTTTGTTTTTAATTAAAATAATATTTCAATTATGTTAAGTTTTGAAAATTAATTATTATGCGGTTATAAAATAGTGCTAATAGCTTCCGAAAGGATAACTAATTATATACTGCAATTCGACGTGACAGGTATATAAAATATATATTCTTGAACAGCGTCACCTCCTGATTGTATTTAGCCATGTAAGTCTATTCCTGTAGAAATAACGATATCTATCAAATTTTATTTAAGTATATTAAAAATGGTTTAGTTTCTTAATAAAATTTTGTATTTTTTCAATTCACTTTTTTATGCAATCTTATGAATTTTATTAATTTACCATTTCAAGTTAATCATACGACATGTAAGCCTGGTGGGAGCATAAGTCATCAATAAAAGCCTCTTATCTCGTTAATGAAGGTTATAACTGACGGCTTTGATTTGGGAACTCAAATGACTCTATCCGAACATGATTGTGGTGGACGGCATAAGTAGAGATTTCTACACTGTTCCAGCTTTCGTGTTGTAGTTTCAAACTGCATAGTAAGACATGAAGACGACTTGCTTTTGCGCATTTAACTTATAATTTTAAATAAAGTAATGGCAACTTTTAGACTAAAACGTTCATTTTTATTATTAACTTTTTATCTTGTTGCACCAACCAAAACAAAAAATACTTTATTTGAAATGAACGGAGTTGCCGTGTTATGTGCTCACTACCAAATGTTTTCAACAATTGAGCATGCGCATTAAACACAAAATGTCTGCAAAGGCTGTAAGAGTTGATTTTGCTTGAAAAAATTGAATTGTCAATTAACCAAAAAAAAAATCACCTATTCAAATTCATATCATTAGACCGTATTTACCGCATTTGGTACACAATCAGCTTATGAAATGTGCGTATTTGTTTTGTGGTTTAGTATCTTAGCACCACTTTAGATTGATTTTAGGTATTAAACTCGATTTTGATGCATTGACTTCGTACTTTAGACAAAGCTATTGTTTTTCGAAGGTACAACATGTTTATCCTATAAATTTCTGTGTAACCACATTTTATCCTAATTTGCATTAATATAAACCACAGCAAATAATTCGAAAATATGCAACAAGGTATTAAATCTACAACTTGAGAATTTGGTTTAGGTGAAATCATAAATTCAGTAGCACCGCAGAAGTTGCGGTATGTGGTAACTAAAGTTTTTGTTCATTTATAGTCTCAATAACTATGTGGATTTTCAAAAAATTGCATTGTCAAAATTTTGTATAAATTTTTATAAAACTAATTTAAAATAAATTCAAAACGCACTGACAACTGTTAATTTTAATTGTACTAAATTATGCATAATTTTGCTGTTGTTCATCATCATCATCAATCACAAACTTGCACTTTCAATGAATTTTAGGTGTCTTTTTTGATAGACATGCGGTTCAGCGTCATTACCACATCATTATTAGGAGTAAACATTAATATAGCTCGTTTGCTGCAAGACCGTCATAACTCAAAAAATCAAACGAAGAGAAAATCGCACTTCAAGTTTTCAATTAGTGACTTTTTCTCACAGGACAAGTTCATAAGATACCTTTTTGATTCTGATCATAAAAAATAAATCACGAAACAGCAGATATTTCTGCAGTACTAACTCGAAAAAACATTTTTTTTTTTTTTTTGAGTTATGACGGTCTTGCAGCAAACGAGCGATATGTAATATACAAAATCAAGGGAGATATTTGGGTGATATGGCTATTGGCTTATCTTTTAGGATATTTTATTTTCAGTACTGTCTTTATAATTCCAAAAATTTATTACTATAACTCTTGTACTAAAATTAATTAATTAAATTTTATAATTAAAAATAAAAATTTAAATTAATTTTAATTATAAAAATTTTAAATTTTAAGTGTTTTTTTTAGATTATAGCTACGAGTTTTTTCCCCTTTTTAAGAAATTTTTCTATCAAAAAAATTTTAGCGTTTTAAAAACAAATTTTTTTTTTAGTTCTTTAAATAGATAATATATTATTAATAATTATTATAATTATTTTTGCAATTTGTTTATTATATATTGATGCCTATTATATTTAGTTCCCTATTTATTACCGATCAATGTGAACATATTTTTGAATGTGAAATATTCATCCAAAATCATATGCTGCATTACCCATGCCTCCTCTATGCACAATATAATGTTATATTTTTTCTCCATTAAAATGACAAAATAATAATACACCCCAATTTAAGTAATTTATTCAGGTTTAATGCGCATTACGATTTAATGAAGCACATTTTTTTAATTAAGTAAGTAAAGAAGGTGCCAATTAGTATATGATAATTTTAATCAATTAATCTTATTATCCAAAGTATTAAAAAATTTACCATGGAAATATTTAATTTTAGTGATTATAATGAGAATTCTTTTGCCACGCACATTAAAATAAACAGCTGGTATAAAAAAAAAATTGATTAACAACACTGGCTCCAATGTGTTGAGCTTCCTGGAATTCTGCTCACATTGAAACAAATTCTGTTTATTTTTTCCTTTTCTAATGTAATTTTATTCCTTCGTTTCCTTGTGCAACACCTGTTGGGTTTTTCTTTCTTTTTTTTTCAATTTTTGTATTCGAAATAATGCCCATGTAGCATTTTTCTGCATGGTGCTAACAACATTTCATGCATCGTTTCACAATCCCATGACGCCAACAAATGCGCGATGTACGCGACTGAATTTATTTGTCTGCACAAAAAGCCCATTTATAAACGCAAATCTCTTTTCTTATTTGCAAAGTACTTTGCATTTATGAATTGCGTGTAAATTTAAATACAAACTAAAAACAGAATAAGTTGGGGTGCTAGCTTTGGCCATGCCCAATAATTAAATACCCTACACTGCAGTAACTGTTAGAAATAAATATACAACTTATTTTATTATTTATGTCTTTAATTTTATTTGACACCCAAATTACAACAGTTTATGAGATGAGATATTTCTAAAGATAGTGCAGAATTGTGAGGGTGGTAAGCGTGTCGAGTTTCATCAAACTGTGTAGTTTCTTTTGTTCGTAGATTTGATTCCAATTTGTTTACGGCTAGCCATGGCTATATTATTTCAGCTCGTGACGCTGATCAAGAATATACATATATACTTTCATGTACCTACCTGTCACAGCTCTCTCGTGCGCTACAAGCCAATAGATAAAATGAGTACATGCTGGGTGTAGGGTTTAAAAGAAAAAACAGCATAAGTAAAAATGACAACAAAATTAGAATTAAGATGACAATTTACGCAAGATATGCCAGTTATATTGGTATGACAATGATGACATGACATTGACTTCTTTGCATAATTTTATGTGGCAATACGAATGAGTTTTCGTTGAAACATTTCTTGTGTTTTATTTTTATTTAATGTGCTGTGGGGTAGCTCTACTTTATAAAAAGAAAATGTTTTTTCTGAAAATTCCATAAGAACAACATTTTGGAGATTTCTTAGAGTTTTGATTAGTCTAGTCCTTATTTGTGATAATAAATTTTTTCAATATTTAAATAAGAAAACATATGAAAATAATATAAAATTAGTAATTATTAATTATGTATATTGATTTTCCCGCTTTTAAGTCCTTGCAAAAGTTGGCTAAAAAAATTTTCCAAGAAACATCATTAATTTTCCCTCAAAAGTTATTAGCTCATTTTTCAATGAATGTTTTATCATTTCCAAAAAAATCTTCTACGATTCCAAGCCAGAGAATTTGAGGGAATGTCTATTCTTGATAAGGGTTATTAAGACTTCGATAGGTGTTCATGTTGATGAAGCTGTAATGTTTTGAAAAAGTGTAAATGTTGAATATTTCGAATTAAGTCAAAAATATTGAAAAAACTAAACATGGAAATGTTGAAAAATTTTAATGGTCGAAAAATCTCAGGGAGGTTTGTGATCAAAAAAGTGGGCGTGGCAACTCCCATCTTAAGATATTTAGAAAGCTTAATACATAGCTGTGTTCATAAGAGGAAGACATATTCATACCATATGTTGGTTGGGTGCTCGAGGAGGATTATGTGTTTTTTTGGATTCAGTACGGGGCGCTAGGGTCGATACATCTTAGGAAATTTATGTATCTCCGTAGCCACAAATGCTCGGGAAGGCTTTGGTTCTTGACTTAAATTAGTTTGGAACAATTAACGTAGCCACGTCCCCCTTATAAAATAAATATAAATTCATCATATCTTATCAACTATTTGACGCCGTTGAACGAAATTTCGTGCATGAGTAAAGATAAGGACCATAACCAAATTGAACCCATCGACCCACCTACGACTAAAGGCAGAACAACCTCTGTCAGGTCTGCTAGTTGTTTATAAATCGAAATATATTTAAAAAGTCGAACGAATATTGCTAAGGTCAAAATATTTTTATAGTTAGTAAGTCGATAAAATGCAAACAAACAGTTATTAGCATGAACTTACTGCACCTAAAATTTTATTTCTCTTCCATACCGCCAGTATTGTTAAAACAAAAAGCAATAAAAAAATTTCACAAAAAAGTCATTCTTATATTCATCCTCCGGCTGGTAAATATGATTTAACTGGTTAATGCTCTGTATCTAAATGCAAAATAGCAAAGACGTACATAGCTGATATGGAAGTAAATCTTATAAATTTCATTTCGTTAAGAAAATTATACACAAGATACATTTGAATATTAGATATATGTAAGTAGATATGTAAAGAAACATATTTACAAATACAGCACATCAGCCCTTCTATATTTGCATGCCGACGAGGGAACAAAAAACAAATGTGGAAAAATTAAGCATTCAAACTTTGCGCCACAAATACAAAATTGCCTAAGAGGGAATAAGCTAATTTAAATAATAATTTTAAGGCACATTAGTTTTGCTTAAAGAATAACTGCAAAAATAAATTCACTAAACTTTATGTAAGTACTTTATGCTACCCATCACTTTACTATAAATATGTAGAGCATTTGAAAAGATTAACATCTTTGACACTGTAAAAGAACTTATACAAAATCCAACAAAAATTATTCAACAGGCAATATCCTTTTAAAGTTAACGCAAATACCAACCTCATCAATTGTCTGCCTACGATATTCGAAAAAACTAACAAAATGTTGCAGGAAAAACCCTGTCGTCGCTTCATGAGTATACTAATGAATATTCATTCATCTTCCTGCCACTGCTGCAGCAGACAGAGGCGTCTAATGTCCTAACATTTCGATTGAAATATAACAACTTCTGTCGAATAATGAAATGGTCATCAATTTCAATTACTCAATCAATCTTTAGTTAGACGAAAAATAAAATTGAAACAAAAAAAAAACAATTTATTTGGATCGAACAAAACGAAAAACTTTAAAGCTCACGTGCTTCAGAAAAATAGCAATCAATCAAACTATTTTTTACTTTTCGCTACATAAACAGATTTTTCTTATTTATTATTTATCCATGTGGTTATTCTTGGAATGTTGAATTACAAAGTTTTGCAATAAACGTACGAGCTTAACCAAATGATAAATATAATTTGGGAATTCCACTTTTAGATGAAAACTATGACAATGTTTGTGGTTCAAAATGTTGACATTTCATTTTGTTAGTCACAAATATTTTTAGGAACTTTAGACATACGCGTTCTGATTTGACAGTCAACTATGAACTTTAATTTTGAAATATTTTGAGCATAATGGAGTTTTTTCCGGTTTTATATCAGGTGTGAACTTTCAATTTTCTGTTTCAACTTACGATAAAAGTTATATCAAAACCATAAGCAATACCACAATTCCGTAACCTTAATGTCTCCCATGTTTCCCATGTAAAATATTACATTGATTCCGAAAATCACAGTGAATTCATAACTTTGTCATGTAGCTCTTGAGATTTTTCTCATGAGTTTTTGAAGTTTTCAACGTAACCTAGTTCCAGCTCAGTTCAATTAAATAGCGTATTAATCAATCACTTTTATAAAAAGTTGTGACCTAAGATCATTGAACTTTTCCTTGTGAGGTTATTTAAGCTCATTAAAAAACCAGTGACAATATATGCATTAAAAATTAATATTAAACACCAAATATGTGGAATAATTTATTAAATAAAGTAACCAAAAATATACCTCATCGTTTTCACCACTACGGCAGGAGCAGATACGGTAATTTTTTTGAATGATACTCTTTAAGAACATAAGTCGAAATCGATTCTATTGCAATTGTTGATTTAGTGCCTCTTTTCGAAAGTCAAAAATAAACATAGATACCTACCACGCTCGTTGAAACCCCTTGTAGAAATTCAAAGTGGCATAGTTCATAAATAATATTTCATTATTAAGAAAGTTGATTTTAGCGACTGATTATTTTATAATTAAACATTATTTAATCGAACTTACAGTCATTAAGCAAAGACCAATATAGTAAATTTTTACTTATTGATCGTCGGCCGTCGCAAAAAATGCAATTGCAATGCATGAACGGTCAGGGGTTCGAGTCCATGTACAGAATTAACCAAACTGGTCTGATGAGGCTATTGGTAATAGCCGAAAAATGTCACCAATTACCAGGTTAAAATTGTTCCATTTGTTATCTTTGTCATGTTTGTTGAAAAATAGCAGTGATCAATAAGTAAAAATTTACAATATTGGTCTTTGCTTAATGACTTTAAGTTCGATTAAATAATGTTTAATATTTCATTATTTATTTTTTTATTACTGATTCAGTTCTCTTCAGAGTTAATGAAATTATAGGGATTTAAGACTTTTATTATTTACAAATTGTACAGATTTCGACTGATTAGATATTTCTATGCGAATGTAATCATGTGGTTTAAGATGCCACACAATTTTATTTGGTTGGTTTGATTGGTTGGTATATATATGCTGATTAATTTAATAATATTTTTCATAAAAATGCGTAAAAAATTTAGCACCTGCATTTATTTCATACGTATGACACATTTAATCATTTTTTAAATGCTACAAGAGTGTAACGTTTTTTATTAAATTTACCAGCAACAGAATGAACTTAAGAGAGTCTAGACAGCGAAATGAGCCATCTGATGCTGTTCAAACGCAAATATGCAAAATTAATAAACGCGTATTAGATACAGCATATGAAATGAATAGCAAGACAAGTGAAGTTCACTCGTATTTTACTTTAAAAACAAAATCTATAGCATACATTTAAGGATATTCAAAAAAAGTTTAACTAAATAAAAAAAAAGTTATCTAACAAAGACTACGCATCATCGAATGTTTTATAAAATGTTTAATTATTCGCCTGTTCAATTTCAAATGAACGCAGTTTAAATGAAAAATCACTGGAAATTTAAAAAAAGGAATACGGAACTCATGCAATTTCTCACAACAAAATAATTGAATTCGAAAACTTCTAGCAACTAATGTTCTTGTTTTCGACTTTAAATCTGTGACAATTTTTACGGCAAGTTTTTATATCTAACATTCGACTAAACTCATTTCCTAAATACAAAATCATTGTGACTCAAATGAATTCTTTTAAAAGAAATGTCAATAAAACTGCTGAAGCTTATGTATTGTATGGATATGGTGACGATTTTGTATTTAAGTATGCATATGAAGTATGTATGTATACTGCATGTAATGCAGTATACAACAAAAGAGCTAAATGTTCAAATGTAGAAATGTGTGTGCCAGTAAAAATTGGAAAAATACCTTCTACTGAAAGAAATATCTTTGAATCAAATAACTAATAACAAAAAACATAAGCTCACGACCTAAATACCTATATACACTAACTTCAAATATTAGCTTATTGATTTTATTGAAAAATTACAAACATAAATGTGTCGAAAACGTGCCCAATGATTTCTATTGTTCTGAAAATAAACTGCCGGAATTCGATAGCGATAAGCGCAAATTTTCAAAGGAAATATTTTCATACTGAAATATTTTTCAATTGATTGATTCATCGGTAAGCTTCTCACGCCAGATAAAGAATGTATTTCGGAGACCAACATCCATCCACCTTCACCCGTTAAAATTCGCCAATTCTCGAGAGAAGACCATAAAATCTCTTGAAAACAACAACTCTATCCAAGTTCTTGATGAAAATCTTTTTTAGCAGAACCACTTGTTGGTTAACAACAGGCAGGTTTTCGCCCGAACGGATCATGTATTGATCAAATAAATACTACCCAATGTAGAGGAGCCAAATAAACGAATGACAGATTTGATTATATTTAACCGTCATCGACCAAAGTACCATATTTGAAATCATCGATCGTAATTGAATCTGTAAAGCAAGGAACAGACGAGGTGCAGCACTCAAGATCATTGATCTTATCAAGGCTCAATAAGAACGTTTGGCATGTAGAGTGTGACATAATGGATAGCTTTCTGATGCTTTTGTGTACGTGTCGACTGCTATCACCAGTCATGTGTCTTGTGCGATATTCCCTGCAGAGCTCAAGACTCTACGAATCAAGGTATTTAATGGACTTTCGGCAAGCACTTCATTTATAACAATGTAAACTTTTTTTCGCCACAAAGCAGTCCGACATGCTAGAAACCTCACAGTCGTCAGATTCTTCAAAGAATCAAGACTGAATATAAACATTAATAAATATTTTTAAATACTTTAAATTTCATAAATCGAAATTTTTCTATGACTTTGCACTTTTTGGACATCCATGACCATACGAGTTATTTTTAATTTTTTGATCAGATGTACCAGATAACTCCAGCTGCAGGTCGAATCTCCATACCGCTGTGAGTTATTTAAGTACAATTACATTTGGAGAGAACTTCTCTTCTAAAAACTCTGATATCCCTGTAAAACGATAAATCGATCGAACCGTTTCAAAACATTTATACGCACTTCCTTAAACTGTAGTATGTTCACTTATTTACATCTGCACACATTCTAAAAGTTCTGACTTTAATTTACAAAATTTCACACAACCAGATAATTCTTCCATTCGCAAATGGCGCACTGTGTGGAAAATCACTGTGAACATGTCACTTATGGCTGGCACTTATTAAGTGTGACGCACACAGGATTAACTTTTTTTTTTTGCTTTAAGAATTTGCTTTTGCGGAAAACAATGGATTTATATGGCACATTTCTGCATAAATATACATGAATATTTATACATCTCACAATAAATACATTTGTATACATTTGAGCTTTGTGATGCGACAAATTCAATTAAGATACTTCAAAGCAAAAAAAAAAAATCAAGTCAGAGATAACAATTTTTGCTGCATATAAAAATGGGCTATTATTGTGCGTAGTCTTATGTTTACTTCCAGAAATTGATCAATTAAATGGAAGAAAATTGTATAAGCATAAAAAGGCTTACAACAACTAACATGTGTATGTATGTACATCTTGAATCTAAAAATAAAAATGAAAGATCTGACTATATGTATTATATTTTGTTAGTATGTACATGTGTAAGTATTTATATGTGAGGTAATATTTGACAAAACAAGAGACCTTGATTTCAAGGTCTACGATTATGCTGATTTTTTTATTCAAAAAAAATTAGACCTTACTTTTCTATTACAGAATTTTTATTTAATTATTTGCATCAATTTCATTTGAGAATATAAATTATTTGACGCTTTTTCCGCAGTAAGATGGCATTAAAATATCACAAATTTGAATAATATATAACGTATTTAAAAGTGTTTTTTTTTTTCAAATGAAAAGTTTTCATGGGGTGACAGGCAAATGAACAATAACGCTAATATTTTCTTAAGATATTCCCTCGAGTCATTTAAGTAAGAATGAACTGAACTCGAAAGAATTTTTCACAGTTAATGACGCGCCGACGTACCTAATAAGAAGATATTTATGATATTACTCCAAGGATACATATGCACAACATAACAGCGAAGTATGCTGACACAAAACTTAGGGGTATATTTCAAAATCTGTAATTATAAAAGGAATTTTCAAGCAATATGACAATACTGAAAAATATAATAAACATCGCTGCATTATGTATTATGTATTTTGTACTTAAAATCACAGCATAATTGAACTTAAGACATATATTTAGAAAGTTCCTTTCAAATGTGTTTTTGGCTTTTCCAAACCACTTCAATACATTTCCTTTAATTAGCAATAATAACCTCTGCATAAACAACATTGCCTTAATATCAAAACCATATTTTAAATGAATCCAAGCTGAAAATTTGAATAAATATTAAATGAGCAAAATATTTTGCTACTATAATATTTTAAATGAACTCAAAATTTAAATTACAATTCAATAACAATTAAACAAATCCCCAGAGATGCATTTAAGTGGATATCAAATATTAACTTTGTTCCCATTCTCAAAACATTCCTCATGAGCCGCATGAGGGTCTAATACTGCGGAAATGAGAGTGAAGACAACAAAAGCTAAGACGTTAGTAAGTTTGTTAAACAAAAAGGAAATAACACTTAGCTATATAACACATGTGTATACAGACACATACATAATGATGTTCTGCTTATAACACTATGCGACAAAAACTAACTTTTATTTTAACATGTGGAAAAATCATTAGTTTTGTCGTCTAAATTTTGTTTTCACAAGATATGTTGAGGTTGAGAGAAAAAAGCGGCATAAGAAGAATATCCTTTTAAATTTGACTTCGTGCTAATGTGATCGATTTTAATGCTAGCAGTCAATAATTTTTAAATGTGTTAAATCAAAGCTGAGGTTATTTAAAATTGTGTAAAACTATTTCGCAATCGTTGAATTGTGTTTTCGCCTATACCCATTTTAACTAACACAGCTGAATAATTCAAAAAATTGCAAGTCATTCAAAAAATGTTTCAAATAAAAGTTGGTGGGTATCGAAGGGCTGATCCAGCGTTGACCTTAACCATGACGTTGACCTACATTTTCAAGGTTATTTGAAGGTTAACTTTAGTTTTTCAAATGGAAACCCCTATTTTTGACCTCGGATTCCGGAAGAGCACAAAATTCTACATTTAGATAGGTATTCATGTTAGAGGTCAAAGTGACCCCTGAAGGTCATTTCAAGGTCGAATTCCCGCTTCGTGTAGAAAAGCTGCAGCCAGTTAAGGCAAGATTGTGCAACGGTCTAGCCAATGATTACTAGCTTTTCTGGACCAAGCGGGAATTCGACCTTGAAATGACCTTCAAGGACTTAAGTTTTGACTTATTCAGCTGTATAAGTTAAAATGGGACACCCTGTATTAGACCTAAAATGGGATGTGAATGTTGTCTCCTTTGTTATTCTTAGGTTTTAATCCTTATTTATAGCCATTATAATTAGATAGAATAAATTTATATCCTTTGTCATATGGTGTAATTTTTAAAAAAAAAATGTTATAAATGCAATATTTTATCCATTAGTTTGATTACAAAGTCAAGGACATGTTTAGGTTATTTGTTAATTTTGTTTATTCTATCAAATTGAATCTCTTTCAAGATGCATCAAATGATGCTTTTAGAAAACTAATTAGTCATATTCCTTTTCATGAGAACGGCACCGACATCTTGATGTATTAGCATTGGTTGAGTAATTTGTTAAAACAGCATTAGTTAATTATTTTCAATAAATTCAAATTTGAGCTCATGGTTTGAGTGCAATATACATGTAAAGAACAATATTTGCTGCTTTGCAAATGGATATATGTATTATGAGAAATATGTATGTGTACCTAAATTATTGATATAATATATATTCTGAGTTTGAAAGTCAATTTTATATAATGCCTTTTTACAAAATGAGGGAGATATACTGAAACACTAAACTCAAAATTCGAACAAAATTTTAACGAAATGAAGATTTGAGGTCCTACGTTGTGTTGTTAAAAAAAATCAATTCCAATTATTACGGCTTCCTCAATCATTTGTCTTCTTCTTTTGTAGCTTTCCATTGTTCGGTTTTCTCTCTTTGAAGCTGTCCCGAAACGACGCTGTTCCCCCATTCCACTTGCGTAGTCTAACATGATTATTTTCCTTAAATCCCTTATAACGCGTCGATACTTTCTTCTAAAACATTGGCTTCAGTGCTTTTGTCAGATCCGGCTTCATCGGCGGTCATAGAGTTGAAGTCATAATTGAGATTATTCTCTTCTGTTCTTTATCTCCTCAATGAGCATAGGACCTCAACAAAACTTTTTCAACATACACGATTCAGTAGCGAGTGCCATCCATTCTCTCCAAGATTTTTTCGATTTATGTACGTATTTCTTACTCTAACAAACGTTTCCACGATGATCTAGTACTGCTGCTTTTTGCTACGCTGAGGATTCCACTATACATAATGCTTGCGGGCAGACTTCAATTGGTGATTGCCACAACGTGTGCTAAATCTATTTCCACTTTCATCGAAATTTTGATTAGTATCAAAACAAGCAACATCTTCAGGTCGGAAGGTTTTCAGCCAACTCTCATAAAGCTTAGTTTTTCTAGTATGGTATTTTAACCTAAAGTCGCCAATTGAAAAAATAGAACAATAGAATTTTTTAGTTATAGCATTATGTTTTTGGTAAATCTAACTAGAAAAATTCTATAGTAAGGTCTAAACTTAACCTGAAAATACTTTAATATAAAATAAATTTTATCCAGCGGACGAAGTTTAATTCCATGCATTATTTTCATTCTTTTAAAAACTTAAAAAACTCAATATCCATTTATTTCATTTGTGCTCAAGCAGTCCTTATTGTCAGTATTCCTTCCATGTTATCTGATGCTTTGTTCAAATTTGCATACAAATGAAATGCAATAGAGACAAAAGTAAACCGTCTTTTTTATAGTCCAATATTTTTAATTGCAGAACAATTGTCAACCTTCAGCGTTGCGAAGGACTTGCACCATTTGGATTTATTGCCATTTCTTTTTTTTTTTTTTTGTTTTTAGTACAGCTCAGTGTGAGCTGTTCAAATTAGTGCAAATTAGTTGTCTTTCCTTGTTCTTTGTTTGCTTGCCCGTCTGTCTGTTTATTTGAGTAATTTATGAAATTTCAATCCAATTCCATTTAAGACCATAAATTTTAAAATGTTTCTATTTTCAGAATTGTCCATCGAAGTGAAATTAAAAAATAATAAAAAACAAATAAATTATCGCCATTTTTAATAGTAGTAGTTCAAAATTTTTAATGCCACGATAGCAAATTTATTAATTGTGGCGAGTGTCAAAATCATACATAAGGGAACTTCTCACTTCCTCCTCAAATTTCCGCACCCATAGAAATTAATTAAATACAACAACAACCATGGAACTCTTAGATATTCAATTGCTCCGAGCGCAAAGCCGCCGCATTGGTTGTAAAAAAATGAGATGAATTAGAGGGAAAAGTAATTAATTTTGGCGCTAAAGAGCTGTTTTAAATCTATCAATACGGTGGAATAGTATACATACTTGTTTGGAGGTTATTCCAAAACCTAAGAAATCGGCCAAAAAAATTAATTATTGTGATAAAATTATGTTTTTTTGAGCACCAATGATCACAAAAGAAATAGTCCTGATGAGACGCCCGAGTGCTACAGGGAAATACTCAAACGATGATCCTGAATTTCTCTAGACGGTTTTGTTTAGGTTGAGCCTAAATCACCATATAACCCAACGAATCGAATTCATTTTCATTTTTTTAACATTTTTTGGCATATTCAGCCTCTTTCAACTTTTTTTTGACTACTTCTACATTTTCAAATTCAGCTCTCTGTGTTTTTCAACAATTTTTCAACATTGTTCAATTTTTTCAACCTATTTCAGCATTTTTAAATTACCTCAATATGTTCAAGTTGATTCAGTGATATTCAACTTCTTTCAACTTTTTCCGAAATTTTCAAATATTAGTCTTATTCAACTCTTTTCAATTAACTATATCGTAATTTTCAATTTCTTCAATGTCGTTCAACTTTTTTGACCGTTTTTGAAGGGTTTTCGACGGATCTCATTTTTTTGGAAACTTCCAAATTTTTACGATTTTGTTCAAATTTAAACTTTTTATGACTTTTCAGCTGTTATTGATTGATTTTACAAACTTTATCAACTATTTTTTAATATTTCAACATATTTCACTTTGTTTAACGATTTTCCACTCCATTAAATTATTTCTGGACATTTATCGACTTATTCGATGTTCTATGCTAACATAACGAAACATCATTCACACATTCTTGTGCTCACCTGCTCTTTTTTAAATTTGATGTATTAAAATGCAATGTGAGACAAAATCATAATTAAAAATAAACATTAAAGCTCAAAATTGAGATGTTAGCATCTTTTAAATACGCAGTAAAACTTACAGAAAGTTTTTTCTTGTTACGTTAGTAAGGATTACAAGTAATTTAACATATCAGATTGAAATATTAAATCGACACTCAATGGAGCAACGCCACAACAACTTTGGAGCTGTGTAACGAACCACAAATTTCACGAACAGATTCATTTTGGTCATAGCGTACAAAGCTTCCCAATGAGAAATATAGTTTTTTGTTGTAGTATCTTTAAGTGACGCAACGAACTTAACACAAAAATAATGAAATTGCTTTAAATTTTCAGCTTATAGTTTTTAACTTTATCCACTTAAATATTGCTATTAACAGGAATAATTTCAAGCTAGAGTCACGGTTATACTGAAAATTTTTAAGCTATATGATTTTAAATTCGCCTTCTCTAACTTAGAAGGCGATCTTTCTAACATGGATTGTATACTGTTACCTGTAGAAGCACTGGTAAAAAATTTGCCGCAAATGCAACAGCTATGCGGAGTAGCAATGCGCACTTTGCAAGTGCATTTCTATTTGTGTATTAAGATATTACTGTTCACAGGCAGCCACATCAGTAACAGTAACAGCAGTAACAGCAAACGCCGCATGGTAGCGCTTTTTCCTTAGCACAAAACTAAAAGAGAAATTAATTAATATAATAAATAAAAATTAATTTAATCTCAGGTTATGCTGCGTATAGAAAACACTATACATATTAAAATACTCACTTGTATCCTGGCGTGTGCAGTGAACTGCAACTTACAAAATTTTTACCATCAAAAATGCCTGAAGTAACGAAAATGTAACAGACACCAACAAAAGATTTTACTGCTCTTTAAAAAAGGTGCATTTCTTATGATGCAAAAATAAAATCTCTGTAACCAACATATGGTGTACGGAAATATGTTTTGGCTGAATGAGCGTCAAGGATACAAAATTAGATTGGGGTTTTTTTCTCGCGCCAATATCTCAGATTCGTTAACGTTGCACTATGGGGAAATATTCTACTTTCTTTGGCATAAACTGTCAAAAAATAAGAAACCTTAAGTTTTGAATATAATCCAAAAAAAATGGAGAATTTCCTCATAGTTCGTTGGCATGGATATTGCGATGAAACTGAGCGTGAATTGTGTTGGCGCTCATAAAAGTTTGCAACATTTTATGGCTACATTACATTTGGGATAAAAAAATGATGAATTTATTTCCGTATTTCGACTGTTTTTTATTCGTTATATTTTTTATGTTGCTGAATTGTTTTTTTTTTTTAAATTCTCAATTCACTTCTGCAGCTATGGCGAAATATTTGATATGGAAAAGTAACATTTTTGGAATTTTTGCATACGTACATGAGACTTGGCTTCAATAGGGTGGCTGTTATTTTGAAAATAAATGGAAGAAAAATATTAGTTCATCTGATATAGACTGCGTAGTAGCGTTAACAATGGAAGGCAACGGAAACTTTTTGTACAGTTCAATAAAAGCCATTAATTTCCATAAATCAAGAAAAAAATGTTCCCACCAATCGATGAGAAATTACCATAAAGTTTTTGCAGAAAATACGAAAAATGGTGAAAAACAATAAAGAGATCGGAAAATGTTGAAGTTAGTTAAAGTGCAGTTAGTTTTCAAAAAAAAAATCGGCACAAGTAGTGTTAGGCCATTTGAAACCAATTTTCTCAAGAACTTAGGGTACATTGCTTGATTTTTAAAGAGAACGGCCACTCTCTTGCAACAGACTTTATTAAAGAGTAAGCAAAAATAAAAATTATTTAATCCAGCAATAACTGCGGCAAAAATAAAAATAAACAAACTGAGAAAATTTGGCAATAAATCATTGAAGGATTTGTAATATAAATTCTAACGATAAAATCAACATTATAGAAATCTTTATAGAAATGTTGATTTTTAACAGGCTTAAGTGAAAATTAAGTCCTTGAAGTTGATACACTTGTGGTTTCTTCACACTTTTCTCTTTCGCTTACGTAAAAATATTTCTTCATAATCAAATCACTTGCACATCTTGGCCGCCCTCTTAAGACGCAAGCAATTGAACAGCCTATTAAAATGAAGAAATCTCTTCAAAGTTGTTCGTCTTTCATACAAAGTTGAATATGCAAAAGTTTTACTGGGGTGAGCTTAACTGGGGCGTATAATTTAAATTAATTGAACATTTTATGTATTGCAAGACACAAAGATATAAAGCTCATTCAGTATTCAAAATAGAATAAGCAGAAATTCGTTGTCCTCGAGCATCTTTAGAAATATAGACAGTATAAAAAGTATGTAGTATACTTCCTTAAGGAGTTGAGCAAAAAAAAAAATTGAAATGAGTATAAAGATGTAATGCGTAAAATAGACGCTAAACTGTCAACAGCTTTGTTTGTTATACCACAGAGTTTTTATTCATTTTTGAGCAGCAGCTTAACTGGAAGTTATAAAAGAAAAGCATTTTATTATCATGCAGCTATTTAAGGACTCAATTTTATTAATATTTAATGATTGCTCTTTGAGAATTACACAAAAATATTTTAACTTTTAACCGACCTTACTCATCATTTAGGTAAGGAAACTGTGGCATTATTATAACTTTAGCTAACATTTAGCTTATTAAGTACATAATAAGTACATAACGTTTGTGGAAAATTTTATAATTTCTAGATACCTTTGATTGTAGTTTCATTACGCAGTAATAAGATTTATTGCAAAGTTTAGAAGAGGTTATGGCAGGAAACTACCTGGTGTGTTGAAAATTCTGCATAAATACATACATATATAATATTTGAACTTAAATACTTGTTCCACAAAACATAACTTTTTCCATAGCTACTTGCATGTAATTAGACTTCAGCAATTGTTGTTTGATTGTTTGGAATTTATGAAAAAAGTTTCATATTTTGCTTGTGGCTTTATCTTCCACATCTGATACTTAAGAATATTTTTTGAGTGTTTCACCTTAAGCCGTGAAGCTCATTATGCTTTTGAGTAAATTGCAAAAGTTGTGTCAATTGGCTTCTTACAGTATCGATTTAGGCCCTATGGCAACGAACATTGTTTTTTGCTCAAGTCAATATAAAATAACTTAAGATTTTATGAGGTTTTTAATGTGAAATATAATTAGAAATTTCATAAATTGCTACTTTATATTGATTAGAATTTAAAAAATAAAATAAAAATATGATTAAAAAAAATAGTAAGAATATCTTAAGCCATGCGTTAAAATTTAATGTATTTCACTAGCAGAAGCATAAAAAGCATAAAAGCTCTTATTTCAAGATTATATTTTTTAGATTTTATGGGAGGAGAGTGGTATAGGTACGCTTCTGTGCTATTTTCGGAAGCATATATCACTTATTTGTTTGTTTGTTTTGGAGAAGGCTTCCACCAAACGTTCGGAGAGTTCGGAAATGAATTTTGAAAATTATCACGGTTGCTAACCAGCCATTATGGCCTTGGGCTCATTTTTGAATTTATATTTCCTTAAACTAATCGATTCCGAAAGGTCGCGAACCTCCTGATGACTTGCCTTGGATAAACTTCTTGTAATTGTTTCACACTAACTGATGCAAAAATTTAGCCGACACTTAATGCAAACCAATGCTTTCTCAGAGCCCGTTTTGTCAATTTTCTGAAAATTAAGAAACTTCTTAGATTTTCTACCGATTGGTACATTAAAATAATATATCACAATCCATAACTACATTCTTACATTCGACTGTTAAAACCATTTATGTAAAAGCATTTTTTGCTGTGGTGAGTTTCTGTTTCGGTCATTGCATGTTAACTGAAATGTTAACTTAGTAACAGAGTTAAATTGAGGTTTGTGTATAAGCTGCAATTTTATCATGTACTTCAACTATATAATTTAAATAAAATATTGTTAACAGCAAGATGTTTAATAGATAGTCATAACATAAACATAAGTGAAACTCATTGCTGCTGCTGCTAAATCATATGTGCAAGTACTCGTATATGAAATATAAAAAAAATCATTACCAACTCAAGGTTCTTAACGCAAGCAAATTCATTGCAGTCAAATTAGGAACGGAACTACAAAAAAAAAACATTAAGAAATATTTAGTTATTAGCATTACATTTGATAATATTTGTATGGTAGCATACGTAAATTTAAATTATTTTATCATGATGACCTGCTGAATGTTTGAAGTTTACGATTAGTGCTTACAATATTTATCTTTTTAAAATGTCATTAAGTGTATAAAAGGCTTTATCTAAAATATATTTTCTTTGCATTACGGAGATCACAAATTGAAGTATGTCAGCAAGCATTGGAGTGAAACCTTTAGGGTAGCAGAACGCTGCAGTTCAAATCATCGAAATCATCGAAGAAATGTTGAACAGAATTGAAGGCAGTGGTGCACATTGGAAGTGCTTTGTGGAGACACTATGCTCCATAAGGAGATAAAGAACACATGAGGGAGATAGTATCTTTGCAATGTAGCATATTATTTGTGGCTATCTTAAATCTTATTTTTTAATTTTAGTTATTTTTAGTGGTCAGCCTTGAACCTTATCATATTATTGAAACAAAAACATATTCTGATTTTATGACAAATTAATAGTTCAAAAATATAAACAAAAACACTGTGGGTATTCCTGAAAATACGAACAAGCCTCGAAAACTGTGTAAACTGAGAAAACTGAAAGCATTTTCGAGCCTCGAAAAAAATTTGTAAAAAGAAATGTTTACGCATCCCTTGAAAACTTTCGAGGAAAATTTCATGCGAATGCTGCCTCGAAAAGTCGAAAAGTTAATCAGTGCTGCCGTTTGTCGATATAATTTGCTGCTTATCTAAAATTCTTATGCGTTTGTCAGGATTTTTGTTTTGTTATTTATCATGTTAAAGGCAGGCCCGGATTTACCTTACAGGCACACTAGGCCACTGCCTAGGGCGGCAAAAATTTAGGGGCGGCAAAATTGGGAACTTTGAAAATGGTTTTAAAATTTTTTTAACTGTTACACAGGGGGAAAAAATGTGAATACTTGAAATGTCGCCCCCTAAACTACCTAAAAAAATGTTGACAAGCAAAAAAACAAAAACACTTTTCATATTAAACAATTTTTTTGTCCATATTCACCAGTGAAGAAAGGCGGCAATTTTTGAACGCCCTAAGTGCGGCAAATTTCTAAATCCGGGCCTGGGTAGCAGCATTCCTGAAAAATGGTTCTTCCTATTTATTTGTAGCCCTACTTAACATGTCAAAATCAGCGAAGACAAGACGCAAACAAAAAATTCTTTCGTAATATTTCCAAACTACACGAGCTATAATATATGACATGCCCATAAGCACGGGTCGCTTCAAGCAAGATCAAGATCGATGAAATTGTCAACCAAATCTGACAATGCACAATAATTATTTAGAATTCGGAGATTCCAAAAACATGATGCGTAAAATCGTACCTGATCATTTATTCGTTTTATGGCCATTTCAAGATATATACTTTTACCGATTGCCATGGCGTTTCAGAGTCCTATATCTTGATAGCCATTGTGGTCAAGCGTCTAAAATTACTCCAAGGCCTTACAGTGTTCATTAATTCTACAAATTTTCATTAAATAAGGAAACGGCGAGCTAAATCACAATAAATGATTTAGAAAGCAAATGTAAAAATTTCTAATTGACTTTTAAAATATTAAATCAATTAGTTTGTAAGAAATTAGCAAGAAAATTTTTATTTAAGCTTAACATAATTGAACATAATTTTTTTTCATAATCGAATGGCATAAAAACACACCTGTTTTTGTATTAAACTTTTACTAAATGCGAGCACTCACTTTTTTCTTATAAGAACAATTAATTATTGTATACAATTATACAAAACATTGTCACACTAAATGTACAGGCAATTGAGCTAAAGAAACGTACAAAATAATGAACTTTATCTGGAACAATTTAAGAAGCTTTCACATGACCACTTTGATTCTTACTTTCTTCATTCCGCTACATGTTTGGCATTATGTTTGTTTTACTCTATAATGGCCATGTACTTGCGGCAGTATCTGAAAAATTTTTAAATAAAACATGTAAGAAATACATTTCTTACTTATTGTTCAACATATGGTATGCGTATGATATCTTGAACGATTGTTGTATCTTTTATTATAAATTTTTTTTGAAATTTCTCATGCAGTACGTCTTTCTACTGCTGCTGCGCTGTACAACATAAACACTTGTGGTTTTTTCTTTTATGATCTGGGTCAATTTGGCACAATTTTTATTTTATTTTGTTTTTTGACACTTTTATCTTCTTGGTTTTATGAAATTTTTTTTGTTTTTATTTTGTTGTTTATAAGTTTGTGAAGTTTGTGAAGTCAAAGAAAAAAAAGTTTTTGGAGATGTTCTGATTTCTTTTAGTGGTTTCACTTTCAGCGTACTTGTACGTGTAGATATCGTAACGTCAAAAAGTGTATCAGCACTCAAGTTATTAACTTTACATTTATTATTATTTGAAAATAATATATAATGAAATAATACTCATTTAAAAATTTAAATCAAACTACTTATGTAGGGGAACTACGAGTTTTAAGCTAAAGCAATTTCTGCTGAAAAAATTTGAGCTTTGGCAATAGACATCATTTTTTAAGATTTTCAAAAATGTTGAAAATCCATCTAATTCAATTCAACTACGAAAAATATCGCTATAAAATGTTTATGAAATGTTTGCAAATTACATAAGAATTATTTTTTTCCAAAAAAAAAAAAAGAGATTGAAATTATTCGGATTATTCATATGTCAAAGACTTCAGCTCAGCAATACTTAGTCCGTAATGAATGTCACTCAGCTTGAAGACGTATGTCATCAATGTCATTTCTTGGTGTCAAATTTTTCAATTGTATTGAGCGCTCGGAATAAGCGCTGACGGCTTAAGTATCAGGGAATTTGTGCACTGTAGTAAAAAATCTGTGAGCAACAAATCTAAAGCCATCAATTCAACCTGATATGAAACTTTCTGTCGAGGCCATTCTCGGGATGGAAACTTACAACAATATTCAAAGGCTTCACATTCAAACATGATATTAACAAACGCTCAATACTAAGCTTTCAGATATATAGAATAGTCTATGGATCTATCCCGATCTACATGTGTTTTATATATCCAACACTCTGAGCTATAGCATTTCTTCAGTAGTCTTAGGCGTAACTTCATTTTATGTCTTGTGTGAATTTACAAGCCTAATCTCTGGAGATTTTTCATTTTATTTTGCCTTTATATTTTTTTGGCAATTCTGACCCTAAAATTTAATTTAAATAAACAATATTTTCTACCATTTGCTTGAAAAATTTCAGTCAATGAAAATTACTAAAGAACCAGCCCCTGTTTACACATTATGAAAAATAGAAAATATAAAATAAATTTACCTGTAATTAAAAACTTTGATATAAAATATTAATAACTATTTAATGCAATACGGAAATAGCAGTAGGTGTTTCGCAAGTAAAATCGTTAGTATGCTGCACGTGTTATAAGGTATAGATATCAAGCTCAACATTAAGTAGTCAGAAACAGTTAATCGCTTCAGTGACCCACAAATGATATAACAAAAGCAATAGGTACACATGTGTGTGCTCTCAAAGCCAACAACACAATGTTATTGCGTTCCAGAATCATGCAAGTAAAAGAATCATGAATTCCCAATGATTTTGCACATTGAGCGCTACTGGTATAGATTGGTTCCAGCAAAAGCGTTTCATGCTACCTAAAATTTACTTAACGAGTAGAGGCAGCCAGCTGAATAAACGTGCAAATGAACGAACAGCGCATAGCTACAAAGCAAACGGTTAACTAATGCTAAGAGGATATCAAACATCGAAAGATGAGCCAATAATTTGCCATGGAGAGAACTTTAAGTATATGGGCACTTAATGTGCGGGAATTGTATTAAGAAAATAATTTTTTCAATGTAAATATTTAGTAGTTATGTGAAAATTTATGAAACTGTCAAGAATATGAGCCATAATAAGACAAAAAAAAAAAAAAACGGTTGTCCCTCAATAAAGTAGGCAATCAAGCGAAATCAATATTTTGATGAAACATTTATATTATAGTAAACTATCTGAAATTTTCGAAGTTTCTATAAACGAGGCGAACTTTCTATCTGTTTTTGTTAAAACAAAATAAAATTTTTAACCAAAAATAAAATTTTTGAACTAAAAAATATTAATTTTACATATCTACAAAAAAAAGTTTAAAGGCCTTTTCGTCTATTACTTCATGAGCTTTATGGAAAAAATAAAGTACACTGACACTAAAATTTGTTAACGGTGTTTTACAATTTGTTTTTTTTTAATGCTATATTTCTTTTTAAAGCTCTTAGAATAGTAAAAAAAAAAATTGAGTTTGCTTACCGAGAGAACACTGTAATTGAATAACGAATACCATAAACATAAGATCTAAAGAACAAAAGGGCATAGGATAACAGTGAAGATAGCGCAAATTAAAAAAGCAAAAACAAAAAGCAAATACAAATACAATAGTACATATAAAGGAAGATATTGATTCACTCAGTAACATAGCAAGTCAAGTGGGTTTCTAAAGGAAATCGTAGCCGCTATTTATTGTTATGTAAAGCAATTCTGCCAAATGTGACAAATCACACGCAGCTTCGTTTAGCAGTTCCATTCGATTTTTTTCTCTTCTCTTAAGATATACTTTATAGTGGCAATGATAATGCCAATGATTGCAATGAAGATGATGACAAGATTGACTACTTCGTATATTAACGCATATTTTAAACACTTTTACATCGCAGCCATTGATCAATAAATTTCTTGACAAACAACAACCAGTAGACTCTTGGCCATAATTTATAAACTAGAAATTACACCACTTAAAGTTGCGCGTACCAACAACCAAGGTGGACTTGTTTTTCTTGCCATTTATTAAAGTGGTTGTTTTTATTCACAGAAATTTCTACAGATTGCTTACGTTTATATTCCCCGGCTAGCCATTAAAATGCAAAAGAACTTGCAGCAATTTGCATACGTGCATCGAATAGAAAAACTGGACTATAGGTTTAGATTTGGTGCGGTGCTAAAGTTTGTTGTTATATAATAGTTGTGGTATCTGTGATAGATATTCTTGTTTGATCAAAGTTTAAATTTTTTTTTAAGAAAAAAAAGAGTGATACATTCCTTTAAAAGAAAGAACAAATGTATGTATTTAGCACAATTTTAATTTTTCCAGTACATTCGCACTTAGAAATGTACGCAAGTACAACAGACTGACTTTGACTACATTCATTATTTTAAATAATATATCCCTTAAGTATATTATATTAAAATTAGTTGGATGGAATACTTAAGTCAATATCTTATCTCTACGTCACTAATAATGGAAACATCGAAGAAGTTAACTCCAGGCATTTTCAGTTAATTCCTCCATAATCGTTCAATTTTGTGAAAACTATTCGAAATATTTACAAAGCCAATATTATACATATATATATATCTTGGATGCCAAATTTTTTCTCAGCAATGGTCAGGTTACTTTACAACAATTCGTAGCGTCAGTTCTATAGAGTAAATACCATAACCCATATGTCTTGACAGCCCCTTCTATCCTGTGAAGCCCTTAGAGCACCAAAGGTTCGCATAAAATTGTACCTTGTGGAATTGTTTGTAGTAAGTGATATTGTCTAAAGCAGCGAATCACTACACAGTTTAGTTTCCAATTTAATTTCATATGCAATATCAGATTTGCACTGTATTTAAGACAAGTCTATTTCCTTAAAAGAGCATCACATCACTTGGCAGTTTCTGACTCTGTGTTATTATATTCCACTTGACAAAATCTCTAAAATCCACCATTTGCAATTATATTTTTATCGAGAAAAATAAGTTTTGACTGCAACTAATTCAAAAAAAAACGCTTTTTATGGCGATATAGTCGCTTTGGAAATTTTTTAAGTGATTTACTGAAAGAATAACTAGTTTCTTTGATTATCAAAATGTCTTTCGAGAGGGCTGTAAATATTTTTATGTCTACACTTCAAAAAGGTTTAAGTACTGCTAAGTAATTAATAAATGTTTAAGTGCTAGTGAAAAATATATTAGCTTTATTATGATAAGAGAGCGTAAAAAATAAGTCCTTCAAGAGTACTTTTTTTCACGAGATTATGCCAGCAAATAAAATGGAGACTTTGCAAAATTCATCTTGCGCACATCTAATTTTGCTGTTGCCCCGCAACTGTGATATAATGACTGTTCTTAAGGCATTTCAATGCGTTCTCAGATGGGAGAGTTCAAAAAACTGGCTATATTGCGCTTATTTCACACCAACAGGATCATCGAGAGGAAATCCGGGTAACCGTGGTAACCATGTTTGGTACCTCCTCTCCCACACAACAATTAAAGAATTGTAAAAAATCATAATCGTAACTGCAATAATATGAGACCTGGTCTGTGAAATGGGGGCTTACGTGCGAAAACAAGTTTTTGAGGAAACAGCTGTTAAAGCAAAACAACTCGTTTCATCTATCCGAATTGGCAAAAAAGTGGAAAATTATTTATTGACACTTAAGCCCCCTCTCCATAATAGACCAAGTCACATATGTAATTTTATTTTATCAATCAACAATTTCCTTGTATCTGTTCAATACATGCCTTTCTTGCTTTGGCCGAAGCATAAACATTGCTGATCTAAGTTACTTCCAATTTCTTCGCCAATTCGAGACAAAAATTTGCTATTTCTGACACTCTTATTTGCGCCGAACAGGAACGATAAAAGCTTTTTACTCTTTGGAGAACGCTAACAGAGCGTTCAGCACTGGGAAGTAAGAATTATAATGGGCAGAATATGCGCAATATTATACAAAAGAAAACTTCTGGAGGAACTCTCTCGTTGCCGCTCTCTCCCAGATATTTCGACTAACAATGAGAACAATATTTTAAATAGCTACAGGTTGAAGCTGACTCAAAGAAATTATATGAATGGAGATGAATTTTCATATTTTATACCTTAAAGAAGACTACTAGAATAGCTCATGTAAAAGTCGAGTTGATTAAGTAATTTTTAGACTAATTTAGTTTTCTATCAACAAGACATATTAAGCTATTGTTACCATTGTCACTGCTGCAATTGCATTGTTCACATTGAAAAATCATACAAGGGAAAATTTTTACAAAATAATAACTTTTTTCCATAGTTATTATTTAAGGTGCATGTTGCACGAATTATGTATGTTGTATATCATTTTGATCATAAACTGCAAAAAAAAAATTTCTATTAAAAAAATTAAAACATAAAACGCTTAAAACGAAAACCTCCACTTTTTTATAGCGCTACTAACGAACAACAGCAATTTGCAATAGCAGTCTCATTTGTCCCTAAAGCAACTGCTCTTGGTCTTTGCAAGAGATTTTCAAGATACCTGTAATTATTTTGCTGTAATTACTTTCCATTTTCAACCAACAAATAGACCAAAAACATTCGTGTTATAGCCGTAATTAGCTGAATGAAATGGATTTCAATTAAAATTGAATGTAATTGTAAAGGAGATCAGAAAACAGCGCATGCGTGTAGTGCAGGCCGACGTCAGCAAACGATGAAAAAAAAACAAATCAGAAAATCTAGTGTATTGCAACATTTATCAATTTCTTAGTTGAAATGTAACTTTTTTTTGTTTGTTTTATGTTATAAATAAATTGCTTACGAAAATAAAGCATTTAAAATAAAAATATATAAATAAAATACTTAGGAACATAAAAATCAACGCAACAGTTGCGTTTTCAATTGCGTGACTTTTTCACATTTGCAGCAATTGTTTCTTATCAATATGCGCATAATTATTAGTTGCAAGCTATGAAGCACAAAATACGCTTTTTTATTTTGAATTTGTTAACGGTTATTTAAGCAAAATGTTGCGTTGGGGCGGTGAAAATAGCTAGGAGCAATAAATTTTAAAAAAAGAAACATAAACATATTTACTGCTACCCAAAGCATTGCAACATTTTGTTGAGGTCTCTGTATAGTTTTTAACCTAAAATTCAGAAAATTTCTACAAATTCAGGGAATTTTCACACTAAGTCTCTCTTGATTTATTAAAGGTGTCATGTTAACATCACCTTCTTTGTCACTTAGGCTTTACTGATTGATTTACGCAAATAGCTGATATATTTGAAAAAGAGCTGCTCAGTCTGACACTTAAAGTTTTTTATTTGGTATGCAATTTATTTTGTAGTGTAAATATTTTCAATGAAACAGAATTCATCATGAATTTTTTTTTTAAATTAGGAGGGGTTTGCTGCCAGCAAAACAAAATTTTGGTTTAACGGACCAATAGTTCTGATAACGCGTGATCGATGGAGTCTTCTTTTATTATTTTTTTTTTTTTTTTCAATTTATAATGCTTAGATCCCATCGCTTTCACATTACTATACATATGAGGCTCGACTTTAAATTTACTAATTAATTAACAGTTCCTGTAAAATTTATCAGTTTATACAAGTCTCACAGTAATATAATTTTAATAAGATTTTTATGAAAAGTAAGTTTTAAAAAAAAACTTGGATAGCTTGATGAAAGAAACTTTTGAAAAATTATGCAGGTTAATCTCAACCAGAAAGGAGAAAAACAAAATTCAAACTACCAGATATGGAAAAACTTTCGAATGAAGTGGTTGCACTTTCAACTTTTTTCAACATTTTCCATATATTATCGACTTTATCAGCCATTTTCCACTATAAATTTTTTTCAACATTTTCCATGTTTTCAACTTTTTCAATCTCTTTCAATCAATTTTTTTCGAGTTTTTCAACCTCTTTCATCTTTTTCCAACCTTATTTGGACTTTTTCAATCTTTTCTTTCAACTGTTCAACATTTTCCAACCTCTTCCAATTTTCTTAACATTTTCCATATTTTTCCGACTTTGTCAACCTCATTCAACTTTTTTCGACTTTTTCAACCTCATTCAATTTTTTAGAGACATTCAACTTTTTTCGAGTTTTTCAACTTCTTTCAATTTATTTCGACTTTTTGAACCTCATTCAACTTTTTTGAGTTATTCAATATCTTTCAACTTTTTCAACATTTTTTAACCTCTTTCAACTGTTTAACATTTTCCATATTTTTCCGACTTTCTCAAACTCATTCAGCTTTTTTCGACTTCTTCACACTCATTAAATTTTTTTAAAGATATTCAACTTTTTTCAGTTTATTTCGACCTTTTCAATATAATTAATATTTTTTGGAGTTATTCAATTTCTTTCAATTGTTTCGACATTTTTCAACCTCTTTCAATTTTTTTAACATTTTCTATATTTTCCGATTTTTCAACCTCATTCAACTTTTTTTCGACTTATTCAACATCTTTCAACTTTTATTATATATTTTCAACTTTTTGGAGATTTTCAACTTCTTTCAACTTTTTCAACACTTTTCATATATTATCGACTTTATCAGCCACCTTCTTCAACCTCTCTCAACTTTTTTCAGTTCCATTTTTTCCGACTTTTCCAACATTTTTCGCCTTTTCAACACATTTCAACATTGCCCATACTACTTTTTTAACCATTTTTGGCGTTTTTCAACCTCTTACAACTTTCTTCATTTTCAATTTCGGCGTTTCAACTCTTTTCAATGTTTTTTAAATATTTCAACTTATTCAATATTAGTCAGCTTTTTTCAACAAATTGCATATGTTTTCGATTTCTTCAACCTCAAAAAGAAAAACCGAACATTCTCCTGGTACTCAGAATTATGCGTGTTAAAAAAAATGGAATCAAATGACCACTATTTTCTGCTCACATCCTGCCTTTATCATTCTAAGTAATTTTATTCATTAGATCTGAAATTGATTGAAGGTTATTTACGGTAGCGCATCATTTCTAGGAAAAAAAAAGGTCTGTTGCCAGCAAATCAACATTACATATTTTATATTATTCTAATTAAATTAATTTTGGTAAAAAAAAACTAAGGCAGCTCATTATAATAAGAACGTGAAAAAATATTTATATCTTTTAAAAAAAAACAAATATAATTTTCCTTCTTATTTCCTGATTTTTCTGTATAAAAAATAATTTCCAAAAGTTCAATCAACTTGAAAATCAATAGCTGCGTTAAAAGATGAGCCTGTAAACAAGTGTCAAAATCGAATTAAAAAAACACTCACGTCTTTAAAATAAAATCAATCGTAAGTTAAAATGTGCATAATCACGCAATAAATAAAACAAAATTAATGACAGCAGCAACATTGTTACAACAACATCACGTACGAAATTATACACAAAAAGAGTTACCTACAGTTGGACAGTAACTTATGGTAATATGCAACAATTTTAAACTGTGTGCACTTACCTGTTTGCCACTTACATGTAAATGCAGCAATAATGTTATGAGCTAATTATAAACGACAATATAAAATAGCATGATTTCACGAACTATTGTATGTTATTTGAATGATGAAACCGCAAGCCATTTTATCAAAACGTTCTAAAATAAATCAAGTTTTAAGCCACCCTAATGTATATGTAGCATACAAACTTGATAAGCGTGCTGCTTTATATAGCATTTTATATATGCTGTGTGTAGGGTATTGAAAGAAAATGCAAAGAAAAACAAAAGACTTAGGCAAGCAACTTCCCAAGCAGCATTGAAAACTTTTTCCTATACAACGTTTTTACTCATTCATAATTATTATCTGCTACGCTCTGCTCCACCATGCTCTGCAAAGCAAACGAAAATGTACTAAAATCTTTACTGTTGTTGTTGTTGTTATAATTTTTAGTACATCAACAAATGCTCACGCTTGCGCTCCCTTTTGCGCGTTTGCTAGACGCAAACAAACTGCGTGCACAACATTGAAGATGAAGCCAACACCGCTCCACTCTAGTGCAGAATTCATAGTTGAGTTTAGTTTTGGAGCAACATTCGAGCTGTTAAAACCAACGTTGCGGTTAACGCGATTTTGCTGAACGGAAAAAAAAGGTTGGATTTTACTTTGGAGAGCTACAATTTTTTTTTTTTGGGCAAAAAGCCGAAGAAAAAATCAAAGTTTACTTGTTTGTCTGCATTTTTGATCTGTGGCGTTCGTGCAAGTGCGGCGGTTGTGGTTAACTTTTGCGGTTTTTTTATCAATCTTTAGTAATAAATTTTTTTTTATATAAAAAAAGTGGGAAAAATTCTTTTGAAACGAAAGTTTTTTTTTTCTGAACATAAATTGCGTTAGTGTGCGTTTTTGTGTTAGCGTTGGCAAAGTCAAGTGTACGTTGGAAAAAAAAAATAGTGTGTGCTAATTCGTTTTTTTTCCCCTAAATAGAAAAGAAAAAATTAAAAAATATGAATTCTGCTAAGCAAGAAGAAACAAAAGACTTAAGAAAGCAACTTGTGCAAATATGTGGTGTTTCTTAAGTTATAGCAGCAAAAAAATCACACCAAAAAAATTGTTAAAATCAAAATTTAAATTTTTAATTTCTTATTTACAGTTAAAAACGTTATTTTAGCAAAAGCAAAAGAGCAAAAAAATTAATAATAAGCAGCTGCTTTTGCTGGCGTTCAACTTTTCGTTGTTTTTGTGAATTTCTGCACATTTAACAGCGTTTTTCTGCAAAGGTAAGCTCAACGCAACAGGGTTACAGTGGCTAATGTTGGATTAACACAATTTAACACATTTAAGCGCTTTGCGCATTTATTCTTTAAAGTGTTTTTTTTTTATTTTTTCTTTTCTCTTATTTGTTCTACCTATGAAATTTTTATCTCTTATTATTATTTATCTTTATTTTTATTTTTTCTTGATGGCAAATATATTTGCGAAATTCCTTTTGCGGTTATGGCAGAAACCAGTTCGTTCGCTTTACAAAAGTAGCTTTGTTCAAGAACTTAAGGCTCTTTGTATAGGTTGTTTTCATTGGTAATATCATAATTTAGTTCACTGTGCTATGAAAAAAAAAAACACTGATTGGCTTTATTAAGTTTAAGAAAGAAAAAAACACTTTTAGCGGGCGTCTGAGTTGTTATTTCTTTGTTTCTGGTATTGATGCCAGCTGCATGTTATTATCTTTAAAATTAAAGGTAATTTTTGCTTATAAACCAAAATTAGTAAAAGCAGGCGTTTGTAGGAAAATAGCTCAGGGTATTATCAACATGAAAAAGGGTAGTTACCTAAAAACAAAGATAGTTTAATTTGCTTAGTTAAATTCGTCTCAATTGTCCAAGGAATCTGCTGTAAAAATTCGCCAAAAAATTTTATGTCAATCAAAACAATTTTTTTTTGAATCGGCCAAGCTTACAAAATAAATAATTTAAATATAGAAAATTTGTATACCATTTTGTGCCTAACTTCGTATGAAATATATGTCAAAATCTTCTAGTCTAGTGGTCAGAACGGGGTAAAATGGGTAATATTCATAGGTTCAAAAATAAATAGTTTTTAAGCTAATATGCCAATCTTAATATATTTCCTAGTATCTCTGTTACTAACCAATCGATTTATGACTGAGGACGCTTCCAACCTCACATAAAACAGATTCACTCTATAAATTCAAAAGTGTCCCTCCTAAGTTTTTAATAGAAAACTTATGTTAAACGTTACTTGTCTTTGATTTGGTAGTGAATCGATAAGATTGAAGACTAATGCTCTTCACTTTTCAGGAAAATAAAAGAACAGCTAACAGCTTAGTAATAGTCAAGCTATGAAAAAATTTTTTTTTTTCATAAATAGCAAAATAATTCATTAAAAGTATGTATAAGATTCTTAAAACCTTTCGGATAATTAAGTTTTAGGGGGTTATTTATACTCTCTCTTAAAGTGGAAAAATGACAACGGCTAGCTTATAATCTTGCAGTACTTAGTACATTAATAGCCCTATATGTCACAATTTATTCAAAACATCAAAATTTAAAGTGGATCATGTCACTAAATTTAACAAAGTTAAAGCACTTTTGTGCTTTGTTACCATTGTACTAAAAAACACATTTCTTTTGTTATAGATATTTTGACATTTTTCTCTTAGTATGCAACAACATACATAAATATTTATATTGTTCACTTTGACAAGTTCAAAAGTTAAATAATAAATCTATGCCCAAAACTGAATATCTTGTTGTTTTTTGTTCGTAACTTTTAAAAGCAATACCCTATAGCTATTAAAATTCATTTTAAGGTTGTTTACAAAATTCCTGTCACAAACCAGCTCTTCAGCTATATAAAGGCTATTTTATTATACGAGTTTTTTTTTTAAATAAAAATACAAGATCTCCGGCCAGACTTTTAATGCCGCGAAAATAGTTTACAACAACAAAAATAATGAAATTTTAGTAGAAGTTTCTTTCAACAATTTTAGCAGAGAGCACATTTCAAAAATTTTTTTGTAGCTATCGCTATATTGAATTCGACTCATCCTACAAAAAAACAAAAACCATCGACAATGCTGCGACCAAAAAAAATAAAACAGCGGCAACAGCAACTGCTAATCAATTTAAACCTGTTTAAGTCAATGGCAGAGTGGTGAAAACAACAGCAAAATTATAACCAAGTTGTTGTCCAAGGGCAATCAATGTAAATTAGTTTTTCTGCTTTCATTGAAGACGTCAATTGACAATGATTTACAAAACAAAAAAGGAAAAAATGATTGGTAAAAAATAATGAATTGAATAAAACAAAAACTAAAATGCATCACAAATTATAAGTTTTTTGTCATTGTTTTTCTATGTTTTTTTTTCTTAATTTATAAAAAAAAAACCATATGCATAAAATTATTTACTTTCAATCTCTTTATGTCATTTCAAATATACTTTACTATAGAAATTAACAATTTATGTGCAAACAATAGATGTAGGCAACGAACTTGTTGAAGAAGAAGTTATCAAAACTTCCTTGTTTTTATTTTATAAATAATTTTTATTTTTTTTTTTTATAAAAATAATTAAAAATATAGAAAGCTGCAAGTTTCCGCACCCTGCAGTGCATTAATAATAAAAGCGACAACAACTTCAATTATCTTCATTATATTTATTATCTGCAATTCAATTTCATCGCATGAAATTATGTCGGTATATGAAAATCATATAATAAAACAACCTGTTTGTATGGATTTTTACTTGAATGCAGTGTAGGTAGGGTTCGTAGGGTTAACAAAAAGTAAAAAAATGCCTTTGTTTCATATGTAATAACATTAATGAATGTTATGGCTTGATTAAGTGAAATCTGTCACTCGAAGGAGCAGTTTCTTTAAAAAAAGAAACCTTTTTGAAATTACAAAAAGAAAATATGTATTTTTTTATACACTAAGGGAAAAGTAAAACGATTTTTTTTTTTTGACTATGCGGCTTGTCTTCACTTGATTTTCGTGTGAGCAAACAGATATTAACTGGACAAACATTTACTTTTCGGACTGAAGTAACCAACTACCGAATTTTTTTACTCAGGGTACGTTTATAATATTTTAAGTAATGAAAAGTATTTTAAATTTTTTATAGACTCTAACTTTCTCAGGAAGAATGATTTTTTTGAAACTAAATATATCATCAAACAAAATCTTTTGCATTGGTATTAATTTTTTTAAATCGTACAAATTACTCTGGAACTTTCTGTTACAATATCAGCTTGCTTTTACTGTCTGTTTAATGCTCTTGTAGTTTTAAGGATAGCCCACTACTTGTTTAATTTTTAATAAAAAATGTTCACAAATATAGCACTTAAAATACGACTTTGGTTTCTGAAAACAATTTAAGTACAAGCTAAAGCATTTAGCGAAAAAGGTGGTGCTTGATTAGTTGATGACTTACTTAAAATCATATCGGCAAATGGCCAAGAATCACAACCACAAGAATCTTTCAAATTTTTAAAAATAAAGGAATCAGAAGAATCTGATAACATCAATACCACGAAAATAGTTTTTATATTATAAAATATAAGGAATTAGTTTATCTTTCAACAAAAAAAAATTTTCAGTCTGTTTGTTCTCGCTGTACTCAAAATGATGATTTGATAAATAAATCACTCTTCCTGTTGTGAAACATTATTTTCTTCACATACATCACCACCTTTAAATTATTGACAAAAAAAGGTCCTCACATCCCTATGAAATAAATGTCACATTTCAGTTATCATTCCGCTGATATGCAGTAAACAACTTTCAATGTCAAGTTCCAAGACTTTTAAAAAAACTTCACAAACTTTATATATTCAATGTTAGTTCTTCAGTTCTGTTCTGATCTGTTCCTCATGATGTCCACAAAACTCTTCCAATTTGCACGTTCAGTAGCAAGTGCCTTGAATTTTCTACAACATTCCTCTGGTTCACGTATCACCTTCGTATCAAGAATTTGTCTGCACAACAGCATTGAGATTACTCAATATTCTAAAACGTAATGATTTTCCAGCCTGCTTAGTTTAATGACTATAAAAAGGTTCTTGCCTACGAAGAACCGCATGAAGTTTTTGGTGAAGAAACCTCCTTGAGCTCGGTCACCGAAACTATAGCCGACCTTTTCGGTTTCTATGCGGTTCTTACATCACTTTTGTAGCATCCAAGCAAATGCGGATATGCAAGGCATCTTAAAGCCTAAACATATCATAAGAACTACTTCATTTGGTATTCTACAAATATTCTCTCACTAACAAAGCTAGAAATTTTCATATTTAGTTACATCCACTCATGCCATATCGACACTGTTATGTGTTAAAGGGTTAAACACTCTAACTACGCAATGTAAAGCGAACTGATTGATGTGGTTTGATTGAATTTTTTAACTTCAACAAAAATATGGACAAGTGAAAACTGGTTAAATTGAAATGCAGTCATCAAAGCGGTTGTTATTTTTGCAGCGTTGGTCATGGTTACGTTTTTTTGTTTTTATAATTTTTTTTTTTTGTTTTTGCTATTTTTAATGCATTTTGCCAAGTTGCTATTTTTATTGTGCATCATGCACAGCCTTTTAAAAAATGCAGCAAAACTGCATTTGCGTGTAAAATGAGTAGAAAAAAAGGGATGTTGCTATTAGCGTTTCCAATCAATTCGAAAAAAAAAATATTTACTGTTGTTGCTGTTGGTGTTGTTATTGTTTTCGGTCTGTTGCTTTTGCATTAAAACATGGCTTACAACTTGTTTAGCCAAAAAATGCAATAACATGTTTTTGAATATGCAAAAAAACAAAAACTGAAATATAACTAAATAAATCGCCACGCCAAAAACATATTAAAATAATTTTATTACTTTTTTTATTCATCTAAGCTTATGCAAATCTAATTAGTTAAAATGAATTTTTACGATCGTAAAAAAATCGCTTCAAAAGATAAACGAAATTTCAAAATGCCGCTTTTGTTTTATGGCATGTGAAATAGCAAATAAAAAAGTTTTGGTGAGGTTCAAATACCTTTTGATGTAAAACGAAAATGAAATTGGGAGAGCAGAAAAAGTGCACCAAACAACTTAACTTAATTGCAAAATTTTTAATAGATTTCACTTAATTTACTTAAGCAGCAACAACTTTACTGCTTGCAGTAAATAAAATTTTAAAAAAAGGCACAAACAACTGAAAATTGCAGCTGTTAAGATGAATAACTTGAAATCAAATGCAACAAGTGATAGCAACAACAGCAGCAGTGTTATATTTACATTTACACACCTCATTTTGCTAAATAGTGATGCTGTCAACGTTATTTTGATGTTTAACAAGTAACATGCACACTGTGTAGCTTCTGCGCAGACGCAACATCACCGAAGTATTACGTCCAGTAAACATTGCTGTTTATTTTCTTTGCGTTTATTTTTATCATCAGTTATATTTATTTATTTATTTTTCTTTTTTTTCTCAATTTACGCTAAGTACTTTTACGAGATTTGACCTAAAAATTAAACGAAGAATTTCTTCCAAAGTGGAATTGGCTCTTCAAGTTTCATCAATGTGTGATTTTCTGATTTGTATTGCGTTAATTTTGTTGATATTTAACTTTTTTATTATTAGGTAGTTTCAGTCAGTATCTTATAATTTTCATTTTTTTTTTCATAGTCTTTTAATAATACAAGGTGCGGAAGTAAATATTAGCCGAAAGGTCTTACATGAGTTTTAGGAATAACCTTCGAATTTGTTGATATTTGCTCAGGGTAAATTATACAAAATTGGGTACTCTAACAAAGCACTTTTGGGTATGCTTGTTGCATCTATATATCTATCTATAAAAATGATAAAAAAAATATTATATATTTTAGTTCAAAATAAAAAAAAAAATCATTATTCTCTGATTGATACCAATAATTCTAGCTAAAACCACAGTCCAGCAAATTTATTATATTCGGCTGCAATAGAGTAATTATACTTGCTAGTCAATAAGTTACGGTCTACAAATGAAAGAGCATAAATCGACTTTGAGATATGTTTTATGCCCCATGCGATTCTCTAATTTAAGTATTCCATCCCTAAAGTGGTTTTCCGCAAGGCCTTCAAAATACCACTTTACTGTTGCAATTGCTTCTTGGTTCGATGGAAAACGATTTCTGCGCAGAAGTGGCTTGAGGTATAGGAATAGTTAGAAATCAGAGGGAGTCAGATTTGGTGAATAGGTTGAATGCTCCAACAATTTGTACTTAAATCGGTCAGTTAAGAGCCGGTTGTAAGCAGTCTTAATGATTGATGTTATTTCTTTTTTCGCTAAAAGAGGTATTTCCTCACGAATTTTTACATTCAGCTGGTCCAAAAGACTGTTTTAATATTCTTCTATAATTGTTTTACCAGTTTATCAACAAAATTCTTTCACATCGCAAGAAACTGATGCCATAAGTTTTTCAGAAGATTTTTACCCCTTTGCCTGCTTCGAAGCGAAACACCAAGCTCTGTTTACTCAAACGTCAGTTGTCGCAGTTCAGGATCACAGTGGCGATATGTTTACTTTAATTGTGGACATAACGCACAAAATTATATTTTGGGGGACTATGTCCGTTCTTAGGAGTGGTCATAAGCCCAGAAAAGAAATGAGGATTATGATCGAGAAAAACGGACATAAGGCCCAAAATTGTTTTGGGGATTATGACCATTGGTGTTATGACCGGGTACCACCGCAGAGTCATCATAAAAATTCTTAATGTTGACAAGTCACATTTTATTTACATCGTTTCTGAATTTTTTATATAAACTTAATTTTAATATATATGTATTTAGCACATACATATGTAAAAATGTGATTAATTTTTATATATTCAATAAAATTTACCAATATAAAGACAAAACAAAAAGATGTGGTAGCTGTAATAAATAATTTCAATAATGATTTAATCGCAAGCTTCTTTGGATGATAAATATAACTTCACATATGAATACAAGTTAATAACACGTTGTCAGTCAAATTTAATCATCTTATTATTTCAGAAATAAAAACGAAAATATATTTGAAATTCACTGAGCAAATACTTAAACATAATTGAATATAATAGAAGTAACAATTCAAAGAAACTGGTTTGAGAAAAAAAAAATTCCTTAGCTAATTTGACTTGCTAAGTGTTTATAAATGAATTTTAGTTTGTGGAACAAGTTGCAAAGCATCATTCTTCTGCCAAATTGTGCTGAGCAAAATTTATAAAGAGAGATGACGAAAACTTAAGCATGCGGAACTATGTGGTATTTAATTTTATTGACTTTTTTCTTATACAGTCACCGTTGAAATTTAGTCAATCTATTTGGACAGTCTTTGATTAATGCAAGCACTTTTAAAATTTAGAGTTAGATTTTTTCAGCTCAATTCTACATGGCGTGCTTGAAACAGTCACAGGTTTAACAAAAAAAAAACTTACAGTGGCATATATGATTTAATTTTTAAAGATTCAAAAGTTTAAAATATACTTGAATAAAAATGTTAGCTGTTCGTTTTGCCGAAAAGTCGTTGAATGGTAGAAAATCTAAAAATCAAATATATTCGTAGTTTTGGACTACTTTCATTTTTTTTTTGATCAAAAATAATCGTTATTTCAGATTTCTATTTTGTTAGATCCAAAAAATCATAATTATGAATTTTTATATTTTAGATAATTTTCTATTTCTATCAGCGTGTGCGTATTGGGACTATTCATTTTTTTCCCACTGATCTATGAAGCTTCAACTCTTGTTCAGCAATTTAATCTCAAAACCCTCCACAGCTCAAATGAAGTTCCAATACTACCAACAGTGGGCAAACATAATTTTATAAATTGTGAAAATCCTTTGAAGTGTGGTTCATATCATAGGGATCAAAAGCTACTATGTCTATTTTTCAAGAAATTAGCGTAGATCATCTTTTTTTTTCAAATCTACGACCACTTCAAGCACATAGTGTCTGTCGTAGTCAATAAATTTACCTTTATATCACTTGATACTTTTACCTCCATGGCCGTTTAAAGGTCAATCTAGATTTTTTTTTATTTACTCGAGCTGCATGTCTCAAAATGTGTTGGAGATAAAATTGTGCAAGTCTATATCATGCCAAAAAGTTATATCTGCGATAATATTAGACCAAGACCACTTTTCAGTTTTTTCATGATTTCCTTGGAAAATAATAGGTACTTCAATCAAAAAATATCTTGATCAAAATCAAATTAGTACAGTCATTTGGTTAAAAAAAATGAGGTTGCCTGGAAAGTTTTCCGGGAAATTTGAAAATTGGTAATTTTTATAGATTTCGATGTGCTCTTTCCGAATTTCAATTTTGCGACCTCGCATCTTTGCCGCTCGCGCCGCCATATTGGAAAAACGGCGCCAAAAATCAGTTTTTTGACAATATCTCCTTTCCGACTCATTTCACGATAAAACGTATATATACAAAACGAAAATTGCCTACAATTTATGACTATATCTTTTTTTTGTAAAATAAATAGTTTTGGCGTACGAGCGCCGCAAAGTTTACTTCCACATACGTTTTGGCCAAAACACTAATTTCCATATCACCTTGAGGAAGAGTAAGCTGCGCGTTTTTTTATCGTGGCATCCCCAGTAGGCCTAATCCACATGCAATTTAGTATACCAA
Organism: Meiosimyza platycephala; assembly: GCA_963662105.1. NCBI lineage: Eukaryota > Metazoa > Arthropoda > Insecta > Diptera > Lauxaniidae > Meiosimyza > Meiosimyza platycephala. The sequence continues at coordinate 78,376,102 of OY759209.1, forward strand.
AGTTGAGCGCATTCTTCTTCGTTTCGCTGTTCTTGATGGACCAGGTGGTGCGAGTTCATTGTATTGAGAACCGATTGAAACGTCACAAACCGAAATTTCTTCCATATCCTCCGCGATGGGATTATCCTCTTGGATCTCGATATCATCATATGTTTGCTCGGAAGTACTCTCCGTTGGATCAGCATTTGGATTTTTGAATACCTGGATAACTTAATTTAATTCCAGATTTTTTTGGACTACATTAATAAATGACCGAATAAAATCACTTGGTGTTAGGAATACAGGCATCTGGATAGAAGACAACATTGTCCCGATTAATCCTTAATTGATTTTTCAAAGGATGTGCATTGCAAAGGAATCTGAAAAGGAACTTGAAAATTTCCTTACATACGAATTTGCTCTATTTCCATTGTCCCTTTTCAATGACGAAGGCGATGAAGAGGAACCAACGCAGACTACTTCCGAGCAAACGTATGATGATATCAAGATCGAAGATGATAATCCCATCGCAGAGGATGTGGAAGAAATTTCGGTCTGTGACGTTTCAATCGGTTCTAAAACAATGAACTGGCAACACCTGGTCCATGAAGAACAGCGAAGCGAAGGAGAATTTGCTCAACTTTGGTATACTAAATTGCATGTGGATTAGGCCTATTGGGGATACCACTATAAAAAAACGCGCAGCTTACTCTGCCTCAAGGTGGTGTGGAAATGAGTGTTTTGGCCAAAACGTATGTGGAAGTAAACTTTGCGGCGCTCGTAGGCCAAAACTATTGATTTTACAAAAAAAAGATGACATCAATTGTAGGCAATTTTCTCTAGTTTCGTTTTTATCGTGAAATGAGTCGGAAAGGAGATATTGTCGAAAAACTGATTTTTGGCGCCATTTTTCCAATATGGCGGCGCGAGCGGCAAAGATACGAGATCGCAAAATTGAAATTCGGAAAGAGCACATCGAAATCTATAAAAATTACCAATTTTCAAATTTCCCGGAAAACTTTCCAGGTAAAACTACCAAATGATTGTACTAAATGTGAAAAGAAAAGACATCAATTTTTTGAAAGAAACTACTTTGCACCTAAAGGTTTGACCAAGTTATGGTACTTTGAATTTAACAAGTTTTTTGGTAATTTTTGTGTTTCTTATCAGCTATAAATGTTTTCCCACAACACAGCTCTTTAGTGCACACTTTTGAAAACTGAAAATTATACAACATAATTTCATAAATTGAATTAAATTTTCACAAGCATTAGTTTATAGCCCACTTTGTTTTCACAATTTTCTCAATCATTGTTTTCTGTCCCTTTAATATCATTCGCGTTCTTCTCCTTGGCCGAACATAACAAATGTCAAGATTTTCAGATTTCACTAAGCAGCACTGCCGTGAACAACTTCAGTTACGCTCGATGAGCTTCATTACAATTGGAACTAATTATAATGCAGGCTGGTGTCATAGCTACTCTGATGTGATGAACTTGCACAAAGTGGAGCACTTCATAGTCTCATAATGGAAATAGAAAAAGAAGGCATTAAAACAAAATGGAAAAAGAAGTAGTAACTAAATTTCTTAGCACTATAAAAAGAATTTGAGCAATGCGGCACAAAATTACTGCAAAGAGTTATAACCTCAGCATTAGACTTTAACCTTTCGTTGTAAACATACAATAAAGTAAAAGTGATTTTGTACATTTCTCTTTTTTTTTTTGACTTTTTCCACTCTTAAGCATTAAATAAAGATTGCTCTATTTAAAAACAGAAATTTTCTAATTGAAAAACTGATAATTTTGCGGAAAAAAAATAAGAAATTTACAACAGAAATCATGGAAAATAGCAATATCCGTATGTGTGATAATCAAAGATAAATAAAAGGAAATACAAATTTATAGTAAATGTTTATTGCACATAAATGAGGACAATTACAAATAAAAAAAATAACAATTAATTGATTTCGACTATTAAATTCAATTTTCTAAACAAAGAAAAAGACATCGTAACAACTTCATTAGAGGGCAATTTAAATGCACAACATGGACAACAATCAGATTGAGTTTTATTTGTATTCTAGAGAGGTATGAAGTAGTTAAATGTTGCATGTATGCACATAAAATTTAGAATAATTTTGTGGTCTAAAACTAAGCAAACAAAAAAGTAGAAAAGACAAGTTTTGCTGAGATAAAAATAAACTAAGTAGCACTTGCAGAATATGTCACAAAGCTATTTCAATTCGATTTGGATTTAAATCATATTAAGGTACATCCCATTGAATGTAAACTAAAAACTTTAGTAATTGCATTCTATTTAGCTCTAAAGCTACCCATTTCAAAGATACACAACGTAGCTAAGTTTTTATTTTTATCAAGCTTTAAGAGGTCTTAAATGAATGTTATTTGACAAGAACAATGCCTAATTGCTAGCTCAATAGTCCAACATGCAGTGAAGTTAAGTTGACGAGACAATTTTTTTACTCCACGCTACTATCTTTAAACTTTATTTTGAATTTTGCATGTGTGTAGTATAAGTTTGCTTTAGTATGAAGTCTTTTCATTCTTTTTTATAAATAAATGCATAGAATAGGGATATTAGAACGTGTGACTTCAGCGCTAATGGCATTCTTTTGTTCAAAAATTGCAAAATATTTTGCGCACTATCAATGGAGATGTAAGTTTTAATTTAAATTTTAGATTTTCAATTAAGTAGTTTCAAACAAGTTTTTCACTAAGGTTATAGTAAAAAAAATAATAAAAATCAATTAAAATTTTTGTAAAGTAGTGCAAGTTTGGAGAACAACAGCAAAATAATATTTTTCGTATGATATTTGTTTTTTTTTTTAAGATAAAATGTAAACGCGTTTATAAGTGTCAGTCTAGTACTTATCATAGACAATAAAAACTTTAAGTTTTTATATTCAGAGGGCTTTCCAACGGAATGTAACAAAGCATTGTAAAAGGGTAAAAGGTATCAGTCAATACAAGTCAGAGCGACCACCATCCACAGAAAGAAAGACTTTAAGTTAATCTTTTCAGAGAGTTATCCGAAGAGATTATTATAAAACTTGGTACAAAGGAGTAAGGGCTGGGGTGCGGCCCGCAGAGATGTATCTTTCGGCTCGCAACTCACCAAATACCATTTTTACAAATATCTGCGGTTGAAATTAATAGATCTGCTCTCCTGTGATATATTAAGACAAAAATACAATGTTGATAGGAGGGACAAATTTTATCAATGCTGGAATAAGAAACAATGCCCAAATTTAATATGTATGTATTTGTACATAAATGTATATGTAAACGACAATCAATCGATTTTGTTATGTTTTTGGCCCGTAATAAAATGGTGTATTGATAATTTTGCTACCCGCTTAAAAAAGTTGTGCACCCCTGGTGTAAGGTCTGACGAAAAGTGGGCGGAATTGAACAAGAAGCCTATAGAAGCATACATTTTAGCTTATCATAACTCTGACATCATAGTCTTCGACGAAAAAATGGACGGGGTTGAACAAATATGTAGGTGTGACACAGTGGCGTAACGAGCATTTTCGGCGAGTGGTGCGAACACTTGGAATGTTTTTCGAACTTGTTCGACTTTTATGGCATTTTTCGATACTTTTCCACTTTTCTAATGTACCTTATTCGATACTATTTAAATTTGATTGAAATTTTCCGACTTTGACATTTCGACTTTGTTATGTTTTCTGATATTTTTCAAGTATTATCGTATGCTTCGATGTTTCTTGATACTTAGCAATACATTCGACTTTTTCAATGTCTTTCGATATCTTTTGACTACTTTTACATACTATTCAACTTTCATAGACTTTTTCGAATTTTTGCTATACTATTCCATAATTTTCGAGATTTTTTGACATATCAATATTTTTCCATACTTTTCGATTATTAGAGACTTTTCGATACTGTTCGCTATATAATTTTCTACTTTTTCAATACTTTTCATCTTTTTTTTCGTTCTTCGATATTGTTCGACTTTTGTGGAATTTTTCGATACATTTTTACTTTTTCAATGTCATTCGATACTACGAGCATTTTGATTTAATCGAATTTTTCGATATTTTTCATTAAATTTCCACTCTTGCGATACTTTTCCAGTATTATCGAGAATATCTGGATGTTTTTCAAAATTAAACAATGCTTTCGACTTTCCGATACTTTATGACTTTTTCGAAAATTTGCTACACTATGCGATACTTTTCGAGTTTTTTCAACTTTTCAATATTTTTCGATATTTATTAATAAAAATAAATAAATAAATTCAAGAATATATGAGTCAGTTTATACTTAATAAAATAACGTAAATAATACGCGGACCATTCGAGGCCTACAGCTAGTTTTATTATAAATGCCTTTGGCTATAATTTAATGACATGAACTAAAAGCCAATGACTTTTCAATCAACATCCAAATAACATAGGTAACATTTGTCAATATTATGTAACTTTTAAGCAACATATGAAATCATAAAGAAAAGTTTCTTAAGTGCTGCTAGCGAAATTTGCTTTCATTTAATAAACACCAAATGGCTAAATTGAGTGAATTTGAACTTGGGGCATATGAGCAAAGAATTATCAAAATACCTTTTGCCGGTTAATTATATTTATTTTTTTTTTTTTACTTTTAATTTTTACCTTTCGGCGTAAATCAAGCGTATATGCTATAAGGGAATTCTGTCGAAATTAAAACTCTTTGACTCTTTGATATATCAATGTTTGTGTGTTATTAATTTCATAAATGTCATTATTTAAAGGCAGTTATTTCATCTTAAGTAAGCTATCTTTTAAATTGTAATGTGGTTAAATATTTTGCATCTTTTAAAACACCGCAACAATAGCTCGAATAGTGGATATGCTTCGCATGCTCTTATCATCAAAATAACTTAAAATTATAGAAATATTTCAAGCAGAAACAATGAACGGTTTTATTATTGTTATTATTGGTGTGGCATAGCCATAGCTAACGCCGAAAGCTGAATTAACACCTTCACATTAAGAGCACTACAGCGTTGAAGTATAAAAATAAAATGAAAAAAAAAATTATATATTGTATCTTTTACACTCCACTCATATAGCACCACCGACCGCTATTATTCAAAACCGTTCAATTAAAACGCTTGAAATCGGAGCAACTACTTTAAATAATTATGTGCTTTGTTACTTGAATTGTAATGCATTGAGATCTTAAGTATTCGTAAAATGCAAAAATATTTGCGTACTTAAAAATTGTAATACAACACATCTTGGCATTTGACGTATGAATGCAAAAAACTTACACACGTTTTGTTTGATATATTGAAATTTCATAACTACTTATTTTCTTATTTTTTACATAATATACAGGGTGAGATATTGCGTCAATAAAAATTTCAAAGTTAATTTTATTACGAATTCACGACAGGCTGTTCTAGTGACTAGTACTGATAGTGTCCGGACAGAGTGTGCTCTTAAAGCTAATTTTTTCGTGCGAAAAGCAAGCTTAGGTATGCCAGAGTGGTTGCGAGAAAGACAGTTTTGTAATTTATTTCGATTTATGAAAGTGAAGCCAAAATAAATGAATTCGTCTAATGAAGAGTATTTTATTATTTACTTGGTACATTCATTGCTGAAAATATGGATTTCCACAATTTTTCTACGAAAGTTCTGTTGTGGAAATATATAGATAATTTTATGGTCTCAAAGAGCAGGGCGAGTATCGCTGTCCATAATTAAATTCAATTTACTTGCCACACACTTTTAAATAACAAGGAACAGGGCAACAGGTACTTCTGCAGTGCGAGCCAGCGGGAGAAAACATTTGGAAAGTACATACCATAAGTCAGAGACCGTTTACAATATCATAGGTATTGGGTCAGAATTTACCAACTGGGCCGAAATTTTTTTTTGAAAGTGACCCAGTTGGTAAATTCTGACCCTATTGTAGAAATCAGTATTCAAAATTCAACAACCTAAACGCTTAGGGTAATTCGTATTAGAGTATGTATGTTTAAGATTCAAGTAAGACTCTGATTATTTCAACCCAACATCTGATTAAAGCAAAAAAGAACTCAATTAATTAAAATTAATATTTAATTATGTTATATTCATTTTTTTGCTATGCCGACTAGCACAATACTTTCCACTTAACCAAAACGGTTGCCTAGTTATGATATAAATCGTTATTTGCAATAATATTTGAACTCAAACGTATTTTTAAATATTTACATAACATTTTCAGCCGATACATTCAAATCATGCACTTATGTAGTAATCTATGATGTAATTATTAAAAATTTATTACATACATACATACAAAATCGTATACCATTTGCAGCTTACGTTTGTAATTAAATAATGAATGCAGTTTTGTTTTTTTTCTGTTTCACTAAGTTCAAAGTTGGAATTTGTGGCTGCTCTATGAAGCAGTTGAACGTTGTATACGTTCAGGCCGGAAATTTAAAATTGTAAAATCTTTGCAGATGCACAAAGTATGGCTAACAAGCTATGGTTAGAGCGCAATAAAAATATTACAAAATATATAAATTAAAAAATTATTATGGCATTTAGTTATGTATATGTTAGAGGTGAACAGGAACTAATACTACTACACTACAATTAACATCTTCTTATTCTTCTTCTTCTTCTTCTTTTTTTGCAGATGAATCCAACCACAAGTCACACAACACGAATACGACATCTATCAACATTTTTGCTCTTACTACTCTACTTATCACAAATTAAAGCTTGGCGACCATGTCCAGAGCTTAGCCCAGCTCTAAGACTTCCTTGCAGGTGAGTGTGTGAATGGTACGCCCATTAATCCATCCATCTCCATCTATAATTTTATGCTTGACTTAATGCATATAGTCAGTGAGTAGCGATCAATCAATCAACAACACATCAAGCAACGATTAAATTTCTATGTTACAACTGAGAATCATAAAATTCTAATATTTATTTCATTGACTCGATACATTTGTTTCCGCATTTTCTTGAACACACACACACACAATTTTGTGTGTACTACCCGAAACTCATCTAACCGGTATCATAATATTAATTCTTCTCACCCGCAGATGTAATGTTGTCCCCTTTACTGCGACGGGACAACTGGGTGCTGTGGCAATGGACTGTGATCGTGTTGTTTTTCATGGAGAAGCTCCGCAATTGCCGTATGGTGCACCGATTGTCTCGTATTCGCAACGTTTTAGTGGCCAACAAGTTTTACCAGCAACGGTAAGTAAACAAAAGATCAACTTAAGCTATGATGACACTTGTTCTTTATTTTCTTGATTTTTTATTTTGTTGAATATGATTCAGTTGAATGACCCTTTTTAGTCCTATCGTAAGCAATGTGGAGAGCAAAAGAAAACTCATTAGTTCTTGCTCCTGAAAAGTCCCAGGATGTTAAAGTTAAATTGTTGAACAAGTGCCCAAGTGGCAGATATTCATTTTCCACTCTTTTAACATTTAGGTATGTCAGTGGCAGGTAGAGCTATACATTAAGGTTAATAAAAATTTAAAAAAAAAACTATATTAAAAATATCCAAATTTCGCCTATATTGTAAAATATCTGAATTTGAATAAATTTTTATTATAAAAATTTTTCGTTATTAATTTAAACTTTTTGGTGAATTTACTTGAAAAAATATCACCAGAAGTTTGAAGTAAGTACCATTTTTGAACAACTTTTCATAAAAAACTAAGCACAATTTGTATGAACTTTTCCAAGCAACTATTAACAAATTGTTTTATTTGATTTTTTGACACAAAATTAAAATAAAGAACGATTATTATCTCCGATTTTTTTAAATAAAAAAACAGTTTTCAATCTTAGGCTTTTAATTTTTCGGCTGTTTTGGGGCAAAATATTTTCTAAAATCCCAACTAAATCATAACAATTTTTTTTTATTTTTATAACAAAAAGCTACTTTAAAAAGAACTTTGATGACTTTCTTTAAAAAAAAATATACAATAAATGTATTATTTTTATTTTGTGCCACTATCCTAATTTTTCTATACAATTTTTTTACCCACTAATTATAATTAACCCAAGGAAGTATCTACGGGGTCACATGAAATCAATTAAAAAATAATAGAAAAAAAAAGTTGATGTAGTTATTTTAGAGGAACAGTAATTTTTTTGACAAATTCTAGGGCGCTTATTAAAAATTACAGATTTCACTTTTACCATGCAGAAAACGCCTTTTTATGACTAATTACCAAGAAATCCTAAAACATAACACTTGGAACACAGAGCTCTCACACTAAATTGTTATCATTTAAGAAAAAAAATGGAAATTCGATGGGGCGTAGCACAAAATTTCAATACCAATAATTCCTAAGCTTAAACTTAAATGTTCTTATGCCCTTATAGGGATTGGATCTGTATGACATAACATCACACTAAATTATCAGCTAAGTTGTACAAAAACCATTTTTCGAACAAAAACTGAGTGGTACTCCTTGTCTTTTTTTTTTGTTTTTTCTTAAATGGATTTTCATCTATTTTATTGTCAGTTCTTATAATCAAATCAAAAACTTTTAAAATGCAAACATAAGAAAAGCCACATATCGGCATAGTGTCGAACTGGAAACTGCAACAAACAAGATATGTTCGCATTTTTATCTGCAAGATTGAATCATATTTTTTGTTGCAGACATAATTGTGGTTGATTTTTTCATCATTTGTACTCACTAGTGGTCTGTGGGAAACATACCAAGCCAATAAAAAAACAACAATGGAACTTACATAGCTGGTAGCTTAGTAATCAAAAACAACAAGAAAATACAAAACTGCCAAACTTTTAATAAGTGGATTTTTAATGCTGTTTGACCAGCAACAACATCAAAAAAATCATAAATTGCAAACACAAAAAATTGGCCAAGGTTAAGACACCGAGCTGTAGCTTAAGTTTGGAGTAGTAGCCTGCTGTGTTTTCATACAGCCCCTAGGGCACATGATTTCTATTAAATTGAATTTTGGTATTTTTTTTTTCTTCGTAGTTTTCGACGCTGTCTAATCCGTAATAGCTACTTCCGGTTTAGTAGAGACCCAAAGTGGTAGTGATTTCTTATTAACAAATAGTTATCTTCCGCTCTACTTTGCAAGTGTTTCGTCCACTTCAGCAAGCGAGAGTATGATTTAATCTGGAGCTGAGATATTAAATTACTCTAAGACAAAGTTATTATGAAGTTATAATTTATTGAAAAAACATTCGTAGTAATTAAGTAACAATTTTGAGATTGCAACAGCATTAATTGCTGTTAACAGTAAATTAAAAAATTAATTGATTATAATAACATTGGCATCATTTGGTAGGAAATATAAACTGGATTAAATTAATAAATATCTTCTCTTCTAAAACGAGCTCCAATTGTATACTTAAAAATAAATTATTTAATAAATAAATCAAAAAATATACAAATAAATAGATAAATAAATTAGTTCGATAAAATATAAACAAATAAATAAATAAAGATCATAATTTTGTAATCATAATGAAAAACCGACCATCGGTAGACCTGCTGATATTGAAGTCGTTAAGCTTGATCTGATCGCAGCTTTAAAAACAGAACCTTTGTTTTCTGTGCCCAAAATTTATTGCCTTAAAGATATTGTTAATATACTAACCTATTTAAACAAAAAAACTAAAATCCACTTCATAATTTCGAAAACGAAAGTCTTAAATATCATTGAAGGCTTCGCACACTTGTGACAGGTAGAATGCCTCTTACCTCGCTCTTAAACCTACTATCTTTACATCTTTTGATTTTGATTGCGGCGAGTATTTCATTATGCGCTGCTCAACAGATTCGCTTTCACCGTCTGGCGTACCAAGTGTTTTTATTTTTTTGTCAGCCTTTTTTTGGCAAATAATTAAAGACGGGTTTGTCATACAAAAAAATAAATTTCAATGCGGTAAAGACAACCGAAATCATCAGAAAGAAAGTAAAATTAAAACAAAGACATCTTAGTACACACTCGTACCTTGAAGATGCCAATGAAAGTTAATTAAAAACTTAACTTACAAATAAGATGAGAAAAAGTTTTTTTTTTTAAGGCAAATAGAATTTTAATTAAAATTATAAAGAATAAATTGATAGTCTTTGATTATCACAACGACAGTGCATCGATCAACCCACTTCGAATTTTGGCAATGAAGCATCTGCAAAAATTATTTTATATCACTAGTTTGATGTATTCAAATGTAGCCGTCAATGAATTTAAGGAAGGTCGTCCAAAATTGGTGCGTAAGCTAATTATACAAGATTGGCATGTGAAACACTGTGACATAGAGGCAACCATGGGCATTAATTACACATAATTTGACAATTACCCAAAAGTAGACCTGTGTTGATTAGTGCAAGGCAAAATGTATTCGGGGTGCAGCAAAGTCATTCAAAATATCTACAAAGGTGGCAATTCCTGGATATATGCGATTGAACCTGAAACTAGGAAGAAGTCCACTGTTTGGATCTTGCAAGAAGAGCCAAACCCAACAACGTGCAAGAAGCACTTCGAAGTAAAAGGTTGTCCGTCGTAGAACACCATTTGTTTGCCAAAGGTTTCCAATGAAAAAAAGAAAACCAACAAGCGGGTAGGATCATCCTTCAAAATGACAATGCGAGCTCTCCCACACTGGCCGAAACAACTCAGTATTTGAATGGTCAAAACATCGAATTTATAGGTCATCCTCCGCATACAGTCCTGATTTGCCACAGCAGCGTTTGCGGCAGTAGCGTAGCTAGGGGAAGAAGGGAAGGCGATGGGGCGACTGCACCGGGCGTAACGCATGGGGGCGGCAAAATGGTCATTTTGCTAGGGTTTTTTGAAAGTCAAAAGTGCGGAGCTTTTTTCTTTCGGTGGGGGGCGGCAAATAACTTATTTTTCCCGATGTGCACGGTACGCCATTGCCTAGCAGTTGCTTTCGTAGTTTGAGTTTGACTTATTTTGATGGAAACATTCCGAATAATTAGTTAAAAGTGATATATGCCATATGAGAAAAGGTGGATAAAAACAGGAGATTTAGTAACGGCAATAATATCAAAATCTCTCTACCTTAATCTGTTAAGTAAATTCTAGGGTTTTTATTGTGGTACTTTCCCAATATAAAGGTGCCTGTTGTTAAGGCGAATCTTTTAACATCACTCAGGTTTTTGAAATTTTCTTTAAAGATATGAGAAACTGCATCCCGAGATATTCTAATTTATTTCTTCACAAGGCAGGATAGTAGCAAATTAAATGTTCTATTGTCTTCTCTTTATCAGGAGCACTTAACTTTTTTTAATTATTTTTAACTCGAAAACTATTAGAACTACATAGGAAATGTTATAAGCTTTTTTGGTTATTAAATTACGATTTAAAGAAAATAGACTGGAACAAAACTTCTTATATGTTTTTTTCCAAGTTATTTTTTTTCAGTGTATTTTGTATTTTAAGAAGCTCATAAAATAATTAACAAAAAAATTTGACCATTTATTTTGTAAGTCTACCAGTTTTCAAATAAAAAAATATCTATAAGCACTATATCGGGCTAAAATACAAATTTTGAAAGTCAAAAATTTATTTTTAACAAAAAATAAAATATCGCGAGAAGCTCGAAAAGAAATTTGACAAATATCGGACAGTCTAGTGTGACATTTCGGAAGTCATTTTACAAAAATTTCAAAAATTTTGCTCAGTTGCAAAGGGTAACAAAATTATTTTAGTTGAAAATTTTCATACATTTTTAAGTAATTTTTATTATAAAAATATTATCAAATTAAAATTTTATTAATTCTTTTTCTTCGAAATCATTTCAGACTTTTGGCACCCTTAAACTGCCAGTAGAGGATCTAGACTTATCCAACAATTTAATACGACGTATTCCTGAAAAATCATTTTTGGGTCTACGAGATTCATTGCAGGAATTACGTTTGGCTAACAACTTACTCGGAGATAGTTTAAATCCCATTTTTTCAACTGCTGAATTTCATCCATTGAAGAATTTACGCATTTTAGATTTGACAGGCAACAAAATAAAATCTATCGAAGAAGGTCTACTCAAAGGATGCGTTGACTTAAAGGTAAAAATCTGTCATTAGCTATGTATATGTAATTACGAGTAGTTGATATACATACATAGGTACGAGTATAATAACTGCTTATTAGAGTTAAGATGCCATATTCCATCATTAGATTGTTCAACTTGCAACTTCCATCCCATATGATGAGACGCAATGGTTACAGCAGTAAGTTGAACGTGTTATTAATATTGTCGATCTTGCAGCGCATATTCCATGTACATACGAGTAACGTGGAAAAATGTCCAAGCGAACGTATTATTTTTTTGCAATTTTCGGACAGCCTTTAAGCAATTGAATATGTCAAGCATGCATTGTTAACGAACGCATTACTTTGGTATTGCGCATGCGTACAGGTTAGCAAACAGACAGAGTTCATTGAATTAAAAATAAATTATTTGCAACAATTTCATGATAAATGCATGATGCATTCAAAAAATTTGTATTTCCATCGCTGATCTTTTAATATACTTATTGTTGGATAGAAAAATGCTAGCAGCATAAATATGAATATTTTATTTAATTTCAGATATAAAAGTCTAATGATATCAAAATCTTATGAAATACAAGACACAAATTGTAAGCAATATAGCAATTCTTTAGAAAAGCTATAAATCATTTAAATCGAACAATTAAAAGCTCACGAGATCGAAAAGCTTTGACGTTGAATTGTTAATAAATTACTATCAAAAATTATTTTATCTCATGAGATAAATTTAGTGCAGTAAAAATTGTTTATTTTACTTTTATGAAAAGTAGGTGTAAATTGGTAACAATACCAAAAAAATGCGACACTTGTATGGATCTTGCCTTGCCTCATCCCCTGTAGGGTTTTATAGATGTTTATTTTTAAAAAATAAAAAAAAATTAAGTTTTCCAGATTTTATGGGTTTAAATTGCATTCTAGCCCTCAAAGTATGATTCGAGGTATTAGTACACTATTACAGGGTTACCAAGTCGTACAGAAGTCATTCCCGGCCTTCTCAAAAAATAGAATTTTCCCTCAAATGGTAAAAAGTAATTTTTTTTTTGTGAGAAAAAGTTGATGACCGTTCGTAAAATAAAAAGTTATAGTTGAATGTCACAAAAATCGTCTAATTGCCGGCTATTTCAGAAATTTTTGAATTTTTACCAAACCCCCGGCTTTGACTTGAAATTCCGGGCTTCCTGACCACTTGCTAACCCTGCACTATTATGAGATGGTGGTCTTGAGTAGAAATAATGTCTGCGCCTATCCTATTTCCGATGTCTAGTAGTGAACAGCCCCAGAACATCTATTCTGATGACACAATGGTCTATTTGATTTTCAGCACTGCGACCAACTGAACTTCTGGCAGGGTTTTTGCTGAAACATAGTTCGCTCTACGACCAGGCGATTTTCATTGAAACATAGCAAAAGCAAATCTAAAATGTATATTCTATCACTGATTGACATTTGGAAATCGACTGTATTCAACTGACCAACAGATTCTCAATTCAATTACATAGGTATAAAAAATTATAAAAATAATTGTTTTAAAAAAAATTTAACGTAATATGCACTGATTCGCATGCGGTGATCTAAAATCCATAGTCACTGCAAAGTCTAGCCCAAGTATAGCCCAATATTTATAATAATTTCAAAGTAGTGGTTTAGTTAGTATTTATGAATATGCATGCATAATTTATTAAGAAATAAAATTTTATTTAAGAGTATCACAATTACGTTTGGGTCTCTGTTGTACGCATATGCTCATAATACATCATGAACTATGCGCTTTCCTTGGACGAGCGCCATCGTAATCTTCACTTAAAGCCCTGGTTTCTGATGGATGTTCCACAGACACTTTCGAACCCTGTAACGAACAAATTTAAAGGATATTAATATTTGAAAATAATCACAAAATAAATTGATTTATGTTAATCGTTGGATGACATGTACTAAATGCAATTTGCCAATTCTTAATGATGAAAACAGTGATATGTGATGATGGTTTTATTTACAATATTATTAAAACATTTTATAGGATGTTCTTAACTAAACGAAATTGAATTTTTATTATAGGAATTTTATATGGATCGAAATAGTCTGACTGCTGTGCCATCACAGTCATTGAATGGTCCAGCAGCACTACGCCATCTATCATTGCGGCATAATTATATCAGTAAGTTTCAATATAACCGCATTAATATCTCAGATCTGATGCCCAAATCCCAATTTACAGTGCTCTTACGTTTTGAATCCTTTAAGTCACAACCTGAGTTGGAAATTGTGGACTTGCGTTTTAACGAAATTAAAACGATTGAAGGTTTAACATTTCAAGGACTTCGAAAAATACGCGAAATCAAATTGGGCGGAAATCGAATAATGAACTTAAATAGCGATGTCTTCGAAAATGTGCCTACGCTGCAAAAACTGGACATGTCGGAGAACTTTATTACGCATTTCCCAACTGTGTCACTAGCAGCAATACCAAGTTTAAAGTCACTGAACTTATCATCAAATATGCTACAGGTTTGCTTACTTTCGCGGACGTTACCTCAGCTTTTGGTTTAATATTTTTATTTATTTCTGCCTAGCGTATGGACTACACGGATATGGAAGTGCTGAAGGATTTGGAAACCTTGGACTTAAGTCGTAATGGCATAACTACCATACCATCTGGCACATTCCGTGATCTTTCCATGTTAAAGTACCTCGATTTGAGTTTGAATTCGTTGCGTACGGTAAGATGATTTTTGATCTAACGATTGAACTTAAAAAATAAATTTAAATTAAAACTTTTTCTTCCATTTTTCTAGATTGAGGACGACGCTCTGGAGGGTCTGGACAGCTTACAGACTTTTGTCATACGCGACAACAATATTTTACTTATACCAGGTAGCGCATTGGGACGATTGCCAAACTTAGGTTCACTACATCTGGACTTTAATCGTGTAGCCGCATTGTCTGCTGAAATTCTAGGATCCATACAGGCTGAGGACGTTACCACACTAACACTCTCACGTAATGTTATACGCGAATTGCCGCCAGGTAGCTTCCAGATGTTCAGCAATCTACGCACTCTCGACTTAGCTGGCAATTCTTTAGCCGTAATTGGAGCAGATACCTTCATGGGTCTTGAGAGTTCACTGAATGAATTGAAACTGTCACAAAATCGTTTAACCGGACTTGGTCTGCTGCCACTGGACTTAACAGAACTACGTAGCTTGGATTTAAGTGGAAATAATTTAGCCGATCTACCACGCAATATTTTTGAAGGATTAGATAATTTACAATTTATTAATATGAGTGGTAATCATCATATAGCGCCTGTTCCCGCTGCGTTGATCAAACCATTGAGCAGGCTGCAAATTATCGACCTTAGTAATTGCGCCATTAAACAGCTGTCTAGCGATCTTTTTGTAACATTGCAAGATCTGAAGTTGATCTACTTACAAGACAATCAAATACAGGAGATCAACGATGGCGCCTTTACAGATCTATGGAACATCACTGCCATTGATTTGTCCAATAATCAGATTACCTCTATACGTCCAGGCGCTTTTGTTAATGTAATGAACATCAAACGTTTGAATCTCCACGGAAACCAGTTATCGGCTTTCAAGGGTGAGTTCTTTAACACAGGCACCGGATTGGAAGAATTGGACATTTCAAACAATCATCTAAGTTATCTGTTTCCTTCATCGTTTCGTATACATCCACGCTTGCGTGTAATTCATGCTGCCCACAACAAGTTCAGTTTTTTCCCGGCAGAATTGATATCCACTCTGCAGTATTTGGAACACATCGATCTGTCGCATAATCAACTGAAGAGTATTGAGGAACTTGATTTTGCGCGCCTGCCACGTTTACGCGTCTTGATGGTGGCTCACAATCAGCTCGACATGCTTAGTGAAATGGCGTTCCACAATTCAACGCAGCTGCAGGTTGTCGATTTCTCACACAATCACTTAGATCGCATTGGCGACCGAACTTTTGAGGGGTTGGTCCGTTTGCAACTACTCAATCTGGAGGGTAATCAACTTAGTGAGTTAACCGACACAATTTTTGAACGTTCCAAACTGCAAATGTTAGAGAACATAAATTTGGCCTACAACAAATTTGAATTTGCTCCACTTAACGCTTTACAGCGTCAGTACTTCTTTGTGTCTTCCGTAGATTTGAGCCACAATAAAATCAAAGCGATACCAGCTGACGACAGCATAATGGTGAACATCAAACATTTGGATTTATCTTACAATCCATTGTCTATAGACGCCGTCAAAAACATACTTAACGAACCCAAGACAGTTCGAGAGTTAAATCTAGCTGCAACTGGCATTGAGCACATTGAATCACTGGAGACTCCATTTCTGCAGTACTTAAACCTTTCGAATAACAACCTGCAGACGATTAACGTTGATGCATTCCAGCGTACCACACTGCTTGAAACACTCGATCTGTCCAGCAATCAACTGGAAAACCTGTCTGAATTAGCCGAAGCGTGGCCTAAGCTGCACATGCTGCAATACCTCGATCTATCCAATAACAGCTTCGATATGGTGGCACAAGACAATTTTGAGCATCTAACCATGTTGCACAGTCTGAAGCTAAATGCTCTCTGGAAATGTTCACGCATCGAGAAAAATGCATTTAAGCATTTGCCTAATCTAGCCAACTTAGAAGCCTACGATCTACCTCTGCTGGGATACCTTGATGTGCAAGGTATACTTGAGTTATTGCCTGGTCTGGAAAGCATTGATCTGGAAGTAAAAGATTCCAGCATTGGTAGTGAACAGATACAACCTACCAAGCATCCGCGTCTCAAGTCAATCGGTATACGGGGCGATCGTTTAAAGTCTATCTCGTCCGGTACACTTGCTGGACTAAAAAGCAGCGATTTAACTGTCAAATTACAAAATACATCGTTAACTGCATTACCACCTGCCTTACTTTTCCCCATTCCACGCTCCTCAGATCTAACGCTTGATATTGCTGGTTCGAAGGTTACCGTTTTGGTGCCACAGTTCTTAAGCGCACTCGAAGATCGTCGCTCCAGTCTTCAACTTAGAGGCCTCAGCTCAAATCCTATACACTGCGATTGTAACGCACGCGCACTTCGCCGTTGGTTGCCAAACTCGCACATGACAGACATCGAATGTCACTCGCCACCTTATTTAGCGGGTAAGAAACTCATTGAGGTCGGTGATGATGAGTTAACTTGCGATCCGCGACGTATGACTTCGACAACATCACGCACCACTTCACAATACATGCTCAAGTCATCATCACGCCTGGTAACGCGATTCACCACTAGCACTACCGAGGAACCAATGATCATTTGGAGTCTTGAGCCGACACAGCCACCGCCAATGAAAATTAAAACAAAGGCGCCACTCATGAAAGCGCCCATCATGAGCAATGACGATACACTCATCATTGGCATTGTGGGAGGCGTAGTGGCCTTTATCGCCATCTTGATTATCATTATTTGCATTGTGCGATTGCGCATGAGTAATATTGAATATCATAATGGACCGACCATGATTGGAATGCCACCGATGCCTATGGGCCCGGGAAGCGTTCCCATAAACTATAAAGGTGCTCCGCAAGCAGCTGCACTTTATGCAGTGCCGCCTTACGCAACACAAGGTTATGCCACTTTGCCACATAAAACTGCATCCATTCATCAATCGCAACAGAATTTATCGCAGCGACAGACGCCACAACAAGCGCAAGCCTCATACTCGACTATGTCGAGAATGTCGTATTTCGGAGGCGCCCAGCAGCAACAACATGCAGCGCAATCCAACAATCAGCCGTATATCATTTACTCAGATGACAAGGCATACAGATAAAGAGAGTAGCTGAAAGCATATAGCGCAAACAGGAGAGTTAACTTGGAAATAGTTCGCAAATCAACTACCAGATGGCGCCACATACACAAAATGCAAATAAGTCAGTTGTGTAACATTTACGCGACGTTTTTTTTTTAATTTCAATAATTTTTTTTCTGAATTAATTTTGTTTATTTTTTTTTTTTAGTTAACGAATGTTTTGAAATCAATTTTTTCAAGTTATTGCTAACATATCGTTTTTCGTAGAAATTCTAATAATCCACCAAATCTGTATGACAAACGACACGTTCGCAATACATAAAAATATGGATGGCATAGCTTTTAAATTTACGTATGTAATTAAGGTATATATTTGCTAGATTTTCATGGTCTACTGTAGTATACTGAAACGCATGGATTATTAAGTAAGAATTTATTAAAATATCACCTTAATAATACTCGATGATATTACATACAGCTAAAATATTGTAAATAGCTTAAGATTTAGAAAATTTGACTTTTTCCCATACTCTATCAAAGGCAGAGTTCTGAACATACATTTAGATATATATATTATTAATAAACTAGCTATAAATATAATTGACATACTTAAATGTAATCAATAATTTAAATGTAAATCAAAATAAATGTGCAAATAAAAACATAATTTAAGGATAACAAGTTGTTTTTAAAAAAAAAACACCAATTTTATTTTACCGAAAAATGTTGGCTTCAAAAATTCTGATATGATACTGATACTGATTATTTAACAGACTAGAATTTGGTAAAGTCCAAGCTACTCGGCTATTCGTTGTCAACCATGGTCATATTTTAAAGCCTAATAACTCGAAGACTAGTGTCGTACAAAACGAACCAAAATATATTACGACATGATAAAATTTGCATTTGACGTAAGGGAAATTCCTCATACATTTATATGCGTAAAAATGTGGTCGATGTGCTGTGACCTCGTAGAATCAAAATTCTGAAAAATCAAAAAGTAATCGCATCAGGATTGAAAATGTACAACTTTTATTCTGCTATGTTGGCTAACCACAGCTTTAGAACCTGGGCTGCTTTCTATACACTAGTTCAAGTTAAGTCTATTACAAATATTGCATAATTCAACATTTGTATTTCGTTTTACTATACACATTTTTATTTTTGCATATCAGCGCTACACCATACCATTGGTTGTTGTATGTTTTAACAAGACTCTGTGTTTCTTATGTAACGGGTGATTCATTTAGAGGTACTTTTTTCAAAAATAAAAATAAAAAGTAAAAAATGCAATTTCATCGAGTAATCTTTATTATCATACAAAAGAACCATTTTTTACATTATTTTCTTTTAAAAATCACTTGGAATGTTGGCCGTAACTGCGGCTAATATGGTCCATTCTGAACTTTCAATATTCGATGATGCGTGCGAATATTTCGACGTATTTGGCAAATGATGCGAGTTATGTTGGCTTTAAATTCCTCAATCGTAGTCAGCTAATCCATGTAGACTTTGGCCTTTACGTAGCTCCAACAAAAAGGTTTCGAGGTGCGATATAACATGATCTAGGTTGCCAATTCACCGTTCCATAGCGTAAAATTACCTGTTCATTGAAATCTCTCGCTTAAACGCAATGGTTTCACGTGCTACGTGGCAAGTAGCGCCGTCTTGTTGACACCACATGTCGTCAAGATCACGATCTTCAATTTCAGGCAGCAAATAGTTATCGCGCTGTCCACAGTTACGTACAGACAGCCAAACCAAACCGTTCATCACGGTTATCACGTACAATCTCAGCTGCCGCAGCTCTAGTCTATTTGGTCGCGTATTATCCGGTTATGAAAAATAGGCTTGAAATTTTTCGATGGTACAGCGAATTGTGGGTTCGGTAGGCTGATTATGTGGACCATGATAGAAACACTGATTTTCGTAATGCAACTGAACAATTTGTAAACGCTGTGTCTGGCTAATTCTTTCCATGATGAAATGTCAAACAATACTAAACAAAAATAACATGACCCATTTGCTCGTGATGTTATAAAATTACTACTGAAAAAAGTACAATACTTCTAAATGAATCACCCTACATATAGTATATACGAGTATCAGAATACGTTTGTTCTTTTTTTCTTCAATCCCTTACAAAAGTAAACAATAATTAATATCACTGTTATGATAGACATAATTACACCTGTAAAAAAGAATTCACAAATCGATGTATTCAATAAAAAAGAAAATTGATTTACTTACCCATAGCCAACATTAAACTCGAACATTTACACTCGACTTCCCAATCTATTGGGAGAATGTCTTCGTATAACGAAAACATTTTGTTTAGAGGACATGCTGTGCCACATTCTGGCAGATCTAAGATTTTAGGTTCAGCTTCGAGTGAGCTTTTGTAGAAAACTGAGACATAAGGATCCTGTCTTTCATCAATGCGTAACTCAAGCATAATACAAGCATTATATTCAGGACTATGCAGCTAATTTTTAAAACATGATTATATTATTATAAAAAATAATTGCTTAGAAAATACATGCAAAGCACATTCAAAAGCTAGCAGAAGCAGAATATTGTATTGTATCGTATATATATAATTGAATCGGTAATTTCAAAAGGGGTCATCTACGAATTTTAATATTTTTACAGGAGATGCAAAGAATTGTCCCGAGTTAATTGCATTATGTCTAAATTGATACTTTATTACCGTAAAAAGAGGTGAAAACTAATAGAGAGATACGTAGGAGGCCCAGGAAAAATTATTTTATATTCGTGAGATGAATCGTTTTCAAAATTAGACTTTTTTTGTGTTTGGCAAAGATACTACGTCTATTCTAGTACCCAAAATTTATAACAAAAAAGCATTTCTGTATGCAAAAAAAAAAATTGTTAAATTAGAGAGCAATAATGACAAACACACTTTCTTCAAGACTGCCATAGCTCAAAAAACGCGTTTTTGCAGAAAACGCATTTAAAGTTTTCAATAAATTACTTTTTATATGAAAATTCAAAAAACTATGTTTGCATACAAAATAAACATGAATGGCGGATATTTCTGAATCATTAACTCAAAAATTGCGTTTTTAGTGTGAATAGGAACTTGTACGTCGGCGTTCAGCTGCCAAAGTTCAATTCAATAACAAATTTTTAACAATTTTTTGATACTGTACAAAAAAGTACTTTTTATTTAAAAAAACAAAGTAATATTACAGATCTTTTTACCATAGTGGGTACCATGATGGCAAATGCTCCATTTTTTAAGGAAAGTTAAGTCAAAAAATAAGTAAATGGCAACCTAAATAGAGAGCATTAATTAACTTGATAAAGTCAAAAAAACAGTGCTGGACAAGATGGAGAGGAGATGGATATTATTAGTCAAGTTTCATAGCAAAATATTTGGCGATATTCACTTGTCAGAATGAATCAAAGAACCTAACATATAAACCTCCCAATTATTTGACGAGAAACAACTCGATCCCACGTGAAAAGTGCGGCCCAAAACCTAGAGAATAAAACCGTAAAAAAAACATGAAAAAATTGCGCATGACTCCTTTTAGAAATTACCAATTCAATTATTTGTTATCGTAATAGGTACTTATGATAAATGTAGTTTTTAAAATTATAACGCCTTAACCGAGATCATCAGCGATATTTTCGATAAAATGGTTTTGTGACCATTTCTATTGAAATTTTAGTTTTGATTTTTTTTTCAGCTTCTATATGTTTTGTTTGTCTTACAAAAGTATTTTGATTTTAAAAAATTTATGCTACTTATAACAAAGAAAAAAGAAACTTACTTCATTGACCTTTAAAGTACTTAAAACATTAACCACCGTTGCATCGTGAGCACTATATAGCCATACATTGCGATCAGGAACAAGGATTCCTTTGGCTTTTTGATCAAACCGTTGCAACATCTACTTAATAAGCGGTCCCGTTTTGAACCTAGCCATTTTACGTGTATACGTATTAACGGCATAAGCTAATTCAGACAGATAAGTCATATCTGCGCTAGGATAAATTTCTCTTGTCCATTCCGGCAAGGTTTTATTATGAATACTTTGAACACAGAGGGTATTATTTATGAATAGTACATCACGAAGGGTACTAACTTTATATCCTGTATGTTTAGATAGATATTTATAGACGTAGTCATATTTTTCGTTCACTTCTTTAAACTCTGACGAATTCATTAGCGATGAAAATTCATAATCATAGGCTGGACATGGAGCTTTGGCAGCTAAAATCTGGAATATTAAATTAAATTTTATTAACATTAAATAAAAATTAATACTAAGTACAATAATATGTACCCACACTATCTGAATGTCTTGGTTCTGTATGCACTGGTATTGGTTGCCAAGCGATTTCTGCGTTCCATTTTTCATTACCCTTAGGAGGATAAAGGCCTGCTAAGTTTGATAGCGCACTCATAAGCGTACGATCTACATCAGTAGAACGTACATATATTATATTATTAGAATAAGTGGGACCAAGTAAATTGTCATATCTTTTACGTAGCCATTGCCCAAGAAGGTATTGTTGTTGTTTACCGAGCTAAAAAACATTTAGAATAAAATAATGTGTTTCTTTAATTAATTACAAAATAAATATAGAAACCAAAATAAAAATGTACTAACTAACTAAAATGTAACTAACAATACGAATTATAGAAGTTTTTAAGCCGGGCTTTATTTTATTTTTTATTCAATTAATTAATCAACTGAATGTCCATGTCAAGTCCACATATCGATAGGAGTTTTTACAATAATTTTAAAATTAAATGCAACTAAATAAAAATATGTATATCAAATGATATCCTACGAACAATTCCAAGAGATAACCATGCGAAGGAAGACCAAAAATTGGAAAATTATATGATACGCGAGAAGTGTTCTAAAGCTGGCTTCTTTAAATCGCTATGAGGTAACTGATAGTCTTTTAATTGCGATAGCACAGTATTGCCACTTTGATAGAAAAAGAGCATTCCAAGAACTAGAAGAAAAGTACTGAATACACATAGACAACTGAAAGTTTCTTCTCGTATTAAGAAAACAAATTATGAAGAAAACAAATAAACGAAGGTTGTAAAAATAATATATGTACATCGAATTGTAAGTGTAAATAAAATTTGTGAACGAGAAGTTTAAACATTAGGATTTTCGCCAACAATGTGGAGGTAGAAATGCAGGTTTCAAACTTTTGTCAATTTTTTTCGTTTACTCAAAGCAGTCTATAGTACATTCTCACGATAGATTTTGAGTTTTTGATCTTTACTTACATTTGTCAATTGTCCCCAACCTGTTGGCCAGTCTTTCAGATTATTCCAAGGATCTGTTGGGTACGGCATGATGGGAGTGCGATCACCATGACGGAAAATCTATGCAACGTAAAATACAAGAAAATTATGATGGAAGAAGAATAATACATCGCACTTACCACATGAGCAAACACTAGCTGCCCTGTGATACCGATTGCATCGGTACTGATGCTACCGCTCTTGCTATTGCCGTCGACTGCGATCTGCGTAGCAAATAACGATTCCGTCTGCAGATTATTGACAAACAGCACGAGTAGCAACAAAATTAGCAACATAATTTACTATGAATATCTTTTTTTTTGGCGTAGCCTTTTTTTATTAGTATTTTCACTGTATATATTATTTTTTTATTTCAAATAAATTCGTATGAAATAATTTTTTTTCGGTACGAAAATCACACCGAATGCAGAAAATAAGCATCCATACGCGTGTAAATATGACGACAAAATAAAATCATTTGAAACTTTTGATATATTTTTCAACGACAGAGTGTACAATGAACTTAAATAGATCTAAATAAAATTAAAATCAAATTATTGAATTTATTGATGAGCAGTATTTTAAGCCAAACTTTAGATTTAACCGGTTTCTAAACCAACTGATCGGTTGAAAGCAACGAAACCTGTATATTTTATAACTGAGCTTATAAATATAACGAATAGTTATAAAAAGAGGTTACTGCAACAGCTCTTGTAGTTGTTTGCATGCTTTGTTTGCATATACCATAATTTCGTTTATCAATTTTGGTTACAAATTTCAAGTACAAAAAAGGAACTATCTTATGTATACACAAATTAATGTTTCGGGCTCACGATCAAATAAAAAATTAACTTTATTTAATATTCAAGATTATGTAAAACATTTTCAGAATGCTAATTTTCAACTGTCCCAAACAATGTATGTACATATGTATATTACCCTATTGTTATAAAATCAACTTGACTTGAAAGATGTTAATTTCTATTATAAGGACGTGTTGTCAATCGCACGTATTAATACTGTCAATAAAATCGTATGTACTATCAGAAACAAGATTAAAGATTAGTGACAGCAGACAACTCCAAGAAGAGATTTTTACTAAAATTCCTATGAGCCTGTCTTTATGTAGTCGTTTTTCTTCCCAAATTTTGATAAGACCAGCGAACATAGCTACAGCGGTGATTTCCGGGGAAGCTATCAACAGTTCGGCAACTATACGATATGCACCCTTAGTTATCTCCATTAGATTATCTCCAAGGGATTAGCTGGTCATCTGTAGTAATCATTAGGCTCCCGTTTTTATATTTGAATGACCGACTTTGTCTGAAATTGTTGCCTGGCGTCTTGCATGCTATTTCGTAATTCGTAAATCTTGCGTGAATATTTCGTAAGTCTTTTTTGCAGGAGGATTTTACTTCCTTATATATTGGGCGGCGTCGTGCCTCTTGTTCTCGATTCATTTCACGCGCGTTTTGCAGCTCTTTTTTTATCTATAATATCTAGGTAGCGTCGCACTTTCAAGGTTTTCTTTTCCGTGGGGTAAAGACAAGTACTCCCTCACAGTTATAAATGACGCTGAGTCGTTTTACTTCGTCGATGAAGTTTTTATGAAGGCAGGTATCCTTGAGTTTATGTAGGGCGAACAGAGCCGATGTCAGCGCATCTCCTGACTCTCACGTCTGAAGCTTCCCACTCTCTCTGAATCTCACCTCAGAAGTTCTCTTTACACAAAACTGGTCTATCCGGTTTTCTGTCTGGTGAACAGGATCGGGTGAAATCTATGTGTGACGTGGTACAGAAGGTTTTTTCTATGGTCTCTTTACATAAAAATGGTCTAACTGGTTTTCTGTCCAGTTATCGGGTGTAATCCAGGTGTGACGAGATACAGGTGAACATTATTTGGAACAGCTTATTAGCACACATTAACAAAATATGCTTCAATTCTATCAATGTGTCAATGACGCGTTTGTCTGCGAATGAAAGTATGTAGTTTAATTTTTCTTACCTTCGAAACTTTTTGGTTTCTATAGTTGAAAAAATATTTTGTTTCATTATCAAATTTTCTGTAAAATACTATTAACGGGACTAACGTAATAACGGGACACTATTTAATTGGCTAACACTCCGCTAAGCTCGGTCTGCCCAACAACAGCTTCCTGTGCAAGGTCTGTAGAGATCCAGATGTTAGAGAAAATAATTTCTATTTTCATAGAGAATGCCCTTCGTAACGACGCTTTACTTCCTCGACATTTTAGATAAACTAGCGTCAAAAGATCTTAAATTCGTTCTTAAATTTATAAAAATATCGAATTGCTTTAATTAGATTGAATAGCCCAGCAATTATGATGATACTTCATCTTCCAAAAATAACGTAATCTAACGCAACAAAATCCATCCAATTCATTAATGATCTAAGCAATCTCAATTATATTTATGTTTATGAAATCATTAAATTATTTAATTTAACTAAACCAATGGTCTACCAGTATAACAATAATTATTATTTTAATTTTTGTATATGTCTTAAAAAATGTCTTAATTACAAGTAACAACAGTCTTATAGTAGTTTTGTATGAAAGATATATGTATATAAGCCCAGATCACTGAGCGCACGTTGAGACAAAAACAACATTCATCACTGCACACATTTATAATGATTTGTTTTTAGAAATGCATGTATGTGTGGATTAAATTTTAAATGTAAAATAAAAAAATTTGAGATTAATTATTTTTAAAAGCACATAAATGTAAGTAAAATACAGGAGGACTTAATAAAGAATTTTTAACGTCAATATACAACAATAAAAATGCATCAGTTAGTTAAGTTAACAATATACAATATGTTTGTGCTTAAATAGAACACATTGAAAACAATTATCTTTAGTTTAAATGCTAAAATTGTGAATAAAGTTAATGTAAGTAGTTGCTTTTTTGATTTCAAGTAGAAGTGAAAGCTAAAAATATGAAAGTTTTTTACTAGATTCTGTATTAGTTTCTTTTATGAATCACAATGCGTTAATTTTGGTAAATTTTTAATTTATAATATCTATGTTAATTCAAATATCTCAATATTCAACAATGTATTAGATAGCGAACTTTTTCTATTATTGTACATAAATATTTGTTAAAAAGAAAAAAAAATTCTAGAAAGACAAGTTGCTTTATCAAACACTGTTGAATATGATTAAAACATTAACTTAAATTTTGTAACATTTTCTACTTTGGTCTAAGTTGCCAATTTTCAGCGCCAATTTTAATGAGGAAGTAGACGTTTTTTTAAATTTAAGCCACCTGTGAATATGATGTATAAGTACGGTAACTTCGACGACGATAATACACCATCGTGAGATAAGATAGGAACAACATCAGCGTTATAATGGCCACAAGTATACCTAAAAAATAAAAATGAAGTTGAAACTAGTAAGGGTGCTATATTCGTCAAAAATTATATACCCTACACTGCATTAACAATAGAAGAGCGCGGGGAAGATGTAAATTTTTAATAAAATTGTATTTTTTCGATTTTTTGATAAAAGCTTTGCTGTTTTATATATCTGTTTTACTAAATATGTATCGTATTTTATTTACTAACCTCTAACACAAGTTTTAAAAACTTGCTTGTAGAAAATGTGTCATGTCCAGAAGTTCAAGCCCGCTCACTTATGGGCCGTTCAAGTATTACGTAACGCATACAGGGTGGGAGGGGGTTCGAACAACACGTTATGCTGCGAGTTCAAAATCTCTTGTTATATTTATTATTATCCCAAACGCGACTAAAACATTAAAGTCGCTAAAATGACTTTACGGTACATTACGCAACATAATTGTGACTTTTAGGTAAACTTAGGTGATACCGTAACGTTTAAGGAGAGCAGGGGGGGGGGTCAAAAATTGTGATACGTACTACTTGAACAGCCCCTTATTCCAAATATTATTTTGCGTCATCGAGTTTTTACATATAGAGTTTTGCAACAATAACTTCAATATCTTTGTACGGAAGGTGCCACGTATATTTGTCAACACTTGCCTACTATTTGTCCAGTGCATTTTGGGATCAATAAACGTTGCTACATTGAGTTTGGCATTCACTTAATTAATTCTCAGTAAAGTGTATACCAATTATCACCAAACTATCTCACTCAGATTCTCCGTAATAGTGATTTCACAGACAGACGGATATGGCCAGATCGACTCAGAGGAAGATGTTGACAAAGAGCTTAAAGACTTTTCTATACTTGCTACGCCCCCTTCTAAGCGGTTGCAATGGAGGACAATACCCATTCAATATCATATAAGAAAAATTTGTTTTACTTACCCATCGCCGTGCCAATATCTGCTTCTTCATACGTCATCATTAAAGTTGAAAATTTACACTCGGTATCCCAATCTTTTGGCAGAATATCTTCATATAATGAATACATTTTGTTCAACGGACACTCTGTGCCACATTCTGGTATTTCTAAAATTTTAGATTCAGCTTCTGGTGAGCTTTTGTAGAAAACAGAAACAAAAGGTTGCTGTTTTTCATCAATTCGTAACTCGAGCATAACGCAAGCAGCATAGGAAGGACTATGTACCTGATTTTAAAGATATAAATATTTTATTATAAAAGAAAATGTTTGGAAATTAGCGTCGTTTTCGACGGTTCTTAATTGAACTTTCAAAACTATGAAAAATTAGACACAAAGTACATAAAAACTTAAGTATACTTCTGACCTATAATTGGCTCTAAAATAATAATTACAGATCACAATAACAATAAATTGTTGACTAGATTGAATATTAGAAATCAAAAAGCAGAGACATGTTGTTTTTTTCATTTTAATTTATTTTAGACAACCGAATGGCTGAAAACAATGTGCCATATCAATGTGCAATAGTTTTGTCTCTTTATTGTTTAATTTCTAAGTATTGTTGTGAAATAATGTTTTGTTTTTGAAATTATTTAATTTATTAATATATAGGCTGGGGAAAGGTTTCAATACAAGTCGAAACATTGAGCTTTTATAAATTGAAAATTTAAAAATAGAATGTCTTTTTAATTTTTGATGTTCGCTCAACCCTCAGGATAAATTTATTAGTATTAGATATAAATTTTAGATTAAATAAAAATTGATTATTCAATGTTATTAGAAGACTTATGAATTCATAGCGACACTAGAGCGATCTGATTACCTGTTACAAAAATAAGAGTTCCTTTTATTTCGTTTTGATTTTTCTATTACTTTATTTCCGAAACACTAACAACAGGGTATGAAATCACATTAAGTGACAATAACCATAAAGTTAGAATTTTATTAGCGGGCAGAATCGCCACTGAGCCATGCATTAATGAAATTGAATGTAATACTACTAAAATCGCAGATGCATTTTTTCATTTTCTTTAGTATTTATTTAATTAAGCGTAAAGCAATCTAACTTACATGGTAAACCTTTAAAGTATTTAAAACATTTGCCACCGTTGTATCGTGAGCACTATATATCCATACATTACGATCCGGATTAAGTTTTCCGTTAGCTTTTTGATCAAATCGCTGCAACATTTCTTTAATCAATGGTCCCGTCTTCAATCTAGCCATTGGACGTGTATAGGTAGATGTGGAAAATGTCAAAGCAGACACATACGTCATATCTGCACTAGGATACACTTTTCTTGTCCATTCTGGCAATGATTTATTATAAAGACTTTCAATATATAGTGTATTATTTATGCGCTGTATGGCATCGAGAGTATTTATTTCACGACCAGTATATTTTGTCAAATATTCATAAAGGTAGGCGTATTGTTTGTTCAATTCTTGAAACTTTGGCGAATTCATTAGTGCTGAATATGCATAATCATATGCTGGACATGGTGCTTTGGCAGCTAAAATCTGTAGTATTAAATTAATTTTTATTATTTATTTATATTAGTTCAATACCTTGGTACCTATGAAATAATGGGGCTGAAATGAATTAAAAACCATACTAGCCATTCCTGACGTAGTTTTTGGCCCAGAGTGCTTAAATTTGTTCAAGCTCATCATTATTTGTATCTTTGCATGAATTGCTTAACTGATTTACATACATATGCTGATGACATCAGATAGAAATTATGTTTTTCTTCGAAACATTGCACATTAATGGCTAAGATATTTCTTATTCGTACAATAACAGTTCCTTTGTATGGAGCTTAAACGTTGTTGAGCCAAGTTTCATATTCTGCGTCAAAAACAAAGTCGGAAATGACTAGTCTGGGTTTGGATTTTGAGAAGCACAAATGTTTAATCGATTACTACTTACAAAATCTAAGCGTTCTGGCTCTGTATGCACTGGTACTGGTTGCCAATCGATTTCCTTTTTCCATATCTCATTAGCAGTAGGGGGATATAAACCAGCTAAATTCGATAGCGCACTCATGAGCGTACGATCTACATCAGTCGAACGGATATAGATTTCATCTTTAGAGTAAGTCGGACCAAGTAAATTGTCATATCTCTTATGCAGCCATTGACCAAGATCATATTGTTGTTGTTTCCCAAGCTAAAAAGATGAATAAAATAATATATGTAGCTAATTTGATTTCAAAATATGATTAGTAGTCGAAAATGTAATAAGAATATTAATTACAGAAGTTTTTAAGCCTTACTAAATTAAGTCTTACTTCAATTAATTAATCAAATTAACGCCCATGCAAATGCCATATATTGATAGTAGTATTGCAACAATTTTTAAATTCAGTAATAATTTAACGTAATTAAAACAAAAATCTGTATTTTAAATGAATCCACCCTTCTGAAAAAGAGAACTAGTTATAATAGATAATACGTTACATTTACGAAAAATCCCAAGATACAAAAGAAGTAAGACCAAAAATTCGAAAACTATTACGTAGTGCGCGAGATATTTTCCAAGATTAACTTTATGAAGTCGCTATGAGGTAACGTAAAAAAATTTATAAGTAAATATTACTACGAAATAGTAAAATTATAGCATATAAAAAATAAATATTAATAACAAAATAAAAACCAATTGATTTAACCTTTAAGTATTGTGTTTGGTCTGTGGGACCACAAAAAATATTTGCTTTATATATTTCAAGTGATCTGTTAGACCAACATCTACTGTAGTACCATTTAATGATTTTTTTAAACTGCAGTAAGAATGTTTGTAACAAATCCTGTAACCAGGATTTAGCTTAATGCCATCATAGCTTTAAGAAAAAAAGTTATGTATGGGTGGAATTAATAATAAATATACTTGGTCCCCCAAGCCAAAATCAGTATTTGGGACTTTTTTCACAATTGTACTTAAGGTTTAAGCTCTTATCTCTTAAAACGAAACCCACACCTTCATACTTTCTAAAATTTCTAATACAATTGCAATCCGATAAGAAAATCAAAATTGATGGATTTAAAAACAGCATTCAATACTATGCATTATATGCAGAAATAAAATCATATACATTATACAGAACTGATTGCGGGTTTTTATTGCAGTGACGAATTCTGGCCTTATCGCTGAAATCCATTCACAAAAGCGACAGTAAACAAATATATCAAATAAAAAATTGTGTTAAGTAGCTTTGTTTCTGTTTGGATAACAATATATTAAAGGTCATATAATGAAGACATACATATATAAAATTCAACACACGAATAGAGAAAAAGATATTCAGTAGTTTGATTCAGTTGTTTAAAAAAGACATAGTATGCATATTATTTGTTTGAGTTTTGTTGAATGTAGCATAAACTGAAATTTACGCTTTATTTTAGCAACTAATTTCATAAGGAATTCTAATCCGATTTTGATGTAGTATGTTTTAGTGAACTTAAGTAAAAAAAATATTAGACTCATAGACTCATACGGATTGACATTATTTACTGACAATGAGCAAAAGTTATCGAAAGTTGTAACTTTAAATCACCATAAGTTCCGTACACCTGTACCAATTGCAACGTATCGTTTGGAAAACCATTTTTTTATATCTTTAAAAAAAATTGTTCGCACTCTGGACTCACTACACCCTATTATCAAATCAAACCCCTTTAAAATGAAATCTGGCTAAAGTCACTATATCTCCCGTACCTATTATCACCAATATATGTATAGTATTTACAGTGGCTCACAGCTTATTTCATGCAGTGCATACTTTCATCTTCAATGCTCTGTAACTTTGAAACTAAGTGGAATATGAAAAAGTTTTCATATCATTTGAAAGAACAAAAATTGCAGTTTAAAAAAAAGTTTAAAAGTATGCACTGCATGAAATAAGATCTAAGCCACTGTACTATATATTAAAAAAATCCTCGATACATGCAGTTTTGGAGCATTTATTCTGAAAGAGGCTTATTGCCTAATATGGGGTGACTACCCTGCAATTAGGCAAAACAAATTATGCCATCTTGTTCAGCACCCTTGAAAACAGAGGATGTTATTTTGGAGCTTTCGGAAGTGTTTGTATACCGCTACCGTGCCATAAGTTTTGATACGAAACTTAAGGGAAATTAACTTATTTTATTGCGAAACAGTGCCAGTCTGTAAAGCGAGTAATCATGGTCATGTGTTACACGCTGAATTTTATAAGCGGCGGTTCTCTTTTGAAGTTGCTACGAAAAATTTCATGCGCTCACACGCCGCTTTGCTTTAAGCTACTCTGACTTTCTGTTTCTTGTTTATGTTTGTTAAATATTTTTATAGTTAAGTTTTTTAATATAAAATTGCTTAAGTTTTGATACGATTGGAAATTGGTGAATAAACGTTCAGCTAACTTCCCACATTTTTAGTTAAAACACGACTTTTCTGCTATTTGATTTCTTTTAATTTTTACTTGATTTCCACTATTGTTATTTTACAATTTAAGCGACTTGACGAATAGCTAATACATTATTTTTTCCATACTTGAGCAATGTTTAGCTTAAAATTATAAAGTCTTTAAAGCTTCAAAGCGAAGGTCATGACCTTGTTTTTGTTTAGGTACATGTATTTTTTACTCTTTAGGCTTGGTAAAGTTCTCGCAAAAAATCTAAAAAAACACAAATTCTATATTTAGGAAAATTTGCTTAGCTATAATCTAAATAGAGATTTTTACATAGACATAAGATGAATGCTAGCTAGCTGCAAATATTTATATATGCCTGATTGCCTGGAGTTATTCAACGCATTGTATTTTATTTAGTGTGAATCTGTTTAGTATCGGTTTTACGTTGAAAAAAAAAAATAAAAAGTAAACAGAACAAATTGTCGCATGTGAACAAATATCTTGAACAATATTATTTTGTCATTTCTTATATGTACATATTACTGTTATCGTCTGTTTTTGTTGACATTTCGATTTTGTTGTAAGCTTTATATGTGTACCGGGTGTATTAACAATAATTTAGAGATATGTTAAATATTCGAAGGTAATTGCAAATTAAAAATTAACACGCTTCATATAACATTTATTAGTAAGTTTACGGAAAATGATTTTAGATTACAACTTGAATGTCCAAAATCGATTATACTCATATAAATCACAGTTTAGGAGTTTAACCTGAGTTTATTACGTAGTCAAATTATCGCTTTATAGATAAATATGCGTAAAAAACTAGGAAAAGAAATGATAACGTAAGCTAAAATGTGCAAGAAAGAATACATTTGGGTTATGCATATAAATTAAATAGCTTATGAATTGTGAGAAAGATATTCAGGAAAACTCTTTGTTAACTAGAAAATTTTCTGTGTTCAACTGAATTATACATATAAGAACACTTATATAGAAAATGTTATAGTTATTATATATAAAAAAATATTCAATATTACTAGATGTAGCGTATACGAGTCATACATTGAAAAAAAAACAAAATAGATAAAATAAATAATTAGGTACGAACAAATACCTTTTGTTTTAAAACAGACCTGTTTTCACACGTATCGCTAGCGTTGGCTTCAAATTGGTTTCTACATAAAATTTTTTTTACGTACTATAGCTTATCTTAAAATTAGAAAATTAAAACGTTGTTATGCGAGTTGACTATCTTTTTTATATCTTCATTCTTGCACAATACCAGCAAGCAAATACGTTTGGTAAAAAGTTAAAGATTTATTTGTAAAAACGTTTAACAGAAATACTGGAAAAAGCTTATTGTGGAATAAGGAAAAATATATTCCAAGATATATGTATGTACAAACAAATAAGTTTGTGTTTCCTTAGAAATTTAAATATTGGAAAATTTCAAATAAATTGAACTAAAGGCTGTCAATATAAAATAAAGAAACGTTGCAAGTGTATGGGAAAAATGCATTCGGCGGAAAGATTAGACCATTACGTAACGATTTGGTCTAATCTCCCCGTCCAATGATCATTTCCCAGACACTTTCAAAGTTAATACAATGTATCGGAATATACGGATACATATATCGACAATGGTATCGGTATCGGTCGAATCCCTACTTGTAATATTATTTGAGTAAAAAAAGTATACTAGTTACGTAAATAAAATAAGCTTTACTTTACTACTTTTGTTTTATCGTTATTTACGTAATAACTTTTTATCATGGGAAATATATAAAAACATTGTACGCACATATAGATTTTTCGCTGACAAAGTCAAGCAACAAAACATTCAAAACCACCAAAAGTACAGTCAGCGAAAAAGCTATATTTGCGTACAATGTTTTTATACATTTCCCATGATAAAAAGTTACTACGTAAATAACGGTAAAACAAAAGTATGCAGAATGCAAGCACGATTTGCAGAAAGTAATTTGGAATGTTCCTTTTGTAATTTGCTTTGAAAATAGTATGTACCTTAGAGTGGTTTGGCAATGATGAAAAAAAAATTGACATTTCGATTTTAAAAAAAAAAAACCTACTGACCTCAAATATCTTTCAGTGTGCATTAAACTCATGTCATTTCTTTGTCATATTAGTTAGTACAAATCCACAGTAAAATTTTATGCACAAAACCATCTGGAGTTTT
Organism: Meiosimyza platycephala; assembly: GCA_963662105.1. NCBI lineage: Eukaryota > Metazoa > Arthropoda > Insecta > Diptera > Lauxaniidae > Meiosimyza > Meiosimyza platycephala. The sequence goes on from OY759209.1 coordinate 78,410,195, forward strand.
TGAGAAATTCAGCCTTGTTTTTTTTCATAAAAAGAGCTATAACTCTGCCAATTTTCAAAATTTATTAAAGATTCTGACAGAGAATCAGAAGTTTTATTAGAATCAAAAGACAAAAATTAATTATTTTGATTGGGATGAAAATGCGACTATTTTGAAAAAATTTTCAGCGGTTTTTCAAGTTTTGACACTAAAAGTTTAAATGGGCATAACTTCGTAAAAAATGTTTTTTATAAAATCGGGAAAATATGGGTCTATTTTATAAATATATTAGTGAAATTAGTGAAATTGTGTACTACTTCGATACGTATTACATTAAAATAGTTGTAAGAGTATGTTTGTTAGTTTTCATATGAAAATAACATACGACTCTCCACCCCAACAAATTATTTTAGTTCTACAATTTGAACACCAACTGTAGAAAACTGAAGATTAGCAAATAAACACTTTATATGCAGACTTTCTAGTTTTTCCATCAAAACTTTTGCATTAATAGAGATTCTTAAGGAAAACATAAAGAACAGAAAGAACTTTTTCATTTAAAATACTTTGCAGGATGTAAAACTGAATTTTCTTAATTATATGTAATTAATATTTCCTTATTATATACAGTTTTTAAATTCGATCTACACTTACATTTGTCAATTGTCCCCAACCTGTAGGCCAGTCCTTAACATTTTTCCAAGGATCTGTTGGATAAGGTTCGATGGGCGTGCGATCACCGTGACGGTAAATCTTTGGAAGTGAAAAACCACCAAAATTATGGATAGTTAGAGAAAAGATTTTATAAATCACACCTACCACATGAGCAAATGCGAGTCGTCCTTTCAGACCGATTGTATCGTTACCGATGCTTTTGCTATCGTCTGCAGTTTGCGTAATCGATGACGATTCCGCCTGCAAATTATTGACCAACAGCACGAGCAGCAACAGCAGTAACAATACAAATGATGAACTTAACATTTTTTTATTTAAACGAAAACAATATTTCAAAAAAAATAAATGAATCGTAAACTGAAGCACCGAACGAAGGCAGTGGCCAGACACCAAGGCAACAGAAGCGGCGGCAACAGCTGTTGCAAATTTAACATTCACCAGAAATCGTGATAGTACCGTTTTGTTTTTGATGTTACCGTTTAATTTTTTTTTATTTTAATTTAGCATTTATATTTATTTACTAGTTGCTTTAAATTTCATTTTTTTTTCAAAATAAATTTAAATATAACAATTTGTTGAGAATCACAGAGTGAAAGAAACATGCGTTCCGTCCAAAGTAAACAACGAAATTAAATCATCTGAAACTTTTGATGGATTTTTCAGCGACAGTGCGAACCAAAGGAAAGAACAAAGACGAAAGAAGGAAAGCAGAGATGCTAACAAATATTTCCTTTGTATCAGATATTTGAAAAATTCCCCGGTATTTGTGATATTCCACGCACCATGTATAATAAATTTTAATTTTTCTTTTCATTCAATTGTTTTTTCTTTAACATGTATGTATGTAGTATAGAACGTCGAACAGAATTCGGATGGGGTCGGGAAGGCAACGATTACTCGCTGTCAAAAAAAATTAGAATTAAATCTAAGTAGACGGGTACAACATAATGAAGAACCAATATTCGCGAGCGCGGCGGCGTGCGAAAATGTAAAGCTTATGCCATTAAAAGTACATATATTATCCTTAATAATACCTTGCAAGATTCAGGCAAGCAATCAGACATGAGGTTAATGCACTAAATATTTAATGCATTTTATCTCCATTTCCATTAAATTGAGTTTAATGGAAATGGAAATTTTTACATTGAAAATTCTAGGGCCTAGAAAAATTAAAACCACTTTCATAAAAAACAGTTGTTTATAGCTCATTAATTCCCAATCTTGTCGGTCATTTCAAAGCTAACACACCACGTGGCAACGTAGTTATTAAAAAAAACTAGTAAAGGTGCTCTCTAGCCTAACCCTACACAAAACTACGTATTAAATTGCGGAAAATTCTTGTTATTAAAAAAGGATTTATTAACAAAACGCAGAACCTTCAGTCAGGTGCAGGTCGAACTATGTATATCTTGTATTTCAAAATACATATAAGATATTTGGTAACATTACGTTAAGTAATTCTCTCAGTTAATCGTTTTGAAGTCATTGCTTGTATAGGAGTAACCAAGTCCTCTTATCGAGATTCATCCACATTTTTGTAGGAAGCTTGTATAGATCATTCCTAGTGTTTGAGTGAAATTTGATTTCATTACCAAACAATTCCCTCAGTATAGATTTTTTTTTTTTGCAATATACAAATGTACATAAATAATAAAAAAATTTCATGTTAACATTTTTTTTTTTTTTTTTCAAATATAAAAGTTTAGGTTAACACTTCAAATTTTAAGATCGCACTACATACTTATTTTGAAGTTACGACTCCTTAAAATTTTGGCTGTTCCAGGAAATTTAAAAATAGATACCATCTTTGAAGCTGGTCCAGCTAACTTTGGTACCAAAATAGTAATACAACTTAGGCAAATTTTATAAAAATCTTAAATCTTATTTAGCAGAGAATCGGGGCGGGCTATATCAAAGGGCAACAGATTCACAACTTATGTAAGTATCATGGGAACATAATTTTAAAATAGTTAATGTTAAAAAGATACTATTCGTTACCAATACTAACAAATCTAGTATCTGTGTTTTCAATGACACTGTGCGAAATACTTTTGCGTATGACATGAAATAAGAAATGTAAACACTAAAAGAATAAATAATTTTATTTTAAAAATTTTATTTTTAAAAATTTGTCAAAATTTCTTATTTCTCATTAAACTAATTATTTTAATTATACCTACAACAAAATGTTCAAATGTTATTTTGTTAAAATGCATTACGTATAACAATTACAAATTTAATACACTTATTGTAAAATCAGTCTTAACAAGATAATATAAATTTTAATGTCTACTCAATGCTGCTTTGGTAGCTATTGCCAGCGAGTTCTGAAAGTATAAACAAAATTTTGTGTTAGATTCACATAGGTAATAGCTTACAAAAATAAAGTTCGCCTAATCGATTACAAATGCCTTATTATGTATCTCATCTTAGACACTTTTGTGTCAGTTTTCATATCGCAAAAAATTAAAAATTCTTGGTTAACACCTCATAACTACATTTATTCTTCTATACGTAAATTAATTTACCGCTTTCAATAATGTAGCCGATTTACGAGCACTCACGCAATTTGAGATACATCATAGGCCAAAAGTAAAAAAAAATAAACATATAATATATTTTTATGAATTCAAAAGATTCGTAAGAAATTCACTAACTCTATGCTCTAGTACTTAGTCGTTTTATTTCTGTTCGATCATATACTCGTAATAAAATCCTAACTATAGCATCGATTATCATATAAGTACTTACACATTTCGAACACGCATCTATCCGTCAGTTTAATGTGTATAAAGACTTATGTTTTCATTTTTTTATACTTTTAGCCGCATCTTATTGAGATTTATGTAATATGATGTCAAATATTAACGGGATAGCCACAGTTAATAAGGAGAAATCGCTTTTATTTAATACGAACTTATTTGCGTTCGATGATCCATCGATGATTTTCGTAAATAATTTGAAAAAAACGAGTTAAAATTATTAAAGAAATTTAGTATGGAAATATCTTTCGTTACAGCAATCTTATTGTAGCACCAGTTTTACCTACCAAACCAACATTTTATATTTTTAATTTTTTTATATTACTTTTCTTCAAAAATGGTTTTCTATATTTTTCATATCTTAATACCGCATCAAAGTGCATATCTATATTTGGTAACGTTGTTAATGTTAATGTCTGCTACAAAATCTAAAATTTTTATCGTTTAGAAACTGTAAATAAATTTTTTTTAGACCAATCTTCATTATGCATCTCCATGTTGCAATGGAAATTAGTCTGCAAGATGCCAAAGTTTCCTATTTTAGATGTGTCGCAGAGTTAAAGCTGTTTTGATCGCTACGATCAAACATATTCTTTTAGTACCTTCTAAATAATTCACACTTTATTTCTGATAAATAGCTGACGAGCTTCAAAACAGTTTTAAAGTTTTCTGAAAATTTCCAAATTTGAGTAGCACTCTTTAGTAGTATACATATGTGCGATATGTACATCAAAAAACAATATTTTTTCAACACAAGACAATTAAAATTAACTTTACTTTTGCAGGCCGATAGCCTTTGTAGCTAGTGCCTTTCATTTGTAATATCATTATTTATAATAATATTTCTTGTAAATAAATAAATAAATATCTTTACTTTTGTGTTGTCACCAGCAATAACACTGAATTAATTAAAATCGGTAAAATCAAATTGAAATACATATTAAAAAATTGATTCGAGGTCCTAATCCACTCAAAATATGATCCGTATCATTAATATGTTTAACATATATCGGCTTTTGAACAGAAAGAAAAGATTTTGTTACCGAAAACAATCTAATTATGTACATATACATTAGACTGGTTCAAAATCGTATGGAAAAATTAAATGTTAAGGTTCTGGTGCTCAGGCCCGAAAATATATCTTGACCCCATAAAGCGCTTGTGCCAAAATTTCACCCAAATCGGACTATGGGAAGTGGTGTCAGTGGGCCGATTTGTATGAGTTTTGTGCATTTTGAGACGATTTTATATCATTACTGCTTTAATTTCAAAGAAAATATCAACATCGGGGTATGTTCGTGGTTATCACTTTTAACGGACTCAGTATGATGTGAAAAAATATCTGTGAAAATTATAAATCAGAAAATCGCCACAAATTTGAGTATTGATTCATTGATACGAATGGCACTATGCTCAATCGATTGGGAATCCTCTTTTACACAAAAAACGATGTGACAAAGATTTTTTGTACCAGCGATGCGATTTGGATAAATTTTAGATTAATAAAAGCAAGCATATTCGGCATAACAAAATAAAGATTTTTAATTTATTTTTCAAGAAACGCTAATATTTCACATTCAGGCCTGAGCACCAAAAATCGGAACATGTTTGTAATTTGAACCAACCTAATATACATACATATACCGTATTTGTTTCTGTATTTTTGATCTGAATATTAAAGTAATATTGTAATCGTAATGCAAAATGATTTTTTTTTACTTTATAATACATACTTATTCATGCACTTTCAATCTGGTAAAATTATGATTCATCAATGTAATTGGATATCGCAAATAACGCAAAAGATAAAATGTTTCCCAAAAAATGTACCTAGGAGTCGCCAAAGGTAAGGACCTATGGGTTGGACCTATGTCTGGGGCTCAAGCGGTCAATGTTAGACTTTAACCAGTTCCATTTTTTCGCATTCCCACATAAAAAAAATAAGCTTATTTTCCTAGGTTTCATTTTTCAAAGTAGATGACTTTACCTCCGATACTTTAGATAGTTGTTCCACCACAAAAAAGTAAGCTTACGTTTAGAGCTTCCGATTGACAAACAAATCATTAAACCAAAATGCTCACAAAAGATCAAAATAATCATTATTTTCATGACCAAATTGTGACATATCCGACACGACCTTTCGTAAATTCCCTCCACTTCGCAGTAAAAAAAAAGTGTTATTATGTTGGTATAACATCTATTGTGGTTTACTTATATGGTTTATTTATATTTGTTGTTTACTTGAATTTATTTCGCTTCAAGTCCGTTTTGGGCACTTTGACAAAGAAGTACATCACAGATTTTCTATATACAAGAATAGCAACATATAAAATTACAGCAACATTTTTTACAGTGGTATTAGTTGATTATTTTTTTAAGCTGTGCGGATTGGAAGGAACCAAGACTTCCAGTTTTTTTGGTACATAGTGGGACTTTAAATAATTTTGATTTTTTTCTACAATTTCCTGGGCTAAAAAAATTTATTGTATTTACTGAAGTGTTTTACTGCTAAACCAAATATATGTTTTAAAAAAATTTACGTTTTAAAATAGTTTTTCAAAAACTACTGAAAAAGTTATCGCAAACAATCATCACCCATTTTCCATTCAGTTTTAATTAAGATTGCATTTGCTGGAGGATTCTTTTTATTGAATATTTCTTTCTTTATATTCACATTAATATTTATAAAAGTATATTAGATTTTCGTTTTCAAACGGTCATTAATTGTACATTCTTTTTTTTTTTCTTGTCATTGGCATAAGGTTAACGCAAAATTAGTTTAACTTCTGTTAGCCAGAATCATTTCTTATTATATGTATGTATGAAAAAACTTAGTTTAGGTCGTTTACATGTTTTCACAAAATCAATTTACAACTAAAAAATCAGTTTTAATATTATAATATTTGGAGTGTGATATTTAAATGGATGCCATAAAGTTGCTGGTTCTTTTTGGAAGGAATAAAATAAGCGATGCGCAGATGTACTTTTAATTATTTTTAAACTATTTATTGACATGGTAAAGTACGTGTTAAATGATTTTTTTTTCAAACATTTCATAATTTGGTATTTATTTTTTGTCTTATGGTTTCAATGTAGAAACATATTTAACCATATCATTCGCAGTATGCAGTTAACTTGAATACCTCTTCTATATTCTTAAAAATTATAGGTAAAATAATAACTTAGTAGTCACTCAATTGAATGAATGTTGTCGCATTTTACTCCCCAAATTGCTTTCAAATTCAAGTCAATTCATTTCTATAGGTTTCATATAACGTTTATTTATTAATAGCGACGATTTGACATCATATTTGGGCGTGGCGCATTGCTGTGTAAGAGAATATAAATTTGTAAAATATGCATTAATTTTCGAAACATATACAGGGTTTATTTTCAAAAGAATATCATCATGGATAACGTATTTAGTATTGGCTTTTACAATATTTTTCTGACTCTCACTTTAAAGATTTATATTGGAACGCATTTCCATACGCATTTCATCTTTTGAATTGACTTTGAAAGATGGTAATTTATGTTTTTCTCATAAAAAAAATAAAAATTAAGACTAAGTCTTTTTCGCATCTTTAGAAAAAACTAATGTTTTGTTTTTTTTTTTTTTCATATCGTATATCTACTTACCGATTAAACCCGCCTCCATCTAACGGTGGGAAGTCATTTTGAAAATTATTGGCGTTGTTATTCATGTTTCGATTGCCTCCTGGTCCAGCGCCAGGTGCATTACGTTGCGCACCTCCAAAACCACCACCTCCACGCCCACTTGGTGCACCATTTCTTCCACCAAAGCCACCACGACCGCCGCCAAAACCACCGCTACCTCGACCTGGAGGACCACCGCCTCGGCCACCTCCGATGCCACCCCTACATGAAATTATTTAATTAAGAACAGAATTAAAAAAAGATATTTCAGATTTTACTAGGGAGTTCTGTTCAATGCTTTTTTACAAAATCGTTATAGTTTCTATATGATTTTCGAGAAGTAAAGAAAATAATTGCCTCCATGCCTCCTTTAAAATGTCGTTTTTAGTGCAGTAACTTATTTATGTTCAAACGTTGTCATAAATTGTACATGAGAGGCTCAGGAAATCGTACAGAACTTATATTAGAACTGTACTTATTATGTATATCATATTTTGACCTCTGGAGTCCATCATAGACAACTTATCACCATGTCATTAATTTTTAAACACATGACTAATTTCTGGCCAGCATTGAACCAAAGTTGAGCAATGTATTCTATTGCGTTGCAAAACGACATCAATTAAACCGCACAAAGCAAAACAAAAAACATTTTATGGTTTCGACTAAAATTTTTATGACGTTCACATTTTGTTTCTTTCATTATAAAATAACAAAAAGTAATTTAGCCATTCTCTAAACCCTCACCCTGAAAATCATTAAAAGCTCAATTCTAATACTGTTAAGTAAATGCAGTTTTGCACTCACTTCTAAGTCAAAGACTGTGAAATATTACAGAGGCTGTACAATCCCAAAACATTTTTAAGTGACATTTTAAAAAAATTAATGTATGTGTTTAATCTTTCCGCCGAATGAACAAAATTAGTACTTTTCATAAGATTTCACTGTCTTGATATTTGGCAGTAACTTAGTAAATGTACATTAAATGACAAAAGCATCATGCGATAAAAAGGGAGCCGAATTGTGTAAATTGCTGTAATATTACACACACAAGAAAGAGTTCAAAGTAAAAACTTACAAACAGTCATAGAAAATTAATTTAAACATAACTTAGATTGCTTTCATGAGTGGTAGTAGTAACTAGTAGATGATAGCTCTATTTAATACACATTTACCTATTTATGAAACTTTTTTGAGGGCTTGTAGAGGGAGTTTAGAGCTTAGTCGATAAGGAATCGAAACATAGATTAAGGTATTTTGTTCAGGTTCTTTTGGAATCTCCGTAAAAAATCATCCGAATATTATTGAACTTACACATTTGAAGGATTAGGCCTTCTTGAGAACATTTCTGATTCACCACCTGAAGGTGGTCCTCTGAAGCCACCTTGATCGCCACCGCCAAAATGTTGTTGTCCACCAGCGCCACCGGGCAGTGCAAAGCCTCTACGATCTTGATTACCCATAGCAGGACTTGCAGCATTACCTTGATTAGGACCGCCGCCAAAGCCACCACCAAAAGTGTTTCCAGGTTTACCTCCACTAAAGTTCCGGTTTTCATTAAAGTTACGATTTTTAGCGTGATCACCGCCGCCACCACCACCTTGCCAGCTGTCAAACTGTTGATCACCACCGAATCCACCAACTCCCTTATTGAATCCACCACTTCCTTTGTTGAATCCACCACCTCCCTTATTGAATCCACCACCACCTCTAGGAGGTCCACCTTGTGGCCCTGAACTGAATTCATCACCGCCTCCTCCAAATTTACCACCACCTTGATTGCCGCCAAAGCCTCCTCCAAAGCCTCCTCCACCAAAGCCGCCTCCGCCGCCGAATCCTCCTCCTCCGCCACCACCTCTCCCATATGGTGCATTTCGCTGCTGTCCTCTAAAGTTATCATTTCGTATAGGACCAACACCATTATTACGATTAAAGTCGCGATTTGGACCACCACCACCTCGTCCACCAAAGCTCCCGCCACGACCAACTGGAGGTCCACCGCCGCCACCTGATGAAGTAGAATTTTCGTTAAGCATCTGCATAATGGCGCCAGCCAATTCCAATGTGGCGGCTTGTTTTATGCCATCTGGCATTCTACCAGAAAAGCCAACTTGAGAAAATGGGTAAAAATTTACCCAAATTAATATTTGAATATACAGGGGTCAAGGGCGCATTAGTTAAAATAAGTTTCGCTTCATATTTTTATCAGCAAGGGGAAAAGCGTTTAAATTTGAACTCAACGCGGGAATTATACTTTCACTTATTAAATCAATGTGTTCCACTCCGATACAAACAAAATTGGTGGAAAATGAAATTTCAATTTCCATCAACAGAGATTTCACGGGCAATACTCGGACACAACTTCTATAGATAGAACCTTCCAAATAATTTTGGAAGCTTTAACGGCACCCCACTGGATCTTACGTTAAGGGGTTATGAGCACTTCAGATCGAAATCATATTAAATTTATTATAGGTATTATATATTTTGCTTGAAATAGCTTTTTTCATCACCATTCAGTGGTGTCCATATTGTACTATATATTTTTATGAAATGGAATTGACGTTTAGTTTAATGCTAGATCCGCACGACGAAAGTTTAGAGATTTTCATAGTAAATTGTACTATCAAAGCATTGCCAGTGACTCGCACAAATGTATTATAACGAAAAAGCTTTTTGTTTGGTGGAATAACACTAAAGACATTAGGTTATACCGAGAAATTGGCACAAGAAATATTAACCATCTTAGCATGATACAAATTCGAGATATATCAAAATACGTTACATATTCATTTCTAAAACAAATTTGAACGAAGTTCAAGTTCATAGTAAAACAATTGATAAAGTGAAACAATTTGACTAAATTTTTACTTATTTTCCCTAAAAATTGAAGACTTTTAAATGAAATGTAAAAAATATAACCCTATTTTTTTACAACTCACCCAACATGCCGCCACCTCGACCACCACGTGGCCCACCTCCGCCGCCACCCCGACCACGACCACCCATGCCACCACGACCGCCGCCTCCACCAGGACCACCTCTATTACCATCAGGTGGGCCACCTTTTTTATTCCTATCCTTGGGTCGACCAGCTTCGACTACGATGTTTTGTCCCTTAAACTGAGTATCGTGTAGGGCCTTAATCGCATTATCCGCCATGTCCGGTGTCTCCATGTGTACAAAGCCACAACGGTTCATAACATCGCACTCCACAACCACGCCATAGCTCTCGAAGAGGTGACGCAGCTCTTCTGGCTTTGAACCAGGCGGAAGACTGCCTACGAAAATTTTTGTGGTCTACATATTCGGCATTTTCGGTACATCAGCAAAAGCGCGAAATTACATGAATGACATCAAGAAGAGCAAGAATACGAAAAAATTACATGAACATTTTGCAGAAACTTTTAGCTATAAGTAGAATCGTATTTTATATTTCGTTACTTACAGCCATTTTATGTAAACACTTGCACAATGTTTAAACAAATAATTTAAACTTAAATGATTTATTTTTCTAATTTTCACTCTTGATGCCGTAATTACAACCGCCTTAATGAAAAATGGCGAATTTTGCTTGCTTCAGCATTGCGCAAACAGTGCTGTAAGCAAACTTTCAACGTTCCCTACTAAAATTTTTTTACCCATTGAGCATATTTCTATAAATTTCCCCAAAAACTTTTGATACAAACACAGTACATACTTTTTCAAGTAACAAAAATTTAACTAAACTGATAAGATTTTTTTGCTATTTTAGGCCCACACAAATCTAATTAAGTTACGTAAATAAAATTCGAAAAACGGGAGTTCCATTTTTATGTATGGGATAAATAGCTGATTTTAGCTATTTTTATCAATAATAATTTAGATGGTGCCCGCTGTTAAATCCGCTCACGCTTATATTTAATTAAATTGAAGAAAAGGGACGTCCATTAATTACGTGAGTCAAAATAGGGGGGGAGGGGTTCCAGCGAAATCTCACCAAGGGGGAGGAGGGGGTCACGTCAACTTCTTAATGCATAGAATTTACATTAAAAACTATAATTTAAATCTCACGGGAGGGAGGGGAGGAGTCCAGCCAGATCTCACCAAGGGGAGAGGTGGTCGAATTTTCAAAAAACACCTCACATGCTTAATGGACGGCCCCAAACATTAAATACTGAATATTTCAAAATGAAAAAAATATGAAAACAGGGTACAATAATTTAATATTACAAAGTAATTAATTACTCTGTAATGGTTCGATAAGAGCACTGATATCAATGGTCGTCGATAGCTACTATAGTAATTTGTGGCCGCTACTATCCATTCATCATTATCGATATATCGCTCATCTCTAACTATAAATGAACCAAAGTATAAGCGAACGCTTTTGGGACAAAATTGACACTAATTTGTACACATTTTTTTTGTAAGCAAACAGACCGGTTCTTGTTGTCACTACTTTTTTGTTTACATCTTTACTGACAGTTTAAAATTTAGGAAAATATTCAAACTAAAAATGTTTTCCTCATACGCTGCACGAACTGAAGAAGAATATTTTGCTAATATTAATTACAGCAAAAATATTGAAACGATTTTGCCAACTTGTGAGTTGTTGATCAACTTTCGCCTCAATGGACTGCTAGCAAAAAAACCTTGCTATATTTATGCTGAAAAAATGGATTTCAAAGGACTTATTGTATGTTTTCACCTATATTTCTTATTTTTCAAATATGCTTACCCAAAATCCATTAGCAATTAAGAATCACAGAGAAAAACGATCAACGGCGCATGTACATCACCACTGTGGACACAAATTCTTTTCAAGCATTAAAGCTGGATCAGTCTCTGCATGTGACTTTTGGAGGTTTCATCGAAAATCTTATTAAAATTCTGCAGGACTGCCAGGCTGGAAAACTAGAGATCAATTTGGTGCAACTGCAGCAGCATACATCAGCAGGTCCGACGGAATTGGTGGACACCGGTGGTGGTGAAGAATTTCAGTTGCAGTTTTACGAGAGGCGCACATTCAAAAATTTAATACATCTGTGTCTGCCGATGCGTATGGCTCCACTTAACGTCGTACTATTTTATATGAATAGTATTATTGATGCAATGCAGGTAAGAATCAACATTTTTTAGCGCAATAAACCTGTATCGAATTTTTAAATCCTAGAAACAAAATTCTGGGTTAGAGCATTCTATGCAAGCTTTACAACATGAATTGCATGCACAATCTCGGCAGGTTGAACAATATGAAGTTGAAAATACAAAACTACGTGAAAATCTACTTGAGAATACAAAAGCACTTACTCTCCGTCATAACGAAGAAAAGCAACAAATGCAAGATAGTCTGAAAAAAGCATCAGAGCAACGACACAACGACAACGAACGAAATCGTAAAACCATAAATGCGCTGCAGTTGCAGTTGGATCAGTGTGTGGCGGAAAAGGCAAATGCCTTGGCTGAAAAATGGTAGTATAATAATTAGTTGCATGTAAGTAAATGGAAATAAATGTTTTCTTTCTTTACATTAGTCAAGAGCAAAAGCGAAATGACACTTTGAATGCCGAAATCCGTACCTTAAAAGGACACATTGGCACTATGAATGAGCAAAACGAAAAGCTACATGCAGAAATTGCATCATTAAAAAATCTGGAGCGCAAAAACGATATGCATTTAACTGATACACGTAAACATATTGTCGAACTGCAAGAAAAGCTTAAGAAACGTGACAAAACAGAGGTAAATATTGCCAAAAAAAACTATGTAATCAAAGTATTTTGTCACTTCAGCTATGAGGTAAGCTATAGCATTTTAATTTCACAGATCCTAAACCGCTACTTGTCTATATTTAAGTTTATTCCTTCATCATAGAAAACATTTATATATATCATGTATCTATTTTTTTCTGTATTTTTAGGCTGATTTACTTGCCGAACTTGAAGCCGAAAGGAAAATCACCCAAACAAAACGTCAAGCTCTCGAAATGACAACTGAAGAGATTTCCAAGGCCAATGAAATCATAATGAAACAATCACAAGAATTATTCAAATTAAAAAAGACCATTAGTTGGCGAACCGAAGTAGCTCTGCATCAAGAAAAAGTCATTAAAGAAAAAGAATTGCAGTTGGAATTACGACAGCAACAAGCCAATGGTTTACAACAAACTGTCGATAGCTTGAGGCTAGAATTACCACAACAGATTGAGTCAATGCGCAAGTTTGCCAATTCAATAGAGTCCAAATATGCAGCACGTGAGTTTTAGGATCAATTTTACTGTAGTTGCAAATTTATAATTTTTTTTTTTTAGAAATAAAAGCTCTTAAGCAACGTCTGTCAACGAGTGGCAAGGAAAACAATCCAATTCACAGTGCTGCAACAGCATATTCAAGTCGGATACGTAAATGAATTGAAATGTGAGAAAAGACTGTAATCTTGTCAACTAATCCCAACGATTTACATTTAATTATTTTAGTTCATTTATAAAAATCATAAATCTAGTTTAAATTAAAACTTAGTACATAATTAAAGGCAAAACGAATGTTCTCAAAATATTAATCTGCGTCGCGAACGTCTTCGTCACCATTCATCGCTTTTGCTGTGCCTACATTGACCACTTGAAAAATATCATCCTGATTTTTTTTAAGACGCTCACGTATTAATTCTGCGATAGCTTTTTGTGTTCGACGCTCCAGTTTCTCAAATTTTTTTGCCACATCACGTTTTAGATCCCAATCTGCTTTACGGGGCGCTAAATTTGCTATATCTATTTCATCAATTATGATAGGCGTCTTGAGCAGTTCTAATTGGTCTGACACTTCGGCCTCAATTTCGCCTGTTGGCTCCTGTTCCAAAACTTCTCCGATTGTTGTTTCATTTTGTGGTTTGTAGCTACGAAAAATTGGTCTGAAAACACATATATAAATGTTAATTAATCACACTTGATTTAAATATGTAAGTAATTTAAATTTTTTAAATAGTAAATTAGGCAAATGCGCAGTTATGTCAGGACATTAAAGTCATCATAGAATAAAATTCATTCATGAATTTAATACAAGCCACTTTTCTACAGCCGCAATTCGGCCTATAACAAAATAAAAAAAAGACATGTGCATTCCACACGCGGTAGAAATGAAACTGTGAAACAATGAGACGAAAATGTTTTATTAAAACGATAAAAGTTGACGGAATCTACTAATTTTACTAACATTTGAGTCGTTTGTTTCCAAAACTCGACCTGAACGAATTTTTTATGAAATTGAGTTATCTTCAATTTCTTTATGTAATCACCACAGGTTGCAGGTCTTTTAGTTCCACACTCAGAAAAAATGTAAATTAAATATACATTTTTTGAGGCATTCGATGAAATGTTTCGTAGTTTGTTGCTGCAATTATCCAGCTCACTTATTGGACATTCACGTAGTCATTTTTACGCCCAACATTAGATAAATTTCATTGATGAATAACAAAAGCAATCTTCAAATTGCAACATTGTGGGATACAATGCCAATTTGTGGGATATATTTTTCGACACTTAAAACTAAAATAAAAATATGACATAATTTTACTTTAGGGGCGATACTCCAACATTTTTTTTTTCTTAGAAACATGGAGTTTTACCCCCTAAAATCGAATCTTATGGCTTCCGAGATAAAATGATATAAAAATTTATTTATTTATTTTTTATTTTGTGTATACGTGTTTTGAGTTATTCTTATGTAAAATCACTGTGGCTGGTAAGTGTTGGTTTTATTATAGACTGATCCACGGTCGAAGACCGCCGCGAAGCCAGTAATGGAAGTTTTAAATCCTGAGCTGCGGCCGCAGGCCGCTCACTACCCTAATTTTTATGTATAATTACTTTATTTTTATGTAATTACTAATTTTTATGTATAATTACTGTGGCTTGCGATGCCTGTGTTGGACATATATAAAAAATAAATAAAAAATTTTTACACATGAAATTTTCAACTTTGACCAATTTAATCTCGGAAGCCATGAGATTTTTTTTTTTAGATTCGGTTTTAGGGGTTAAAACTCTGTTTCTAAAAAAAAAATTTTTGGAGTATCGCCTCTAAAGTAAAAATGTTCCAACAATATATTTACTTCATTACTGAAATTGAAACCAAACCTTGGAAGGTGTTCCCCGTTACTGGAGTTCGTTTTGTCCGATTTTTCTGCTTGTTCTCGTAGTTTTTTAAGTCTTTCTTTACGTTTTAAAGATTCTTCAGTTAATTTTCCCAGCTTTTCTTCACTTTGATTCATGTTATTGTATATAAATCAAATTAAAAGTTTTCATATATTCCCAAATGCAGTAGTTAACAAAATTTAACAGATCTAGTGGTCTTGTTTGACAGATGTGATATTGGTGCTGCCACACTCTAGGTCTGTTCCATAAGGAACTAAACAGAATTGGGACGTGCAATATCGTCCAGATTTTTCCTATATCTACGTTTGTAGTGAGTAAAAAATTAACACTAGCAAAATTTATCGCATCGTCATAAGCACTTTATAATTTTTCAAATTTTTTAAATGCATGATTATTATTCAACCATGGTTAAACGTAGATCGAACTTAAATGGCGTTTAGTTCAACGAGGCTCAAACATGTTTGTGATGGACAAGCTATGAACAATAAACACATCTGCATCTATGTACAATTTGACAGTTGAGGCTTTTGTTATTCTTCATTTCGTTTGTTTACGAATTGCGCGGTGGTTTTTTTTCTAATTGAGTTTATCGTTTTCTTGCAAAAGACATTTGTGAGGAAAATTTGCTCAAGACGCTCGTATATTTCATGCGCAAATACGGAAATTCTATTTTTGCAATTTGTTTTACAATTTTAAATGATAACAAATGTTGGGAAAAATACTTTGTGTGTTCTTGGCAGTATCCATTTTTGGATTCGAAGTGACAGAATGTAATAATGATGAAGATACTTGGGTAGAACCTAATGCATGGAGTCGCGAATCGCCTGGTTGGAAACTGGGTTGGAAAGATATCGACAGTTGCCCGGTTTGCAGTGAATCGGCAACAAACACAGAAGACGGTGTTGCATTGCTTTACTATAAAAAACTTATAGCAATTTTATTTAAGCGCGAAAAACTACAGGTAAGTCTTGCAATAAAAAATTTTACGTAAGTGCAATAGACCAATTTCTGATGACATCATACGGCAAAATCGTGTTTCAATTGTGCACAGTGTGCGGTATCATACAAATGTTTCTGAAAATTAATCAAATGTGCCAGAAAGTTTGATTTCATTATATCCGCCTTAGCAGCGGAATTTATAAACGACGATTATTAATTCTGTTGCTATGTGGCTAACACTAAACTAAAAAGTTTTATATCTCTCTTAAGTTTTGAGATACATATGCTGCAAGATTAAATTTTCTTTAAGTTTTTATGTTCATTAGATTTTGATATATACAACTACTATATGACACGATAATTAAGGGTCAGTATTATTGTGCGAACTAAATATCTGCAGTAACACGCAAACAGAAATACAAACATATGCACGTTAGTTCAAAATAACTCAATAATAATATGTATGTACATTAGACCTGTCCAGAAATTTACGAAATAAGAGTTTTTTAATGCGCTGAAAGCTTTCCTGTAAGCTCTATGCATTTAAATAAGATTTGCAAAAAAAAAGTTGAAAAATATTTGTCTTAGATATTGCGCTTTTCGCCGGAAGGTCGAATTCGAGTGTTAATCTGAATTTTAAAAGGTTCTCTCAGAAACACATAAATAACTTTTATTTTAGAAAATATTGAAAAATATTTGCTTTGTATAGTGACCTTTTGAAACGTTTTTAAATTTGACCTTCAGCCCGCCAAAATTTATACCTAATATTGCAAAATAATAATTCCTAAGTTTAGTTTGATTAACCAGTTTTTAAAGTTAGAAACTTATAAAATTGTTTCTGTTTTTTTTTACATCACTTGAAATATGCAATTTAAATTTTTTTTCTGAAATTCCAACTTTAAATATTTCCGAGAAAAATTTTTTAAATAACTTTTTTATCGAATAAACATTATTTTTGTGTGTAAAACTTATGACTAACAAAAGGTATAAAATTAGTAAAATCATACAATAGTAGATAACTTTGAACAACTGTATCTCAGCCAATTTTTATCAAAAGAACTTTTGTGGATCACCACGTCATCTTTCTTTTTTGTGAACCAATGATTATACCCAAATCACTCAGATAAAATTTATACACAAACATTTAAAAAAAATGCAAAATATATAAATATTTTTTTTATTTTTTTAAATAGTTTTTTTTTAACTTATTTTGTTGAAAAAATAAGTTTTTTGACTTTATAAAGTGCCATTTTGATAGGAAATCTGATTCTCTACAGAAAGTTATACGATGTGTAGACAGTAAAAATGTATAGTTTTTGATTTATAGTTAAAAAAATGGACAAATTTGCACCGTTCTCAAAAGTCCAAGCCAAAGTTTTAGCGCACTTTTGGATCTATCATTTATAGGGTACAATTGAACATATAAGACAATAAAATACCTTTAAAGAATTGGTTCCTTATTCAAATACATAATCAATAGCCTATTAGCAGGGTAAGTAAAAATAAAATCAAAAATATGGAACACCAACAATTTGTAAATTTTCTTTTGAATAAAGCAATTTAAAGACGGTCAAATATTTTATTTTTCTCGGAATTATTAAAGTTAAAGTTGGAATTTACTATTAAACTAACTTTTACAGTTAAAATTTCATAATCAAACACAAAACTAGATGTGTTAAATTGCGCCTAAGCTGTTAATGAAATGCAATTTTTTATAACCATTTAATATACGTTATTTAATTTCATTAGCTATTAAATTATCTATTTTAAAAATCGTTGTATTGTATATGAAGTAGAATTCAAAAAAAAAATTTTGATTGTTTTTCGGAATCGGACACCATTTTAAATAAAAAACTTGCATATTCGGACGACACATTTTTACTGTAAACTACGCTTGTTGGTTGAATAATTGATAAAATAATAAACCTTGACCAATATACTATACATACATATATAATTGTAATTTGTTACATGATACTTTTTAAATATTTATTTAAAAATTTTAATTTATTTTTGTAAACTATTGATTCACCATGCGCCTTATTTATTGTGAAGTTTTATTAACCTTAGCTATTTTATGCTGTTATTGATTTAATTTGTTGCTTTTTACCTCATTTTATATATTCCAAATATAGTACAACGAGGTCGGTACAGTCTATCAACGTACAGTGCTTTTCTCAATACTTCCTGCTCAGTTAGACAAGCTGGAAAAACTTAATGATCCACGTGATTTGGATAGCGTACTAACGGAAATAATAGCGACTGCGCGCACGTTTAATGTTTCAAGCAATAATAAAAGCATGGGATTCACTGCATTAATTTTAGATATTATAAAGGATGTCGGTCATTTACTTAAAATTTCTATCGAAACTATCAAGGATCTTATATATTTGTTAAAAATCTCTGAGGTAAGTGAATTTGTTAGAATTTTTTTAAAAAAATATTTATTATACTCGTATTTTTCGCTGTTGCTGAAGCTGGTGTCAAAATTGTACTACGTCGAAAAAATTTAAAAATTGACTGTTGAAAACTTTTTCCACAGTTCCTCTCTTTAAAGGTTATTTAAAAATAGTACCGGCTTTAAAGAGGTCGGAGTACATTCACATTAGCCTAGGTGGAGACATTGATTTCGTCATACATTACACAACCGATTGGCCATCTTAGAGAGCTTTTTCCGTTAATACCTAATCGCTCCAGTGCCACATATTCACTGGGCAACGTCTGTAAAATTTATACAGGGTGATTACTAGAAGACAATGATATCTTACAGGTATATCGGCGTCCAAAAAAAAAAAAAAAGGCATCAACTTTTTCAAAAATATTGCCGGTACTTTCAATGAGTTTCACTCATTTCTGGATATCATACGTTTCCATTTTAATTTCCAAGATTATCTATAATCACCAAAATAAAAAAATATAAAAAGATTGATGAAAAACAACCTATGACCTTTTCAAAACTTTCAGTTTATCAGTGACCACCTTGTGTTAAGGCCTTGCAACTGTCGAAAACTCACTTGGTAGAAAGATCAGATTCCATTCCCACCCAGAATAACGTGAGATCCCAAGTCGGGGACAGTTAGGTCCTCCTAGCTCCTGCACTTTTTCTCATAAATCTCAACGCTTCAAAATTACTCAAACGCGACGTACGTTACACAACCGACAGACGAACTAAAACGAAGTGTCCAAAACTACATACTTGAGGAGAACGAGCTCCACGCGCCAAATCTCAGCAAATACTGGTAGGCAAGCAGAGCGATAGAACGAAAATATTAACTAGAGTTCAGAATTTTTTAATTTTCTTAACTCTCGGATAAAATTTATAACGTTGCGAGAATGTTGCATAAATAAAAAAATGTTAGGAGGGCTGACGATTGTCATAAATACAATAACAATTAAATTTTCCAATGGTAATATCAAAAGTTCTTTTAGACGCAGGCAAATTGTAATCTGACTCTGGACCTAGAATATATATGTTCTTTGTCCAAGCTTCATACCCACAAGCCCGGGAGGTAACAAAACTCATGCGGGAACACAACATCCAGGCAAGCAAACGAATAAACTTTCTAGCTTAGCTCTCCTATAAGGATCTACGTTAAAAACTAAAACGTTTAATATCTCAAAATCAGTGAAGTAAGGGTTGTTAAAATTTTAATACTCTTCAAGTTTGAAAAACATGTCGACAAGTGTGTTGTTGTTGTTTGTTTTTTAATAAATAGTTTTTCATTTTAGGTTCGTTTTACATTACTTATACTGTCAGCAATTCTCATTTGTTGGTTTGTGCATCATCGATATCACTTTGGATATGTAAGCATCATAGTAGTTGGCGTCTTCTTTATTGGATACTTCGTAACATACTTGGAATGCAATCGGGTATGGATTATTTATTATTTTAGAAATCTTTTGCTATCAGCTGATGCATATTTTATTTTTATTTATCTTACTTACATACACCGAAGTTAGGCGCTGGCATACTACATCGGAGTAGATTTTTAGTTTTCTGAATTCGATTACTTCGGGGAAGTTGTTCGATCTTCTTACAACGAATCAGTTGGCATAAAAATGTTATTCACGTATTTTTCTTTTTCATGTTGATATTTTATCTTAAATATTAAAAAAACGGCGACAAATGATACTATAATATTATTCAAAAGCGTCAAAGAAGGGATAAAATCTCTATTTAATTTTAGTAAAATTAATTTAAAATTACTTTTATTAAAATTACATAGTATTATTTGATAATTTTAAAATCTATCAAATATTTGCCTCTTAGTTACATTCAATATATTCATATTGCAGTATTAACGGCTTTTTAAAATTATTTTTATGAAGTATTGCGAACTGCAAATTTCAATGTGTACTATCGAACTTTAATGCTTCCTAAACTTACACTGAAACTTCACTTTCATACAAAAGAGTGAACACCCCTAATATATTTATGTACATTTATGTGAATTGCAAAACTACTACATAATTGATTTTTTTCAATTGTTTTGAATTAATAAAATTTGAGATCTTGACGAAGTGAGTCGATCTTGTGTGTTGAAAAAGTATTTGTTTCCAAATTTTAATTTTATTAAGACTTCTACAACTGCTAAAATTTTTCTTGGTAATCAATAGTTTTTGAATGCATATGAATTTGGTGCAATTACTTGGAGCAAATATCTATTTTTTAGAATCATATTTAAGAACATATAGTACGTATAGTAATGAAAGCAACTCGTATAATAACTTAAAGAACCCAAGCGAATCAAAACTTGAAATTTATTTTGTGTTTTTTTTTTTTTTTGCTCTGCAGAAACTGGAAATAGATGAAATGCTTGAGTTTATTAATGATGGCGAATCGGAAGTGGGCTGGTTTTCATCAGCGATGAAATTCTTCAGAAAACCAAATAAAAATCAAGATCAAATTGATAAACTAAAGTTTGTAATAAATATTATGTCCTACCACTTAGACTCATTTTATATGATTCTTTTTTTTAGAAAATCCAAACAATTAAATTTACTCTTTTGTCGGCCGGATCATGTTTTTATTATGTATACCAATGATTTGTTCTTAAAGCAACTAGAATTTCTTATTGAAAAGTGTTCCACTATGGTTTCCCAATTTACAAGTAAAAACATGAAATTTAAATAAGATTAGATTATTTAAAAATTATATTTTTTAGGTAATCTTTCTTTTCCATACAATTTGTTGGCACCTATTATGCTCTTCGTGTTGATTGGCTATGTGTTGAAGCTAACATACAAGTACATTCTTAGTCCAAGAGCATGGGCAAGCTTATGGCATCACAGGAAAGAACATCCTCATACCCAACCACATCCACAAGTGAGCACAGCAACCTCTGGTGTATTATCTATAACTGAGGATCGAATATCAGGCGAAAACTTAAAATTATTACTAAGTTTTATGAAACGACCTGACATTGCACTCACTGGTGAAAACATCGATTCGCAATCTGTAACTGGCATTAAAGGAGTGTTAGAGAATATTAATCCAAATTCCAAATCGAATTCACCAGATGTTTTGTTGTCTGAAAAACACGATGAAGATGAAAGTGCATACAAAAGTAAAGCTATAAAAAGTAGAGAATGTATGGATAAGTCAAAAGAATAATTCAAACTGTTGCTAATATGTACATGTTTTAAAGTCAGTAAGCTTTTAATTATTTATTTTTAATTTATTGTTATTTTTATACAATGTAAAAACTTTAACCAGATTTAAAGATTATTGTACATACATAAATAAGAGTTATTATGTGATTTGAAAAAAGAAATAAAATATATTTTGTTAATAAAAATATTTTGTCACTTTAAATTTTTACCTGCATTGAAAAGGTGCGTTAGTTTTATGAGCTAAAGATTAAAAAAGTAGTTAAAAAAAGGCATATAAATTTGAATTCAATGACTTAAAGGATTTTTATTTCAACTTTATTTGAATGCATGTATATTATTTAATGTTTTGTATATATATTTTTATATGTATGTAAATTATGTATCTATATATTATATACTTTAACAATAATTATTATTGATTATTTAATAGCTTAGATATTTTGGTAAAAAAAAATATTTGAAATTATTCATCATGCTTGCAAATGCAATGCAAATATTTAGGTTTAATTGATTCTATTTAATTTTTAAACTCTAAATTATATCTTTATTAATATATATTACACTTTGTTACATAAATTGTATTTTCCCATTTTTTTTAGTTGGAAATTATTTAGCCTTATCATTATCAAACTTTTCTTGGGAGTTTTTTGCTTGATCTTTCGTACCACCTCTATACTTTATTAATGGATAGACCTAAAACATTGGTGAAAATTCCAAAGAAAAATTCAGTTGATAAGGCAGATTGTATTTCGTTCTATTGTAGGTAATTTATTGCATATTTAAAATTAAGCATTTATAATTTATTTTGTTCCTGTAATAACAAGTAAACGCTCTTCTTAATAGATAAGTGAACTAAATGTGTATATTTGTTTTTCGTTGTATTTCCAAATATGTAATTATATATCTGTGACTATTATATGAAAGTGTTATGGGACTTTTTACTATACGGTTTTAGCTTAGCAAATTAGCCAGTATGTGTTTCTTTTTCTTTCTAACTACAAAGGCAATAATTCTATAAACTTAATTTGGAGGCTCTTTTTTCTAACCAAAATTATCAATCGATGCCCTAATTCACAGATGTGTAAGTGACAACCGTCTCAATCGGCATGGCTTTATATCCAGTTATCTATTTTTCACTTAACTATCTATTCGATTGCATAACTCATCAGACTTTATATTGTTACATAACCCCAATTTCCCAAAAAATCACTTATCACACCTGCGTATCAGGGTATCAATATACATAAAAAACTGTTTTTAGTTGTAGTTTTATATTTAAGTAAGTGTTTTTGCAGAACCAACCTTCAATTTCATAAAATTGAATTGGCTTTAAATATTTAAAAAGTTACTGATTTTAATATCATGATAAGCCCCACATTTTACGAAGCATTTATTTTACTAAACAAAGACATATTTATCCACACCATATAGGGTTTGGCTACTAATTCAAAATTGTTGTTACCACACACAAGAAGGCGCAGATGTTAGATACATTTTTGAATAAATTTTACTTATTTTTTTTAAAAACTTTAAGAGCTATTATGTAGTTGTTTTTTTTATTTGATTTTGTGGCTTATCAAGTTTTTAAAATAAGCTGCATAATTTTCATAAGAAATTATTAAAAGGTGATGACTCCAAAAAGTTGGCACCTCAAAAATATTTATTTTTTATAAAATTAAATCTTGCGTCTAATTGATCATTGGGGCTCGTTAATTGATCTTTAATTAAGTGATTTGAAAATATGCTTGAATCATGATTAATTCAGTTTATATGGTCTGTCAAAAAGACAAAAATTGGTACAAGACAAAAAAACAATTCTTGAAAGACCGTCTTTTAAAAACAATTTAGGAAAGACTTAAGAACGTTTGGATGCTTTTTAAAAACTTTGCCGAAAAAAGCATATACATATCTTTAGTACAGTTTACCTCTCCGGAAATTTTAAAATAGACTAACAAATTTCTATAGGTGGCTATTTTGTGTTTAAATGCTTTAAATAAAATCTAAAAAAATTATAGTATAATATTGACCTTAGGCTTGTTTCTACCAGCTTTTAGGATCAACGTTCTTATCTGATATTAATGTGTATTTTAGTGGTAAAGTAGAAATAATAACTAAAATTACTGATATCTGTTAATATCTTTGTTTAATTTTCAATTAATTTTTCTATGGAAAACGACACAGCAAAGTTAAAAATTAATAATAATTAAGAATTAAAATGCAAAGAAACCTATTGCTTTGTTGTATCGTGCTGCTAAATCTTTCGCCGACTATAGTAGTGGAAACAATTGAACTGATCGAAGCCTTCTTTTATTCAAGCCATGACACTTGGCAGCCATGTGTATTTAACGACGGTTCAAGCTCTTTCGAAAACTCCTTACATAAATCCGAGAACTACATAAGCTTGCGAACATCAAACGAATGGATGCTTCAGCTAAGAGCCGCCAGGATCGAGAACCTTCGTTCGGGCTTCAAAATTGGAAAAAAACATTCCCGGAATAGAGAAAGATGGAATGGATTGGCAGCTGCATTAAGTAGGGTGTAATTAAATCATCTGACTTAATGAAAATTTGCTGCCACTGATCAATTAACCACTCAATAAGATGCATTATTCTTTATATTATATTATATATTATTTTCGAGATATTTGCTCCGTGAGCTTAAAAACGAATTTTATTATAACAAATTGAACACTATCCCTATATTTTTAGCACGATACCTTCAGAGCGTTATTAAAGATTTCTTAAATTGGGAGCAAAGGAGTAAGACATCTGACATGAGTAAATATGTACTACCAAACCTTTCGTATGTTATACTACGGTTTCGAATGGAGGACTTAAATCAAAGAAATGGCAACATCTTTTTTTATTTTGGAAATATAAGGAATAACGTACAGATCGATCAAATTTAAAATCTTATCAATATCTTGGCACGTTTTTTAAAAATACGAATATGTGTGAACGTAAATTTTAAATTTATAATTTTTTTTTTTTGTCATTTTCCATGTAGCTTTTGAAACTAAATCCGCAATAATTTTTTTGAGATAAATGGAATTAATTGTGTCAAAAACACTGATTCTGGCCATTTTTGTGCACTTATTCCAAGAACTCCAATTGCTTTGGATCATTTCTGAGTACAGAAAAATGAAGAAAAAACTTTTTCTGATTGGTTGGACTTAAATGTTAAAAAGAATTTAAAAAAAAACAAAAAGTTAGTATTTCGGTTTTTCTAACTCTCCTTTAGAAACGAAATATCCCATATATTATTTAATGTCAAGTATTAAATACAATTACATACATAAAAGCATTTTATTCTGCGCAAATTATACCAAGGTTATATATCTTATGCACAAATTGGTCCACTTCTGAAATTGATATTTCACAATTATAGTAAAATGAGCAACAACTTATAATAAGAATTAAAGTCTGCATTGTAATATCTGCAGTAATTTAAAATACTAAAGACACGGTATCAGATGTACGTTATAATACTTATTTTAAATATATAGCCTTCTTAAAGCAAAAATAAAAATAATGCTGATCGGAAAAGTTTTTTGCATTTCTATTATTAAGGAATTATTACCCAGAAGTCAATTGAAATTGAACAAGGTCTTCCTCGGAGAAGGCATGCTAGCACTGCTGCAATTGTATGAGGCCTTCTCAAAAGTAAATTTTCATGCAAATAAAAATATGTATACTCATGAAATGTTATTATGCCTTCCCACAGCAGGCGTGCTATCAGACAAGAAAATGCTTAACGCAATATTTTTTTTCTGGAATACCTAAGGGTTTAAAGACTCTCCTATTGAGAAAATCTTTGCAGTTAGTCTTTTAAAAAACGAAGAAGAGCCAATGCCAACAATATGTATCTCATTTCAAAGGTATGGCTGAGTTCTTAAGCAACACCGAACAAAGCAGACTTACGGTAATTTAATATTAGAAGGCAAAGAAGAGGACTCCATTTGCTTTTGTTGTGCTATATTTAAACTTCCCTAGCACTTCGGAACTTTTAGGATATCACAATGCTAGTCTTGTGAATTAAAATTAAAAAAAATAATACGCAACTGAAATTGTTATCACTTAAGGGTACAATATCTCGATGTCTTGAAGATATGCAGTAATTCGGAGTGATATTCAGCACACCCAAAACCATGAAAATTAATTCCTTATCATTAAATAGACTGCATCATGTTTCTGTTATAATATTGGTATTGTGGTCTTCATTATACTCATGGTTGGCTCTATCTTACAATATAGCAAATTCAATCAGTGCACGAGTGACAGCAATGTTTTTTGGAACGAAAGCACTCCAAGGGCGCCCTTCGCTGGAGCTATTAGTGATGTTGCCACAATAAGCTATAAATTATGCTATTAAATTTTAATCATCAAAAGCTCATCGAACATACTGAAAATTCTACAAACTTCCAGAGATATTTACATTTTACATCAACTGGTTGGAACTAATCGACATGAAAACTTTCTGTATCAGTCAATTTGATAGGTTTAATGAAAGCAGAGATACCTAATTTATTGGATAACTTTTCTCAATTTGTTTTGTATTCATATACTCTAAAAGCATTATATAAAGAAAGAAATAAAGAAAATATTTAATTTGCTTCGACTTTTCACAGATCGTAATATAACGTTGCACTAAACTACTGATATCGTGTCTCAAGTAGGTATCATTCAATTCGCTTATACATACATATGTAAGTTAACAAGTTATGGGAAAAAGTGATTATTAATATCTTTGAATTGGTTACATTTCGAATGCAACCATTCGGTTTTAATTTTATGTAAACATTGTTACAAAGTAAACAACTCTTAATAAATATAATTTAAACAATTTTAATTTTCTTTTTAGATTTTTCATTTTAATTCTGTACTTCGATGTTTTGGTTAAATGGAGTTTTATTTCAAATAATGATTTATTTTATTAATTCAAAAAATTTTTTTTTCTTTATATTTTTAATGATTAAAGCTTCGTGTAATTAATGTAATGCAATAATGAATTATAAATATAAACAATTAACATTATTTAAACTACCTTTGATTTAAATTTAAAATGACAAAAACCAAATCTAATAGAGATTTGCTTAACAATTACGCTACTCTATTGTGTAAGTGTATTAATCAAATTTTTATTTTAAATACGTTATTTTACTTAAAAATATTTTTCAGCAAATTATTTAGATATTATTGATAATATTTACAGATTATTTGTAGCAACTACATTTATATGCTGAACGAAGTAAAGCGTTTTTTTATAATTAACATTATTTGTTTTTCCAAAATATATGTATTTTCTCAACAAGCAAGCGGAGCATTCCTTTCAAAATAATCAATAAACTTAAGATAACAATAACATGAGTATTTAGAGATTTAGAAATTTGCTTCTATTACACAAAAAAATTGCAAAACATAGAGATTTATCAAATTAAACGAAAGCATACTTTGGATAATTTTGTTTCAGTTTCTACACGTTTTCAATTATGTTTACGTAAAACTTTTATGATCCCTTGGGAAATTCGTGAAAATGACATTGACCAATTGTATCGATTTCCATTATTTCAAGGGCACTAACTGCTCCAGGTTAGTTATTAAATGTTGTTTTAGTATATGTAGACAGTAGACGAAATAACAGCAATAGTTCAGTGCACATATTGTTATAGTGCAAATTAATACAAAGTTAAAACTCGATGGCAATCTTAGATTTAATACCTCGAAGAAAAATCCGATATGGTGCTTGTGACCGAGTTACGTCGATTTTAAATTTCTCATTTTTTGATTTTTTTTTAGTTCCATGTAGGAGCGTCACTTCACCAAAACCTTGGGGGGGGGGGCGCAAGAATTATAATTCCACCACTATTACATGGTTTTATTGAGTTGTTGTATTGAATAATACCTAGTATCAGATCCTTGGGGGGGGGGGCAATGCCCTCCCCAGCCCTACCGAATTGAAGCCACTGGTTCCATGCTAGAAGATTTGGCTGAGTTATGTTACTTTGAAATACACTAACTTAAAAGCAACATGAGGCCAAGTGCATTTTTCATACTTTTGGAAAAACAACGAAAAACTTTCGAGTTTCATCTTGGCCGGTTTTGATATCAATGTATTGAACTTGGCCGGTTTTGATTTTAAGGCGTTGGACTTGAGTGTTTTTTAATACAATTCGATTGAAATAATACGCACGGTGGACCTTTCTGTGGAATTACCATATATTGGTTCGGAACTTAATTTCGAAAGAATTTCAATTGTGAAAAAATTTTAGCTCAGTTGAACAAAAAGTTGAAGCAAGTTCATGGCCGGTTTTGAAAGCAAGTTCATGGACTTGGCCGGTTTTGAAAGCAAGTTCTTAGACTTGGTCGGTTTTTAAATCCATGCATCAAAATAAATTTAAAAAATTTTATGTATCTCTCAAAATTTTTTTTTTTTTAATCTAAAAACATAGAAGAACGATAAAGCATGGTCCAAAATTTGATATATGAGAATATCTTAACATTTTATTTTTTTGAACTTTGAACTCTATAACTTTGAATAAAATAAAAGTTAACACACTCTTCCTGCAACATGATCATCTAGTCTTGCTAGCTGTATTTTTCTACAATTTACATTTGATTCGATTTTTTTTTCTTCACCTGAAAATGACGTGGAGATTATGGTTATTGTTGCTTCAACCTGAGTCAGCCACTCACTTTTCTATTCAATAAATCAATTTGTGATAAATATGTATGTACTTTTTTTTCTTTTTGATTTGGGGCGTAGTTTGTGATGCAGAATTTTTAAGGTTTTTCTATGCCTTGGATATGTTAAGCTCCCACTAAAAAGTATACAGAGTCAGTAGTTACTTTGAGTTAGGATGGATCAAAGCTAATGCCCTTGAAATTAAACAAATTGAAATTACATTGGTAGTTTCTGAGCGCTTTTTATAGCATTATAAAATATTATTAACTAATTAGTTATTAAATATTTAATTATATTTAAGACTTTTCCAATATAAAAGGATTTATATTACAATATAAAAGGAATAAAAATTCTTCATATTTGTTATTTGTGACAGTGTCCATGAGAGGGGCTCATATATGAAATTATGGGCAGTAAAACAATAGAATAGAGGATTCATCGAAAATTTAATTGCTTAGAGCATATTAAATGTACAGAGCTAAAGTTCTTAATTTAGAGCAAATTATGCACAAAGTTTCTATTCACTATGAAATGAAAATTATATTATCTTATATGTAGGTTTAGAGTCCTAAGAAAATATGGAAAAAAGGAATAATTCGACACAAAACCTTGTTTTTGTTGTTGTTGATAAATGGTTTTTTTATACCTCACTAAGAAACCTTTAAATTATCCACATTACAATTCACTTAATAAAAAAACCGATTTTGAGATATTTTTTAGGGGTGATGCAAGCCTTTCTCAATGGAGATCAATTAAGGTCATGCTAGTGGGCAAAAATAAGCCATATAAAACAAATTAAAAAAAACTTCTAACTTGAATTATTCTTTCTAAAAATTACTTGTCGTCTGTCTGACCTATAAAACTTCGAATGCTCTAATTTAGAACGCTATGAGCCCCACCTCAAGGACATTGACCTTGAAAAGCATTTTTCCTTTTTTGTTATACATAGCTGTTAGGTACATTTTAGATGAAAAATTTATTTTTTACGAGTAGTTGAAGTTATTCTTATTATATGTTGCACTTTTTAAGGAGTTCATGCCTCCCTCAGAATTGTATACTTTAATTAAATGTGTTATACATACATACATATTCGTGCTTACCTATAAAAGTTAGTGGTGGACTTGGACAGAACTTGTACGGTCATAGTAAGTCATAAACTTTTGCAATAACAAATTTTTTAGTTAGTACAATTAGGTATTTCGACTATTTTATGTTTTCGTATTTTCACTCATATTCAGAATTCCATTACACTTAATTAATTTTCTATATTTTATACTTCTTCATACAATTACTCGTAAAATTTCGTATTTTAATGACATATGTATGATATTTGATAGATACATGTATTTTTTTTAATAGTTAGTAGGTTGTTTTGTTTGCATGGTACTAAAAGATTTTGTAGTGTCTCTTGCCATAGTATATAAGTAGTTACGTGCTTGCATTTAAAAACATAAGTTGATATGTATACATTTTCATTATAGTTTTGAATAATTTGCAGTTTAAATAAAAATCTTTCAAGCAATTTTATTTTTAATAAATAATTATTAACATAACATAAAACTTGTGTGAAAACATTAATAAAAACAGCCAAATTCTCTTATTAGGATTTATCGCAATGATCTCGCTGGAAAGTATATCGAACAACCATCGTTTTGAAAACATTAATCTACTGAGAAAAGCAATCACGGTTAAAAAACAGAGAGTACATTTGCAATTTGGTTTTAGTTCAAGTAAGATATTGGGCATCAACTGCGCAGGCGTGCCATATTATAAGTTTTCTGACAATCATGATCAACTCTGTCGAGCTAAGCTCGAGGGGAGTGGCAGTTGTGCAAAAATTTGTTATTATTTCCCGGGCATAGCTTCAAGAAGCTTCAACCCTGATCCTAATAATATTACCTGGAGAGAATTTTTTTGCCAAGATTTTAAATGATGCACTCATCATTTAAAATCTTAGCTTGGAACTTTTCTCCAGAAGAACGTAAAAACTATGTAAATAGGTACTCACTCGGATAGTAAATATTTTTTTCCTTGAGCTTTTCGGTTATTTATTAAGTGTCAATTAAGAAACCAAAATTTTTTAAAATCGTTTTTCCTGAAAAATTTTAAATTTTAAAATTAAAAATAAAAAAATATTGTTCAAAAACATACTTATGAAGAGCTGAGATACAAAACCCGCCAAGTCCAAAAAATTAAAATGTGTGATATTGTAGGAGGGGACGGAAAAATTTTTTATCCACAAGCCTACATACTCTAAATTGCTATAAATTGTAAAAAAAAAATTTTCACTTGATAAACTTTTGATTGCAATAATTTCTGATAAATTCTTTTTATCAAAACCCGCCAAGTCCAATTTTTCATTAAAAAAGTTTCGGCTTTCATAAATATAAATTACTATTATTATTTTTCAAAATCCGCCAAGTCCCGAGGTTTCACTTTCAAAACCAGCCAAGTCCACTTTTTCAATTTCGAATCCCGCCAAGTCCACATTTTTTGTTTCATAACCCGCCAAGTCCAAACGTTTTTTTATTGTTTATATCAAAATATGGACTTGGTGGGTTTTGCATCTCAGCTCTTCATATTTGCATAAATATTTAATTTTTATTATAAAATTGGAAAATCATCCAAAAATTTAAATGAATGAATACAAAAAACTTCTGTACTTTTTTTGTCCTACATACATAGATGATGAGATCAGATAATTCAATTTAAATGTGCGTACTATATTTCGATAAACTGCTGATATTTTCAAGATTTACATTATTTTTAGCACATGTCCTGCGGTAGACCTGAAATTGTTTCCGCGTCATTCCGGCTAATCAATGTAGACTTTGGATTTTACGTAGCTTTAAAGAAAAAAGTCTAAAGGTCTGATACCACATGATCTAGGCGGTCACCTAGTTTTATTTCAATCATGTGAATTTTAAATGAATTTGTATATTCAGTAAATTTCTACTTGTTGCGGTGTAAATTTTTCCAAGATAAAATTTCTAACAATACTGAAAATAAGTAACACGACATTTTGACGTGACTTACACGTGATCTGTCTTAAAATTACTACTGAAAAAATGAATCACCCTTTAGGTTCCTTAAGATTCTTACTAGAAACTTTCTATAAACCTATTAAGAAAAAGGCTGTAAGACTTAAAAATTTGAGTATGCAATAGAACTCGGCGCGTTTAAAGACTCAATTCAAATGAACATGTTTTCGCATCTTTGTACATACATATATGGAAATATATGTATATGGATGTAAATAAAAATTATTAGAATTAAACCTTAAATAAAAATTATTAAAATAACACATTGAAAGTGAAAAGTATGCAGAAATTATTGTTTTTTTAACATCAATGGCAACATAAATTTTATTTTAAAGTCCTTTGCTTTTCTGCAGCCCTCAATGCTTTTCATATTTGATTTTTTTTAATTTATGTATTTTTTTCTGATTTTATAGCATATGCATGTATGGTTATTGAAATATGTATATTTTTACGCTTCGCATTTAAGAATGTATTATAATATATAATTCTAAAAATTCGTTTAAGGATTTAATCTGAAATGTTTGAATTGGGAAGAAACTAAACTTAAAACTAACGATTATTATAATAAATGTGCACAAAATTCATTATGCCACATTGAAATCTCAAGTGTTTTGTTATTTAAAAAAATTAATATTATCAAATGTAAAACAAGTACATCTTTAACTAGGTACACAATAATAGAGTATAGTGATTTTCTTTAAATTACATACAACATTGTTAAAACCTAGCAGAGTATAACTGTCAGCCATATTTATATGAGTGCGTTTAGGCACACACACACCTTCATTCACACAATTGTGCTATAAATTATTATTTTACATAACATTACACTTCTCCTTGGCACCACTGGTTCCTTCACCATTTTCGGCTATGGTGCCATTGGTCTCTTTAGTTTTTTTCTCTTTCTTTTGTTTTTTCTGTTTTTTACTATCCAATTGCAAAGAAACAGTTCGAGTTTTCTCCATATTCAAAAGTTCCTATAAAAGATTTCCATAATGCATTTTAAACCATTCCTATTTGATTGAATAGGTTTCACATTACCTGAAATAGCTCTGTTACATTGTGATTTGTCTTTGCCGATGTTTCCATAAATGATATGGTCCATGCTGTAGCTTGCGCCTGTCCTTCAATTTGTGATACTTCACGAAGTTCAGCACTTTCATCGCATTTATTGCCAACGAGCATCACAGGAATATTTGTTATTTCTTGGCCCTACAAAATAAAATTCAAGTAACTAATATAGTAAACGCATATAATGCATTTTTCGAATTAAATTTACCTTCAGTTCTTTTATTATACTCCATATTGGTCGCAATTCTTCTAGGCTCTGCTTTGAACAAACCGAGTACACAAGAATAAAAGCGTGTCCTTTAGTTATGGACAATCTTTGCATAGCTGGAAATTGGTGAGACCCTGTCGTGTCCGTTATTTGCAGTGTACATATATTCTTATTACAACTGATGACCTGTGTTTACAAAAAGAAATTTCTGATAAATCGAGTCTTCATTGAAAGGGGCCACAACTTAATAAAATATAAATTAGTTTAATAATATTTATAAACGGTATAATAAGAGAACTACCAATGCGGTCGTTATGGAATTTAACATCAGAACCTGTGGACGTGGCACCTTCCATACAAACAAAGAACATTAAAAGTTATATTTAGTGTGCTATGAGAGTAATCTTTTTAAAATTTGGTGCTAAGATAACGGTTACTATAACTTTGAAGTTAAATGCACTTCGACGGGATTTCGTTAGTGGGCGTGGCACCTCTCATGTATACTAAAAACCTTTAATGTTTTATTTAGTGTACTATGAGAGTAATTTTCTTTAAAATTGGTGTAGAGGTGTCGATTACTATTAGCTTTGAAATTACATGGATTTCAACGGGATTTTGTAAGAGGGCGTGGCATCTTCCATACATACGAAAAACCAATCCAATCGATAGAGAAAGTCCGAATAATAGTTTTGGACATCACTGAGGGTGGCTCCGATCCCTGGAAAGGACCGTTTTCGACGCATTTTCGCAAAATTTTTTTTGTTCCAATAGTCTTTTAATTACAGTAGTGTAGTGTTAACATTGTAGTGGTAATTTTTAATATTTGACCACTAAGTGCGTCCTGAGCGTTTTGCGGAATTTGTTGCTGTAAGGATATTTTGCTTGTACTTTGGATTATCCTGGAGATAGTCACTCCATAAGTGACAACTCATCCAAAAAACAAGGATAATATCTTTTCAGCAAAAAATTCCGCAAATCGTTCAAGACACACAAAGTGGTTAAATATTAGAAATGACCACTACAATATTAACAGTACAACACTGTAGTTAAAAGTTTATTGGAATAAAAAAAAAGTGTCTCGAAAATAGAACAGCAAAAATACGTTTCATTCGAACATTTGGCAAAATTTAATTAGTAAGAGTGGTACTTCGCATTGTAGCAAAAAATTTATATACTGCCATACATAGAGTGTTTCCCAACGAAATGTAATGAGCAAGTATAAAACTAAAAATTATAAATAAAGCTAGGTATTACACTAAATAAAATACTTTGACTTAATATTATGAGCTCTAAATGCATCAGAATTTTTCTTTTGTTTACCTGCTACTATTAAACCTGTTTGGAGCAAAACAAAAATTTGAATCACCCCAATATACAAACTGTATGCAAATACACTAAACCTATTATGAATGGAATACTGTTTGGTTGTTGCTTTGTGTTACTACAACACTAAATCAGAAAATTCACAACCAAGATTTTTTCTGCGTTAAATAAGTCGCTACAAAATTTCTTTCTTTAAATTAAGGAATCTTTCTGGTTTTGTTTTTGTAATTAATTGTCTCAAAAATTATAGGTCTGATGAATACCAGCGTCAAATAAGCCATCTATGTCAGCTTATATTTTTTACACAAACCTAATAAATTTTAGTTTGCGCTTGCAATTTTTTTGTCTTTTTTACACTAAAAGTACTGAACAGGAAGCTCAGTAAAAAAAAATATTAAATTATGATATGTTCCAAAACGCAAGACATTAAAAATAGTTATTTAAAAGTTTGAAAACGTTATTTTTAGTATTCATATCAGAGCATAGAAATTGATTAAGTATTTTTAGGCGAGCACAAGCTCATATTGTGTTGTAGCTCCCATCATAAGACCTCATCATCAAATTTAACTTGGAGCTATTTTGACATGATTTAAACACACTTCATTTGACAAATCCTTCCCATTCCCATTTATCCCACATCAAAATTATATAATATAAGAGCAACAACGGATGCTTCACATTTTAAATGGTACATGAGTGCATTCATAGATTCACGCATAACAATCAATGCTTACCTGTCGGTACGTATCCTCTATGGTCGGTATGTAGCTCTCACGAAAAGTTCCTTTGATGAAACGCAGCACAAGCGAACTTTTTCCCACGCCTCCAGCGCCGAACACAACGACCCGATAGTCGTTGCTCTGTTCGGGCATTGCGCGGGTAACCTGATTCTTTTGTTCCGTAATTTTGAGGCCTTTATTATTAACAATTATCTGCTTGAATGAAAACCCTTTTTGTTGATGGTGTTTTAATTGTTAACTGATGTTTTTTTTATTTCTTTTTAGTAGTGTGCTTTTGGGCGCACTAAGAATAATTTTCCACCCTTGCTATCACTTTAATTAACTCGTAGTTGTGTTGAGCTTTTAAAAAAATTCGATAATAAATTAAACGCCGAACTGTATGAAAAAATTTTTGTTTTTTGATTTGTTTCAAATTCTTTCTGCATACTATTGAATTGTGTGATTCTTGCTAAGGTAAATTTAAAAATGTAAATAAAAGAAGATAAATATCGCGTAAAGGATGTCCTAGCTGAATGAAAGGATGCTTTACAGATTTTAAGCCGCTTTTGTACACGGCTCTTTCTCTCTCATTCGATTCTCAGTAACGCCAATTTAGTGTAAATGTCAACATGTAGGAGGATACACCTCATGGGACAGCCCGTACTTAACTTTATATAGTACCGTAAAGAGCTTTCACTGTGCCGAAAAATTTATTTATCGTCTTGTAATTTTAATTAAATTTTATATTCCAGAAATAAAAATCGAGGAAAAATATGTTTTTTTTTCCGTATTTGCATTCCCTTTGGTTGATGTCTAGGCTCATGGTCTGTAAGAATCTAATATTTATGACCTGGTACAAGTCGAACTCTAACTCTCTTAGGCTGCTCCATAATGCCAGTCTGGCATGGAGACTAAGAATTCACGTCAAAAATAATGGATTTGATCCACTTTGGTTTTGAATGCCTTATACTATCTTTACCCATAGCTGCGGGAAAAAGAATAATAGAGATTCCATTGAATTGCATATTGTTTGCAAGGTCTTTCTTAGTTCTTTAATTTTTACTAGGAGACTGAATCAATATATGGTTTAAGAGGATCCCACAGGTCAAAATGTGCTATAACTATGAACACATGAAATCTAAAAATCAATGTAAATTTTTTCCCAAAGAAAATTTTAAGGTTGCCTGCATTTCACTGTTCGTCACTATATGTATATGTATTATGACCAATGTTGCACAATGTATTCATTAATTATATCAGATTTTTCACTTTTTTATAAATCTAGCTATATGTACATACAGTCGTGTTCACTAGAACACCCTTATAGTGAGCACCTTGATGTATTGAACACCAAAATTTTTACTTTAACGTGAAAAAGCAGTCCAAATGTCAGTTTCTGAACGTAAGAAGTAAATATCTATTTGCAAATTCTTTCAATAAACATATGTACATTTCTATTTTCCTACAAATTTATTATAATTAACTCATTTAAATACACAAATAAAACGAGTTTTTGAACAAAAAAATTCAACCTTGATATAGTGAACAACCTGGATACTGTGAATAGGCCTTGCAAAAATTAATTCAATACATCCAGACACGACTGTGTGTGACAAAAATTAATGATAGGATTACGAGCCAAACACAGTTGGGACGTGCAATATCGTCCAGATTTTTCCTATACGTTTGTAGTGAGTAAGAAATTGACACTACAAAATTTTTCGCAGAGAAATAGAACCAATTCTATTTTTTTGTGCGATTTGACACAGAAGATAAATCGCACGTCCCAGTTGTGTTTTCAGCTTTAAACCAATAACACTTGTCACTGTACCAACATTTTACGGTCGTTGCCTTTATACTCTGGCAACATTACTTGACTGGACTGTTTGTCTGTGAGCTGTCAGTTGAACTTGAGGGTGGTAGCTGCTTTGGTGGGTGGATGAATGAGTGGGTTGGATAAAAGAGAACTTAGCAAGAGCAGTAGCAGGAGTCGGAAGCAATACTGACTCTGATTAATTGCGCTTTGCGTGAGGATTTTTTCTAAACATAATTTTTTGTGCTTTTGCATTTTAAGTAAATAATATTTGAGGATACACATCTAACCGAACACTTCTGTTTTTAAATGACAATGTTACAGAAAGGAAACAATTAATTTTTGTTTTTATGATTAAATTTTAAACATTGAGCACTTTTAGCAAACTGAATATTGAGAACAAGAAAATAAAAACAAATGAATTTTTCTTTACCAAAAAACCAATTCAGTTTTCATTGAAACACAGTTACTATTAAAATCTTAAGTAAGCTTGATACGCCTAAAAGTTAGCACAATATTCCTTTTTAATCTGATTTCGTAGTTAAAATTCGATGTTTATGTATCGCTTTGGCAACATATTTTATTCGTTTTCACTCGCGTTGATCTTCCGTTAAGTTTATTTAGCACTTAAGTATGGTATTTTTCTCAAGAAATGCGAATCGTTGTTTATTTTAATTTTGAGACGCATCAAAAGATTTTATAATGAAGTTCTTTTCAAAATGCAAAAATTTATTTTCTTCTCAATTAGTAAAAAAGAAACACACACACACACGTATCAGAGAAGGAAAAACAAGCAACGAGCTGCAGTCAGTGTTTGACATATCAATTAGTTTGCTTTTAGGCGCAAGGCATTTGTAAATTTCCTTTTCGTATGCAGAAAGTGTCACATTGTGGGCAGTGCTGCCACTTTGGATAGTTTCTGTAGCAAAATTGCGTAGCAAAACGGTGAGCAGCGTAGCAAAAGTCAATAATTGGCTGAACTATTTATTATTGCAACAGTAAATTAAAGATACATTTTTTTAATAAACTAAAATATCATATTGAACTCATTACAATTCAAATAAAGATAATAAAACATAATAAGTAACAATTTGGTGGCTTTGAGCCATCTTTAAAAATCCGAAAGAATTCATGTGATGTTCTTTCATGATGTAGAACGTGATGCCAAAGTATCAGCAACAAATTCGAAATTTTTTTTTTTTGAATAACCCTAATGTACATACTGTTAGGAAACGAATTCATGAATTTTTTTGACCATCTATTTTAGATGATTTTTTTCAAAATTCAAGGTTAATTTTCTCGCGCGAGCTCTTACAAAATTCACTGTAGCTAATCAATAAAATTTGGTAACATATAGGATGTCGCTTGATTTTTTATCTGCTTATAAAAAATATTTATTTAAGAACAAAAAGCTAAAAAATTAGTCAGTTAAAGTATTGAAATTAATAAAAAAACTATTTATTTTTATAATATACTATCACTTATAACAATTATCTTATAAATAAATATTATATTAACTTCATCTCAGTAATTTTGCAGCTTTAGTTTTGGCACTACATTCATGCTTGTTAATTCTTGAAATAGCAATTTACAAGCATATGGCATTGAAATTTTCGATACGTTTGCCGACGACTGACAATAATGGCACCACGAACAATAAGCCAAACGTCCGCAAGTCTTGCAAACATCTACATCGAATGCATCAGATGATATCATCAAACGCTCCATTATCAACATACTTGCACCATATGAAATCAAACAATCACGTTCCATTTCTCCCAAGCGTAGGCCACCCTCACGGCTGCGACCTTGTGTTGGTTGTCTGGTAAGCACTGCTTTAGGTCCACGGGCACGTGCATGCATTTTGTCCTGCACCATGTGTTTTAATTTTTGATAGTAAACAGGGCCAGAATAAATATACGCTTCTAGTGATTCTCCAGTAATACCAGAATAGAAATAATCTTTTCCCATATAATTGTAACCATGCTTAAAGAGTTCATCTTGAATATCTTTACATTTTGAACCACCAAAAGCTGTACCATAATGAAATTTACCCTCTAAAAGTCCAGCTTTACCACCCAGTAATTCAAGTGTTTTACCAACTGTCATACGCGACGGAAAGCCGTGCGGATTCATTACCATGTCTGGACAAATTCCAAAGTCATTGAATGGTAAGTCTTCCTGATCAACAATTAAACCTGTTACACCTTTTTGTCCATGCCTTGAACTAAATTTGTCACCAATTTCAGGCCGTCGAGTTTGACGTAATAGTATTTTTATGAGAAAATCCTCTTCGCCGTTTGCAGACACCATGACCTTTTCAATATAGCTTGGCTCATGACCTTTGTAGGAGATCGGCACAGCTGTATACGGAATCTGTAAAGATAGTTTGCGACTTCAATGATGTTTTAAAATAAATGAAAAATGCTTGAAGAACATCGAGCTTTCACTGTTCATTACAATAAGCTGAATGCAAAAATACAAATCGTGCTCAGGATTAGTATATAAATTGGTTTTTGAAAAAAAAGTCGATGTTTTTTTATCTATTGTTCCCAAACAACGCAATATCATATGAAACATTTTTAAATCAATGACTTGTACTGGTCCGATTTTATTCATTGTTAATCTTGAAAATACCGAAAGTTTTTTTGTTCAAAATTACCGTATGACGTATAACGTCTTAACACTAAATTTGAGTGCACATTAGATTTTTTTATAACAAAAAAAGAAAAGAAATGTTTTCAGCAGTCTTTGTTACGTGTTTTTTGATTAAATAAATTTAGAGCTAAGAATCTTATTTAAGTCTTATTTAGCGAAAAAAATTTCCCTAAATTTTTAATTAAAAATCATAACACAACTGAGTTGAAAACTAAATATTAAGTTCTTATAGTCTTATACGAGCAAAAATAAGAATAACTATTTTTGATATTAATATATACCTGCGAAGCTTGTCCTGCTTGTTCAATCGGATTAATTGACGTGACCGCTGGCATTTCCTTGTTAATTAATATCTGTTTGTTTATCACCATCTCACCAGGCGCAACTATTCCATCAGTATCCAACGCATCATGCTTAAAAATAACTTTATTGGTCAAAGCATCTTTTACAGGACCCATTATACGGTCGTACGTTTGGTTAGCATAGCGCTTAACTGTACACTTTGAATTCTTGTAGACCAAGCAACGCCCGTAGCCACGATCAATTGAAGCTTTATTCAAAATTAAGGCATCCTCAATATCGTAACCAGAGAAACTCATGACAG
The DNA here is from genome assembly GCA_963662105.1 of Meiosimyza platycephala. Classification (NCBI taxonomy): domain Eukaryota; kingdom Metazoa; phylum Arthropoda; class Insecta; order Diptera; family Lauxaniidae; genus Meiosimyza; species Meiosimyza platycephala. Next base: position 78,450,069 of record OY759209.1, read on the forward strand.
CAACTGTGGCGTTTTGACCAGCGGGTAATTTATCGAAATTAGTTAGTTCGATCGTTTTCGATTTAACCATTGGTGCTTGCGGATATACTAAATTATACATAAGCGTATCAATGCGATTTTTTTGATTGTAACCAATAACACCCATAGCTTGTTTACCCATTGCGCATTGGTAGGTGTTACGGGGACTCTGATTATGATGTGGATAGGGAACAAGACCGGCACAGACGCCAAGTAAAGTAAACGGTTCGATTTCTAAATGTGTTGTAGTGTCAGGATTAATATCAAGTTCATTCCAGGCAATGAAAGAATCATTTTCTTCATTAACATCAAGATACTCGACTAAACCATCATGTAGAAAGTCTTCAAATTTTCGTATGCCCCGTTTCATTTCGTCAATATGTTGTTGTTCAACGGCAGGTCTGCCACGAATCACGATTATGTATGGGCGACACAAACGTCCACCGTCTGTGTGAATGTAAACACAACGTTGCGTATGTGAAGTATGAATTGATACAAAAGGACCCAAACGTCCCTTACGTCGCATCATGCGAAAAACTTGAACCAGCCTCTTGTAACCTATTGTGAGTCCTAGAATATTGCCTAATAAATAAGAGATACATTTCTTCATTAAGTTTAACAAACCTTACATGTTGGTTTTTTATATAGAAATTTTAAAACTTTTTAAGTTATTGAAAACAGAAGTTTCTGTTTTACATACCATTTATAAAAACCAAAAACACCTTTGAATTATTGATTGCATCACCGCCAACTAAACGTATATCTTCAACGCCAGCATTAAAAGCTAAACGTATTACTGGAGCCTCATCAACTTCTGTTGTGATGTGTGTCATCAGTGCCAAATTTTTAACTAAGCCACAAGCTTCACCTTCTGGTGTATCAGAGGGACATAGCATACCCCATTGACTAGGCTGCAATGAACGTGGACCTGACACTTTACGTGTCTTCTCGAATTGGGAATTAACACGAGTCATCATGCCCAGTGCCGATATATAACTGAGACGCGAAAGTACTTGTGTAACACCAGCCCGTTCCATCTTAAAACGTTTTATCGTCCAGTTACCCGAAGAAATTGCTGATTCTAATCCAACGGTAATTTGTGCTGCACGCATATGCTTTACTACATCAAATTGCGCTGCTTTTACTTTTGGTATATTTTTGTCAGCTATCATCTTAAGCTCCCAATTCATACGCTTAAAAAGATCTTCAAACATCAGTGAAATAAGCGAACCGGCTAGTTCCAGTCGCTTATTACCATAGTAGTCACGATCATCGAAAGCAGTAGTGTCCAATTCGGCGGCCATAACACGACGCACCATGAGAGACACATAAACGCATTTTATTTGAAAATTGAAATTTTCCACGGGAACATGAGCCAAAATTGTAGTAGTTAATAGTTCGCGTGCTTCTTCAGCGGGAGTTTTAGTGGTTGCACTTTGAAAACGCTTTACAACTAATTTGGATCCTAAAAAAAGTAGTAAATAAGGTTCAATAACAAGCAAAAATTGCAACTTAATAGGTAGCTCCTGAAATCAACATCAATGGTAAAACTATACCAACTATATAATTGTCCAAGTTCTTTTTCCAATAAAAAAAAAAAATTCGTATTAGATTAATAAATTAAAACTACGGTTGATCTATATTAAGATCCGTCCTCTCTTAAAAACTCACCCATAAATTCGAGTGCACGTTGCTGTGTAAACACTTTCAATTGGAATGCTTCCAGCAGTGATGGTGCAAAACGATTTTGTGTTTCAGTGTCAGTACCAACAAGTGACATTATTTCTTGATCGGAAATAACACCCATAGCTTTAAATATGACCACAATCGGTATGTCGTCTGTCATGGAGTTGTGTTTCAAATAGTATTTCCCATGTTTGCTTAAAACTAACGTACGTGACTTTTTCTCATGCGTTGAGCTAGTAACCTGGCACTGAACTGTACCATTGAATTCTTCTGTAATCATTTTATTCCATGATAGTTGCTCCTGTATAAGAATTACTTTTTCTTGACCTCGTACAACAAAGTAACCACCCGGATCTAAAGGACATTCATTCATTTTAGCCAATTCAAATTCAGATTTGCCCGTCAGAACACAATTAGAGGATCGTAACATCACGGGCATGCGTCCTATTAGTAGATTATTCCGTATGATACGTTGGGAACCGCGTGTGTACTCAATATCTACTGTTATTGGCGCTGAATAGGTTACATCTCGCAGGCGACATTCGTGCGGCGTTGTGGCTTTGGTGATGTTATATCCATCTTCGATGTCTGGCATTCCAACGCGAACATCCAAGTATTTAAGGTAAAATAGTGGATCTGCATCACTTATAACTTTTTCATTTGCTTGGACTATTTTCTTGATGTCCACATTAACAAAATGATTGAAGGAATCGATATGTTGCTTCACAAGTCCCTTGACCTGCAGAAATGCCGGTACCAATTTCCATTTTTCTTCTAGCGGTTTTATAGGTTTGGACCAAGATTTTGGATCACTATCCCAATTCTTCTCACTTGGCTTTTCTACCATGGCGATGGCAAATTTTATTCACAAAATATTATGAAGTAAATAATGTTATTAAAAGAAAATAAATCGCAAAACATTTGCACGCGATTTTTGACAAAACAAATTCAAAGAGCTAAGGATAAGGAAATGTTCCGAATGGTACTCTTTTCACAAAATTAGTTTAGGCTATGATTATAGCAACGCTTCTGAACGGAATCACACAAGTTGTGAAACCATAATATATGCCTTTCCATTTCTTTCTAATTTACATAGATGTCAAGTAGGTTGAATTAAGGATTAATTTTATATGATAACATTAGAATTTAGGGTAATTGTCTAGAAGTACGGACAACGTGAAAAAGGGGGTAAAAAAAAAAAGTAAAATACTCAAATGACGTGCTATTTTATAAAACTTATAATTCCGGCGGCGGAAAGTGAAAATTAGGCACCGTTTATTTGTTATAAACAATTAAAGTTGCGAAAAATGCGAAAAATTGTCAACAATAGCGTTGTTTGACGCTTGAATCGAGCGACTTTACGAACACGTGGAGAACAACAATAGCGTTACACAACGCTTGAATCGAGCTGCTTTACGAAACGGAAAAAATAAGCAGCAGTTCTTCATGAACAATAAATATTTGTAAAAAAACTTTGTACAATCGGAAAACGAGTCATAGATGCTCTACAGCATGTATTCCCAAAATTATTTCATTTCGAACAAACCTGCAACGACTGCTGTGACAACAAACATGGGACGGTAATGTGATAATGTGACCAACTATTGCAATTGCAAACGCACCTTTTCTTCAGGTGTTCGTAAAGCCGCTCGATTCAAGCGTTGTGTAACGCTATTGTTGTTCTTCACGTGTTCGTAAATTCGCTCGATTCAAGCGTCAAACAACGCTATTGTTGACAATTTTTCGCATTTTTCGCAACTTTAATTGTTTATAACAAGTAAACGGTGCATAATTTTCACTTTCCGCCGCCGGAATTATAAGTTTTATAAAAAAGCACGTCATTTGAGTATTTTACTTTTTTTTTTACCCCCTTTTTCACGTTGTCCGTACTTCTAGACAATTACCGAATTTAGCTTGTTATAGGGCCTATACACGTTCAGATTTTGACAGGTCCGAGTCGTACGTTCGCGTCATATGGGAGGATTTTTTCGTACGACTTGCCCTCAGTCGTTCAGATTTTCCATCAGACCTGTCAAAATGGGCCCTATTAAACTACTTCAATTTCAGTATCGACGCAAAACACAGAATTTCATCAATTCCTTTCTTTTCAATTATTTGCTGTATTTTCTGTTTTTCTTTCAATGACAGCGCATTACGACCGTGTCCATCAACGTTAAACAAATTTGACGTTAAACAAAGTTGACAATCAGATTTGGTGCTGAGAGAGACAGTACTATACTGTTTAATATAGTATAGTTTAATTCAATTCAAAAACAAATAGCAGACAAGTATGTGTAAACAATTTAAAAACATAATTTTTATGAATTTTTATAACTATGTGAAGAATCAAAAAAGTGCTAAAATTTATTATTGACGTCTTTCCGCAGATTTATCAATTGCGCTTTACAATAACAAAAGCAAAATCAGCGGTAAATGTGTTTTTATCAAAAGCAATAGCCTTCGCAGCAACAAAATAAACTAACAGAAATTTCCCCCTGCGATTCAAACGTTAGATACATCGAGAGCGAGCACCAACAGCAAGTGAGCACCATTAAAACTAACTGCTTACATGCTCTGTGCCATATTTTTGATTTTAATTTTTTCAGTCGTCGTTCTTTCAGCCAGTGGTAAACGTGTCACTTTGGAAACGCTAAACTGCACAACTGTCCCACTAGTCCAATTCGAGTGATTCTAGTAGTTTTATATTTTAGTTAAATTTTAAAGCAAGCGGAGTTTTATTTCTTTTATATTAAATTAAAATAGATTAACATAATGGCTGAGAAAATAAACGTTTGCATTGTTGGCTCCGGAAATTGGTAAGTTATGAAAATGGTAAACTACATATGCATTTCTCTAGTGCATTTGGATACGCACCCCTAGGCTCAAGTTATATAATTTTCTTCCCTTCGATTTTCATTTACAGGGGATCCGCTATTGCCAAAATCGTTGGAGCAAATGCAGTTGCATTGCCTGAATTTGAAGATCGTGTCACAATGTATGTCTATGAGGAAATGATTGATGGCAAGAGATTGACCGAAATCATTAATAACACTCATGAGAATGTTAAATATTTGCCTGGTCATAAGTTGCCACCAAATGTGGTAAGTAAATATGGAACTTGAAATATATAAAATTTCCATCCTCTTATACAAAGCGTTTCCAAAAAAAAAGAGAAAAAGTCAAAATTGGAATATGCAAACGTAATAAATAAACGTTATGCAAATTATTGCTAATTATGCAAATCCACGTATGGTAAGATAAAAGCGAAAAAAAATTATATTTTGCAAATGTTTATAAATAATATACAAAATTATGTAATGTGCATGGTGAGCGCTAGAGAGAGTGGCATTGTGGCGTGAGAAAAATGCATCAATGTCATTAAAAAACAGAAATTAAGAATGTGTGCACTCAAGTGACGTATGCATGCTAGGAGACGTCAAAAAGTTCGCAAAAAGCAATAAATAGTAAATAAATAATTAAATAGAACAGACGTCGTATTTGTACGTCACTAACAACTCCTTAAGTTATCCCAACTTGAGGGGGTTGGCGTCACCTATCAAAAGTTACATGGAAAATCCTTTAATTCATTTTGAAAAGGGGACGACTAGAGAACGTCAAAATATAGGAAAATATTTCTTAATTAAACAAATTTATAAAACTTTATTGAGATTGCTTAGAAACCATATGCATATAATGATCATTACATTACCTTAGAAAATCGTCTTGAAATAACTACTTAAGGGCCTTGCCTTTATGGGAGGGATCAAACCATTTTGTTCAAATGGGTCCACTTTTCATCCGGACTATGCTGATTAATTGATATAATCAGTTTGGCATACATATGTAAACATATGAAATTATTCGGGATGCAACTTATGTTAATGGTGTTATATTTCTGTACAATTACTAATTTTAGCTTAAAAAAATACAAGAAACTAGGAGTTAAGAACTAAATTGTGAGTATATCGCTTTAGTTAATTAAATAACGAAACATGTTTTTTATTTAATTCTATTCTATTCTAATTTTAAGACGCTTAATTCAGTTCATAGGTAAATCACAATCTTCTATCAATCTCATTGTCAGTGAAAACCTAAATAACCTTAAAATTAGTCACTGAAAAGACCGAAAACAAGGAACTCGACACATTGATTCTACTTCTGTATAATCGATTTTAGTCTAGTAGCATACAAGAATAGAATTGAGAGCTTTTTCAAAAAAAGCTACATTTATTCCTCTTTTAGTAATATTAACTAGAAAAAAAATTATATAATCGCATAAAAACAATGCTGGATATTCCGTTGTCGAATAAAGTTGTTCTCCAAGTATATTTAAATAAGTATTCTAAATAATAATACATATTAATATAAATAAAGTCCAGACAAGTGAAATAATTTTCAAGATAGAAAAGACATTAAAAAAATTTATCCATTTTAGTTTTGAGGCGTTCTCTAAGTGTGCCAATCTGCCATTTTGACCATTGTCCAAATCATGACTTCACCAAAACACTCTTGGTCTGAAAAATCCAAAGCAAAAAAAATTCTATCAGTAATTTCGATTTAAGTTTTTTTTAAAGGTTACATTTTTAATATATAACAATAATTGAATAATATTGTATTTTAAAACAATATCCCTTAAAAATGTAATGCTTATTCATATTCCGTACGCATTCATTAAAATACATCACAAGAAAAATCCCTTACGTAAACATATAGAATGCATCCTCAAAATTATCTAATCAGCTGCTGTTGCCACTGAAGCTTTCAATGACAACATTCACATTCAACGTGCTCTTGGTCAAGAGCATCCATCCATCGTTAAATGGGACTTATGTTTTAAATTTTATTATATGTATTTCTTTTTTTGCTTTAGCGCAGGTTTGTGATGTACTATTTAATACTTTCCTTTTGTTTGACTCCGCTGTTGATGTTTATTTTTGTTTTAGTCAAATGTTAACATTAACATGGTATAGGTCAAGGTTATGAGCAGTTTTGCTTTCATTGTTTCGTTTTTGTTTGTTCTTTAGCATACCTTCTAGTTTTTTAACAGTTTTTTCTAATTTCTGCCAATAGATTTTGTTTGAAAAATAATTTTTTTCTTGTACACAATCAATTAAATGTTTTTTTAAATTTTGCACTTTTGCTGTTTATCAATACAATCTCTTACGACGGTTTTTGCTTGTACAAAGTACAAGTAAAAAAATTACATTTTATTGTATTTTTAAACTATAGAGGAAATGATAAGACTTGTTTGTACTTTAAAATATTGATAAGCTTTTATATAGTGACAAAATTATCATTTATGTATGTATGTTCTTAGTGTACTGAAGCACTTCTGAACTCAATCGATGTGTTTCCTAATTTTACAATACACACACATAAGCCACATGTTTAATTGCATAGGTTTATAAATTTTGTTTAGATACTAAGCTAATATTAAAATTGTACACTCGCAGTGTCTTTTATCTCGTCGCTTTTTATAAAAAAAGCATTTGTTATGCACTTTTACTTAAATTTGTCGTAGAAACTCCATTCCATTTCACGTTTTTCTATAGTTTAAAAAATTTTTGATGTCAAAGAAACTCCTTGCTCTCATGGAAATGTTTTTTTATTCACTAAAAGTTGTTTAATTCAATAAAAATTTCAAACTGTGTTTTTAACTTCTCTTGAGAAGTTATTATAATAGGTCCGAAAATCGAAATAGGTAATTTTGTGTTTTCTTTACGTTTCAAGACCTCGACAATCGTTTACAAGTATTTTTAGAGTGATGTCTGTGTGTGTGTGTACATATGTACGTATGTAGACATATTTTGGCTTTCGTTTCCTCAATAACTACCCGACAGTATTTTTTGATGACCATATCAATCGATACGCCACGTCATGACTTAGATCTGAAAGGAGTCTGGAAAAAAGCGGTCCAGCGGTTCGTTTTTTATTCATAAAAAACTGACTTTTTTATGCACGCAATTTAAATTTCATATATAATTTCAAGTATCGAGGGGGTAGATAGGGGTTTTCGAGGGTGCTTATTTCGAATCTTTTTTCAGTTTTTTAAAATTCAAAATGGTGCACCCAATATGACGTCATTTTTTTGTAAAAGTTCTCTGAATTCTATAAAATTTAGTTTTGAGAGGGGTTTCAGGTACATTGTTATAAATTAATGTTTAATGTTAATTTTTTTTTTTTTTCAATTTTCGTAGTGCCATATTGTAATCATAAGATATTCTGAAATGATTTTCGAAGTATCGAAACATTAAAAAAAAAAGAATTGTTCTCAAGAGAAGTTGCTTGTACGGTACTTGCTGCCGAACCGATTTTTTTTTAATGTTTCGATACTTCGAAAATCATTTGAGAATATCTTATGATTACAATATGGCACTACGAAAATTGAAAAAAAAAAAAATTAACATTAAACATTAATTTATAACCATGTACCTGAAACCCCTCTCAAAACTAAATTTTATAGAATTCAGAGAACTTTTACAAAAAAAATGACGTCATATTGGGTGCGCCATTTTGAATTTTAAAAAACTGAAAAAAGATTTGAAATAAGCACCCTCGGAAACCCCTACCTACCCCCTCGATACTTGAAATTATATATGAAATTTATATTGCGTGCATAAAAAAGTCAGTTTTTTATGAATAAAAAACGAACCGCTGGACCGATTTTTTCCAGACTCCTTTCAGGTCTAAGTCATGACTTGGCGTATCGATTGATATGATCATCAAAAAATTCTGTCCGGTAGTTATTGCGGAAACGAAAGCCAAAATATGTCTACATACGTACACACACACACACATACATCACTCTAAAAATACTTGTAAACGATTGTCGAGGTCTTGAAACGTAAAGAAAACACAAAATTACCTATTTCGATTTTCGGACCTATTATAATAACTTCTCAAGAGAAGTTAATAATACCTTGCTTTAAAATCGTCTATAATTATAACTATGTTAAATATCATTAATTGAAATTATCACAGCTAATTAAATGCATTTTCTTTGTTTTGTAACGAAAGCGTATAACTCTGCTTTTTTTTGGCGTGTATGAACGACACTTGTTGAGTTTCTTATATACATTTGTAAGTATATAGTAGGTATAAAGTATGTACGATTATAAATGTTTATTGGCTTGGCTGAAAATAAAATGAACACTAGAAAGAAGTAGCACCAAGAATTTGATTTATAAAGAAAATTTCTAGTGAGAATCTTTAAAAGTAACCAGTATAACGATTAATATTATAGGCGTGACAAACATTTACTAATTATATTTGTTGGTTTTTGTTCAGCAATGCAGCACATAACGTTTTTTCTAAGCATATCATTGCTTTATATAGTTTTTCCTGGTTTTTAAAAAGTTTTCTTAGGCTTTCTTTTGTTTTTTGTACAGGTGTAATAAAAAATTAAAAAATAAACTCTGTAAGTCTGGTGTTAATTATGTAAACGCCTCCAAAATATTTACACTTGTACACACATACATATGTATGTACAAACAATAATACTATACTTAATCTGTATCTGGCAAGTATTCAAGTTCTCCTCTCATTTGTTTTTTCTTTTCATTAATTTGTTTTTTATAAAGTCGTATAAAAATGCAAATGCGTCGGTAACAGACGTTTGATAAATTCTAAAATTAAATTTATACTATGCGTTCCGCGGTATTTTGTCTATTTGCTTTTTTTATTTATTTTAATTTTTCTGAAAATTTTTACTTTCGTTCCAAAACGGAAAATGTTATTTATTTTATATTATTAAATAGGCACTTCAAAAATTACGATTTCTATATAAACTTTGTTTACATTGATTCACTTATCACTTTACAAATAAAAATAATAAAAATGCTATTTTTTTGCCGGCAATATTTAAATACATATTAGGAGAAAAAATTCCGCTGATATACAAATGCTCATAATATATCATGAAGTTCAAACAAGTACAAATTCTTTTAAGACTTGTTTATAAATTCTCGCGATAGTGAAAGATGTTGATAAGCAACATAAAACTTACCAAAAGTCATTGAAACTTCTGCTAGCAACAGATTTATGTTCGCTGACTTGCGATAATCTTTATCTCTCCAAATTTATGAGTTTATTGATATTGCATTTTGCTAGGAATTCCTAATTTAATTAAAGTTATTGCAGCTACTGTAAACATTTATGTATATATTCTATATTTAGGTTTATGACATGAAAGCTATCAATAACCTGTCGCTTATATATTGAATGATCTAGTCATTTTTTTAATACGCTCGCTCCATTGGATATTGGATATATGGCATAACAGTTTTGTTGTTGTCTTGTCTGTCATAATTCAATGCAAAATAATCTTGAACAAAAATGTACAACTTACTTTTGTTTCCTAAATCGTAGTTAAATAACGGCTTGGTAATGAAAAGAGATATTTTTTTCATGGCTAATTTTATATGAATCAATTATTAATAAAATTGTTTTTTATCAGTCCTGAATTTTATTAAAACCGACCCATACAAAAATATTATGAACAATTAAATAGACACATACTCTCTTTAAATATAAAGTTATGTATATCTCCACTCTATTAGAAACTAAAGTCATATCGCCATTCCAAGCTTGTAATACTAAACTTTTTCTTGATAAAATAAAAGTATAAACATTTTTTTTGAATGCTTACGTGCTGCAGTTTTTCGTACAGAGTATTTGTATTCAAGTCTACAGAAATTGTAAGTAACAGAAGCAGTAGGAAAATTTTCTTAACGAAATCAACAAGCAAATGATAAGGAAATCCTATCAACAATTATAAAAAGAACAAATCAAATTTTTTTAATTTTCATGAAAAAAGAAGTTGTATTTATGTCAGAAATGCTGCATTTTTACACATTCATCGTAGTAAATTTGAAGGCATTAAAATTACATTAATAATGTGTATAGGTGCACACATTTTTGCTGTATCTTAACACATCTAATGTGTATCTATTTTACTAATTTTTATGTGCAAGGTTATGAATACATTTCGTGTGTAAAATTACAATATTTAATAATGGAAACACGATTACAACATTAAATATAGTAATTTTTTTTTGGAGTGTATGAGACTTAATTTATAATAAATTAAATTGTTGCTAGCGATCACTTCAGCGCGAGCTTTCAGCTAAAACCGAGTAGATACTGTATGGCAGCATACCCAGTGTCATAAATCAGCAAAATCTCAAACACTGTCGCTCTCCTAAAAGTTTTGCTCTGGCAAGATAAGGTCCCTTTATGCAGATCGTATCACTTGATATTCATATACCATTTTAGTTTTTTGTTTATTTTATTTTCGCCAACACTTACAGGTTGCTGTCCCTGATCTCGTTGAAGCCGCAAAGAATGCCGATATTTTGATCTTTGTGGTGCCGCATCAGTTCATTCCAAATTTTTGCAAAACTTTGTTGGGAAAAATCAAGCCAAACGCAATTGCAATTTCGCTTATTAAAGGTTTTGATAAGGCCGAAGGAGGTGGCATTGATTTAATTTCGCACATTATTACCCGCCATTTGAAGGTATGAAATAAAGATATAATCTAAAAAAAAAACTTAACTGATTCGGGCTATATTTTTTCTGTACAGATTCCATGCTCTGTACTTATGGGTGCTAATTTGGCTAATGAAGTAGCTGAAGAACATTTCTGCGAAACTACTATCGGTTGTCGTGAAATTAAATACGCAAAGGTATTACGTGATATCTTCCAAGCCAAGAATTTCAGAGTAGTTGTTGTTGATGATGCTGATGCCGTTGAAGTGTGTGGTGCATTAAAGGTATAACAAGAACAAACTATATGAGTTGTGATATGTTTTAGGCTTACTTAATTTTTTATACATATTTTTCATTATGTAAACAGAATATTGTAGCTTGCGGTGCCGGTTTTGTAGATGGCCTTGGTTTGGGTGACAACACCAAAGCGGCTGTTATACGTTTGGGTCTTATGGAAATGATTAGGTTTGTTGATGTCTTCTATCCAGGTGGAAAGTTAGCGACATTCTTTGAAAGCTGCGGTGTAGCTGATTTGATAACTACCTGCTACGGTCAGTCAATAGTTCAACAATAATCATTTGAATTGTTTTTTTTTTTTTATTTATAACGCTCGGCTGTTATTTTATAAATTAGGTGGACGTAATCGTAAAGTTTCAGAAGCGTTCGTCAAAACTGGTAGGACTATTGAACAACTCGAAATAGAAATGCTAAATGGACAAAAACTACAAGGCCCACCGACAGCTGAAGAAGTTAACTATATGTTAAAGAATAAGGGCTTGGAAGAGAAGTAACTATAAATATTTATAAAAACAGAGTTTATATAAATAATACATTAATTATTTTTCGTTCGTAGGTTCCCACTCTTTACAGCTATTCACAAAATCTGCACAAATCAAATCAAACCTCAAGAGTTAGTTGAGTGCATACGTTATCATCCTGAGCACATGTAAGTTGTTCTTTTCGTGTTCACTAAAACTCTGCCTCATCTCAAAATTTCTACTTTAAATTATAACCTTTATTTGTAGTTTGTTAAAGTTACACAAAAGTCTGTAATATTTTTTAAAATTGGCTATTATATTTTTTTAGTAAAATATGTTTGAAAATACTTTTTTTTGATTAATTTGCATGTTTTTTACCTTTATTTTTTTATTATTATTTTATTTGATTATATTTGAAATTATTTTTTATTCAATAGTTTTTAACATCAAATTTATTTTGTTATTAAACTTGTTTTACTAACTAGCCTTAAATATTATATATAGACTAAAGTTAAAAAGGTTATACATATACTCAAACAGATTAAACTTGTATCAAAAATAAAAATAAACACTATTGAAAAAAATTCTCATTAACATAAAATAAGGCTTTAAATTTAAATAGTAATTTACTTCTCATGTTCTTGGTAAGAATTAATTGACAGTTATCCATAGAAGTTAATGGGAACAATTTTTCAAACTTGTGCTAGAAACATACAAAACAAAGCAAGGGTTAAGAATTTTTTTTTGTAGAAATTGCTATATCTTGATCTTGTCTATTCGGGTCCTTTATTGTGATGAGATATTCTCTTTTAATTATAGTTGTAAAATTAAATTAATAGTCTCCCAAAAATAGTCAACTAAAATCTTTGCAGAAAAGTTTGCTTAGTAAAGTATTAGCTAATCTGTTCTGTCTTTCGTATTATTGTCAGTTAAATATCTTGAAGCTTACTGTTTTCGTGAGATGAAAACCGAAAACGTAGAAAATCTTACTTTACGGTATTGCAAATGGGCAAAATTGGTTCTTAGACGCACCTACCGCTTGTACGAATCTAAAACTTCAGCAGAGTTTTTTAAAGAATACCTAACTAAACCAAATTTAATACTGCTACAAAGTGTACTTAAATTTTTTTTTTCAAACAGGCAGGTGCATAGAATGCTTATAATATTAATATTTACTGGCGGATAATTGAACTTTTTAGTTTTCCATATGAATTTCATGGGAAAGAATGCTTCACTAGGCAGTTTCGTATATAACTCGTTAAAGATAACTCATACAAGAACGAAACCCATTGGAAAGAGCATAAAGTTCTCCATAAAAAAGTATCTAATAATTTTTTCCGTGAAGATTATACTTTGTCTGCTTATTAGCTTTCCGAGTATAGGTATATTTCGAAGATTGAGAAAAAAAATCGTTTTTTTTTTTTGTAAAAAATATTATGCTCTTTCTAATGGGCTTGGTTCCGTTCGTGTAAAATTTTTTATCACGAGATAAGGACGAAACTGTCCAGTAAAGCGTTATTCCTATGGTGGTTCAAAGAACCTCCAGTAAATGTTATATTTATGACCTTTTTTTTCATCAACATTTTTAAGTACCTGCAAGGAAGGCTGCAACTAATAAACCTGTTTGAAAAAAAAAAAAAATTAAAACTGAGTCATCCTAGTGTACATGATTTGAAGTATCAATAACAATTCCACAACTTTATGTTTTAAAGAGATTAGAACGCTCACTTTAAAACATACACTTTAAAATGTTATACAAAGTGCTCTATTGGAGCAATTGCAACTGAACTTCACGTAAGTACAACAAATGATTTAGGCAAGTACCGAAGGGAAAGTGGGAATTAACATTGCATTGTCACGCCCCTCTCACAAAACTGCAAAAATAGACTTTTAACAAAGATTTAACACTTTTTCCCGCGCATTCCTTTTTGTAATGCTGTGTAGGATATTTATTTTTGGCGAGACCAAAGACCGATACTTGTTTTATTTTAGTTTTGTGATTAAATCCTGTGAGTTAGCATATAAATGATTTTTTTTTATTTTTTACTCATATAATTCAAATTGATTTATTCTCAATCACTCACCAAAATTACATTCTTTTTGTTCTCATTAATTTCTTTCTTAACTCAAATCCATGGCAAACATAAAAAATTCAAAAAAAATACAATCGAACAGTTTATGTTAAAAGTGAATTAAGTAAAAATTTGTAAAGAGCGGTCTTTTGTTTGTTCAATTTCGAGCGTTGTAAAAAGTTATACTGAGCGGTAAAAAACAATATTTGAAAGGGAACTGTGTCTTAAAGTTTTTCAGCGTGAACTCTTTGCTCACAACCAACGCAATTAATTTTTTTAGTGCTTCAACTTTTACCAAGGGAAAAATTTTCTTAATCATATGTAAAATATCGTAGAGCTCAAATAAGATACGTAAAATGTAATTATAATTTACCCTGTAGCCGTTTTCAATATACGACAATGGTCCTTAGATAGAAGTTGAAGTGCTAAAAAAACTTTGTAATGAGGTATTTATTGCGGGTAGAAAAATATGTCACCAAAGTCTTAGAAGCTGGGGTTTTAACAGCCAGACTTTGATGTTACTTGGCATAGTTTCATAGCTAATTAAAATTTTTATTAAAAATTATGTTACGTTTTATGTTATGTTTTAACTAAAAAAATTAGTTATTAATAAATTTTCTGATTAGATTTTCGAGCTCAATTCATATATGCTTACATTTTTGTTTTTAAAATTTTTTTTAAAACCTTAGCACATGCTTACAATACTAAGATACTTTTTCAATATTTTAATTACAACTTACTTACTTACTTGGGTGGCCATAACAACCCGTTACCGGGTTACGGCCGACCTCAAAAGCTCTCTCCAGGCGCCTCTGCTTCGCGCGCGCCTTCTCCAATCAGGCACACCAAGCGTGGATAGGGTTTCTTCGGCTTGGTCTTTCCATCGGAGGCATGGTCTTCCTCTCCGTCGTCGCCCAGCGGCTTCCGCATCAAACACCTTTTTCGCCGGAGCTTCTTCGTCCATACGCACAACATGTCCCAGCCAGCGCAGACGTAGGATAGTGATGCGCTTGACTATGTCGATGTCATTGTAGAGCTCGTACAGTTCATGGTTCATTCGAATACGGTAGTCGTCGCCGACGCGAACAGGACCGAAGATTTTGCGAAGAATTTTTCTCTCAAACACCCCAAGTGTGGCTGCATCGGTCTGCGACACAACCCATGCTTCTTTTAATTACAACATTGTACATTAATTTTGACTGCATTTGCGGTATCTCTTCATCACGTTACAATTTCGAAAAAATGCATTTCGATTTATGTGCATTTTACTCAATTCAGTACATAGCAGGCAATAACCATAAGAAATATAGCAAATCTATGTGTTATTAATTTGTAAATTGTAGTCTTGGCAACTAATGTGCAAAATTGCATTGGTGTAAAATTCTGCTGCACAATAATTGAAATGCATTTTATTTATCAAAAAAATTAAAGTCTTTGTAAGCACATGTAACCTTTATTAGATTTTTCGTTTAATTTTTGAAAGTATTCTATTTTAATAACTTTATGCTTTCTTTTATCATATTATATTCATCATTTTATTTCAGCTATCATCCTACTAATACGTTTCCACTTTAACTTCAAAATTTTCCTGTATGCTGTCATTTTCATTATACCATATATAGTATATCATTTTACCATTCCATTTTTTGATTAAGTTTTCATACGTTTATATAGGCGTTGAATCATCTTTTATCATGTTTACTTTCTTTTTAGGGACACAACAATATTGCCGACACCAAAACTTTAATATGCTACACAATAAAAACAATATCCTTTTGTCATTTCCTTCAATATTATAAAAAAATGCCATCCTTATTAGTTGCATTCATTGTTAACATAAACACTTCTCGTATTCAAAAAAGCATGTAGAAATCAAATCTGTTATAAATTTATTTTATTGATCATAAACTCTGCCATAATGTTATTTGAATATCATAGGTATTTATTTAATGTTTAAAACATTTTAAAACTACCTACAATCATATCATGTTTTGTAAATATTTTCGTAAATCGCGTTAAAGCTTTTTTAATGAAGTTTGTTAATAAATTATTAAGAAAAAATCAAAGATCAAAAATAATATTGTTTACTATACATTAAATAGGCGTAAATAGCTTCAAGCTTAGACTTCTGTTAGATTTCGAACATATCAAAGGGTTGTGCATTACAAAATATTAACGAAGCTGCTGATTTGTATAAGGCACACTATTTTCCATGAGTATGTATCAGGTACCAAAGAGCCAGCTTTCGAATAGCAAACTAAAACGATATCAATTTATTTAGTTACATTGAATTTCTTTTAATTTTCTGTTTTATTTTTAAATTTTATTTATTTTATTAATTTTATTATTTCTTTTTCAAGTTAAATTTTTCTTTTAAACTAATATTTCAAAGCATTTTTTTTGTAAAATAAAATATTTTAGAACTAAAATCACCAATTGGAAATATCTTTTGTGTATGTATGTACGTATATAACTAATTTCCTATTTGAATCGGAATGTGTTGTTAAAAAAGTGTTCTATTACAGGATTAATATTATTAATAAATTTAATTAATTATTTTTCTATTTTGCAGGCAAAAGTTGTAAAAAATTTTTATTAAATACAATTAGAACGTTAACACAATTTTACCACAACATCTTTTTAAAGATTGACAGGAAGTAACTATGTACTGTAATAAAAATATAAGTATACATTTTAATGTTTTTAACCTCCCATGATATAATTTTATAAAACTGTGATTTGTTATCCTACATATGTACGTGTGTACATTGTATATATACGTAAAATGCTTCTAAAATATTTAATTTTTGATTGTAAACATTAAGATGAGAAACTACCTTGTTTGCTTCACAAAAACACCTTTGTCACCTCCTAGACATGATGAATATCAATAAAACTGCCTAATGTTCAATCGGTTAAAAATTTATTATTCATAAATAGACGAAGATAACATCCTATCGTATTAAATGTACCTTAATTAAATGTATATAGCCTTAAGGAAGCAACATTATTTTATTATACATAAATTATATCAGACAACAAAAGTAGAATACAAATTCGCAACAATTAAAATAAAACTAAAATAAAAACGAAACTTATATATAATAAATGTTTTATTTACATATATAATATAGAAACATAAAAAGTACTATGACATACATAGCTAGGTTAATTCATAAATGTTTAAATGAATAGCAAGTGCTGCACATAGCCCCCACTTAAGGGAACATGCGATGAATATTTTTCGATGCAGTTTTATTTAATTCATAAATCTTAGAATATTTGTTGGTCAAATTACGTCGGAATGTTTCATTTTAAAAAAATGAAACATTTGCTCAGGATCGAACCGGTCTCAAAAATTCTTATATTTATCAAAGTCTTATTGAGAAATTTTTCAGTTTGCTAATACAATATAAATATTTATTGAAAGCTCTTATTAACTAACTACAATACTGCCCTCAGAAGCTCAATGGGCGTGTCTAAAAAAAATGTGTTTCGAGATAATTGATGTTTTGTTTATGTTAATTTGTTGAAATACATGTAAAATTGAGATGGAGGAAATTCTCAAAGGAGAATTTTTATAGGTTTGAACTAAGATACCGGCGTTTGACGTAGTTCATTAGATGCGTAATTTCTTAAGCTATCCGATGCCATAAGAATTCAGAACATGCATTTTTTGGAGATACGCCCATTTCGCTTCTGAGGGCAGAATAGAAGAACTAATTTAACTATACTAGTATGAACAGTAAATTTTAATTTTAGAAACAAAATTCATCTCATACCGTTCTTAAAGAATTACGTTACTACTTATGTATGTATGTACATTTAATTAATATCATTCTATACGACTACCTTTCTTCTAAAAATTTCTGTTTTATAGAAATGCGGAGCTACTGACTTATTTTACCTAACAAATAAAGTTAAAATATAAAATTTGTTTCAGTTTTTACGTGGTAAACATTTCGAAAATTTCTCGGTTGCAGAGGTCGGAAATTATTGATGAGTCTCTCATCTCGATCGTCTAGTAAATGCCAAAATCGCCGAAGCTAAAAAAACCGGTTTATGAGTTCAGTCAGATTTCATTGTTACATTTATTCATGTTATTTAAATACATACCACTCTATGTGCAATGGGTAAAGTATCCGGAAAAACAATCCATGTAATACCCTCTGAACATGGCGGCGTTGTTAAGGAACCTTTTATATTGAAAGAGTTTTGCTTTTAGTTTTAAAGCTAAAAAGTTGACCGTCTATGTATACGAATGCCATGATGTTAGAAATGTACCAGGAATTGTACATTTGAACGTCGCGGGATATGATAATTACATAATCGGAGCGAATGTTAATAACAGTTGTGTCAAAAACAAAGTTTCACAACGTCATATACGCGAAATAATAATAAATGAACAATTCCTGTAATTTTTTGACCATGACAGTAGTTTATATACTTAGTACAAACCCTTATAGGTATAGAACTCCTCTCTATTCATATCGGCCAAGAGCGAGCCTAACGTTATTAATTTGGTTATAGTTGCCGAAGAGTTGTACTGAACTAAGTCTTCTAGCGTATCGTATATTGCATTTAATCCAGGATAAAAAACATTTGGAGACTAAGGTGAGAATAAATTATGCATGTAAGTTTTGTCGTTTTATTGTTTAACAATTTTTTTCAAATTCAACAAACCTTGACAACATTAAATAATACCCCTAAGACCACTAGACCATCTTCAAAATCGCGTGCAATCTCAATAGTCTCATATTTTACATTCTTATGCACAATATGCATTTCTAGGTCGTATTTATATCCATTGATTTCATGTTCGGAACCTTTTTCTTGTCTTGAACCCCAATGAAAGTGTACAGCTTCTGCTTCGTAGATATTATCCCTAAGCGGACCTTCTGTGATAAAGGGGCGTTCACCTT